>OY987328.1:49956593-51203485 GCA_963920685.1 Polydrusus tereticollis | reverse complement strand
AAAAAATTAAGCTTGTACGTGCTCGACATGATGATAACTGCTATAGAAATGTTACTGCTAATGGCGATAAAAAGGCTACCATAACTTTAAAGTCTATCGAGTTGAAAGTTAGACACATATATCCGAGCGACGCAATAAAATTGAGACTTTTAGATGACATTGCTGAAAATAAACCGATTTTTATCCCTTTTCGAAATTGGGAAATACACGAATTACCCGCATTAAAAACAACTAAGAAAGATATTTGGACCGTTAAAACAATGTCTGAACGTGCTCGATATGTCATTGTATTTTTTATGGACAATCGTAAGGATAATTTTCAGTCCGACTGTACATATTTAGATAATTTGAATATCACAGATGTTAAATTGTTTCTAAATTCCGAAGTGTATCCATATGAATCGTTAAACTTAAACTTTAACAATAGACAGTTTACGGAAGCTTACAGGATGTACACGGAATTTCAAAAATCATATCTAGGCAAGCCGACTAGTGAACCACTAATGGATTTTGCGGCGTTTGCCAAAAGGACTCTTTTTGTAATTGATTGTTCTAAACAAAACGAGAGCATCAAGAGTGCAACAGTTGATGTCAAGTTAGAATTTCAAAGTTCTGAAAACTTTTCGAATAATGCGCGTGCCTTCTGTATCATTGTTCACGATCGTATTCTCGAGTATCAAGCTTTAACTGGACAAGTAAGAGACCTTATGTAATCAGTTTGATTTGAGTCTTCAGACAATGAAGTTCGTTGTAGTCGATATTCAAGGATTTAATATACCTGAATTTTGCGCCAAAGAATTGGCTATTTACGATGGGAATAGTATGAAAAGTTACTTTTTTAAACCAGTTAAACCATTCGACACCTTAAGTAAGGCTTGCAAGAAACAAGTCAAATATCTATTTGGAAATCATCATGGTATCCTTTATAATTATGGTGATACCGATTACAAGGAACTACATAATATCATATCCAACAATCTGATAGACGCAGACATTATTTACGTTAAAGGACGTGTTAAAGAGGAATTTTTAGTTAAAACATTTTCGGAATTAAACTGCAGGACACCATATATTATAAACCTAGAAGACAGCATTGATGTACCAAAATTGGAGAAGGGAGAGAGAGTTGATGGTTGTAAATATCACATTTTAGATATTCATGTTTGTAGTATTAGAAATGCCAAAGTGTTGTATCGATATATTTATAGTCTTTTACCTTAATAAATATTAAAATTTTTCAACAAGCCAGCTTTTATTTATTTCCCACGTAACTCAAACGTTTTTGTTTCTTTATCGGGGTTGTTTTCTGTAACAGACAGGCCAACAGGGTCCGTTGAACAGGGTCTGTTAAACAGGGTCCGTTGAACAGGGTCCGTTGAACAGGGTCCGTTGAACAGGGTCCGTTGAACAGGGTCCGTTGAACAGGGTCCGTTGAACAGGGTCCGTTGAACAGGGTCTGTTGAACAGGGTCCGTTGAACTGGGTCCGTTGAACAGGGTCTGTTGAACTGGGCCCGTTGAACAGGGTCCGTTGAACAGGATCCGTTAAACAAAGTCCGTTCACAACGGATCTATTTAGAATTAGGCTCTGTTTCGAAACTGTCAGTTGTTCTCGAACCTATGACGAAGGTAGTTGAAGAGAAGATCAAAGATCATTTAAGTAATATTCGTGCGCTGAAGAAACGTATAAAGCTTTACGAAGACCGAAAATCTTTGGTTAAGTTACTGTCAAGACTTAATATTCAAGATGAGTGTTCAAATCAGATATGAAGTTGGAGATGACGTTACAGTAACATTTTCTACTGCAGACGAGCGAGTTATCGTTGAGATTGCTGAAGGAGAGCTATATTTTTCCAATTATGATTTTGAGGAGTTTATAACTACCTACAGCGGTGTTCATGGATACTGGCCTGAAACTACTATTATAATTGACAACTACAATTTGCGTTTCCATACATACCTCGGCAGCCGATGTTTAACATTTGAAGAAAATGAGCAATACTTGTTTTGTTGGGATGAAAGTCTTATAGATTTATTCTCTAAACACATTGAGAATTTATATAAGATAAATTGTGTTTGCTTTAAAGATTAATATACTTGAATCTTTTTGTAATAAATGAAACTATGATTTAAAAACAAAGCATGTTTATTAAAAACGCAACAAGAACAGCTAAAATCAATAAATATATTAAAGTATAACTAGTCTTTTATTTGGTATAAAACAACTTTACTCGGGTCGACATTTTGTAAACGACTCATGACGTCACCCTAAACACGCGATATGTATTTGCAACCTTTCACCCTCCTGCCATTCGGGCATTAGCTATATCAACTTTGGCCCTATTGGCCCGATCAACCCCGTCCTTTTTTTAAACGACTCATGACGTCACCCTAAACACGCGATATGTATTTGCAATCTTTCACCCCCCTGCCGTTAGGGCATTAGCTATATCAACTTTGGCCCTATTGGCCCGATCAACCCAGTTCTTTTTTTAAACGACTCATGACGTCGCCCTAAACACGTGACATACATCAGCTGTCGATTTTGACATTTGACAGGTGACATCTGACAGGTGACAGTTCTTAATTGACAGGTGACAGGTGTCGTTTTCGGGTCACGCGCAAGAACCCATTTCATAGACCCCAACTTCGCATGCGCAATATCCTAGGCCCATTGGTTCCGGAGATATGAGTCATAAAAATCCCTCCGAAATTAACATTGGAGGGCCCAGCCTGGTTTACCCTAATTTTGTACATTATAAAACACCTCCATAACCCCACTTAAGGACCTTTTGTTCCAGCAATCTAATCAGATGTGCCCCCGTGGTTTCACGTTGTCTAACATTGTTTAGCAGTTTTAATCTATATGCTCTCGTAGCGTATTTTGCAAGGCTTTGAGGTTCGGCCCCAGAGGATTATGGTTCAAATCCCACCGAGGACAAAAACTTTTTTTCTGTTATTATTATATTTTAATAGTTATTTACCTAACAAGTGCGGAAAGTGGTCCTTTACCGCACGCGACGGCAGTTGCACGAACGACGCGAAGCGGAGTTCGGGCAAGCCGTTAAGGGCGGTAAAGACACTTTACGCACGTGGTAGGTACACAATTTTTCCTTCGAGCAATAATATTTGGAACAAAAATCAAATTTAAAAGAAAAAATTTATAAAAAGTAACAAATATTAATTGTTAAAAGCTATAAATATTTTTATATTATGCATTGCGCGAATGCAAGTACATCAATTGCATTTTTTGAATAAAATTAATACAGTGCGGTAAAGAATCTTTACAGCACTGAGTGCGGTAAAGAATCTTTACCGCACCGGTAAAAAAAAGAAGTATATTACAAAATTAATACAAAAAGAAACAATATTTTTTAAAAATATTTATTACATACAAACATTATAATATAAAAATATAGCTAACGATAAATATTAAAATTAAATGTACAATTTGTAGCGCAATGCAAATTAAGTGCTGAGCGAGCTTGATTTTGTTCATCAGATGTAGTTGAGCAGTTTTTGTAAATTACAGAAGCGTTATTTTCTTGCGCCATGCATGGTACAGTAGATTGTTGTGACCTGAAAATTGCTAAAGGTGTAGGCGTTGGGTTGTTTCGTGTTGATAGACCAGGAGCATCCTCTAAAGTCTCTGTCACTGCTACTGACGTTGATGTTAAAGTTGAACACTGCTCAGTGCTTCTATTTGGGGTACTAAAGCTTTGCAGAATGTTTTGAGCAATCCTTTTTTTATTTTGCAAGGAATCTTCTATGTACGACTCTGCTACAGAGGTGGATTTCCATCCACCGTGCCTCTTAATGTTTGTTATGTTGCTGCCAGATTCTGCAAGCATAGTTGCCGATGATCTTCTAAAGCAGTGCCCGGTATACATCTCTGGATTGGATAGATGTAAAAATCCAGCAATATTTGCTGGCATTTTTCCGATAGTGTTAATGCCCACGCATTGTTGTGAGCATTTTCCAGCTTTATATTGTATAAAAAAACGTCTATGCGGGGTGGCACCAGGGCGCAAAGCTACATATTTTCTGAATAAGCCTAGGTAACTTATTCTTATATTTCCAGGATCGCAGACGACAAATTTTCGTGAAATATTTGTCTTTGTCGCCTTTATTGATACAACCAGCAAATCTTCTTTATCTTCAACGTCATCAACCGTTAATTTCATTAATTCTTCACGGCGACAGGCGCCTGCAATACCGAAAATGGCAGCTACCTTAATCATAAGGTAAACTTCATTGGGTGCTTCGATTAGAAACTGCTCTGTCTGTTCTTTTTCCAAAACCTTGGATTTTTTAGGCTTATAACCTACATTTAGTCGCTTTATGTATGACGTTAACTTATAGAATCTTTGAATATCAATGTTTTCCTTTACTTGTAACGTTAGTTTTAACATAGAAAACTTTGACCATAAGCTTGAAGGTGAATATTTTTTCGATATTTTATAAAAATATGCCAAAAGTACCTCTTCGTTAATTCCTGACGCTTTTTTTTCTTTGCACCATGTTTGTAATTGTTCATATTCTTTATTGTACCGGTCCTGGGACTTTTGTGGAATTAAAGAGCCGATTGCTGCATTCGCTGCTTCAGATATTTCTTCATCGGAGCTCTCCATCTCTCAAGAATAAACGTTATACCACAGCTTTATATTAGAAAATGAAAAATTTGAACCACGAAACACGCGAAATTAACTGAACTGTTTAGATGGTATCTACAGACGCGAAATATAATAATGAGTTGTTGCTATGGGAATACAATGCAATGCAGTCGAGCAGATTTTGACTAATACCATCTAGATCAGACGTTTAATCAAATTCCTGTCATAAAAATTATGACATAAAATTATTTATAATATTTTAGGTACAGGGTGTTTCATTATATAAGTAGAGAAGAAACGTATAAAAGTATGAGACCAAAAATAGGTACCTAGTAAAAATATTCGTAATGATGTGATACTTATCGCCGTTAGTTGTGGTTAGCATCATAATGTAGTAAATTAAATAGAACATATTACGCATATAATAAAATTTATAAGAGTGCGGTAAAGAAATTTTACCGCACTGAGTGCGGTAAAGTACTACTTACGACACGAAAATGAGTGCTGTAAAGTGTACTTTACCGCACGCGAGTAGGAAAAATATTTTAACTGATTTACAACGTCATACCTACCATCGCGGTAAACAAGATGCCTTATATGAAAAGCAGGTGGCGCTACAGGTCTCAAGATAACAGGTACGTACATCTCTCCCCGTTAGGTGGCACCCCTACAATGATATTACTATATAATCGGGGTAACATGTGATCTGGGTTCCGTTGGGACAAAAGTTAGGTTAGAATAATGTGTGGGGGGTTAGGTGACAGCAGTGGAGGGTTCCACACAGGTCGATAGGGCCCTATATTACCGGCATCGGATACCCTCGGGCGATCATCGGGTAACCATCGGGTCACCACCGCTCGGGGTCGCTGACCTACCTGAGCTAGCCTCGCGAATTATGCATAGGGTCTCGCGGTATCGCCTTCGATCATCATGCGCGCTCAACGCCTGTTGTGGAGGCTTCCTCCGCCGCGGGTCTGGGGCTCGCGCCGGCCAAGTGACCACGCCCCTAAAATGGCACTAAAATTACGGGTTTTAGATCCCATGTTATTTCTTATGGGATTTGATGCCAGAACTCCTATAGCTTTATCTACTCAGCTAGATTTAAAAGAAGTCTTTAATATCATCGTTAACCATCTAAGATATGAGGCACATCAGGCTTCTAATAGAGTTGTAGCCCAAACGGTTGCGGATTCTTGTAACAGTTACAGCAGCCCTGGAAAGCCGCCGTTCAACTGGAGCTGAAGACGCTGGCGTTGATAAAAATCTCCGGGCATTTTGGCCAAATTTGGAAAAACATTTTCGTGTCTTTTCCACCATTCTAAAATATCTTTAGAACTCTAAGCTCGTGGATCAGACAGGTACTTGTCTATTTCATAACGCCATACCATTTGTGTTATTGAAAGTTTCTACTGTATGTCGGGGGTCCAAGATTAAAACAACGCAGTATGTTTGGCTTGCAAATGCAGTCTTAATGCAGATGTTCCGCAATTTTTTATTTTTAAAAAGGTTATTTTCGAGGCACCAGGGGTGAATTTTACTTGCTTATCCTTCTTATTCTTGCTTCTTGGATCATGCTCGACTATGATGTCATCTGTAGTATTTTTCATTTCATCACTCTTACTTTTTTTTTGGTATCGATTGTTGAACGAGTTCCAGTTTTCGGATTAGGATATACTTCCCTCTAACAAAAATTCTGACCCACTGCTCTGAAAAGGTTCTGATTCCATTTTCAAGGAATCGCTCATTATGCGTTCAGATTTTAACAATCAAATACCACAACACCCTGGAGCACGCCGCGTTACTATCCTATCTATACACACACACTGAGAGGTGATAATGTCTCCTTCCAGACTTCCTCCCATGCCCCCCTGCAGTCCAGTTCCGCAGGGTCTCACCAAAAAGTACTGAAGGTATTTTTCCTCTGGAATCTGAGGGAGAGGTGTGTTTATAGGTTTTGTGGGGTGTATCGGGGGGGGGGGGGGGATGGTATGTACTTTTTCTTTAAATATAATATATATAAATAAAATTTTCGCTATTGAAGTGACTAAAACCTGCATATTTTCCGAGGTCATACACAGCGGCCACAAGAAGTAAATGTTTAAAGTGGTGTTCTTGAAAATGGCATTATTGGTCTGTTATTTGAAGAAAATATGGCAGACGCTATATACCTTAATATGTGCGAAGAAGCTATCAATCCTGATGTATAAACTCAAATTGATGCAGGCGGTAATTTAGATGTACCGGAAGATCTATTACATTTCCAGCGGGACAGTGCTCTACCTCATTATTTTATTTCCGTCCGACAGTGGTTAAACTAGAGATTTTCAGATATATGGTTTGGCAGAATTAGAGAAATTAAATTGCCCCCGAGATTCGCGGATTTAACCCTCTTACATTTTTTTCTTTTGGGGCATCTTAAATTCGTTGTTTATAAAACACAACCTGCTGAGATTAATGATATCGAAAGGAGAATTACAGCTGCATGCTGGTCACTTACATCTGAAATTTTCCGAAATATTATAGAAGAATTTCACAACAGACTTTATTACTATACAGAGCTTAATGGGCAAGTTTTTGAGCAGTTTATAAAATAGTGGGTAAGTAAGTCCCATCCGTTTTATTTTTGAAAATTCTTCCTCGCAAAATAACAGTTATTTTTGAGAAAGTTAAACAACCACAAAAAAAATAGAACGTCTACACTAGACTTAGCTACTTTTCAAAGGCTAAAAGTAATGTCACTGGAGCATACTTAAATTTATCTACTAAAAGGAAAAGCAACTAACTACTCCTTCAAATAATAATGCCAAAAACATATTAAATCTCAGTGCAGGGGAGTTCTACAGACGTCTATTTCTTGCAATAGTAATAATATAGGGTATTATAGGAAACAGAATTAAACGACTTTTAAAATGATGTACCACTTTGGCCGCCCTTTCCATTAAGGATTTTAAATTGCTGAAAATTATTTTAAAGTTTCCAAGTCGACCGCTAGAAGGCGTAACTATAACGACCTTCTATAGAAGTGTTCACTTCTTTAAAGTTTAGTTAATTAAGATATACACAAAATACATTACTTTTATTTTTACGACAATTTCCAACAAGTTTGATTTGGGATTTTTTGTCTATACTCTCCAAATAAGTGCGGGAGTTAAATCTTCTTACTAAAATATGCTCGTAACTTAGGTTTGAATTAACGTAATTGAGCCAGATTAGACTTGTTGGAAAGAACATTAATTTATTGTTTCAGTCAATAAATAATGATTTAACTCTTTGTGAATATTGCAGATTTATTTTAAAAAGCGGTAAATCTCCCATTTTTTCTTGTAAATTTTAAATGGTACCATATATCTTTTTTAGCTAACTTAGACAGGACAACTAATTACAGAAAGAAATAGCCAAAACCGCGTCTCGATATCCTTTTTAGAACTTAAGGTAATAACAAACAACAAATAAAATTGTTGCACGCGTAACAAACATGAGTGATAAACGCATTTATTGTCGTAGCTCATTTGTTTCTTCAATTACCATTAAGTTCCTAATATAATAAATATGTTTAATATTATAATTCTTATATTGTTTTATATAAACTATCTCTGATTTTTAGTAGAACACTACTTAAAACGTGATATTTTGAACCCCAATTAATCAACAGATTTTATTTTAGAAAGGGCCAGTTTTCAACAAAGTAGCATTTAATATGCTTGCGTTGTATTTTGAAAACTTTCAGAATGCTGTTATAGCAGCAAGAATATATAGATAAAAGCAAAAGAGTTTTTACAAGGTTGATACGACGTCTTCGTGCTACCGGTAATATCCGTCGCCTTATATATCAGTATACTAATCAGCTGCCAGTTTTGCTTAAAGACAATGATTTGTAAACGAGACACATGCTTTTTCAACATAATGGTTGTCCAGCGCAATTTTTTGCCAATATCTGATGACTTCTTGATGAAAGGTTTCCAGGCAGATGGATAGGTAGGGGCAATATATTCCCCTGGCCCGCTAGGTTCCCAGATTTTACGTGTTTGGACTTTTACTTATGAAAACGACTTAAAGAAATGGTTTCTCAAACTAGACCTACAACGAGGGAAAACCTTATATACCGAATTCGAAACGGCATCCGAAAGATACATATAGCAGAAATAGAAGCTGCGGTTTATTCCACTCGAGAAAGGCTTAATTTAGGTATTAAAAATGATGGTGGACATCTTGAGTAGCTCACTCGACACTAATTAAATAATAATAGTAATTAAAGAAACAAAGGAGCTACAAAAATAAATTCGTTTGATACTCATGTTTGTCACCCGGGTAACAATTTTATTCTTTGTTATAATCTCCAGTTCTAAAAAATATATCGAGATGCGGTTTTGGCTATGTTTTCTGTAATCAGTTGTGAAATTTCACTGACTGTGAAAATAAATGCTACTTTCAACAAGTTCAGTCTGGCTCAATTCCGTCAATCCAAGCCTAAGTTGCAAGCATTCTTTGGTAACCAGATTTGACCCCCTCCCCCTCCCGCACTCATTTGGAGAGTATAGGCAAAGAAATCCCAGATAAAAAGTGTTGTAAGAATAAATGTAATGTAGTTTTTGTATACAGTTATGGGCTAAAATATGAAAAAATTCATTTAAAAATCAGGTATTAATTTTTTGAAAAAACGCTCGGACACGTCGATTATAATTTTTTCTTCCAAATTTTTGCTTTATACAGGGTGTGTCAAAAAGTAGATATAGCAAAATTTTTTTGTATTTTACATAGAACCCTATTTTTTTTAGTCGAATTTTGAATTCTACGTCAAATTCTGCGTATAATTCATGTTGCATACCCTATCCTTATCGCTAACGGTTTTAGTGAAAAATTACATCATAAAACGCAAATTATTTTATTAGGTATTGAAAATGACAACCATTAACTTCTTGAAAATATGCCAATCTACTTAAAAACCCTTCTAAAACATTATTTACAGTATTTTCATTAGTTTGCCTAATTTCATATCTAATTTTAAATTTTAAGTCTTCCAAATTTTGTGGTTTATCCTTACACACTTTTATTTTCAAATAACCCCAAAGAAAGAAATCCATTGGTGTAAGATCGAGAGATCTTGCAGGCCATTCTATGGGTCCTCTTCTACCTATCCATCGTTCGGGAAATACAGTATTCAAATACTCTCGTACTTGTCGAGCAAAATGAGGCAGAGCACCATCCTGCTGAAACCAAATAGACGCTTCTGGTAGATTAGGCTGATTTGGATTTGGAAAGTCCGCTGCTAGTGTGGGAATTAATTCATTTTGAAGAAAAAAGGTCCAATAATTCTATCATTTAATATCCCTACCCAAACATTTACTTTTTGTGGGTTTTGCGTGTGTTGTTCTCTCATCCAACGGAGACTATTTGTACTCCAATACCGAAAATTTTGTCTGTTTACCGAACCATTCAAACAAAATGTAGCTTAATCGCTAAAAAGTATGTTGCGATGGAAAAATAGATTTAAGTTGCAAATTTCCATCATGGCTTTACAAAACTGTAGTCGGTGGTCGGGATCGTCTTCGTTTAGCTCGTACAGCAACCTAATTTTGTACGGATGGTACTTTTCTTGTTTCAATACCCGCAAAATAGATCGTCGGCTCACATCATTATTAAAGCCTACTTCAGTGGATGCACTATGGGGATTATCTTAACTTCTAACAAAATGTTCAATTTTGTATTTTCACTAATTTTTGGACGACCTGGCCGTAGACGACCCTTTACATTCCCTGTTTTCCTGAATTTCTTCTCAATTTTACTCACTGCAGATCTTGTAATCGGTCGTTCTGGATACTTAGCGCTAAACAAGTTACAAACTTCTTCTTAATTTCTTGTTTTGTCTCCACATCCAATTAAAATTAAAATTTCGATTCCTTGAGTTTCATTTAAATGCACCATGATCACCGTTTTTCAAAATTATAAATAAAATAATTTTTGATTGATACATGACTTGCTATTGTAGTGACAATTCATTTAAATTTACCTGTTTACCTTTAAGTAGGTACAGGGTTATCCAACCAAGACTAGACAAGGCGATTTTTTTACTTTTCCTGTACTTTTCTAAAAAAACTGAAATAGCCATCTTAAGTCATTTTCTCCCGCGAATTCGAATATCTTCAGCAAAAAACAATTGAACATCAAACAAAAGTACTAGGGGTCACTTTGATATTTTTTTAAATGGGATGCCGTATTTTTAATGAGCTTATCCGATTTCTCATATAAATTTTGATCTAAAATGTTGGATTTAATTAATTTTTAATTTTTTTTTTTTTAATTTTTTTAATTTTTCCGAATTTAAAACTGAAGAAAAAAGGCGTTTTTGAATTAAAAATCCAACATTTTAGATCAAAATTTATATGAGAAATCGGATAAGCTCATTAAAAATACGGCATCCCAAAATATCAAAGTGACCCCTAGTACTTTTGTTTGATGTTCAATTGTTTTTTGCTGAAGATATTCGAATTCGCGGGAGAAAATGACTTAAGATGGCTATTTCAGTTTTTTTATAAAAGTACAGGAAAAGTCAAAAAATCGCCTTGTCCAGTCTTGGTTGGATAACCCTGTACATGTAACTTTTTTAAAGAAAAATTTCGTTTTATGATGTAATTTTTCTCTAAAACCGTTAGAGATAAGGATAGGGTATGCTACTTGAATTATGCGCAGAATTTGACGTAGAATTCAAAATTCGACTGAAAAAAATAGGGTTCTATTTAAAATACAAAAAATATTTGCTACATCTACTTTTTGACACACCCTGTATAATTTTTTTTCGAGGCAAAAAATTCGGAAGAAAAAATTATAATCGACGTGTCCGAGCGTTTTTTTAAAAAATGAATACCTGATTTTTAAATGAATTTGTTCCATATTTTAGCCCATTACTGTATGTCAGTGTATGGTAATTATACAGGGTGTTGGGAAAATGTGTTTGGATACTTGGACAGGTGATTCTACATGATAAAATAATGTTAGTAAGTCATGTAGCAAAATATCGAAATCTCAATATTTATTTATTTATTTATTTGCGCCTATTGGACGTACTGATTTAATGGTAATAAAATGTTTACTGCTAATTTGTGACTAAACGGTGAGGTTTATCGACTCGAATGAAGAGTAACTTTTTTATTAAGTATTTTATTGTCTTTCACAAGGCATATTTGGTTTTGTAATATCTGTCAAATCCAAAAAGATATGCGAAAAAAAAAATATGGTTCTCAGGTAAAGTGCCCTCTGGTCGCAGAGTAGGGCAACATTTTGGTAACAGAGTTATAGAAATCGTGAAGATAAGTCTCTGTGCCAAAAATCAAATTAATTGGTAAAAAAGTAAATGCCCTACATCAAAAATAAGAAAAAAAAAATTGAACTTTGACAGACCATAACTTAGAAAATATTGAGATTTCGATATTTTGTTACATGACTTACTAACATTATTTTATCATGTAGAATCACCTGTCCAAGTATCCAAACACATTTTCCCAACACCCTGTATATAAAGGTCGTTATAGTTGCGCCCGCTGGCGGTCGACTTGGAAACTTTAAAATAATTTCCAGCAATTTCTCTCGACCACTCTCACCATAGTTTTTCAATTTCAAATATTTATGTTCAATAGTTTCCCAGATACAGCTGGTTGCCTTTCTTAGTTGTACACCTGGTACTGTATATGGTAACCGTGTTCGAATTAATGTCGATATTTTCATTGCTAGGTGTAAAAAACTTAAAAACCAATAAAATCAAATTAATTTGTTTTCTTTTTGTAGGAAAGTACTTGTACTTTGTAAGGCGACTGTTTTAGGTAAATAGAGTAAAGTGCAATAAATAAATCCGGTCAGTTTGTTTAGAAAAGCACACTGTATAATTGCATATGAAAGAAACTAAAAACCGCTTAAATTGAGAGTCAACAGTTTCTAAAGTAAATAATGGGAGATGTACGTTCTCATAATTTTATCTCAGGCATAAACATATCTGCAAAAATAAAACTCCATATCAAATAGTCTTTATCTCATATTAGCACGTTTTTTAAGGAGTACATTTTTATGCGAAGGCATTAACCATCTGCGAACCTACGTTCAGATAGATTATAAATACGAAGTAGAACACAAGGCAGAATAATAATGGTGGTTGTGACAAAATCCTATATAGCATTACCAGAATATGCTTTAGAATACCAAATTTGTACTGTGTGCAAAAAGTATCTTTCTAGTTTACCTGTGATAATTTATCATACAGGGGAGATTAAGTGCGGAAGATGTTCTACAAGAAATAATCATGGAGTGATGTCTCTTTATAACAAGGTCGCACAACATATACGGTTTCCGTGTGTTCATAGGTAAGTAATATTTTTAGTATTAATTTGGAATAACTTCACACGTGCACTTTTAAAATTACGGATATGTTTTGTTCAAAGTTCAATATTCAGAAATGTTAAATATTTTGAAAACAGTCATATTATTGCAAAAATGCTCCACTATTTTATTTTCAATACGACACATAATTTTTAAGGCATATCTTTGGTGGCTAGTTTGGGGGTATATTATACCAACAATTTTGTTGCTAAAATACAAAATTATAAATACAGAATCTTTATCCCCACTAAAAGCTGAACAATTACCAGCATAAAAATGTTCGCTGAATATTTGTGGACTGACTATTGCCATTTGCGCTCTTAAAGGAATATGAATTTGAATCTGGAGTGCGGTTTTGTTTTAAGTCCTAATCCCACAAATAAAATCTATATTCTAATCGATATTTCAAAAACAATTTACTCAAAATAGGCATGCCATGTTATATAAAGTCAATTAATGCAAACCAATCAGAAAAAATTAAAGAAAATTGACAACAAACATACAGGGTGCTGATAAAGTCTGGAATAATCGATTTTTCTTGAAAACGCAAAAGTTTTTCGAAAATCGCTCGGAGCCGTCGATTTTATTTTATTCTTTGAAATTTTTTGACCTTCTTCAATATTATACCGGATGCGCCAAAAACGCTAGGCAAGTGTCAACTTCACTTTTTCAAATAGAACACCCCTTTTTTTCTCCAATATTCGGATTCCTCTCTAAACTCTAGACAAGTTTCATATAACATGTTGTGTGGCTAAAGTCAACAGGAATTGAAATACAGGGCCCCCAATAAAAATCAAGGTATAATTTTAAGGTCTAGGTATTTACCTTTTTACCGGTTTCTACATAATAACTTAGTGACGTAAATGTCAAAACATTTAATATTTACTCCAAAGTTGTCACTTTTACCCATAAAAATGTTTCTAACGGAAGCTGAGAGAATCGAAATATTAATAATAATAGGATGTGGAGATCGAAAGAGAACGCAAAAGAAGTTTGTGAGTATTTTAGTGAAAAATATCCAAATAGAGAACACATAAATCAGGCAACTGTTTCCAAAATTGTTAAGAAGTATAATGAAGTTGGTCACGTAAGGGATAAACCTAAAGGTGGATTTATAAACTCGAAAAGTTGACGAGGTTGAGGTTCAGTTGGTGTTGGAAATAGGAGTTCAATTTAAACTAAAGGGAACACTCAGTTCTATTTATACACTCGTTCATGTTGTTCATGTAAAGCTCATGTAAGGTTCGAAAACTTCCCGCGTAGTTCGAGTTAATCAATTTTTATGCTCGGAATTCGGAATATCTAACCTCACAACGTGACCATAACTTCAACCTCACCAACTTTTCGAGTTTATAAATCCAGCTTAAAAGTGGACGACCTAAAATTTCCGACGATGTCAAACTTAATCTTCTAGTTTCGTTGGAAGAGAGAGCACATTCCAGCACAAGAAGCATTTCTCAAAATTTTGAAAATATCCACGATTCAACGGTGGCAAATTTGCTGAAAAAGGAAAAATGGCACGCATATAAATGTCAAGGAGTACAGGAACTTTTGGAAGGCGACCCTGACAGAAGGAATGAGTTCTGTGAAATTCTCATGGATAATTACTTGATTAACGATGCATTATTTCCAAGTAACATAATTTTTTCCGATGAGGCGACTTTTTCTTGGATGGCATGGTAAATCGTCAAAATTGCCGATACTGGTCCAGCGAAAATCATTATTGGTTCCGAGAAATTCATACCCAGCGGCCGAGAAAAATTAATGTATCGGCAGGAATAATTCGGGATACTGTTATAGGACCCTATTTTTTTGAGGAAAATTTGACTGGCCAAAGATATTTGCAGTCTCTTGAAGAAGACCTCGCTCCAGCGTTGATTGCCCTATTTCCCGATCGGAACATTCCTGAATCACATGATACAACTATCTGGTTTCAGCAGGATGGTGCACCAGCCCACTATTCGTAGATACCTGAATGAGTTATTTCATCATCATTGGATAGGTCGACGGGGTCAAATAGAGTGGCCTGCGAGGTCCCCCGACTTAACGCCATTGGACTTCTTTCTGTGGGCTATATTAAGGAAAGGGTTTACAAAAATAAACCAGAAGATATTAATGTTCTCAAAACCCGTATAACAACAACCATAAGATAAATTACCCCAGAGATTGTACATAATGTACAGTTAGAATTTGTTTAGAGATTGGGACATTGTAGAGCCGTAAATGGACACCATTTTCAACACTTACTCAAATAATATTTTAGATTGTTCACTGTATTACCAATTTTCTGTTAAAATTTTAGTATTTGTCATGGAAAACAAGCTTTAAAATTATACCTTGATTTTTATTGAGGGCCCTGTATTTCAATTCCTGTTGACTTTAGCCATACAACATGTTATATGAAACTTGTCTAGAGTTTAGAGAGGAATCTGAATATTGGAGAAAAAAAGGGGTGTTCTATTTGAAAAATTGAAGTTGACACTTGCCTAGCATTTTTGGCGCATCCGGTATAATATTGAAGAACGTCAAAAAATTTTAAAGAATAAAATAAAATCATCGGGTCCGAGCGTTTTTCGAAAAACTTTTGCATTTTCAACAAAAATCGATTATTCCAGACTTTATCAGCACCCTGTATAAACGTTCGTAATAATGCTATGGTGACATTTAGGCAAATCACCTAACAATTAAACAAAATTAAGGAAACCTATAGAAAAATTAGGTTTGTTTTATTTGTTTGCATAAACCCAGATTAAAAGGACTAATACTGATCTGAATATCCATAAATATTAAAAACGTATTAATTACAAATTCTAATAATATGAAATCGACACAGGTAGCGGTTCTTTGGGACACCCTGTATAATTGAACTAAACTGGTATAAAAATGGACGTCGTTTTTTGACATGTCTTAACTATCAGCTTTTGAAGGCGATCTAATCAATTTAAATGAATTGATTTTGATTTTATTTGTTCTTTTAGCAACAGCGGCTTATACCTTTGACATAAAGGAATGTGGTAACACGGTGTTAAAGCAACTATTGTAAAACGTAAATATTTCAAATAATTGACATTTGAGTGATATTTTTGTTCAGAAGTAACTGAGGGCAACTGAAAGTATTTCAAAGTCCTACTTATTATTTGATTTTTTTTTATCAACAATTCTTCTAAAGTTTTTGTTATAAATAATGAGAATAAATATGGTGGTCCGTTGTCGGAAACTAAGATTAAATTATACCTAAGTCTAAAAATTAATTTTAAAAGATTTTCCTGTAACAGTATTTTCTTATTATATTAATTAAGTATATGGCCATACT
Organism: Polydrusus tereticollis; assembly: GCA_963920685.1. NCBI lineage: Eukaryota > Metazoa > Arthropoda > Insecta > Coleoptera > Curculionidae > Polydrusus > Polydrusus tereticollis. Next base: position 51,187,197 of record OY987328.1, on the reverse strand, counting down.
TAATGGTGTTGTTCCTTAACAAATTTGAAGACAAGAAGTTCTTATAAACATAGGTTCTTAACCGCTTTATATTGGAGATACAGGATGTTAAAAACTTAAAAAAAAATCGGTTTTTCTTAATTTGTTTAAGACCGCTTTAGATAATATTTTTAAATTTTAATAGATACTAGGAAGGCATAAAAATACATCTCTTTCATAAAAGATATTTGGACCACATCTACCAGCCCGCGGTGACATATAATAAAAAGCATAATAAGCCACTTCCTTTTTTTTTCAAAAAATTTTTTATTTTGATAGTACAGTACAATTGATGCAAAACAAAAACCGATGCACGTCATCAATCAGCTGATAATTGTAAATCCGTAAGGAAACACGAGGAAATTAAATTTGGGCAAAAAGTGTTAAAACTTTATGCGATATTGAATTTACTACAAAGTATTCTTTTTTGATACGAACCCACTTATAGCGAATATTTTGTTTATTTAAGCTTGTAAAAATTAATAAAGTTCTATCCATGCCACTATTTATGAAATGTACGAAACAAGTAAGTTGTATTATTTAAAAATTATAATACTATTATACGGTTATTCATAAGCTGTAGGTTTTTTTAGAACATCACGTAACTTTAATAACTTTAGGTAAGAAATTAAAAGACAGGCAACTGTTTGATGGCCGTCCTAACTCTTTAAGAAGGCTCTTAAAGGAAATAGGCTTCGGATGACAAAAAGATGAACCGAGGCGAGGGCTTATGGAACTTTCCCATGTAGCTCTCAAGCGACTGGTATCTTTGACAGAATATATGAAAGAGAAAGAAGCATTATTGTACCAATTCGTTTTCTGGGATGAAATATGGATTTCTTAAAATGGTACCATTGGTCCATCTTGGCAAGATGAAAATAAAAGAAGTGTTAGATCTACTAAAGTTGATGGTAAAAGGAATTATGCAGTAAACACATATATAAACTATGGGAAATTTTTGTATATTTATCTTGTTTCTATGAAAAAAAACTGTGTAATTCCCTCACTCTGACTTTTTGGTTACAAGCTGGCAACACTGTCGATAACGGACGTCACTTGAAGAATATTACGTGCATCGGTTTTTGTTTTGCATTAAGTATAGTAACCTTATTACTGAACAAAAATCGTTTTTAAAGTTGATTTCATTTGACAAACGGTTTTTGATTAAACAAATTACTGGCATCACTTGATCAAATTGCAATTATTTCCTAAATGAAGCCGAATTTAAAAAAGTATCAGAAGGTACATTGAATTGTCTAAAAAAGGGAAAATGCGGTAACGTACATATTTTTTGTTCCGATTAGAAAAACAACACCTCAAAAATGAAGTTCGTACGTATACTTACATGAACCTTTTGTCTTAAAACTTATATAACACTCCTGACTTTGGCCATATACTTAATAAACAATGTGTATATTCCGTTTACCTTGTACCAAAGTTGGGCAAGAAGTAAAAAAAAAACTTATTTTGTATATCATGTGGTGCAACATTATAGAACATTAAGATACAATATTCGTTAGAGCCTGGAATTGCATTAAAAGTGCACATTATTTCAATTTATTTTATATTGATATACCCAGCATACTTTTTAGCTCCCATCGCAAAAAAATGCTGAGGGGTCCATACATACCTATATACCATACTAGGTGTGAAACTGTTATTAAAAGTAATTCTTCTTATACAAATGCGATTGTTTTCTAAAAAGATTAAAATGTTTTTTGCTATACTACTTAAATAATAATAACAATTAATGGATGAAACGATAAACACAATGATGCTGGCTATTTGGTTTTAACTAGTGCCATTAAATCACATACATACATAAGCACCCACACCCATTCCCACGATAATATATTAACAATAATAATAATAATAATAATAATAATAATAGAGTTCATTCCCTACGTATACAATAAAACACAAGACGTTATCAAAGAGCATACAGGGTGCCCGAAATTGTAGCTGACATTATTGCGATCTCGGAAACTAGAAGAGATAGAAAGACGGTTAAATTGGGAAAGTTTTAGGCTATTATGTAACCAAAATGTTGCATTTTCTTAGATCGGTAGTAACTTGCCCATATTTACATAGAAGATGCTTACCTGATCAAATCTTGGTTACAACGTTTCGGTTTCCTATAACCATCATCAACTTTCTTTTTTCTTATGACCGCCATATTGGATATTTTACTAATCGAAAAGTACTTCATTTTTCCTATAATATGATACTAAACACTAATACAATATAAAAATTTATAACCTCAAAATAACAAGAAATTTTATTTTCGAACATATTTGGCAACACCGACATATCGGATAGTTCTTTTCCTTAAGAATAAAGTTAATTAAATAACAATATAAGTTTATACTGTTTTAAATTAAAGTTAAAATATCATAACTTTTTTAAAATTCATAAAAATCTAGTAGGTACCTATCTAATAGATACCTATTTCGATAGGTTTTTTATTGTAACATTTTTGTTTAGAAGGCTTTGAACTTTAAACAAATGAAATTTTTTAATCTGTCAAATAATTTTTCTACGTTGTAATAAACATCATTAACAATGGCGTTAAATTATTCTAACGAAGAGAAGTTTGATATGTTAGCGTGTTATATAAAAAATGACAGAAATGCTAATAACACTATGGATAATTGTTTTGGAATGTACCCCGAAAGACGACAACCCAGCAGAGCGTATTTTTCTAAACTGACTAGAAACTTACTAGAATTTGGCAGTTTTGAAAAGCCTCGTCCCAAAGAATATGGAATAGAGAACGAAAATCGTAATAGAATAATTTTAGAACATTTTAAACTTTTGAAAACCCACAATTTGCCCCGAATTTTACTGAACCACGCAGATTGCAATTACGATTTGGATTTAATGTGTGGTGTGGAATAATTAGTAAGAAATATTTTATTTTGGTTTAAATTAACTGTAAAAAATGCTTGAATTATTTATCTTCACAATTTATTTAGCAAAATTATAATGATTACGATAGATCTTTTGCATACTTTTTATTATTTTTAGAAAATCAGCTAATTGGACTTTTATTTATGGGGATTTGTCAAAAATGAGGTATACGAATTTAATCCCATGAAACTCGCCAAGTTCTTGAGCAGCGAACTAGGAATATTTTTAGTGATATTAACCGTAATACCATTAATCGTGTAACTAGATCTGTAAAAAAAATGTCAGCGATGCGTTAAAAAAAATGGTCGACATTTTGAACCTTAGTATATTTTACTTAATTAACTTTAATTCTTAAGCAAAAGAACTTTCCGATATGTCGGTGTTGCCAAATATGTTCGTAAATATGATGTTTTTGTTATTTTAAGGTTATAAATTTTTATTTTGTATTAGTGTTTGATATCATAGTATAGGACAAATGAAGTACTTTTCCATGAGTAAAAAAACCAATATGGCGATGATAAGAGAAAAGAAAGTTGATGATGGTTACAGGAAACCGAAACGTTGTAACCAAAATGTGATCAGGTAGGCATCTTATATGTAAAAAGTGGCAATGAAAATATGTTTTCGGATTTAAAAATATTGGGTAATTTACTACCGTTACTACCGATCTAGGAAAATGCAACATTTTGGTTTATTCAAAATATCTCAAAACCCAAAACAACCAGAATCGATCCGTAAGCACCAGTAAGCTACTTACATAATTGCCTAAAACTTTTCCCATTTAACCGCCTTTCTATCTCTTCTAGTTTCCAAGATCGCAATACTGTCAGCACCAATTTCGGGCACCCTGTATACAGTAGGCCGGGCCGAATTAAACCGTTTCTAATCTAGTAGTAGAAGAAAGCTGTAAATGGGTATTATATTAACTCTGTTAAAAACTTGATGATCTAGGTCAAATTTTGGCCGCCCCTATTTAGACCTAAATGCCACAAAGAAAAAAATTTGCCAAAATTGAGTTTGCCCTACCAAATAAATATTCATTTAGTGCCTCTATTTACTCCTATTACTCTGCACATAGAGTTCTTTCCTCCCATCCTATTTAGTGCATTTTAGTTACATTTCCTGTTTTCAAAATATTGCCTTTTGTTTTCAAATGAAGACAACAATTTTTTTCCTTCTAGTTTTGAGCGGATGTAACCATCTCTTTCTTCGTCTTCATACACATTTTGAGAAGCTTTGGTCACAATTTTAACACATCACTCAACTGCTTGCGTGTGACAGGAATATTTCTTAAAGCTAAAAAGTGTTTATCCATATGTAATTTTTTCAACATCTTCAATTGAAAGACTCGCTGTTAATGGTGGCTCATTTAAAACACATTTTTGCCAATCAATCATTTCTATGCAACAATCTGAAGAAAAATTATTAGCGGGAACCTTAAAATATCTAACAGCTTGTTTGCCTGTGAGAAATCTTGTTTTCATAATTCTTCTTACAGCTAATTGACGAATAGGTTGGCGAGAGTCTATCAGCATTGCTAATAAAATGTTATCAGGATGAGCAAAGTAAGCGTTGTCCGGAAACACCTTGTCTATAACTGTCTTTACCTTGTTCAAAAAAACTCTGGACGCATTAATAGCTTTCCACAAATGCCTTGCACCATCATAAATCTGTGGTTTTGTTTTTATCGCAAATATTTTGTTTATCGCAAACCACACAGTTTCGGAGCGTATCTTGTTTATATCACCTACTTCTAAAGGCTTTTCTGCTGAGATAAGATTAAGATCCTCGAAAACAGCATTTACCAATTTAGCCACAGTTCTGTTAGAGGATCCTGTTAGATCTGCCACTCTAGCTGTATTTTGCAGGTGCATTTTCTTTGAGGTTTGAATACTCGGTTCTGGTAACTCTTTGTTTTTTTTATAATAGGACAGTTCGAAATTTTCGTCGGTTGTACTACCCTCGGACTTCTCGGAGCTGGAAATTTCCAAACTGTTCTTATTTAATTGACAAACATTTTAAATTCCGCTGGTGCTTGGAGTTGGCTCCTCTAGGGTCTTATCCCTATTGCAAGCCGCAATATTTCTTGCTATTTTCTTTTCTGTTTATGCTCTAACAACTTTGTCCATTCCGCCGATTCTAATTTTTCGCTCAGATCTTTGATCCTTTAAAAACTACCATTCTAAAGTTGGCACCTTTCTATAGTCTATTTGAAAAAGGTGTAGAGTAATAAAATGGGCAATTCCGTCCAGTTCGGCTTAATTTCAGTGTCGGCCATAGGCGCAGGTAAACTTTGTGCATTAAATTATTTATGAAAACTAACCAAAAATTTTAGAGAATTAGGTTAACGGATATTAACATAAAATAGTATTCTTTGTAATATTAAAATTTCAAGTAATTGCGTAAGGGGATTAGGAAAGGTATGTTTTCTGGCCTGAAGTGTCAAAATCGAAATATTGTATAGGGATTAGTTAGGTAGTAGATTATATAGTTACGTCTTGTGTTTAACAGGTACCATTTAACAGGTACCGAGTTTGGCTCTGGCCTTTTTGGCTGGATCATATAAATAGGTGGTAATTTGGAACGAACTTCATATATCGTGTGTGTGTATGACCTTAGTAAGTATATTTGTTTAGCTTAACGCATCAGTATTTGCTGCTAAGCCGTATATAGTGTTCACAGTATTATAAGATTAGTAATAAAATGGCGACATTCACACCAATAAAAAGATGTTCCCATAATTCTCCACTATCAGTGAGTGAAAAAGTTATTATTTTAAATGTACATGATTGCATAAAATACGATTATCCGAATTTTACTGTACAAGAAACTGTCGACCGATGTTCCCGAATGACTGGAGTCGGAAAGTCCACCGTTTTTAAATTATTGCGATAGAGAGCGGCGGCAGGTCAAGTGGAACCTCCCAAGAAAAGTCCAGGTAGACCAGTAAAAGTCCTTGATGAAGACACCAAAAGTGTAGTTCGAAGAAAATTCACTCTTTTTATTTTAAAAAAGAAAAACCCACCCTAGATAAGATTCCAATGGATCTTGGCCAGGATGACAGTATTCCGTTTAAAAATCTTTTATCTTGACAAGACGTGGATTAATGAAGGTTATATAGTACCAAAATTGTGGCAAGGCAAAAATATAACCAGTGCTCGATAAGCTTTCATGGAAGGCCTGTCAACGGGTATTAAGGTGCTTTCAGGTAAAGGGAAGAGACTAATAATTAATCGTCCATATTGGAAGTGAAGAGGGATTTTTAAAAGAAGGTTTGCTAACCTTTCAGTCGCTCAATACGGGAGATTACCACGAGGACATGAATTCGAATGTTTTTGAGGACTGAAGTGGATGTTTATTTAATAATAATAATAATTATACATAAATAATAATACATTATAAAAATACACAACAATTACTACATATCAACTAAGAAAAAAAAAACACCTAGGTATTAAAATACCCGTATGTGTTTCATGGTAACTAATAAACGAAATATAATATAGAGACAAAACATAATATAGAGATTAAATAAGGCCTATAGTGTACTAACAATTAAAATAACAATATTCAATATATCGCCAGTTGTTTTAGGCTGGAATACCTGCTACAATAAAATAGGTATGTTCAACTATACTAAAACAATTTACTGTACACATTCTTGTAATTAGAGAAAATATACTGAGAACATTTTTTATTAAATTGCCTATGTGCTTTTATTTCACGAATGTTCACAGGCAAGAAGTTGCAAATTTTGGGACCCAAGTATACTATTGATTTCAAACTTAATGTTGTTTTGTTTCTCGGCAGAGGTAAGTTTCTTTTGAGTCTGTGTCTAGTATATAAGTTATGGGTTATAGGCAGGTTATTGATCTTTAACATAAACTTACTAACAGTTAAAATATAGAGACATCTAACATTCAGTACATCTTCAGATTAGAGTAATGAGGAGTAATAGAGTTTAGGTTTTTTAAATATGATTTTTAAAATATTATAGTTTTGAATAATCTGTAAAGGCCGTAACATAGTCTTGTACATCCCACCTCAGACCAATATTCCACATCTAAGTAGAGATTCGACGTGTGATTTATAAAGACATACCAGAAGTTTCTCATTCAAGAATTCTCGCAGAATGTAGAATTTATGCAGTAGTCTCCTCAAACTCATCACAATTTTGTTAATATGATAGTTCCACTTCAAGTGGCAGTCTATAATGATTCCCAGGTATTTTGTATTAATGGTCTTCTGTATCGAACTCTCACCTACATGCAATTCACTATAATGAGCTCTATTTTCTTCGGTTGGTGGAAAGGCAATAAAATTCGTTTTTTTTAGATTAAGTGAGAGCTGGAAAGATTCGAACCAATTTTTTACCAATCTCAGACCCTTCTCAGCAGTATTTTTCACCCCATCCCAGGAATCACCATCGAAGACCAAAACAGTATCATCTGCATAGGATAGCATTGTTCCACCCGTTTCTACTTCGTTAAGAAGTGGGTCAATATATGTAATAAACAGTATAGGTCCCAATACTGTTCCCTGTGGTATCCCCATAGTAACAGTTCGGGCATCACTCACGGAGTCATTGATCTTAACAACCTGTTGTCTTTCGCTCAAATAATACATGAACACATCCAACACGGGACCACGAACACCATAATTGGCAAGAATTCTTAATAATGCATCATGCGGCACCGTGTCAAATGGCTTTGCAAGATCAAGGAAGATAGCTAGAGTTTTTTTCCCTCATTCATATTGGAAGTAATTTCAGACACGATCCGATGCATCGCATCACTGGTACTCATGCCTTTTATAAACCCATATTGTTTGGGTGACAGAATGCTCTTAGAGTCAAAAGAATTTATAAGTCTTTCCTTGAGAGCTTTTTCGAGAATTTTTACTAAAGGTATTTATAACACTTATTGATCGATAGTTCGTGATTTGTTTTCTATCACCTGACTTAAAAATGGGGGTCACAATTGAGGATTTGAAGTATTTGGGGATTATGCTGGTCTTAAAAATTAAATTGATTATGTGTACTAGGGGTTTTAATATGTACCTATGAGTGTTTTTAATTAACTGAGCCAAAATTCCATCCTCACCCGGTGCACTACCGTTTTTTAAAGAATGAATGTGTTTAATAATCTCATTTTCACAAATAGGTTTAAGATACATTGATTTTAGGTTGCTCAATCTCATTGTGTTTGGTTCATTTGGTTTTTTTATTTTTTTCTGCCATTTTTATACCTACTGTAGCAAAGAATTCATTGCAGTAGTTTGCCATTGTCTTGTTGTCGGAGAATAGAGTATTATCCTTGTTTAGTATTTCAATATTTTTATTATCTTTACCTGTATTTTCATTTGTTGCAACTTTTATTATTTGATATATTTTTTTGGGGTTGTTATGATATTTATTAATTTTACTTTTATAATATTCATTTTTTGTTTTATTTATTATTTTTTTTAATACATTCCTGTAATTTTTGTATCTTTGTTCCTGATCTAAGTCAAACTTTTTTGTAAGATTCTTTTTTAGTTTGTCCCTATGCTTAATAGCGTTAATGATGCCAGCAGTAATCCATGGCTTCAATTTCCTAGAACTGCCATTAAAACTTTTCTCACTAGTAGACAAGGTGATGTAATTCTGAAAAATATCAATAAAATGCCGCGCGGCAACGTCAGGGCCGTCACTTGCCAATACCCCCACCCAACTTTCAGATTGTAGATATCCCTCAAGTTTTTTATTATCCACAATTGAGACAGTTCTTCTGTCAGACTTACCATCGGTTTTTGTGGAACATAGGATATTACTGTTTATATTTAACATAATAGGAAAGTGATCAGTGAGGGAGGATTGTATTATGTACGACTGGTAATTTAGGGTACTGGATTTTAATTTTCTTCGTATAAATATATGATCAATGCAACTTTGGGTGTTCTTACATAATCTAGTTGTTCGATTAATAAAAGGGGAGAAACCGTATTGACATAGTAAGGCAATATATTCAGTAGAGACAACAGAGCCCTCATCTAAGTTTATGTTTAGATCTCCTAAGAAAATTTCTGTTTGCGCATGTAGACTGTTGAGAAAATATTTATTTAGATCATCCAAGAAAAGATTTACATCGGTAGAAGGTGGTCTGTACAATGCATTGACCGCATAAGACTCGTTATTGATCATAAATGAAATTGTAGTCATTGTTACCCCAGAATATTCAAACCTAAAATCACTAAAATTTGTACTAATTTCTGCTCTTACATAAACAAACACACCATCACATTTATTAAAATTAGCAAAGTTGTAGTGGCTAATATAACCAGGAATATCAAAATTTGCAGTACTTTCAACTCTCCAACACTCACTCAGTACAATAATATCACAGTAATTACAAATAAATGCTTCTAAAAACGTTAAAAGATTATCAAAATTTTGCTTTATACTTCTAATATTAAGGTGCAATACATTAAATACTTTTTTTTTTGGATATCAATGGCACTTTTATAATTATCAACATCAACTATCACAGGTTCGATATCACTGAGTAATAGCTCTTCGACTACATCAACAATAGTATGATCCATTTTGTAGACAAAATGAGGTAAAGTATATATTTTAATTAAAACAACAAAAATTAAAGAAAAATAAAAATTTAAATAAAGAAGTTTTGAGTCCCCGTATTTATACCTGGGTTGCATTATAATCGATCCTTTCACGAGCAAGTCGACATTTCTTTGCATAAACCGAACATTCAAGTTCATCCTCACTATCATGATCACAATTGAGTGAGCCTTTGTACTTTTCATTAATGTAGAGGCAATTTACGCATTTCCTTTCTTTCTTTTTACATTGCATTCGATCATGTGGACCTGCACAAAAAGTACATTTTTTCTCCATTTGACAATCTGTTGATTTGTGACCGAACATACCACAGTTGAAACATTTCAGGATTTTTAAATCTTCATACACATAACAATAATTCCACCCCATGTCCAATTTCGTATTAACCAGTTTTTGAAATGTCTTACCAGTGGTAATCACATGATTGGTCCATTTCTTGTTTTTATTGGATTGTCTAGTGTGCACAATTTTCATTATATCTGTGTCTTCTATTATTAGGCTATTAAGCATTCTTAGATCATTCAAGAGGTCTTGATCATCGCTATATTTTCTAAGTAGTCCAGTTATTTTTAGACCCGGTTTGTACTGACCCTTAACTTCAATGTTATATTCATTTTTCAAATTATGTTTAGCATAATCATGTAATTTTTCTAAGTTGTTTTTGTTGTCACTTTTTATGATTACACAACCGTTTGTAGTTGTACTAAAATATTTTATGGGAGCTCCCGCGGTAGTTGGGTTTATTTTCTGCTTGATATCATTGGTACTTTGATCACGTGACTGTTTCTTCTTTGGCTTTATAATTAAGGTTCTTTCATGTGATACATATTCAATTTTATTCTATTTCACTATCTTGTTAGGTGCGGCTACACTGGCATAAGTATTCACATTCATATGGCCTTGTTTGTTTATCTGGCTTAGATGGCAAATCCTATCTTCTATGTTTTTTTATATTGACACAGTTCGAGTGAAACCAGCTTTGATATTTTCCCTCACAAAAAATGGAGGAATCATTATCCGTTTCCGAGTCCTCATCTGAAACTCCAGAGGATGGCGCCATCCCTGCTTACTTGGCAACACTGTCGGCGAAATAAACCATTCAGATGACGTGTGGCAAAAATCGGTGAGATTGATAGTCTTTGTGTAAGGTGTAGGTGTTTTGATGAAATAGGTAATACGATAGACCAATTATTTACTAAATTATCATGCTAGTCACATACCACAGCCATTCTCACTTCCGATTGATACAGTTTTAGCAAATAATAGTAGCTAATTCACCAATAAAACCCAATTCTTAAAGGAAACTGAAAAACACGAGACTACAGTACCACGTTGCCAACACACAACTACTGTTTGGTGAAATGATCAAATATCTTCCAGCTGATTCAGTAGTAGTTATAGATAACCCAAGCTATCATTCACAACTTTATCTTGGAGAAAACAAGAAATTATCGACTGGTTAACCACCAAAAGTATTGAATTTGAAGATAATTTGATATAGAAGGAACTATTAGCTATAGCAAATTTACACAAACATCGTTATATGAAAGATGCCGTGAAAGATATGGCAGAAAAACATAGTGTACCTGTGCTGCGCACACCGCCATATCATTGCGGGCTAGATCCCATAAAACTTATATGGGCGCAAGTGAAAGGATTTGTAGCAAGACACAACACGACATTCAAAATGAAAGACGTTAAGCTACTGTCTGATCAAGCCATTAAGGAAGTGACACCAGAGAACTGGCGAAAAGCAGTCCATCATATCATTAAAGAAGAGGAGAAAATGTGGGATTTTGACCACCTGATCGATCGGACCGTCGCGTCGACCCGTTAATTATAACGTCAAGAGGAGATGACAGTTCCTCAGATGGCGAAGAATATTATGATTTCTTAAAATTTAATTTCTGTATAATGTATTTTTTGTATTTTGTATTTTTTCTATAATGTTTAAAAAAACAAAGTGTACCTAATACTATGTACATATTGCCTAAATTTTATTCTGTTAAAACAAAATTCTTTCCATTTACGAATATCATACCGGCACGCCTTTGTCAAACCATTTTTAGTGTTTGAATAACAATAGGCAAAACCCATAAATTGACCCAAACCCGGGTGGTACTACCTGCACTTGATAAAAAGAAAGAATATTGCAATGAAATCAATGCCAAATTATGAAAGTGGCATAAATATTCGTTGGGTCACTTTGTAGCCCCTTTGCATACCTAATGAGCTTTTATTACTCCATACCTTTTTAAAATAGACTATAGCTCTCTCGCAACTGCAGTGCTCCATACTTACACATTTGCAAGAAGATATTATATTAAAAAGCTTATTGGAGTTTATTTAAAACTGATTTATTTTATTTTGTAAGAATAGTGAAATTTTTTCCTTGATAGGCTTTATAAGGTTTTGATATTTACTGTTATAAGCCAGGATAAGTTTTACGATGCGCTCATGACTAACAGTCGGTAAAGAAGCACGGTTCCAAACTTCTATCACTTTTGTTGCCACAGACTGGGCCACTAATGCAGCCGGCGGCTGCTTATTACCGCCGCCCTTTAATGCCAATCTAACACCATTATAACATCGCATAACATCTTCGTATGTCGGCAACTTATACACCTCCGCAGAAATATCCTCGGCACTACCAAACCAAATATTGGGCAAGTTGAACTTGTTTCTGTCTAATAAATATTTAGGCATTATAAACCACTCATACAAGCGCACAAAAAAGTATAGACGCTAAAAGCGATAACTAAGAATCAAATTAACGTAACGAACGACACGTATTCAAAGATAATCACGCCAGTACAAATACCGAACGAAATGCTTGTTGAATTATTCTCAAGGTCAGATGACGTAAGAGAGCTGCGCGCGGTCCATATCATACTTTTTCGTGCGTTAGGCAGGTCCGGCTTATAAGTTAATATGCAAATAACGATATGGGACCAGCTAAAATTAAACTTAGGTTCTTAATTTCTTTTTTATGTAGAAGAAGCGCATAAGTAATTATTTTTTTGGTAGCGCAACGAAAAAAACTGCCCTTTTTAAAGCTTTTAAATTTTAACTTAGCCGGAGTATTTTTCTGTGTCTTATTTATCGACATCCACAACGTTTCCACAGTAGCGCCAAACAATTTAAAAAAAAAATATTTCGGCCCGGCCTAATATACAGGGTGTCCTAAACGGCATGGCCAATAATTATAGATCGAGTAGATTGGGTTCAAATAGGGTCCGAAGGTCATGTAAGATTTTGTCGTATGTGCCCCCAACCCCGAGCTACACCCTCACTTGAAGATATTTTTTCTTAATATTTTCGAGACCAATAAAGATACAAACTTGAAACTTTATGTATGTAAATGTAAGCTTTATCCGTCGAATCGAACTGTTCTCACTAAAATGTCGACAACTTACAAGCAGCGACAGAACTAGGGAAAAGGTGAAATAAAATCTGTGGCTTGGTGCAAGAAGGGCCAATGTCATGTTTTTTACATTTCCAGTTCTATGTCACATATTGTAGTCTATAATATTGTCCTAACATACGGCAAAAGGGCCAATGTAAAATTGAAGTTTTAACAGGAATAGTAGGGCCAATGTTAATTTATATTTTATCGTTATTTTGGTTAAAACGGCCTATGTACACTTTGGCCATTAGCACTTTATTTTTGCACGATGTAAAAAACGGCCAATGTGAGACATTGGCCTCTTTGCACGATGTGGAAAACGGCCAATGCCAGACATTTCAAGGGATTGGGCAAACTTGATCCGATCAATTCCCAGAAAACCACCAATAAAAGTCAAGGAGCTAGAGCATGACTTTCTTAATTTTAACTCTCTGCTAAACAAACATTACGTCCATAGAAAAAAAAATGACAACGGAGACCCTGTACAATGGCTAAGAATAAAATGGCTTGACTTTAGTTGTAAAAATCAGGAAGGCGATATTTTGTACAAGGAAAGTTTCAGCTCCAACGATGAATTTAAAATTTTTAATATAAAGAGACATTCCGCAAAAGAAAATAATTTTATTCCTCAACCCTTAAACCAAACCCTTCTTTCAATCTCCGAGGAGAAATTAAAGGATTTGAAGTCCCTCTTAACATTTATAAGCAAATCAAGCCAAATGTATTATGAAAAGTTTCTAAAAATTTTAAATTCTGCACCAAATATGGAAGACACGCTGCCCGTGGAAGAAGAAGATGCAGAAAATGGGTAGTTAAAAGAAAATGTGTTTTCATACTAAAAATGTATTTTTTTTAAATAGATTTTCAAGAATAATGCCTTTTTGTTTCCTAAAACGGGCCTTTTGTGTTTTATACAGGGTGTTTTTTTAATTGAGTGCCGATACTTAGGGGTGTGAACTGTAAATCCTTGGGTGATTTTAAGAAGAAAAGTTAATATGAACATATTTCCTAATCCTTTAAGTTTTTGAGCTACAGGGTTAACATTCTACGAAAAATATTTACTTTTTTATCATAATTTTCTTACCACTTTCAGATATTTTTATAAAATTTTGTACGCACCTTTTAATCAGTAAGGAGCATTTTTTGACGTAAAAGATTTTTTAAAATATTTACCAGTGACGTTTGCTTTGAACCGACCAAAATATCAAAAAAAGTGTAAATGAACCGAAGAAAAAAAAATTTTTTGATTTTTATTTTTTTATGCGAAAACGGTGCGTCGTACGAAAGTAAGTCTTTGAACCAAATTTACTCAAAAATAAATGGTGATTTCAAAAACAATCTTGGTTTTTGGAAAAAATTTGTGGCGTACCACTTTTTCTTCAAAAATATTTAGTACGGACGGCACAGGTAAAAATTTAAAGGAATCTTTTACGCCAAAAATGCTCCTTAATGATTAAAAGGTGTGTACAAAATTTTATAAAAATATCTAAGAGTGATAAAAAAGTTATATTTTTCTTAAAATTTTCATACCTTGTAGCTCAAAAATTACGAGGTTTAGGGCATATGTTGATATTAACCTTTCTTCTCAGAATCGCCTAAGAATTCACACCCTTAAACTATCGGCACTCAATTAAAAAACACCCTGTATAAAGGGCCAAAGTTAAAACTCAAGTCAATTTTAAAAGAGCCAAAGTCATTTTTTTTGTAAATTTTGGATTTTGAAACTTTTTTTTTTCCTAAATAACATGATATAATAATAAATAGTAACTTGCTTGGAGAAGAACTTTTAAGATGCTCTACAACAAGTAGTTTTTGAGATTAATTTGATTTAAAAAACTTAAAAGCTCTGTATCTTAAAAATATCAATTTTGACTTTGGCCCTTCTTGTACCAAGCCACAGAAATATACCTACCTAACTAAAAAAAACAAAAAAAAAAGAGGAACATATTGTAAGGTAGTAATCTATGCAGGATATGAAGAATTTGTTTTTGGAGGATCTCTATTTTTTAAATTAATTATTAAATGCCCCCCCCCCCCCCGCTCTCCTTCCTTAACCAAAATTCTTTTTTTTTCTTCCTCTTCCTCAGCCACTTTTCGTCCACTCCTGAACATAGGCCTTTCCCAATTCCTTCCATTGATCTCTGTCCCAAGCCTTCTGATACCAATTTCCACCTGCTATCCTCTTTATATAATCCGACCATCGTAGAGGGGGTCTGCCTATACTCCGCTTTGTTTCCCTCGGTCTCCATTTCATGATTCTCGGTGTCCATCTCTCGTCGCTCAGTCTTGCCACGTGGCCCGCCCATTGCCATTAACCTGAACTAACCTGAACTAACCCTAACCCTAAAACTAGGGTTAACCAAAATACAATATGTCAATCGAGCCTCCACCAATGCAAAATAAATAAAAAGGTCTTAGATTGTTAACTATATTTTTTATATGAATATTCCACTTTAGATACGAGTCAATGGTAACCCTTAAATATTTTGCCTGGAAGGCCAAATTTTTGACACTGTTCAAGATAATATCAATCGCCTGAATGGGTGGCAATCCACGCTTATCATAAGTAAACAGAACACATCGGGTCTTTTTTAAATTCATAGTTACAAACTTCGATTAAACCAGGCCGCAATATATTTTAAGTCAAGTTCAATTGTTCCTTCAAACTCTAGCCAAACCAAGTACTGTTCCCAGATGGAGAATAAATAACAAGTTGTTTAAATATATAGCGAATAATATGGTTCCTAAAACCGCTCCTTGCGGGACGCCATATTTTAGAATGGCCGCTGTAGTTACTTCACCTTCAACACGGACAATATATTTCCTATCTTCAAGATAACTCTTTATCATGTCATCCTTCAAGGCGTCCAGCGTCTGTTTATGGGACACAGTGTCAAACACCTTAGCTAAATCTAAAATCACAATTGGCCCTCATCCAGAGCAGTATGTATCTCGGAAGTGAGAGTGGAAACAACATCCTGCGTTGATCTCCCGGCTCTAAAATCATTCTGTTTACTGCAAAGCAACCATTTCGATTATAAATATATCGTCATTCTAATTATCAGTATCTCCTCTAAAGCCCTTGCCAAATTAGAAATAAAGAAATTGGTCTATAATTACCGACAACCCCTTTCTCTTCACTTCTATATAAGGGCTCAACAACAGTCCACTTATAAATGTCAGGTATTCATTCAAATATTCCATGCTGCAAGATTAAGGGCACTGGTATTTCATTTTCGATTTCCTTTAAAGACTCCGATCGCATTTTGTCAAGGCCAGGAGATTTGTTATTTTTTAATGACTTTATAATGCTAATTACGTCCCTTTCATTAGTTATTATTAGGTTCAAAATCAAACTTTGTGGGCACTTTTTTCTTTTCGGAGGGGGAGAGGGAGAGTATTTGGTGTTTGAATAGCAGCTAGTTCTTTCCCCTCCTTTGAAAAATAATTATTGAAACCATTTGCAATGTCTCGATTGTTACTAAGATTGTATTACTTATTTTAATGTTATTTATGGAATTAACATTTAAGATTTATTTAACAATAATCCAAAGATGTTTAGAATTATCCTTATTTTCCATTATTCTATTTTTAAAATATCCTATCTTAGCACTTTTAATAATATTATTCAAATTAGTTCGATGGTTATTAAATTGTGCCTTTAACTCCAGGTTTGGCGGATTTACCCTTAAATGTATATAAAACTTATCACGCATATTAATGGAATCTATAACTGCTTTCCTTCTAGTTTTAACAAAATTGTAGATAACTGTATCTAAGTTGTTAAGATTTCCACAAAGTTATTGGAAAGCTCGTTGATATCGTCGCCCTTTAGAAAATCCGGCCAGTTAGTAAGTCTTAACTAATTTCTTAGTCTGTCGTAATCGATGCACATTCTAATGTAACCATTTGTTTTTGGGTTATAGAGGTCATCAATTTCTAAGTTAATAATAGTCATATAGTGATCAGTAATTGTGTTTTTTGGAACAAAAGGAAAACATATCTCATTACTTACTAATTTGTTTTGTGGCGTAAAAACATACGATCAATACAACTCTTGGTTTCCTTTACTTCCCTTCTGTATTTGTTAATAGTGGGGAAAACATTTAACTCGCTTAAATTATTATAAATGTTGAGAACACGCTGAGTGTTAAAGCAAAGTACGCCACTGATGGCATTCTTGGAAGTCTAATTGATGTATATAGTATATATATATAACGCTTATGTAGCTATCGCACGATGCAATAACAAACGCTGTGCTGTCTGCGTTTTTTATTAGTTCATCTCTTTTCCTCACGTATACGTAAATATCCAAGATTCATCATAAAACCCACATAGTAACAGCGCGGCATTGTTGTCATATGTATTCAGGCGCTTCACCAAAAATAATCACCTACCAAGCTGCGTGAGGAAGGGAGACAGACGCGAGAAGGGATGAGGCAACGCAGCCTCCAGACGGTCGCCAAGCAGAGTTTGGCTAACCGCATAAAATATAAGTTTATCAAGGGGACTGTTCCCCGAAAGTTCGGCGGTGCATGTCGCACGACTGCTTTTAAAAAGTATAGCACGTCACCGAGTGGAAATTGTCCACATTTCTTGTACTATGTAGTTAAAGTTAATAAAAACAAAGTTCAACAAGTTAATACAATGTGAAAGTATTGAGTATTATGGAAACGTATGTGTGAATGCAATTTGAAGTGTAACTAGTAATTTGATGTAGTGTATTCTCAGATAGTGGGAAGTTATTAAGTGAATATTGTAAATAAAACGTTAGTGCTACCTTACGAATAAATGCTGTTGGAACTAAATACAGTGTTTTATTAAATCGACAGATCTACACCAGAGCCAGCTACTCAGCCTACGGATACACAGTAATAACAAAATAAGTAATAAAGGCTGAACCATAGTTGCTTTTAAAACAATAAAATTAAATGCTCTTGTATCATTTTCATGAAGAATGTTTATGTTCATATCGCCTAGCAACAAATCATATTCTACGATGTACGTTAAAGAAAAATATGTATGTATATTTATATAGGTTATAGTAAAATATAGTATATTAAGACCAATTTTCTGACAAAATTAATATAAATTAAGGGGAGTCTCAAAACGAGTTAACACTTTTAAATCAAAATGAAAACAATTCTGATTATTCCAATTATTACTTATTGTTATTAATCGAAAGAAAATATTTGTTCAATTCTTAAAAATGCCGTTCTGAATATGATGGCAATATCCTTCGCGGCACTTAATCAAAGTTTTCACGGAATCTTCTAAAAACCTTTACGAGAACAGAATCTAACTAACTTTTTGGAGGGTGTCGTAAGTCTATTATAGTTTGCTAGAATAATCCAGAAAAGTCAACCGATAGAAAGAGAAACATTGAAAAAAAAACATAGAGATATCTTTTTTGAAAACTCCATGAAAATTTTGAGTGGTGCGAAAGGAATTACCATCATAAAAATATACCATATTCAAAAAATATTTTTTTTCTTTAAGTAACGAATAAATATTAATTGCAATAAACAGATTTGTTTTATTTTAATTCAAACAGATGGGCCGGTTTCAAGCCATCCTGTATTTACTAAGTTTTACTGGTTTTTGAAAATTACTAGTCGCCGTTTCTTCAATTGTTTGTACACAACTTTTAGCAGCACAGCAGCTTATTTCACGTACACTTTTGATTTTCAATAAAAAATAATAAACAAAAAGTCAATAATTTCCCCAATTTCTACTTTGAATAAACGATGTTTGCGCAACAATTCGTTTAGCGAAACTGACGCTCTGAAACCGGAGAAAATGGCGAATCGCTTGCTTAGGGTGCTCTATGTATAGTACTTATATTCTCACGCTAATAGCGCCTTCTGGTCTCTTTATGCTTTGGTACCATTTTCCTAATTTTAATACGGAAGCTTAAAAACCAAGTAAATATTTTTATGTTGTAGGTATGAAGGCTGTGGTGCCAAGTTAGAAAACAACAATGTTCAACAACATGAACGATCGTGTAAAGAGAAATTGTACAGATGTCCAATATGCCCAAATTTTAGAAAATCTAAGCAATTGTCGGCACTCCCACTAATCGATCACTTTAAAAAAATCCATATTGGTCGTGTCTTGAAAAAGAATCTCATTCAAATCCATATGCAAATGAGAAATACCGAATATTATTTTTACAATAATCCTAGCCATAACTGGGCATGTTTAATTTATTTAAGTTCAGATGGAAATATTGCCACTGTAAATATATCAGCATTTGGAAAACCTTATATTCACGGACCAACATATAAAGTGAAAATATATTACCCATATCCACAAAAAGTGATAGGTACTTCAGCAAGGATGTGCTGTTCTGCTTGGAATAACAACCTAACCGTAATGGAATTTTGTGTAAATCCTGACATTCAAATGGCAACCGTTGAATTCCTTCTTACATGAATTGAGTCATTATCTAGCAAATCAGAAGAGCTTTCTTATCAGTTAAGATATCTGAACGCCTGCACGTTTCCTATAAAGCTTATACGTTTTATCACGTAGGCATATTTTTCTTACACTTTTGCTTTTAACCAAATATTCTCGACTTAATAATTTGCGATAAAAAGCATCGATTATTGATCTAGGGCTTTAATTTTTAAATTGGCAAGTCTCAAATATTTTAGAAGCAACAGTTTTAAGAAAACCACCTACCCGAGATGTTGTACTCGGCCAGATTCAAAATTTCAGTGATTTAACCTATTATAATAGCTCTAAAGTTAATACTCTTCAACTCTGAAAATTGTACCTAAGTGAAATTTGCTAAACTTGTCAAAATAAGTACACAAAAATATCAAAATGATGAATATGTTGACCAACCTTTCCTTTAATAATTATTGTCTCTGGTTGTTTGATGGAGTTAGAACTTGGTACTTATTTTCTCAAAATTCTAGATTTGTTACTTTACCCCTTTCCTTCCTAGTTAGCCTTACTTTTATTGTTTTAGTTAATTTTAAGCATTTTGGTTTAATAATAATGTTATGTTGTAATGAAATAATAAGTTTTTATTTAATTTTCATAGAAAATATTTTAAAGAAAATGTATATTTGTGTTTTTGTACCATAAGTTGGAAATGACCTGTGATCCTATTAAGGCGTAAAATAATGTAATTTTGAATCTTCATTCATCAATATTCTGTTATTTTTATTCACTTATAGGCGGTATTTTTAATTAATATTGTTCCATTATTATAGCTTATATAATATTAAAAGAGACAGGCAAAATCAAATAAAAATAAACATTCATATACAAGGTGTTTCAGAAGTACGGTACGTAGCTTAAGGGGCTGATTTCTTATAATATTCTAAGAGAAAAAATTCATATGAACATAATATGTCCGAAGTTGCCCTGTTTTTAATTTATACGGTGTTAAAGTTTAAAAAAAAATCGTTTTTTTTTAAATATTCTATTCCCGGATACTATTGAAATTTGGTACCGTTATTCACAATGATTACGAACTTAATTTGCTCTAACTAGATTAAATTTATTAAGTCCAGTGGCGTCCCGGGGAGCACCTTAACGAATATAATTGATAAAAAAATGTACGCCACTAAGTTTTCTCGAATTTTCATATTTTCTTTCGGATTTACCAACTAATGACACAACTTTTTTCTTTCTTGCATTGTTTTCGTATCTTGCTTCGTTTTCGAGAGAAAAAATAAAAACCACTTTATTGCATGTACAAAAGGAATTCCAATATATTTCAAAGTTAAGTAAAACATTTGAATTAAAAATAAAATTATTTTTTAAATTATAATATGAAAAAAACTGCAACATTTAATCAAAGCAATTGTTGAAAATGGCCACCTTCTGATAAAACGCACGATTGCAATCGCCTCACCATTAATTCTCTAACACGTACAAAAATGCCTGCATTATTTTGTATTGCATTGCAACTTCCAATAATTCGATTTCTTAAGTCATTTCATCTAGTACAGGGGTCTTGTATACAAGAGACTCTAGGTGACCCCATAAGTAATAGTCTTGAGAATTCAAGTCGGGACTGTGAGCTGGCCAATCTTGGGGATCTGCGCATCCAATCCAGCAATTAGGAAAAGCATTGTCGAGGCATTGACGAGCAACTAGGCTAACATGAGCTAGGGCGCCATCGTGCATGAACCACATATTAAAGAAAACAAGGTCTGTCTATACCACCAAACTAGACAAAATAGACAGACCTTGTTTTCTTTAATAATCTCGCGACAGAAAATGGACTACTTCTTGAATCTTTTAACCACATATTAGTTCTTATTTATAGAGGTACGTCTTCTAACAATACGTCAAGTTCTTTAGATAGAAACTGCTTTTAGGAGTTTCCATTCAATCGAGGTGGTAATAAGATTTGCCCAATAAGATAGTCACCAATGATCCCTGCCCATACATTCACCGAAAATTGTTGCTGAAACCGAGCTTCTCTAATTTTATGAGGATTATCGTCCGCCCAAATATGTTCGTTATAAAAACTCATAATGGCTTCTATTGAAAAGAGGCATCATCAGTAAATTATATCTTCGGTAAAAAATTGTTGTTATGGGCTACTGTATGCAGCAACCACCTACTAAAATCACACCTTGGCTGAAAATCACGGGGAAGCAGAGCTTGCACACATTGAATATGGTATGGGTATGGTTGATAAAGATGCAAAACCTTCCAAACAGTTGATTCACTTGTTTAAAAATGCACTGCTATGTTCCTGGCACTGATTGAAGGACAATGTCTATCTCTCAAAGTATAGCTTCTTCTAACTCAGACGTGGTTATTGTTGCAGGTCTGCCAGAAAATTCCGTACTTTATTTAAAACTCAATCTTGCATGGAGCTTCCTAAATGTTTTGGTACATAGCAGTACTCTATGGATACCGTTTCTAATAAATTCGCCGAACTCCTTCAGCATTTCCATTTGCTATGCCATAATTGAAATGCATCTGGACTATTTCAGCCTTTCCAAAGTTATTTATTTTTGACTTGTTATTGACAAAACAGGCAGATTAGACGTCAAAGCTTACTTTTACCTCATATTTTAATTAACTTTAAAATACAAAGGTATTTTTGTTGTACATGCAGTAAAGTGGTTTTTATTTTTTCTCTCCAAAACGAAGCGAGATACGAAAACATTTCGGGCAACATAAGAGTTGTATTACTAGTTGGTAAATTTGAAAAAAATATGTCAAAATTAGAAAAAGTACGTGGCGTACATTTTTTTGTAAATAATATTCGTTAAGGTGCTCCCCGGGACGCCACTGGACTCAATAAATTTAATCTACTTAGGACTAACTAAGTCCCTTATCACTAGGAATAACGGTACCAAATTTTAATGAAATTGGGAAAAGGATATTTAAAAAAATTATAAAAAACTTTAACACCCTCTATATCAAAAATGGGGCAACTCCGGACACATTTGAAGTTTTTCCCTCAGAATATCATAACTTTTGAAACACCCTGTATAAAAAATAAAGAGGGGAAAAACCTAGTTTTAAGCCCTCGAACTTAAATAACAGACTTAATTGTTTCTGGTATCTCATTTTGCGGAATTTCTTCCTTTTAATTTTGCAACGCCTCCTCTGAATTCGTAAAAATTTTGTCAAACTATACTTCTTAGCTTATTCCGCATTTAAGCTTTATCGGATTCTAGTCTGGACGTCTGGCTGACCATCCTAGTTACTGAACACCAGGTATTCTGCTCAAGTGCGGTGAAATATAATCGTGCATTTTAATGACATCACATGCTCTACTAAACGCTTCCTTAGGACCGCGCTGGACTTAGCAGCGGCTGTCTGCGAATCCAATAAATTATCCATTTTTACTGTTTGTTTCGTACGTAGATAGTCATATGATTACACCCGATTAGCTTTAGAAAAAGAAAACGTGAATTAAATTATTTAAATTTTTAAAAAAATCCGTAAATCAAAACTTAAAGTCACGGCATCATCAGATAAAATATGTTATAGATTGGTCAATAAATACAAATTTTCTTATAATATTAAATTTCCTATAGAAGAGATTGAAGCCAACAACTTTAAATATCTCACCTTCTACGGAGAAATTTCAGTTAAGCTAGAAAAGTTTTAAAAAGATGTGGTTTATCCATTGCTTATCGGACAGTAAACACATTGAGCAGGTACTTAATTAACGTCAAGGATAAAATCGATACTTTATCAAAATCGGGGGCTTATTCTTTAAAGTGCGAAAACTGTGATGCAGTGTAGGTTGGAAAATAGTACAGGAAAATCTCTACTCGAATGCGAGAACACTTAAACCTTCTCAAAAAATTCGATATCACTGATATTGTAAAAACCAACTCTGCCTTTCCTACCCACTTGCTAAACACAAAACATACTTTATCTCAAGAGGGCATTAGCATCCTACATGAATGCTCGAAGGGTTAAAAACTCGATTTGTGGAAAAAGTTAGAAATAATAAAAGCCAAAAAGGAAACCTATTTTAAACTGTGTGAATAATATTTTTAACTTTCAAAATCATAAGTACTAATTCATGCCTAGAAATGACTCCGTGGTGTAACGGTCAAACATCCGACCCTCGAGGTCCTGGGTACACATCAAATCTTTGCTGCACATCTCCTAATCCTTTTAGCAAAATTTTAGTGTTGTTTCAAATGTGTTGTGAAGACGTCGAATCTATGTTTTTATATATTTCAATTATTTACATTTTAAGTGTAGCATACTAATAAGGTAAATATTATATTATTTTCCTTTATTCGAGTGTATATTAGGTTAATACGTTTGTCGGTCTGATGATGCCTGATTAGGGTGAAACGCATTACCACCGAGGATATAGAATTTGAGACCGTCTCTTTGACTTTTGATTTACACTATCTATAATATTTAAATTTTTTATTTAACGATTACAAGATGACTTCCATTTTTTAAAGTAAAAATTCCTTATTATGCCATTTTAAAATGACTTCGGATAAAAATTTGAAATTTTGTTCCTAGAGATAGTTGACTAATTCACACCTTTTAAACAGCAAATCAATTAACAGTTACTTCCGGTTTCACCAGAAACGCCCAAACCTTGATTATTTTAAATAATTAGCCTGGTATATCATGTATTATATTTCAATTAATAATTACACCAAAAAAAATATTTGAACAGATTTTGTATACAGGTATACTTTGCCGGTGCGTCATAACTTGAACTGACTAAAACCATATGAATTTAATCAAAATTACGAGATTCAAAAAGTCAAAACATAGTCCAAGTTCATAAACGTGAAAATTTCTGAAGAAGGTACAGGGGCTGGGATACACGGATTAAGACCAATAAAAGACTTGTTCCTTCCCTTGGGAAAACTCCCAACAGTATTCCAGGCAGAAACCTATGTCATACTACAATATGGATGGGAAAACAATAGAAGAGCCTACCAAAATAGACGAATCTATATAGCGGTCCTCAAAGCTCTCACGAGCCAGAGGGTAACATCAAGGCTAGTCTGAGAATGCCAGAATGAACTGAGAAATCTGGCGGACAGAAATACTGTTAAACTTTTCTGGGTACCGGGTCACAGAGACATTTTTTCTTAAGGAAAGAGCAGACGAGCTCGCGAGGCAAACATCAGCTGCACCATACAGTGATCCTGAACCAGCCCTAGGAGTGCCTAAATGCACAGCACGAGAAGCTATTAAGGGATGGACCAAAAATGAAAACAAAGTCTACTGGAACAGCAGACAGGGACTCAATTATAGCAAGAGAGTTATGGGGGGTATTAGTCGTAAATTCTCAAAACAGTTGCTTAACCTTAGCAGGAACCAACTAAGAACAATAACGGGAATTCTAACAGGACATAATATGGCTGTCAAGGATCACCTGAGCAAAATGAAGATATACAATGGAGATCTTAGCTGCAGGCTATGCGGCAAGGATATGGAAACTGTCTATGATGTTGTCTGTCAATGCGAATCCTTGGATTTCAGACGCTATGCCATATTCGGGAGAGTAAAACTGGAACTGAATGAAATAACCACTAAATCAGCAGTTGACGTGTATAAACTAATACACGGAACCAATATAACCGAGTGGATATAATAAAACGAAGGTTTGCTCAATAGGCCTGCTTATAACCGCAGTGCTCTGGATGAGGACGGGCCTAAGGAAAAGAAAAAAAAACACGTGAAAATATTATCTGTGCCGAGCAAGTTATTTTGAATTCTAGACATATTGCGTAACCCAGGAGACGCTCTATTATGTTTCTATTCACTTTAAAGGCTATAATAAATAAAACTGGGTAGTCGGAAATTACGTTATCTCTTGATCGTTGATCTATGACGCATTGGAAAATAAACACCGACTGTAATACCTATACCTATGTCCTATTTGTATCTCAATACCTTCGTCGATTTTTACATTTTGATTAATTAGGTAGGTACTATATTAGAGAGCCTATGTTTACAACAATGAGACTCTTACTATCTAGTCCAACTTTTTCTTTTATCTCAATCCACCCATATCCTTATTTTTACTATTTTAAACCACTCTAAACTTTTTAAATATGAAAATAAAGATATCTTTTTTGTTACACCGGGCACCCCTCCATATTCAGTAGATGTCTAATTTTTTATTATAAAAATCAAGCTAGCCATGCACTAACCTGAACTCAATTGTTTTTAGACTTCTTAGATAATAACAGGTGTTCCATTAGGGGGAGCTTTAATTAAAGTACAAACAGTATCATTTGTTTTGACCCTAGCCTACGTGGTTTCTCTGTAAAATCTAAATTAATATCAAAATAGGTAAACTTTTGAAGTGTCATATATAAAAGATATTGAGTTTAAGAAAAGGACATATTACACTAAAAATGATAAGGGTGTGTGTTTTAAGTTTATGGCTTGGGTTAAAAGCCAATACCCAGAGATATGTTAAAAATTTGGGGTAAAAGCACAAATTGAAATTATAAAGATTCGAGCGTTTCCGATTCCGATGCATCCAGAATTGACTGTTAGTTGTTTTTTGTTTAAAATGTGCACGTTACTCAATCTTGTCTATGATCAGAATTTCAAGCCAAGTAAAAATGGTGGTCATGGAAGTAGTTTCGTTTTCACCCCTGTTGTCTATAAAATATGTACCTACTTTATACTATTTTTTCTATCTTGTATTTCAATCAATCATTGACAAGAAAATATTTCAAACAAATTTTATAAGTTTGTATGCATACATTTTATGCTGGTAATACTATCAAAATGTCTGGTCTTCTCCTACTATCATAACAATTTTGTTGCCCGTGTTTATGCAAACAAACATACATGAGTTTTTATTGGTCACAACTTGACTTAAAGTCTATTACAACATTGAAAACGGTATCGAAGCAGCTCTCTTATGGAACCACAATAGAAAACAAAAATTATAATATTTCGACTTTTTTGAGTTTTCTGTTAACGAAATCCTTGATAGTTTTATGTCTGTTTATTCTTTTGCTCTAAAATCGCCTCCCCTATATAGATATTGTTGCCAAGGTTGTCAACCTAACCTGGCTCATAGTTGAGGCAACTTATTATTATGAATGTGAAGACAAAGAGGGTTCTTCTTACCACAATCTTCATTACAGTATGATAACGAAAACTCTAGTTTTGAGGTTCATTTGTTAAATCTTATTATCAATTCCATAATAAAAACATATATATGAATCAAACAACTAAATAAACAAACAGGATACAAAGAACACTAAACATTTTGAAAATTATTTTTAGTTGGTTGTAATGGATAACAACAACAGTAAATAACAACCATTTTAATCTGCTCGCCTCGCCCTATATTTTCAAAACGTTTAGTATTTTTTATATCCTAATTGTCTGTTTGTTTGACACCATATACAGTACTTAAGAAATATTATTTATATAAAAATAATTGAAATCAAAATAAAAGGGATTTTTACTGTAAAACCAAAAAAAAATCAAAATGAAACAAACCCTTATGTTGCTTCTTTTTCACAAATTTGTAGAACTGGCAACACCCTGGAGACAGAACGGTGAGGCCGCCCGGCAATTTAAAGTGCGAACCATTTGTCCACGGTCGTCCGAGTCGGACACTTGAAGACAGCAATACAAAATGTATGTGCTACAGACAAAAACAGCAAATAGTTTAAGGTTCTGTCAATTGAGTTACCCCTTATCAGCTTTAAAATCAGTTAATGTTTGAGATGTGCGATATTGTGAATCGGACAGTGGCGTGACTGGTTGAAACGATTTGCTATAATTGACATAGTATTTCATTTTGTACTATAACTGTGTATTTTGGGCAAATAAGTTATTACTTGCTACCTACCTATATTTGATTATATCATAATGGCTTTTTGGCGACCATTCGAAACAAAAGGTCAAGGTCAATTATAGTAGGAATATAATTAGTCAGTGCTAGAGTCAGCCATCGAAAGCGATACTAGTCCGGAATTAAGAAACAAAGATTTACATGTTCATTGTCAACGCATTATTGTAAACATGTACGCGTGTTTAAAAAAAAGAAAATCCGGGAAAAACTGGAAATCCGCTGTGTACAAGAATTAATGAATTAACACAAATTGGCTGTACGAGAATTTATAACGTAATTAAATTGGAGACTGTAACCGATCATTCCATAAAGCGCAAACGGATAAATCAAAAACTCAAAACGGTTGATAATACTACAAGGAATTTTAACGGGATTTTAGTATTCGAACTATTTACAACTTTTACAAAGATAATATAGTGCCAACTTTAGAACTGGTTCGTGATAAATTGCGAGGATACCCTGATTATAATTACCAATCTTTGGAAACATTGCGTGGTCTCTCGCTAAGTTTACTTTAAACATAGAAAATTAGATAATGAAATGGTTATAATGGAAACTTGGCGTATTATTGAATTAAGACAGGACTATTTGTGCCAAGTAAAGGAGTACCATGAATCCGATAAAAGTATAATTTATTTAAACGAAACTTGGTTTAATACTCATGATGTTGTTAAGTATGGTTGGGTGAACAGTACAAAAAAGTGTACTTTAAATGCAATGTGCTCGAGAGGAAAACGCGTAATTATTCTCCATACCGGAAGTAAAGGTGGCTTGGTACCTAATGTGTTGCTCTTGTCAGGGGAGAATAATTAATCTTCCTCCGATTGTCATAAAGATATGACCTCAGACTTGTTTGAAAAATGGTTTACCGAACAGCTTTTACCCAACATTCCGACGACGGTAATTGTTATGGCCTATGCGTCTTATAATTCGCGAATATTAAATAAAATACCTAATATCAATACTAAAAAAGGCGATATTCTAAGATTAATGCGAAATAAGAATATGAATATTTCTGAAAGGATTCCAGTAAAAAAGAAAATCAAAACACTGTTAAGGAACCTAAACTCTTAGGATTTTCGGTCAATATTCAATATAAGTAGTGTATCTGTAACAAACTGGATAGCTTATAATTATAATATCCTTAACTTATTATGAATATGATTCCTCGTGGATAATGCCACATATTATTATAACCTTGAATATTGTTATTCATTAGGTTGATATTATTCGGTTGTTTTACTTGTCGGTCAATTTTTTTTTTAATTTTACGTACAGGAATGGATATAAATAATAATACCATATAAGTATTTTTAAAATGATACTCAAGAAATTAATTATTTATGTAACAAACGATAAGAAATTATTATTTGAAATTGCAAAATTATTGGATAATTTTCATCGAGTTTTTTTAAACTTCTTAAGCAATTGTAATAATAAATTAATTAAAAAAAACGAATAAAAATGAATATTCTTAAAATTTTACCAGCTTTGTACTTCGCTTTAGATTAGCTTAGTTAGTATTAGCATCTTTTGGCTTCTCAAATTTAATTGGAATAATTTTTTTAATGGTTCCTTTGGACAAGGGAGAAAACATATTTAAGTCTTTGTCTAAGAACTGATTCATTAAATTATTAAATTTTGTAATAAGTATGTTCAACTGTTATGCCATTTTTGTTTGTAATTTAATCTATTCTTGAAAGAGATTCATTGAAAAAATATTTTTCAAGTGTGCTATGCAAACAAATGTGCACAAGTACCTACTATA
Source organism: Polydrusus tereticollis (assembly GCA_963920685.1). Classification (NCBI taxonomy): domain Eukaryota; kingdom Metazoa; phylum Arthropoda; class Insecta; order Coleoptera; family Curculionidae; genus Polydrusus; species Polydrusus tereticollis. The sequence goes on along the minus strand of OY987328.1, from coordinate 51,158,171 downwards.
CGCTGTATCCGGTGTCCCACTAAGGTCGTCAAGGTACGATATTATAGAAGCCATAAAACCTACGGCATTGGAAAAAAATTTTATTAACTAAATCGATCAATAAAAATCGACAAAAAATATTTTATAGTTTCCAAAACAACCGCTGGTCGGCGCAATAACTAGGATATAACAAAAAGTTCAATGTTATCAGATAATCGCTACGTTAAGGTACTGTTTTAATGACGGAAATAAACAGCTCAACAATTTTTGAGAAAACTTGTTTATAATACTTTCTTTTGTATCTTTAGTAACAAGGGTGGGGGAAGTTTGTGAAAAAAAATATTTTTACTAGCTGTATCTTCCTTATGCTTTGTCCAAATTTCAAGGGCTTGCTTTTTCCTTCTGCCAGAACCATCTCCAGATGCGATTCGCTGTATTACAGCTCGTCAGTAAGGCTATAGGTTCTGACAAAAGGAAAAGCATAGTTATTTCTTCTCGTTAAATTTCTAAGCAATCTAGTTTTCGTAAAAGATAAAAGTTTATCCGATAAGAAAAAAGCTTCTGTGATTTTACGTATGATAAATAAATTGGGTAGGTATCCCATGTGATGCGTAGTGTTACCGTATCTGGCCCCTAATCATTTTAAGTTAATTCTATAACAAAAAGAACAATAATTTATATTATATATATATATTACAGTATCATAAATTACGTTTTATTTATTTTATTTAACTAACAATATTACTACAATACGATTTACAAAATTTTACTTTACGTAAATAATAAACCATGGTAGCATAAATTGAGCGATTTTTAAACTGTAAGACTGTGGGCGCACTACGATTTTTAATAGCGAGATTTTTTACAGCATATCGTCTACAAGCGCAGTGCAGTACATTCCAATAGATCACATTTCTGTGATAAAATTATCGCGCGATTAAAAATCTTTGTGCGCGCTCAGCCTTAGGCTGGGTTAAATAGCCCAACTCTTTTTTTGCATAATTCCATGTTCACAATGCGTCTCTTTGCTATAAGCACTCCTTTAATAATTATGGACAAATTCGAATGTAAATAATTAATGTAAAAGTAGTTTAAAATTCTGACTATATCGGTGTTTCGCAAAAATACCAACAATATAATTGGGGTGATAGAGTCACAAGCAGCATACAAAACTAACGAATCAACAGTTTTTGAATAAAAGCGAAAAACGGATACGGAATCTAAATCCTTAAGCATTTATGTCAATATAGTGTTTATTTAATAAATTGGATATTATATAATTACCTATTATGTCATTAACTGATTATGTGCGCGCTTCCTCATGGATAATGCCACACATTATTATAACCTTGAATATTGATTTAATTCATTGGGTTCACATTATTCGGTTGTTTAACTTGTTGATCAACTTTTTTTATATTTTGCTACATGTTGATATATATAATAATAACATAAACATGGCTGCCCAGAAGTCCGGAATAAAATTAATATAGCCTTAACCTGTAACTTTTGGGGAAAATGCTCGGAGACGTCAATTTAGTTTTATATATGCTCACATTTTGACGTTATTCGTTTGGTTTTTGATAGAATGCAAAGATATGACGACATCGATCTATTTTTTAAATGGAAACATACAGCTTGTGATACATCATTTGAAAGCTAATATCTTGTACAGTATGCTCATAAATTTTGGCGCGATTCTGTCAAGCTATTTCAAAATGGCGACTGTTAAAGTTTAAAAAAAAATCCCTATTTAAATAAGCGGAAATGATAAATCATTGATGTTTTTTTTTACCTTTCAAGGTAAGAAATCCTCATTGTTTCACGTTCTGACATTTTGTGACATTTTGAACTTGTAAGATTAATTTAGGTATTTCCGAAGTATTATTTTACAATTTTCTAAACAAAAATGGTTTTGTCGGAAAGGCAGCGTATCGAAGTCTTGATATTGTTAGGATGTGGAGATAACATAAGAAGTCAAAGTGAAGTGTGTACTTTATTTATTGCTAAATATCCGAAAAACCAAAATTCACAGGGCACTGTTAGTAAAATATTCCACAGATTTGATGAACATGGCACAGTAAAGGGCTTGCCCAGGAATGGACAGGCACGTGTTTTAGGCGACGATGAAAAATTGGATATTGCATTATCTCTGCAGGATAATGCGCATGTTTCAACAGTTTCATTGGCTCAAAATCATGATACATCTAGAGGTACTATTGGAAGATTTTTGAAAGCAGAAAAATACCACCCTTATAAAGTATGTCTTGTCCAAGAGCTTTTAAAAGATGACTATGATAGGCGTTTGCAATTTTGCGAAGAAATGATGAGACGGCGTGACGAAAATAATAGGTTTCCACAGAACATATTATTTTTGGGTTTCTATTTAAATGGTGGTTAACAGACATAATTATCATTTCTGAAGTCAAGAAAATCCACAATGGATATTTGAAGCGCATACTCAGCGGCCCCAGAAAGTAAATGTATGGGCAGGTATCATTAATAACCGAATTTTAGGGCCATTCTTTTTGGAAGGAAATCTCACAGCTGAACGGTACCTGGATTTCTTAACCTTCGAGTTGAGGCCTGCTCTAGCTGTAATTTTTCCCAACGAAGTAGATCCAGATATACCTAATGAAACAATTTGGTTTCAGCAAGATGGTGCTCCCCGCATTTTGGTGTCAATGTGAGAAGATATTTAGATCAGATATTTCCACCGAGATCCCCAGACTTAACGCCTGTTGGGGAAACGACCATCCAAATGTATTAAAAATAATATAATTAAATGCAACAAATGTCTTTAGAATCAATACTACTGTTAAATATCTGATTTCAATTCAATAAAGGAGCAAAATGTATCAATGTTTGCGGAACGAATAGTGTTATCGCCGGGATAAACATAAAACTTGCAAATATCATCTTTTAAAATACATAATATTCTCTAAATAATAAGAGGCTGGTCGACCGTCATTCCAGGAAAAAGCAATGTTCTACATTTAGATGTTAAGAGTATATTTAACATGGCGGCTGTGTAGCCTATTAGAGTGCATTGTTGGTTGATCGTCATGACAATAGAGGCATGGCCTTGCTGTCGGATGGTATAGTTTTCTATTTTGTATACTACTACACTTTTAACTTCGATAAAGCAAGGTTGCATGTCAACAAACGCACGTGATTTCTTTCCGTCGGATTAAAACAAATAGCATTGCCTAAAAAAAGGCACCCAGCAAATGTACTAAACAAATGTAGTGACTAGTTAATAAGTAGTGAATATTTATGTTATAGTACGTTATTGTAAAATCATGTACTAAAGAAATTTTGTGTGATTTGGAGAAATAAACGCCAAATTACCACAGTGAAAAGCTCGTTTAATTTTTTCACTCAGTAAATAAAAGAATCAGTGAAATTAACCTATAATCGAGGAGCATAAAAGCCTCATGAACTGTTCACGCAAGTTAAATAACAACACTTGGCTTGCTTAACAACGCCTCTAGACTATTTTTTTTGGGGTTATTTAAAAGAAAAAGTTTACCAAAATAGGCCAAATAATATTGAAGATTTGAAAAACAAAATTAGATTGGAGACACATAACATACCGGCTGAAGCCATTCGAAATTCCGTCGACGGATTTTACCATCAAGTAGAGGGTGAAGGACATTTCCAGCATTTGCCACGTTAAACCACCTTTTTGTTGTGTTTTGTTTTGCTTCGTTACATTTTTATTTTTTTTGACAAAATAAATAACAAATAAACCATAACTATTGTTAAGTCACAAAATGTCAGAACGTGAAACATTGAAGATTCCTTAACTAGAAAGTTAAAAAAAAACATCAATGATTTATCATTTACGCTTATTTAAATAGGGATTCTTTTAAAATTTTAACAGTCGCCATTTTAAAATAGCTTGACAGAGTCGCGTCAAAATTTATGAGCATACTGTACGAGATATTGGCTTTCAAATGATGTATCACAAGCTGTATGTTTCCATTAAAAAAAAAAGATCGATGTCCTCATATCATTGACAAATGTCTATAAGAAAACAAACGAATAACGTCAAAATGTGAGCATATATGAAACTAAATTGACGTGTCCGACCATTTTCCCCAAAAGTTACAGGTTAAGGCTATATTAATTTTATTCCGGATTTCTGGGCAGCCCCGTATATGTTAATGTGGTTATATTACAAACTTCTAAGATAAAGAGAACACAGGAAAAAAAAGTGAAGTTTATTTGAAGATGGGTCCAATAACGGTTCCTCATGGAGCTAGAGCCCTTTGAAGGCCTTCATAAAATAGTTTTCGTTTTGTAGCTCTGGAACTCCAACTACCGCAAGCAATTTTGGGATATAAATTACCATTAGTGAGTTCATCTATTTGAGCCTTGCGCAGTGTCTTATGACAACAACCAAGTAAAAAATAAAGAACTATCCCAGACGTGCTTGAAGTTTGCAGCAAAACATCAAATATTTAAAGGTTAATAAAAAAATATTAAAACTATATAAAACTAAAAATCTAGTTTATTAATTTTTAAAGAAATTGATGTATTTTCAAAAACGTCGATATTTCTATGTGTCGATATAGCCTACCGTCGGTGTGATGAAACATCGAGTCAAAATCCATCGATGTAAAACATTAATGTCTTGACCCGATGTATCGAAAAACATCGTGAATCCCTAGTCTCTAGTTAGCTTGCGACTGGCTGTCGGATGTCGAATGGCGATTGCGCACGATGCGTTGCAGCATGCGAAACTGTCCCAATACAAGATGTGCCGAGTTCCTGACCGATATAATAACCATAAACCGTCATGACCTAAGATTGTGACCCCTTTATATAACAGTGTTTTAGAATATTTAACCTGCGCTTAGCGAAATTATCCATCTTTAAAAGAGTCTTATTTTATTTTAGGACTATTCTTTTGAAAATAAGTAACGTAATTTAACCTGCGGCACTATGTCGATTAGCCAGAATTTTACAAATGAACTTATCCCATTGTCATTGCATTTATTTTTAAAGCCTCTCATAGTTTCCGTTTTTAGAAATTACCTAAACTAACATAGTATTACTCTGTAAACGTGAGAAACTAGATCTGCTTCTGCCCTAACGTTACAAAATAAATATTTTTTTTAGAGATGAAAGACAATGCCCAAACATAAAAATATTTATAAGAAACAAAGAAATTGATCGAAAACTCCTGTAATCCTACAATCAGATCACATTATTTCACTAAGTACTTATTTCAATAAGATGAAGTAGATCTAAAGAAAAATTGGGAAAAGTGTCATTACAAAAACTGATGAGACGTCACCCAGAATAAAACTAAAAACAAAATGTAATATAATATGTAGGAAAAATGTAATATATTAAAACAAGTGTGCTTTGCTTTGACATTAGCTTAGGAGATCTTGGCGTTTTCATGGCAACGAACGAATTAGTGTTTTTACGTTCCACTTGTCAGTTCCCGATTCCTAATGAATAACCCACATAGCATTAGGTATTCTTGTAATAATTTTAAAATAATTTTTATGCAATACTGGTAAGCATAGGTATTTTGTTTTGCTTATATGATATACAAGGTGTTTCTGGAGACAAGGGAAATATTTTATTGAGTTATTCCAGAGGTCAATCAATAAAAAAGGATCATATAAATGCTTTCTTTCCGAGACACTGGCTGTATTTTTAAGCGAAACAAAAGATATGTACGCCACTGCATTAATATCTTTTTAATAATGCAGTTATGTATAGCGTGCAATGTCTAATGAAAAGTGCCTTTTATTATTTTTTTTTATTTCGGCGTCATTTAGGAGATAAATGTAATTTTATGGAACTCTGATGGGCGCATAGCGAAATGCAAATAAATGTAATATATTTTTTTAATCAAGAACCATTTGCCACACGAAAAAAAAAATACAAACATTTTTTGCTCAGGTGTTTTAATGCCTAATTACCTACTAAAATTCAAAAGAATATCTGCAGCGGTCTCAAACATATTAAGGCAAAACCGCTTTTTTTTTTTTAATTTTCAACACCCTGTATCTAGGAAAAAAGGCATTTCCGGGCTTACATTTATATAACCTTTTTCCTATAATATTAACCTTCAGGATACTATTAAAATATTTCCCTTTCCTCCCGAAACACCCTGTATATCATATAAGCAAACAAAATACCTATGCATAACATATCATTATTTAAATTTCGGGTAAAAGGTCAAAGCATATATCAGGTAAAGACCGGTCTTTAATATGTTGCAAGGGGATCTTCCGAATAATGGTATATGTACCCTTTTTGCTCGAATCCCATCACGTCAGTTTAAAAATATTAATTCTCATTATACCAGTAAGTAAGTAAGTGTCCTACAAATTGAGCTTATTTTAAAAATATTTGTTCTTTTTGATAATTACTGCTTGACAATAATATACTTTCATGAGATCTCATATTTTCAATTTTTTAAATTCGTTAACTTGTATTTTTACGGCTACGCATTTTATTATTTGTAATGTCTTTACCCTTTCTTGATTTACTAAAATATTAAATATTCGCCTTTACTCGGCAACTTCTCCAGACTTTTCAGCATTTTTAACCAATTTAAATTCACCCTTGTTACTCAAGTCTGCTTTTTTCCCTTTCCATTCAATAACTTCAATCATCGTGTAACCAACTGCTCCGATAATCAGCAACCCCAGCAATAAATACAATTTAACGTCTATGCACAAGTACGGGCTATAAGCATATGTAATTACGGATCCTGTGGATTCCCAAAGACGAAAATTGCTGTACGACGCCTCCTCTTTCCCAGGAAATAGAATTCCGTAAAGGGCTGAAACAAACAATTGAATTAGAACATGATTACGAAAGGGAAAGACAAATAACACGTTCTATTATTTTTCAATTACGTATGCATTTGCATCGAGTAGGTCTATTTTTATACTAAGACTGTAGATTGTTCCCGGTTTTTGCACTTGATAAATAAAAAAAATATTTCCGTTATACAGGGTATCCCACGACGACTTTCGTAGGTCATATTTCGAAATCGAAAATAGATAGACCAACGAAATGTGGGAGATCAATACGACTATTAATGAAAACTTTCTGCATATATTCAGATTTTTATTATTAACTGAAATATTAGCGATTAAAAATGATCAATAACTATGATGCAAGCCTGAATAGTTATCAAATATTAACAAAAACAATCAGCCAACTAATGAAGGGTATGACGGGGGCTGTCATGACATGAGTCACAATACTCTTAAGTAGTGTCATTGTAAACTGTTTTAAGTATTAAAAAATGCCTTCTCTTTTAACATATTATGACCGAATGTTCTTGATATACAGGGAATGTCAAAACCCGTACCGGCAACGATACCCGAATTATGAGATACCATTATAAAATTTTTCATAATGTTAAACAAAAATTAAGAAGTAGTTCCCTTCCTGGTAAAAGATTATTTACGTTTCGGCTTATGTTCAAGTATATCCACATATCTTCACTCGACTTCTTGCCAAAGAATTAGGTATTGGAAAAGTACAGTTCACAAGATACTAAATGATTATGAATATTACCTACCCTATTTGGTGGCAGCAAGATAGAACTTCCCTCACTTTTCCCGGCATGTTACTAATTATTTAGACACCATCATCACTGCGCGCTAGATTGAACAAAATAGTGTTATCCGATGACCACTTATAGAAAGATTTGAATATTGAAGAGTCAGAATAAATTATAAAAGGTACAATGACGTAGGTGACCGACGGAGAGATTGTTAAGCGACTCTCTTTAATAACGCGTCTCCAGTGGACCGAATTTGTATCAGTGTTGCCAGGTTTGGTGAAATTTCATCAGAGCTAGTGATTTTATCAATAATCTGGTTTTTGGTAAAAAACTGTTCGTAAAAATTAATTTTCTGGTATGTTTTAGATTGTTTCAAAAAACTTACCAATTTCTAATATTTCAATTAGGTACTTAAAAAAAATTAAGATTTGGTTTGTACTTACACAACTTTTAGTCAAAATAACGTTAGTTAGTAGGTATGTGTATCTATATTATTATCTATTATGAATTTAGTGTATGTTTATAACTGTTTGGAAATAATAGTTTGCAATTAACCTCTAGCGATTTGTATTTTTTTCACTTGGCAACACTGTTGGATATTTCGCCACCAAATGAGCGACGACAGACATTTTTAACTACAGTTTTCCCTCCGCCGTCCGTGGAAAATTCCATCCAGAGGATTAGAAAAGGTATGTGTTCTGACCTAAAGTGTCAAAATCGAAATATTGTGTAGGAATTAGTTAGGTACACTGAGGGAAAAATTTGGTTGCCACAACCAAGAAATTGGTTGCTCCAACAAAAATTATGCATTAAATAGAGGACAGCCTAAGCTTCCAGTTGGGGCAACCAAATTAAATTTGTTGAACCGGCGACATGACAGGTTGGTTGCTACAACTAAAATTTTTAGTTGGCGTAGCTAAGTACCAGTGACAAATTCTTTGGCTGCCCTTACTAAAACCATTTACTGCAGAAGCATTTCGTTTAGCTGCTATAACTAAATGCAGTAGTTGTAAGAACTAAATTTTTAGTAAAAATAACTAAAATATTGGTTGTTCTTACAAATATAGACGACTGTGGTAGCTAATATTTTAGTTTAAAAATTGTTCACGTTCTTGCGCCTTCGCCATTTAAAAATACGTTCTAAAGCGCTCTCACCATTTATTTAAACTCTTGGTCCCCACAGTGAAAAAACTATTTAAAATAATAGCGGATAATAAAACACTTAATTTACATTGATTAAAATCTTTAATGATAATATTAAAAATCCTCTGATTTTGTTTAACTATTTTAATTGCTACAATTAAAAATTTTAATTAACGTAAATTAAAGCGTTTAATCATCCAATATTGTTTTAAATAGATTTTTCACTACGGGAACCCAGGATTCAATATAATGCCTGCAAGAAAAAATATTTTTGTAATGAGCACAATAGATACTAAAATTTCGTATGTGTCAAGCATCATGCTATATAGATAAACACCTTGAACTACCTTCTAAAGTTCGTTAGCTAAAAGTAAAAATGGCGTAATACAATTTTAACATAAAAGAGGATAGGTACATAATATATTTGTGAAAAGGGTTTAAAAAGAAAAAAAAATGTGAAATATATAATGTTTATTTTCTTAAAACCTAATACCTAACAAAAACTCAATAAATATTATAACTCAGACTACACTCTTAAAATAATATTAATAATAGTAGATTATAATCCTGTAGTCTCAGTCCGAATACAGGTAAGTCAATTTTTTAAGAAATGTAATGGTGGGTTTATAAAGCAAAATAAAAATAAGAATAACAAGATAAGGAATTTGCAGTGTTTATGCAGAAATCCCACAAAAATAAGAAATAAGCAGATGAAATTCCCTATTGCCTTTGAATGTTATTTAATTAGTGCCAAAATATTTACAAACCTTATAAAATCGTTTATAGTGTTCAAATAAAAGGGCAACTGAACAGAAAATATACATTTTTGCCGAAAAATATAGGTTATAACAAGTTACGCACATGCGCAAAACCATTTTCACATAAAAATAAAATAAAAATTTAAAGATAACCACAAAATGCTGCAAAATTGAAAAAGTTTTAGATTACTTACTTACCTTCAAAAGCATCGACATAATCTGCAAAATTCAGCAACAGAGCTAATTTAAACGCCATTTTGCCATTTGCACATTCACCTAATAATGCAAATAACACGACCACGAGCCTCCAAACCTACGATAAAGATGATAAAATGGCGCTGCCACGTCTGCCGCCGATGGCGCGAAGATTGTCTCGCGTTAACGATGAGTCGCGAAAGGACCCGAACGACATCTCAACCAAGCGTGTTCGCTAAGTCAAGAATCACACTGAGCGACCATGATCGACCGTCCGCGATCGACCGGCTACGACCAACAGGTAAAATAGTTCAAATTCACAGTTCTAAGTCACACTGATCGACCGACCACAACCGACCGCTGTTATGAAAATGTCATACCTGAGATTTTAGGTTACGTATATTTCACAGAAATGTTTACAAACTAACCTTTATTGTTCTGTGTATTTTACACACAATATACTAGTATTACTAGTAATTAAAATATCTTATCAATAATTATTAGCTAAAAACAAAACCAGCGTCACAAAGTTTAGTTAGGTTAGAGTTAGGACGCGCACGCCACTTCCACTAGTTCCACTTGGTGTAAAATAAAAAATAACTAAAACTTTGTCATGCGCATTAAATGGGATAGTCCGCGACCGACCAAAATTTCCAGCAGGTTGGAATTTCAAACACGGTCGTCGTAGGACGGTCGCGGACGGTCGAGGACGATGGTTCAGTGTGATCTTTGTGGTAAGAATGTACGTGTTGGAAATTTGGTCGTTAACGGTCGGTCGCGGACGGTCGATCATGGTCGCTCAGTGTGATTCTTGCCTAAAGCAACCAACCTGACGGCTGAATCAACAAATTTTTGTTTGGCTCAACTGGAAACGTCGTTGTTTCAATTTAAAATCTGTCTAGCAGAACTAGAAAAATTTGTAATAAAATCCCTATTGCAACAACCGGTTACTGCAACTAAAATATTTGGTTGGTTCGTCGTTTTAATTAAATTTTTAGTTGCTGGAATAAATTTTTTGGCTGGAGCAGTAATACAAGCCAGGAAAAATAAGTTGGTTGTTGTAGCTATTCATTGGCGTTGCGGTAACAAAAACATTGTTGCTAGAACCATAATTTCAAGTTACTGCAATCAAAAAACTTCAACAAATTTACTTAGTTGCCTAATTTTCTCAGTGTAGTAGATTATAAAGTTACGTTTTGCGTTTAACAGGTGCCGTTTAACAGGTACCGAGTTAGGCTCTGGCCTCTTTGGCTGGATCATATAAATAGGTGGTAATTTGGAATAACCTTCATATATCGTGTGTGTGTATGAAATCAATAAGTATATTTGTTTAGTTTAACGCATCAGTATTTGCTGTTAGGCCATATATAGTGTTCACAGTATTATAAGATTAGTAATAAAATGGCGACATTCACACCAACAAAAAGATGTTCCAATACATTTGCCATGAGGCATCATGCAACGAAATACTGACAATAGTTCTATTAGGCAGACCTAAAAATTTAATTATTAAATACTATTTTCTATTTAGATATTCCCTAAGTGACACATCTCTTGTACCACACTCCCGCCACCCCGATTTTCGAACGTATTATTTTGATCGTTCTAGCACTAGTGTCCATAGATTGATTTTATTGCCGTCAATTTGCCTAGTAATCAAGTCAGCAATTTATTTTTCTTTTTTTTTTTTTTTTCGGAAAACTTGGATCTAAGCAAGTTAAGTACCTATATTATTCTCTGTATTACTGCTGACCTTTTAGTTTATGATTCCTCAAGGGGTTGGGTTGATTTTGTCGGCTTTTTAATTTCTTTGTTTTATTCCAAATTATAAGTCTCAATAATATGCCCATTAACATTTGTATTCCATACATTTTGTTAGGGGTGACTTTATATGTTTTCATTTTTTTCTTTGTGTAAGGCCTAATACAATACTTGCGTCGTCTGGAACTGCCCAGAATTTTTAGACATAGTATATACGAACATGATAATTATTCAATTTCAAATGAAACGATTTTCTGTCTTCTTCAAATAATTACATTTTTAGTTAAAATAAAACAATTTCTCCAGCTCTAATTTATGGGTCTTGTCCCAGAAACTTAGACTCTTAATCAGCGTATCATAGTTATATCACAAGAAATCTTGGCCTATCTATACAGGGTGTCCTGTATAATATAAAGTGCCCCTTAATGGAAATAAAGATCGACTTGTATAATTTAATGAAATTTGAATATTTTATAGAGGCCACAAAGAGTCATTAAACCATAACACAGTAGATGTTGCACATCGTCAAAAAAGTCAGGAATGGACTTGCCACTACACTCGTTGGTCCAAAATTTTAAATGGTGTCATTCAACAGAGCTGAAAACCAATTTCTTAAATACCCTAGTCATTTCTCTACTTAAAAGGTACTCTTAATTTATTTCGTCGGAACTGTCGGTTTTCGAGATAAATGGGTTTTTTTGCGAAATACTCAAAAATTACTAATGCTAAACAGAAACAGGCAAAATAAAAATACGCAGAGTATGCTGATGTGCATTTAATCTCTGGAAAGAGCTTTCCAACTCTGCAAAAGCAAGTCCAAAAACCTTTCAAAGGGTTGATCGGAGCTTATTTAATCTACAATTATTAAAACACAAAAATAATGAAAACGTTTAAAAGTTATTTTGGCACTTGTTCAATATGGGCTCCACGTACTTACATACATTTACCTAGTATTCGAATATTTTCCGGCATTATTACCGACTTCGTTAGAATGATGTGGTATTTTTGCAAGTAGTTCTTCTCTAGTATTTACTGGTGTTAAATAAAACTAGTTGTTTTAGATGTCCCCAGAAGTAAAAGTCTAAGGCATTTAGGTCTGGAGGCCTAGGTGGCCATAAAACAGGCCCACCTCCATAGATGGCCCAAAAGCGCCTGTTAAGTGTGTTGATGTACTATATGGTTATAATGAGGTGAAGTACCATCATGCATTTACCACATTTACATTGTTCTATGAAGAGCTGCCTCTTCCAGTAAATTATTCCAATTTCGCTGCAAAAATTGTAACTAAATCTCTCCATTGAAGCTCTCTTCCAAAACAAATGGACCAATAAAGTTATTTCCGATAATGCCGGTCCACACATTTACCCTAAACGTGTGTTGTGTGAGTTCATTATGCCATCTCTTGTAAAACCGGCCTCATCGGTAAACAGAATAAGGTTAGAAATATTTAGATTTTCGTTATGTTGCTGATAAACCAGGGGTAATGGAGTCTTGCTGGATAATCATAATAGCGTGTACTTTTTAAACATGGTACCGGTGAAGCAACTATTCTTTTAGAGTTTCATGTACAGGGTGGCCCGTTTATCTTGGGACACTACATTATCTCAGAAAGTATAGGAGATGAAGCGAAAAGTTAAATACAAAAGTTATAAGATATATGGTGCTGCTTATTTTTTAAATATTTTCATTTATACAGGGTGTCTAATAAAAACGTAGCGTTAACATTGTCTTTTTTTTTAAATGGGACACCCTATATATTATTGCAGATTTCGATTCTACGTGAAATTCTAGATATGTTTCATGTATAATGTCATACCTAAGTCTAAACCTTTTTGACATATATCAAATTTTATGTCAAAAATTACCTTTATAGGCCAAAAAATAATTAGCAAATTTTTACATACTGAAGCATTTATTATTTAATTGGGTCTGATTTTCTTATAGAAAGGGACCTACTTTAGTAGACTGGTGTTGTATTTTGATAATAAATTAATACAGGGTGGTCAAAAACTAACATTAAAATTTAAATTTAAAAAGTCTCTAAAAGTCATTTTTTTCAAATGGAAACCCCATATTTTTATAATTTTATCTTATTAAGCATACAAAATAAGGGTAACTTTGTATAAGGTTCTATATTAAAAAAAATCGTAGTTTTCGAAATATTGGCACTTTAACATTTTTCTATTGTAAAAATGCTGTAGTCGGCTCATAAGTTTTATTATAAGATGGCCATGACGGAGAGGCGCGGCGACATTTTTCTACGGTAAAAATTTTCAAAACGATTGGTCGAGATTTATTCGCCAGATACTTCTAACGTTCCATCCATGGTGAAACAACCTGTATAACAACATGACATCTGCGATGCACCATTTTGGATTTATGCACTGTTATCATTAAAGAACATATTAAACTAGGTAATAACGAGGGTAATAATTTAATTAAAGACAAAGTATATAATTATTGCAACAGGTGTGCGATATGCCCTCCGTTTTGAACAATACAGGTGGTATAAAGAGTCTCTAAATACAAAACGGCATTTCTCACATAGTCAGTTCCATTTAGGTAGTGAATACCTTCTCGAATCCGACGTTCAAGTTCCTGCGCAGTTGACGGTTTGTCTTTGTATACTCGCTCTTTAAGTGTACCCCATAGAAAAAAATCTAGGGGAGTTAGGTCGGGGCTCCTTGGAGGCCAGGCATAATTACCATTTTCCCCAATCCACTCTCTATAGTGTCCATTCAGATAGTTGGTAATTTCCTGACTTCTATGATAGGGAGCACCATCCTGCTGCCAAATAAAATTTGCCCGTTCTCTTGCAGGCACTTCATTCTCCACAAGGAGTTGGATATTATTTAAAAGCTCTAAATAACGTTGAGAATTTAAATTCCGATAAAAAAATACTGGACCTATGATTCTGGACCTCCAAATGGCGCACCAAACTTTGACAGAAGTTCTTCCCGATCTAGTAACTTCCATAACTTTTTTATTATTCTCGCTGCTCCAGTAATGAGTATTTTTTCTATTAAAAATTTGTGTTGCGATTGTAAATATGGACTCGTCGGTCCAAATAACTTTATCAAATATATTTTCTAGAAAATGTCTGTCCATAAGAATACTGCAAAAATCTAACCTTGTGTTGTAATCACGTTGTTCTAATTTTTGTACTGGACAATATTTATATGGCTTAAAATTGTTAATTTGAAGGCACATTTGAAGCGTTGTTCTTCTGACGTCTAGTTCTAAAGATGCGTTCCGTGTTGAAGTTTCGGGAGTCTCTTCAATATGCAACAAAATGTTGAGTTGCTCTTCGTCAGTCAAAACATGACGACGTCTTTTTTTCTCTTTCTTAAAGGTTCCATTTATTCTAAATTGCTGGTAAATTCTATCGAAGATCTTTTTTTCTGGGTGTTGCCTTAATGGAAACTTAGTTATATAATCCCTAAGAGCCAGGGTCCGATTTTTATTGTGTGATAAATAACTTTCTAACATATCCATCTTTTCCTCTGTGGTAAACATTATTAAGTAAGCTAGTAATCTAAATGTAAAAAGAAAAATAAGTACTTAAACAAGATTATATTGTGTCAAAAGAAGAAAGACTAATAGTGACAGTTCTGTAATGGTGGATTGTATTTTTTGGCCGCACCTCTCCGTCATGGCCAACTTATAATAAAACTTATGAGCCGACTACAGCATTTTTACAATAGAAAAATGTTAAAGTGCCAATATTTCGAAAACTACGATTTTTTTTAATATAGAACCTTATCCGAAGTTACCCTTATTTTGTATGCTTAATAAGATAAAATTATAAAAATATGGGGTTTCCATTTGAAAAAAATGACTTTTAGATACTTTTTAAATTTAAATTTTAATGTTAGTTTTTGACCACCCTGTATTAATTTATTATCAAAATACAACACCAGTCTACTAAAGTAGGTCCCTTTCTATAAGAAAATCAGACCCAATTAAATAATAAATGCTTCAGTATGTAAAAATTTGCTAATTATTTTTTGGCCTATAAAGGTAATTTTTGACATGAAATTTGATATATGTCAAAAAGGTGTAGACTTAGGTATGACATTATACATGAAACATATCTAGAATTTCACGTTGAATCGAAATCTGCAATAATATATAGGGTGTCTCATTTAAAAAAAAAAGACAATGTTAACGCTACGTTTTTATTAGACACCCTGTATAAATGAAAATATCTAAAAAATATGCAGTACCATATATCTTATAACTTTTGTATTTAACTTTTCGCTTCATCTCCTATACTTTCTGAGATAATGTAGTGTCCCAAGATAAACGGGCCACCCTGTACAACCCATTTTGTAACATTGTTTTGTGTCGCGATCTTTCTTATGCTATTCGAAGGGTTGTCAGCTATATCTTGCAAACTTTGTTCCTACGTGGGGGTCTCGTGCTAAGTTTTCAGCTCTGTCAAATGACACCGGTCAATATTCTGGACCAACGAGTTGGGTCGCAAGTTCATCCCTGACTTCCCTGACGTTGTTAAACATCTACTGTAGTATGGTTCAATGACCTCTTATGTTCTCTATAAAATGTTAAAATTTCAACTTGAAGAAGTAGTCCATTACAGTTGATATAATCAAATGAAACAACGGCAGTCTACCTCCACAATATGTATTTCAATGTATATGTTTATATCCTACATGTTTCGGACATAGAAATGTCCATCATCAGGGATACAGTAGTCGATTACGACAGCTCTATCTTGCATAAGCGACGAAGTATGTTAAAATTGAAAATTGTAGGTTCTAATGAATGTTCAAGATTGAATGAGATGTAATATTTGAAATTTTGGTCAAGGTATCTTTGAATAAGGGGATTTCCAGTTTGCAGCCACTGAGACAGGTGATAAAGCAATTATGTTATTTGTAGCTATTTAAGTGAGGTGCTCAAAGATGCTTCATCTAACTGTGTCTAGGGTGTGGTCAGCAAAATACTGGGTTAGACTTGAATAACACATTCTTAGGAGATTGGCTAACAAATTTTCCTGCACGCCAGCATGGTGAAGTGAAGTATCTTTGAGCTGTAATATCATCTAATCAGCTAAAACAATGTGATTTTAACATAAATACTTCACTTCTAGTCAAAATGGTAAAAATCCAATTTTAATTTTTCATATCTCTTTTTTACAATCATAACATTATGTTCATTTTCTACCCCCTTTAACCTAAAAACTTGTTAGCCAATCCTTCAAGCATGGTTGGATGAAGCATCTTTGAGCACCTATCTACATCTTTTTCCTCTAATTAGCTACAACCTACATAATTGCTTCACCACCTGCTCATTGGCTTCAAATTAATAAATTCCAACCTTAAAATAGTATAATTTCATTTCATTTTTTGTTTATCTCCTAAGAATGTGTTATTCAAGTCTAACCCAGTATTTTGCTGACCACACCCTAGACACGGTTAGATGAAGCATCTTTGAGCACCTCACTTAAATTAACCTCCTCTAAATAGCTACAAATAACATAATTGCTTCATCACCTGTCTCAGTGGCTGCAAACTGGAAATCCCCTTATTCAAAGATACCTTGACCAAAATTTCAAATATTACATCTCATTCAATCTTGAACATTCATTAGAACCTACAATTTTCAATTTTAACATACTTTTGATCGTCGCTTATGCAAGATAGAGCTGTCGTAATCGACTACTGTATCCCTGATGATGGACATTTCTATGTCCGAAACATGTAGGATATAAACATATACATTGAAATACATATTGTGGAGGTAAACTGCCGTTGTTTTATTTGATTATTAAAATTTTATTCAATTATCAAGCCGGTTCAAAAGTTAGAGCTCAAAAAGAAAATCGCTGGGTACACCTTTGGGGCTGTGTATTTCCGTTAAGGGTCACATTAGGCATTTTTTTTTCATGACAAATTAGGGTTATTTTGACCTTCTCTGTATGCTCCCCAGAAATTAATATTGAAGACCTTGATTTCGAAGGCAGAATGATGCTTTAAAGAAAAATTATTGTCCTAAGGTTATTTCAATTTTAACGATCTGTCGTTCTAATGTTTTAGTGGCAAACGTAAATGAAAAACAATTCCCTAAAAAATATTAAGTACACATTTCATTAATGATTAAATTCATTATACACTCTAACTAAAAAGTGATCGTTTTCGGTCTTTTTCTGTAAGACGCTAATTTTGCGCTAGCAAAGTGTTGGAAAAAACTACGTAACTACTTATTTGTAATTCCGATTAATTTTATGCAAACTAGTTCTTATGCCACATAACTTTTACGAAATATTGTTTAAAAATTGAGAGTAACGATACTTGATATATAGCATAATGACAAAAGCAAAAAAACACTTAAATAATTTTTTTTTTCGTAGAAACTACACTAAAGAAACGAAGCGGAAAATATTTTTCATAGGAATTTTTGACGTAATTCGGAATAATCGAAAAACTCTTGAATTTCGGCTAAAAGGACAAAACACTTATTCTATATTAACATTTGAACAATAATTTTTTATTCGCACACAAGATATAATAGAACGAAAGTCCTCTTAGACAAAATAACTGATAAGTTAAGGACTCTGATTAGCAATAATTAATAAATCAAAATACCCTTTAATTCGTGGGCTATTACTTACAGTTTATTTGCACCAGCCATATAGCGTCGCAAAACCCCCAGAGTCCAGCAATTACGAAAAATGTCAGTTTTCCTTGTTCACTCGGCCTCCATACTAACAGAGTGACGATCAAAGCTACATGAAGTGACAATGCCAAGCAAATTACTGGCGTTCTTCCAGTTATCTTGATAATCCCTCCAATAAATATTGAGGCGATGCCATTGCAAACGCCGAAGCAAATCATGACAAATCCTATATTGCTGATGCCCCAGCCGCAGGACACGAATGCCTAAAAAAGGTTTTAAACATGTTTCAGAGAACTTTTAAGTTTGCGTACCCTTGCGCCCCTGAACGTCATTTTTAATTTAGATTTTTTGCAAATAACGTATACAAATTCGCTGGTGCGATAGGATGATCGCTTTAATTTTATCGTGAATTGAATTCTATGTATATTTATATTCATCTTAGTATTATTTAATATTTATTATTGATTGAGCTAAAACTTATTTCAACCATTTTAAAGAGCGTTGAAAATGATATTCGTGCAGTTTTTTCTATTCTCTATCATTCCGGCGATAAAAATATATATACAGATAGGGAACCCGTCGACCGCACATATCCCAGTAATAAGTTAGAAAAGTATTGAAAAGTGAGCAGAAATGGATAGATTAAATTTCCCGCGCTTCATCGTATTGCATCTCGCTCATTATTCTGCTGGTGTCACACTTCCCGCTTGGACTGAATTTTAAATTATAGTCACTATTTTATAGTACTATTTACATTGTCGAAGGGAGATGTACTGTGTTGGCCGCAGGTCTCATAAAAATTACGTACAACTTATTTTCCTCACTCAGGCGACAACGTACGAAAGAATAAATAATTATTTTATATTAATTGAATTGAAGCGGGAGGCGTGACACCAGCAGAACAATGAGCGAGATGCGATACGATGGAGTGGGGGAAACTTAATCTACTCTTTTCTGTTCACCTTGCAATACTTCAAATATTTACTCTTCTAATTTATTACTAGAATATTGGCGGCGAACGGGCTTTCCTACCGGTATGATGCTCGAGATTGAAAACATTAATTCTTCATATTAACAAATTAAATTTAATGACCTGAAAGTGAAGGTTACCGTTTCTGAGGAAAGGCAAGCGGCGTTGAAACGTTTTTTCTTGATGTCCTTGAGACATAAAATATCGTATGCGCTAAGGGTAGCATACTTTATTAGACTCATGTGATGCATAATATGCTACCTATATTGTTGGTATTACAACACTATTAAATTGCAATAATTATACTGGTCAAATTATTTTAAAAGTACTGTAATAAAATGTTAGTCTCAAACGAGTTAAAATCAATTAAGAAGAGGCCACCGCATCACCAGCTTGAAGACGTAAGACGTGTTCTATCTACCTTGACTACAAAATGTTCTTGTCTCGTGTCACTCGAGATCTATAAATCCGTGGCGTAAGTAGATGACGCGGTGGCCTCTTCTAACTTGTTTCTAAGGCTCAACAGTTAGTCCCGCAAAAAATTGTCAATATAATAAATATACATATTTTCAAACTTTACTATTTTCGTAATATTACTATAACTTTTTCTATAGCATACCATATACGGTAAAAAAGTTATCAAAAACAGGCCGTCCGAAAACTGCTACAAATGACGAGAAATCCCTGGATGTTTTGCTTGCCCTGCAAGTAGAACCACAGGCCTCAGTTCCAAAACTTGCTTTCGCACATAATGGCAGTGAAAAATTTATTAGTCGAATTCTTAAACAAAATGAAATCTTACTTCAAGAGTTATCAGAGGATGAGTCGGATAGGCGTATGCAGTTTTGTCAAGAAATAATGGACTATATTGACATACAACCTGACTTTGCAAGTGGTATTTTAATTCATGATAAGGCTACTACAGTCTGTATTAATAGCTTCGTCAATCGGCACAACTGTCGGTACTGTTCAGACCATAATCATCATTGGATGATGAAGCACCGTACCCAACATTCCCAAAAATTAAATGTCTGGGCACATATAATTGGCAACCACTTTATAGGGCCTTTCTTTCTTAACGGAAACTTGACACCTAATTACTACTTAGATCTGCTATCGGGATAGTGTTATACCAAATTTGATTACTTTGTATCATGATGACGATCCATGACATTTGGTTTCAGCAGGATGGGGCGTCACCGCATTTTGGTATACAATATACACGTCAGAAAATATTTGAAGAGCACACGGGAAAAACGATCCAAGTCCAAAATATCAAAAATCAGGATTATTGCGCCAAATGGTAGTTTAGCATACGAAGTTTATGTCATTCATAGTAAATCACTGAAGGACCGATCTAAGTCCCTTAAAATCGCGTGTAAAAATAAGCGTACAATGAAAGAGCGATCTAAGTCCTCCCAATTTACGGAAAACCGATCCAAGTCCTCAATCCAAGTGGGGATTCTATTTATTCGTGTTTATTTTTTAGTCTGAATTCTAATCGTGTTCAAGCGTATAGTGCATTTTTTGTTGGGCGTTACCAAGGCCTGAAAAAAATATTATTATCATCTCTAGTAGTGATAGCGACTCAGTGCCATTGTCAAACTTTTTAAGTAATACACGAAAGAGAAAGTCTTGTGGTCGTGTAAGAGATGTTGAAAAACATGTCCGAAACCATACATTTGAGACTGGAAATCCTTGTAGTTGTAAAATAATATTATAAGAAAATTCAATTTATTAGAAAACAGAAATTCACGGAACAGACATTTAGCTGGGTTAATTTCTATGCTGCCAATTAGAAGACGTCGGTCGGCCACGGAAGAGTGAAGATATTGCAAATTTGAGAAGCAGTGCATTTTTTTACAAAATTAGAGTTCAAAACGAGGAGAATGCTGGATTCCATGAAATGTCAGTGTCTCAGCAGGCCTTTATCAGTCTACATGGAATAACAAACAGAAGACTAATAACCATAAAAAGTGGTCTTAAAAGGCAAGGTAGCTCAGTTGACGATCTGAGAGGTAAGTAGGTACACATTACATTATAGAAATATTAGATCTGTGTAAGTTTCAAATTGTGGGTAGGCATCAAAGTCGGCCACATAAAATGAGTTCAGAATTGGTGCAACTTGTTGAGGAACATATCAGATCATTTAAGGGTCGTGTATCTCATTATAGTTTAAAAAAGTCAAGGAAACTGTATCTTCCAGAGACCCTAAATGTTAAAAAGATGTATCTTTTCTTTCGTGAAAAATATCCAGGTCAAAAAATAAGTTATGAATCTTACAGACGAATTTTTACGACTAAATTTAATATTGGATTTGGGTACCCTAGATCAGATACCTGTAGTTACTGCGACGAAGTTAAAGTCAAAAAGGCTTCCTTGGAAACTCAACTAAAAAACATAGGTGCTGATAATCAAGAAAAGAAGTCAGATATAGAAAAACAGCTCAGAACTATTGAAACTGAACACAAATTACTCAAACTTAAGGCGGAAACTATTTACAATAGAAAACGTAATGCTAAGAAAAATGCCCAAAAACAAGTAACCTTTGAAGCTATAACAATGGATTATTTAAAGAATTTACCAACACCAAACATCACAACTAACCATGTGTATTACAAACGGCAATTGACGTTCGTAAGCTTTAATATTCATACACTTTCTTCAGGACAGTCCATTTTTTATACATACCCGCAAACTGTTGCTAAAAAAGGGTCAGATGATGTTGTGTCCCTTTTGAACCATTTTTGCTTTAAGTTACTTGTGTGCAGGACAAAACAAAAACTTCACCCTTTTAAGATTTTTGCATTTCCTGGTACATAAAAAAAAAACCCTTTGACTCTGTGATTGTCACATTTTCTATAAGAGGTCATTCCTACCTTGAATGTGACAGGGACTTTGGTCTAATTAACCAAAAAAGTGAAGTTAATGTCCCACAGCAATGGGTGGAGGTTTTTAGAAACGCCAGATGCAAACCACGACCATTTGATGTTGTAGAATGTAAGCAAGACATGTTTTTCGCCTGGACAGAGTTTCTAGCACCAACCTACAAGAAAAAGAGCCCATTTTCCACAAGACCGCTAAGAGAAGTTCGCATAAGCCATGACCATCCAAGAACAATAGAAACAAGAGAAAATTATAACGGAGCGAGACAAAGCTTCATTATTGCTGGTCCAAATTTGAGCTGGAAGGGCTCCCCAAAATTGTTGTATAAACAAGCTATTCCGGTGCCAAAGAAAAAATACCTACAGCTACAGGAGCTAAAAAAATTCGTTGCTGAAGAACATCAAAATTACTACTTGGAGTTTTGCCGACCATAGATAACAATAGGAGTGATGATTAATTTGATGTAAGTTTCCTAATCATTTTTTGACAAAAACTAAAACATTTTTTTCTTCATTGCAGGAGCTATAAGGAACGACACTCTTCAGAAAAGAGAAACCTCTTGCTCACATGTTAATCACAACCTGTCATCTTGACAGTTTCATACATCTCATCCAAAAACAACGAACGGGCGACGTCACAGTGGTTATTTTTGTTACCCAAAGCCATATATAAAAAAAAAATTTTGGACTTAGATCGTGTTTTCATTTTTTTTTGTGTAGTTGAATTATTTTTTGTTTATTTTTTTGTGAACATTTTTTTGACGCGAAATTGCTTCACGTTCTTTTAAAACGATAATAAATCATCTAGTTAAGGCAAATAGATATTTTTTTTTTAGTATGTAATAACAGGACACTTTCAATCTTTAAAACTGATTTATCTCTAAACTTTTAAAAAGTGACTTAGATCGTTTTTCCCGTGTGCTCTTCATTTGGATCAAACGTCTCCTAGAAGGTAGTTGAATGGCCCCCTAGATCTCCAGATCTATCACATGTAGATTTCTACTTCTGGGATCATTTAAAGACGCATTAAACCTAACTCTTTGGAGGATTTGGAAAATAGAATTTTAGATGCCGTGCAATGTGCATGCTTTTTCTCATGGACATTTGCAAAACGTGCTTTTCCAGTTTTTAGAAAGACTTGGACACTGTCACGACATTTTGAAAGTTTAATAAAATAACTTTCATTTTATATTATTTTTCATGCAATGGTCTACATTTATTTGCCCAGGTTTCCAAAACAGTTAATGTTAGACATATGGTATGTTATAGGAAAAATGATTTAGATTTATTGAGATTTTAGAATATCTAATAATATAAACGGTGCTCTATTTAAAAAAAAGGATAACTTAACAATTGAGGACGTTACTAACATATTATGGTGTACACAGTCAAATAGTAAAATTTTAGTCCTTTAGATTGCCCGAAACCCGGATTGCAAAAAAAGAAACTAAATCGAAATTCGAGATGACGCTAAAAAAAGGTCTCACATTAATTGGATTAAACTACTCTTCGCCATCTTCCCAACTACAAAAAAAAAAGATTTGGCTCACAGTACGTCATCCTCATAGACACAATCTATATAACCTAGAATATGTCACATATTAACAATGAATGAAACGAAAAAAAATATTTAAAGAAAATTTTCATATGGCCCTTTTTATCACTGGAGCCATAAGAAAATCGGCCTATTTAGAGTTTTTGGTTAAACGAATTCTAAGATAACGCATTTTACGCTCATGTGTTTGACCTTGAAATATTCGTAATAACCGCAATTTTGGTTTCGATGGGGCTATATTTTTTACAGAAGAAAAATATAAAAACACTTTCTTGAACCTCTTTTTTCATTTTCCATTTCTAATGGCGTCCTCCGTTTTTAACTCGTTCCACTTTTGCACAACCATCGTCAGGCTAGTTTTAAATTAAACCTGGTATTTCTTAAACAATTTTGTAAGAATTAAGTTCAAATATTCAATTGCTTTTTCATTCTGATATTAAAGTACTACATATTTTTTGAGTAACTTTAATTGTGCAAATACCTCAGTCATAAAATTTTCTGGGCTTCTTATAACAACATTTTCTTTCAATTTCATGTTTAAACATAAACTCGTCTATTCTATTATAAGTTTCCCTAACAAAACGTAACATAACAGAAACTAGTTAAACTCGAAGTTACTAAAATAACACATTCGATAAAGTAGCTCTACTTACCGAATTAAAATCGGCTGCTATAAAAGCTTGTTCAGCTCCGATAAACATAGTAATAGGTAGAATTAATATTTGATAAGGATTTGCCAGCTGTTTTAAAGTAACCGCCAACAGTCTTAGTCCAGAGAGGCCACTTCCACTTCCTTTTCTGCCCTTGTCATATCTGAAAATATTATTGACTGAAGTTAGTAAAAGTTTTGCAGCTCGGGGAATATTCGTTTCGATTTATATAAATGGCATTGTTCAAAAATGATTTTGAAAGGTTATTTGTAGTAGTTCCGAAAGCTTATAATCAAGTTGAAAGAAAGTAGATATTTGGAGAAGTGATGGCGAATTAAACCCTTGTAGGAATTAGATAAGTAACTAGCTCTCAATTTGAAAAGTCCAGAAACCTGTATACCTATATTCGATTTACTTTCAATATAATCACCACCAACACAGGTTTGAAGAGGAACGCATTTAACATAAAATATTGATATATTAAGGTGACAATACAAGAACGGGGTTTCCAAGCAAGTTAAGTTTTACAAGTAAGATGACTAACGAAAATAAAGATAACCTCGTGAGCACTGTAAAATGTACTCAAATTTGAGCTGGGATTTTTTACTTATTGTTAGCACGGCTTATTTATGTTTTTTTTTTGGACTTTCAATTGAATGTATAAGACTAGCCGTTCAAAAATACGTAGCTTCCGAGGTCATCGCAAGTTTAAGCGTAGTGGTTATATCTATAAAAATAGTAATTATAATAATAATAATATTAATAAAAGACTTTATAGCGAATTTAGGAGAATCGATACAAATAATGCAAAAATAAAAAAAAAAATTGAAAAGTGAATCAACCGAAAATCCTAGCTGGGCAATCTCAGTTACTCAACATTAACTCTGGCAATCACATTTCTTAACAATTTGATGACGTATACATATATTATAGCGTTCTTTAGATTATTTGATATTTGAGGAGATTACTATTTGCGTAGATTCCTATTATGGCGATATTTTTAAAAAATAATGTAACATATTAGATGATGTAACTAAGCTAGAAGGGTAAACGTGGAAGGAAAGTAAAAGCGAAATTATTTGAAATGTTTAATAAACCACAGAACTGGTCGAAAATTCTTTGTGATAATGTCATGGGTCATCTCATTTCTAACAGCATCGTCAATAAATAAAACAGGTTAGTTTATATAGGTTTTAAGATACATACAAATGGGTGGTTCCTGGCTAATTACAAATGATTCCGAGTGATGATTTTGGCAAAATGGCTTCTCTTTAACTGTAGGAAGTCACGAACAATGCGGTTCTCGCAATATGCATTATGCGAGTAGCTAAAGAGCCCTCTATATAAGGTGTTTCAAATTGGAAGCTAAGTATAGGGATCTCTGAAATTATAGTCGCTGGTCAAAAATTTGAAGTTCCGAGTGCCTAGGTAAATATCCGAAAAAAAACGAAAATTAGCTAATATTTAATAGCCGTCAAATATTTACGACGCAATATTAACATAAAAGCAATATTTTTCTTAAGCTTGAAATGCTACAAGAAATGTTTGTTTCGTCGTTGGTATGCCTCTTCTTAAGGAAACCACGGTAGGTACAGATTATTCTTCATAAATTTGATAAATTTTTCTTCAGGCGTAAACTTTGACGTACTAACGGTTTGTGTTAATGCGTGTTTCATGGTATTAGCCATTTTTTTGCATCCACCAAGTGCGGACCACTGCGAACCGGCGACGTTTGTTAAGGGACCGATTTTGAATAAACAAGTCCCTACGCACTATCCGAGAATAACTATACACTATTCACATATTGCCTAAGAACCTACGCATTGCAACTCGCGAGGCCCCAATACACGTGCAGTCAGTACCGTCTATTATTTACTATCCACTCAATAATTACTACATTCCCCGAAGACTAACAGCAACTACTGCTTTCACGCTTACCACGTCTGCCATCAAAGAAGCCCCGTTCCAAACCAAATTTCAAAAGGATGATTGCTGAACAGCGCCCCAATCCATTAATAGGAGTAAATGACAGAAAGAAGTCTCACTCAAAAAGAAGCACATTATCCACCTACCAGAATATAGTCTATACCGAACTGTACGCACTAAATCTAATTTTGTTAGAGTTAGGGTGTGTGAGGAATGTAAATATTTATGTTAACGGACCATATAATTTGGAGGCAAACAACCAAAACCAAAAGGAAAACCGCCTAGACAAGTTGAAAACATTCAACATAAATATGATTTAAACTCAAACAAATATGAGGTATAAGTTGTAATATATTGTTTCTAAACCTGTCATACCGGCCGCGGCGAAAACTTAATGTTTTATGACATGTTGCATTGTGCAGTAGAAACTATTTACAAACATTATCCCACAGAATCGTGGTTTTCGCTTATATAAAGTGTCTAAATTGATAAATCCTCCAAGTTTAAATTTGTTTGTACGCCACAACATGTATTTTTTCTACATTTTCTATACTAAGTGATATTTCGTTAGTACAGGGCATAATAAGACAAGAAATAAAACTGTTTACCTTGTCGCATTTCTAAAGAAAACTTTAATATGACTCTTTAGTTGAAAGGCAGATTGTCCTTTTAAAAATAAGGCAAAATTGTTACATGGAAATTGACGGCCACATGCATTTTATGCAAGCTAGGTGTCTTTGAAGGAGTTTTAGAAATTTAGAAATTTCGAAAAATATTTTTGTTGTTTATTATTATAAAAATTAAAATTAAATATTAGGTTTCCAAAGCTCTAAATGGTTTAATGTACGCATAATGATGCAATATGCAATAGTAGCTCTTCCTTCACTTTGGTCCATAGAATTAAAAAATTACAAAAAATGTTTATTTAATGAAGCGTTAAATAAAATAGCCCTTTTAGACAGGCCAATAATTGTAGCATAATTAAATATATTTTCAAGAACCATTCTGTACCTATACCATACACAGAGTGCCAAAAAAGTAGAGCATAATGCGCAGGTGCTCCATCTTGCTGGAACCATACCTGCCCGTTTATGCCATTATTTACACCCGGTAAAACCATTCTGCATGAAGGAATTATGTGATTCCTGAGGAGGTCCAGATATTTTTCGGTATTCAAATTACCATGTATGATACAAGGTCCCACAATATGTCTACCAACTATGCCCGCCCAAACATTTTTTCGGGCCTCTGAGCATGACCTTCCTGGAACCAGTGAGTATTCTCAGCAGACCAATAACGATAATTGTGTCTATTAACAATGCCATTTAAATGGAAAGTAGCTTCATCCGAGAAAATGATATTTATTGCAAAGTTATTATCGTTATTACATCTTTCCATAAGTCACGCTTCAGCAGCCGATCAGAGAGGTTGTGTTACAGTGACTTTGTTTGCTCTCGATATTTTGAGTATTGACGTATAGAATTAATATTTAATTGTCAGTTGAAAGTCAAAGTTTTTATATTTGTATTTTAAATTTAAATGGAGCCCCAAGGCAGGGGGGAGGCCCCCAGCCCCTTTGAGACGATATTGCCAACTTCCGAGGACGAAATGATGACCCACATGGAAGTCCAGAGGACTACAGTCGAGGCACAGATGTCAATTGAAGCTCGTATAGAAGCAGTTGAACAACGAATGGAGGCGAAGTGGAAAAAACTCATGAATGAAAAACAATTAGAGTGGGCGATAAAGATTAGGCAGATCAAAGAAGAGGAATCCCGAAAAGTACTCGAATTAAAGGCTATGCAAGTTACAATAAATGAATTAAAGGCCGAATTAGGTAGGTCTAAGACAAATAATATTATTCAGGACAGTGGCAGACAAGATTGTCAAAATTTAAATTTAACTGCGAGAATTGATTCTATTTTTATTAAACCATCCCCAAAGACTGTTAATATCGTTAATAGGACCGATGAGATCACTGTCAATGAGCCTAACAGCAGGCAAATTAATGTTGATGCCATTGAAATCATTAATGAGACCTCTGACATGGAGGTAGACCACATCTCGGGCTCTGATAGCGAGGGACAGTGGTCTAATCGAAAGACTAGACGTAATAGAATGCGATTAAATAAGACCCCAGAGGTTGACAATAATAGTAAAAAGTGGCCGGTACTTCTGCTTGGCCAAATCTTCCAAAATCAACAAATGTGTCATTAAATAATCATTTGACAGAAAAGGTATCCACGCCAGGTATCAAAGTTGGCCAAACAAAAGTGCCGGTTACGCCCAAGGTAAATAATGACCAACCTGAAATTGTCGCTGATAGCGTACCGGAGGCAGGTAAGCCTAAGCTAAAGGTGCCTCCCATTGTTATTAGGGACAAGGTAAGGTACAATGAATTAACGGGACATCTGCGTTCAATGAAAATTGATTACGGACGAGCTGTGACTGTGCCGGAAGGTGTGAAAGAACATCCACCCACGCCGGTAGACTACCATAAGATTATCAAGATTCTGGTGGCCAACAACATGCACCATCACTCGTTTAGGTTCCAGGACGAGAAGGAACTACATGTAGTTTTGAGAGGCGTCCTGGAAACCTGGACTGAGGACAAGGTAAAGCAAGATTTGCTAGATCTGGGTTTTAACCCATCACGAATAATAAGATGGCACAGCCGCAGTGGTGCACCATTACCTCTGGTCTTGGTATTCTTACCGCGATCGGAGAAATCCATTTTTGATTTAAGGGATCTTGATCATATGTGCATAAAAGTGGAGGCACAGCGCGCGCGCTCCACCATCTCCCAATGCCATCGCTGTCAATTGTATGGGCATTCACAGTTTCGTTGTACTGCACCCATAAAATGCTTAAAATGTGCCCTTAACCATTTCTCTTACGAGTGCGTTAAACCGCGTGAGAAGAAGGCAAAGTCCGCGAATTGCGGGGGTGACCACCCGGCCAACTATATGGGTTGTCCGAGGCACCCCAACAATTTGCGCAAAAGTGCGCCACTTCACATAACCCACAATGACAACAACCGCAACAAGAGCACCGCGTTCACCAAATTAATGGAAGCTCAGTTTAAAAACATCGCGAGCTCCTTTTTGAAAACAACTGTTTAAATGGCCGCACAACAGAAAACGGCTTATTTCAAAATGGCTACTTTTAATGTCTGTAGCATAAAGCAACGGAAAATCGAACTTATCGATTTTGTAGAGAGAAACGAGATTGATGTGTTTCTTATCCAAGAGACTTGGCTTAAGGGAGAAGGTTTTCGTTTCCGAACTACACGGTGTTCCGAAACGATCGCCTAAATAGACGCGGGGGTGGAACCATGATTCTGGTCAAAAAACACATATCTGCGCAAGTTGTGCCAGGTCCTAACAACTGTCCCGATATTGAGGGGACTTTTATTTCAATAAGATTCAAAAATAATCAACGCGTACACCTGGGGTCGGTTTACTGTAGTCCGTCGGTGGGTTTCTCAGGCAACTGTCTAGCAAAAATTTTTAACAATAATAATAGAACGATTATAGGGGGTGACCTTAACGCCAAGCACACGGTTTGGGGTTGCAGGTATTCAAATCCGAGGGGTCGCACCTTATTTAATTTTTCCGAAGCTTTAAATTACCACATTCTACCGCCGGAGGAGCACACACATATGCTTGGGCGTGGTCTTCCGGATATTCTGGACATTTTTTTGATTAAGAACTCGGTACAGCTATCACAACCGGTAGCCGTTTGTGATCTTAGCTCAGACCATATACCAGTAAATATCGAAGTGGGCAATCCGCTGGAAAGAGGAAGATGTTTCATTACCCACACCTCTACGAATTGGACGAGATACAACAATCTCTTAGCAAGTGTCGATCCGTTGCAACCGCCACGCAACGTGAGGGAGATTGATGACGCACAGTCATCAGTCACAAAAGTGTCCGAATTTTCGAAATACGGGGCTTTGACAAACGATATTAAAAATCGCATCAGGATTAAAAATCGACTAAAGAATAGGGCGTACCGTACTGGAGATCCTCGAATCAAGGCCGTGGCAAATCGGGAGGCCGCTGTCATCAGACAAATGCTCATCGAGCGCGAGTCCAATTTATGGGACGATAAAGTTCAGAGTCTTGCCATCGAAGATAATTCTGTCTTCAAAATGACCAAAACTTTGATCAGAGGCGTTAGAGCCCCGATGTCATACCTGAGAAATCAGGAAACAGGTCAAATTCTGATGGACGCAAAAGATAAAGCTGAATTGCTAGCAGACAAACTCTATGACCAATTCAGTGAAAATCCAAGTAATGACGTGCCTAGAGATGCTAGGGTAGCCAGAACGGTGCAAATTTACAAGACAATCAACCACCCCGTTCAGTTGTTTCCTCAGGTTACGCTGAACGAGGTAAAGTCCCTTGTTAACTTTTTGAATAGGAAAAAAGCCCCGGGTTTCGACGGTTTAAAGAATGCGGCGTTGCGAAACTTACCCGACAGAGCTTTAGGGAATATAGTAAATTTGTTTCAGGCGATAATCAAAGAAGGTCACTTTCCGAGTGCATGGAAACATGCAAAAGTTATCCTTATACACAAAAAAGGTGAGGACCCCGCGGCACCGACAAGTTACAGACCTATCAGTCTGCTGTCTAGCCTGGGTAAAATAATTGAGAGAATTATTCTAAGTCACTTAAATGGCTTTGTTTTTGATCGAAATGTGCTGCCTGATGAACAGTTTGGATTCAGAGCCGAACATTGCACAGTCAGGCAGACAACACGTCTAGCTTCAAACATTTTAAAGGGCTTCAACAGACGAGCCCATACGGGAGCGATTTTCTTTGACGTTAGTAAAGCCTTTGATAAGGTCTGGCATAACGGTCTCATACTGAAGATGATAAGACTCGGAGCGCCGAACTACCTCATCAAGGTAGTAGCTTCTTTTTTTGAGAATAGAAGTTTTGCAGTATCGTCAGAGAACGCACTCTCCTTGACGAAAAATATCAGGGCGGGAGTGCCGCAAGGCTCACCTCTCCCCCGATGTTGTATAATATGACATGACATTCCGCGCGATAGGCAGAATCAGCTCTATCTGTTCGCTGACGATACTGCAATTACGTCTACCTCTAAGCAACCGTGGCTGATCGTTACCCGGATGCAGCGCCATATTAATCAGTTGGAAAAATGGCTTTCGAATTGGAAGATTAGTCTGAATCCCGCCAAAACGAAGGTCATTTTCTTTTCAAAAAGTCGAGTACGAAGGCCCGAAACAAGGCTCAGGGTCAATCGAATCGAGTTGAACTGGTGCCAGGAGGTCAAATACCTGGGGCTTATCTTTGACCAGAAACTGAACTGGAGGTTGAACTCAGTCAATAGAGTCAAGCTTGCATTGCGCCAATTGGGCTCCATCTACCCCCTGCTTCACAGGCGGAGTAGACTCAGTAATCGCACCAAAGTTAATCTCTACAATGTACTGGTCACGTGGTCAGTAATTTTTCACAACTTGTATTATATTTGCCATCATACTGTGTTACATGAAATCTGTGTTGAATTTTCCGTAAAATACAAAAATGTTAAAATAATTGTAGTGTTTCATTTGAAAAAACGAAGTAGTCGTGTCCCCAGCTTTTGTGGGACAACCTGTATAGAAACAAATATTTTTGAAATGTGTTAAAAATAAAAATAAAATCGACATGTCCGAGCGTTTTTATGCCAATGCATTGATTAAGGAGATATTTGCAATATTCCATTCTTTTGGGACACCCTGTATACATACCATATACACAAAATGTATTCAAGGTGTAACTTAACGTCACATTATACTTATTCTAATTGGTCACTCCTTGACAAAAGTCGAAAAGTCTATAAAAACATAATAATGTGTCTTAAAATGCTTAGCTCTCGATAAACAGGGCGGTTTAATTTTTTTCAGATTTTTACCCAAAATCTCGGAAATAGTTTTAGACATTTTATAAACATTTTAATATAAAAGTACTCATTTTGATCTACTCACTTTTTTATTCTTACAAATTACAACGACTTGAATTTTAAGCCCATTCTAACATAAATATATTGAAATAACCTAACCTAAACGTATATAAGTTTAGTTTGAGTAGCCGCCATTTTGCGGAGCATTCTTTTTTTAACTTTGATTAAGTACTATGTAAATTAATAAATTAACAAAGTTTCTTATTAGTTTTTAGTTACGAGGTTAAAGCACTGTTCAAAAAAGGTCTTTCACAAAGCCGTGGATAACTCCGTCTCAATTTTATATATTTTTTTAGATGGTGGGTAGGTATACTGCGAAAAATGACCAAGTCAAAAAAGTCGATTTTTATCAATCTGATTAAGTGATTCCTCCGGACTAGATTAATTAAGCCCCTGTTAATATCTATCTTTAAAAAATTAAAAAAAAAATCATTAGGTTCTGCCAAAAGTGACAATCCAAACTGGATCTATTGTTATTTAAACTTTCTCATTTGTTATAAGGCAAAACTGACCAACTCGATCTGGTCAGATTCTGTGATAGTATTAGCAACTTTGTATCATATCAACAACTACGTTGACTTGGCGTAGGACTCAATTTTAACATTGCGTTACGGTGTTACCTATCGTGATATAGGAAAACATTTTCCTTTACTGTTTTAACTAGGAACTCAAATAGTAAGGAGACGTAGATTTAGTCCTATTACTGTATGCTATTTACAATTGGACGGACGATCTGATAATTTGGCCGGGAGAGGATATTCATTGCTGCACACTTCTTGAAACTCATTGGTGGTACGAATGGTCTTTGCCCTTCTTATTACCTTCATTTGTGCTAACTAAAAATTGGCCAGCAAGCTACCGTTTCATATTTTGGGACTTCATTATGCCTTTTCTTACTAAATGAATGAGTGAGTAAGAAAAGTAAATACTAATAGTCACTGTCTGAAAATCCACAAACTCCGAGAGATCAGGTAAAGAGATTGTCACCAAGGAGCAGAGAATATGGTAGCAGTGACAAATATATTCCAGACAAATCTTCTGAGCAAACAAGAATTATTTGATTTACACGAATGGACATGAATAATTTATCCGGTAAAACCATTCTGCATGAATGTCTACTAACTGTTTTTAAAATAGCTTGTTTAAGATATTAAAAAACAAGTTTAATTCCTAAAAGCTTAAATTCCTTATGTAGGAGCCTCCTACTAATTAACCTGATGAAATAAAAACTCCTCCTTAAACTAGTAGCGAGCAATAATATTCCCTTAGAATATAACCAGTTTTTCCAATTGTTGCTTGCAGATAAGAGAAACAACAATAACACTTCAGCGCCAAGAGTATAAAAATCAGACTTTGGTTTTCAGGGATAAGTAAAAATAGTTTTTGACCAAGATTATGTTTTTTACCTTTCCCTTAAAAGATCTCTGACCACGTTATTATTTTATCTAGCTAAGAAGAAAACTTAAAAAGATGTCCAAAGCAAGTACTTTTTAAGTTTACATTTAGAGCATTGCCTTAAATTTATGTCGAAAGTTTAATGCCTGAATTAACGTGAACGACGGACGTCGTCGTCAAAAACACCTTGCTCCATTATAATAAATTTGCGAGCCCATATCCATATCATATATTTTCTAACATTCACCATTATTTTCAATCAATTTTGTAAATTGAAATTTCAAAATATCTACTAAAGGGTCCGCCAAATAACTTTTTTTTTTTGAAAATGCTATAAAAAAAACTACTGAATCTTTTCTCAAATTTCTTTTTTTATTTGAAAGTACAATCCTTCCGGTTAATAATGGAAAATAATTTCATTCAAATGGCTGCCTCGGCTGGCCATGCAGTAGCCTACACGATCGGTCCAATTTTTAAGCACATTATCGATTGTGTGCAGCTGTATTTCACCAATGGCTTCACGAATATTGTCCTTTAAAGCGTCAATTGCCTCTGGCTTGTCGGCGTAACACTTATCTTTGACGGCACCCCACAAATAATAGTCCAACGGTGTCAAATCGCAGCTCCGAGGTGGCCAAACGACATCAGCTCTGCGGCTGATAATGCGATCTTCAAAAACAGGGCGCAAAACATCGAGTGTAGCTTCGGCTGTGTGGCACGTAGCGCCGTCCTGTTGAAACCAAATGTTGCCAATATCCTCCTCTTCAATTTTTGTGAACAAAAATTCGTTCAACATGGCCCGATAACGATCGCCATTGAGTGTAACGGCCACTCCTTGCTCATTTTCGAAGAAAAATGGCCCAATTATGCTTCTGGACCAAAATCCGCACCAAACAGTGACTCGTTTTGGGTGCACCGGCTTTTCAATGTATGCGTGCGGGTTTTCTGTGCCCCAAATGCGACAATTTTGCTTGTTTACATACCCGCCAAGATCAAAATGGGCTTCATCTGAAAAGATGATTTTTTTGGCAAAATCGGCATCTTCTGTAAGTCGATCGCAGGCCCACTGAGCGAAGCGAAAACGCATTGGATGGTCAGTTGGCTTCAACTCCTGAACCAATTGGACTTTGTATGGCGTCATACCAAGGTCTTTATGCAAAATTCGACTCAATGATGTCTCCGAAATGTTCAATTGTTGAGAACGACGGTGAATTGATGTTGATGGCGCTTCACGCACACTTTCTGCCACAGCAGCAATATTCTCGGGTGTACGCACTGTTTTTGGCTTTTCACGCTTTGGTTTATCGATGAGGATGCCAGTTTCTTTCACTTTTTTTACAAGATAACGAACATACGGAGCTGACGGTGCTTCTCTTCTTCCAAAATCCGTACGCAATTTTCGCACACATTCTGCAACATTACCATGATTTTCAAAGTAATGTCGCAATATTTCCCAGCGTTGTTCAAGCGTATACACAACCATATTCGTTCAGCGGAAGGATAAAACTAATTATCTGTCAAATCAGACATGAGCTAAGTGTTACCATTCACGAAATAAGCACTAGTTGAAAAAAAAAGTTAGATGGCGGACCCGCTAGAAGGTAGGTAGTATAAAAATGAAAAAACATAACTATTCTTTATGATCACATACAAGCACTAAAGGGAAAATCTGCGGTGCAGATATGAAGAAGGCAATTTACGTTGATTATCTTATTATGGTTATTTTAGATAGACGTCGTATTTCTTTCTTGAACTATATTTTTATAGTGTCGTTTGAAAAGTAAGTACTAAGCGAAACTAAATTATTCTCAGCGAGTAAATCTACAAGATGGGCGATATGTCATCTAACAAAAGCCATATTCAAGCTATTTGATTTTAGTAGGAATAATATTAGTAGCAATACAATGGCAGGCAGCCGTTTAGGGACAAAGCCGGTCTTAAAAAATGTCAAGAATATGCCATTTTTAATAATAATAATGATGACAATTTTTGAAATATACAGGGTGTTCCTTAATAATGATGTACCTATATGTCAGGGTGATATCTCATGTGACTTCACGAAGAAAAGTTGTTATGTCCATAACGGCTTATATTTCTTGCTATCGCAATCGTTAATTTCAAAATCGCAATTGCTTTCAAAATTTTTCAGCAAAGGTTTATTGGGAGCGATATTATTTTTTTCTTTTTACCGCGTCCCTCTAATCATAAGGTGATGTGTGACAAACATAATTAAACCAGTTTGGTTGTGAAAAACTTGCAAGAGCCAGTTTCCATGTCCCTAAAATATTTTTTGTTACGCCAATATGTTTCTCATAGAAGCGTGTTGTTTGGCTCCATACCATCTCGATAGCATTGAACTGGCCGTTGTATGGCGGTAACCTTAAGACTTGATGACCTGCTTCATTTGTTAAATTCTCCTCTGCATAGGATTTATATTTTGGTACTTGAGAAATCAATGTCCACAAGTCAACTTATCTCACACTAGATTTCATTCAAACACATAGGCTGACAACACTCATCGCCATTTTTTGCGTACTCCTTTCGTTACGATCACTCACTTTTCACCGTGGTTTATGTCAGCAATGCAGGAATCGGAGTATCCCGCATTACCACCAGTGTCGCTATTTTTCGTTCTTGTTTGGCGCAAGAGTGCAATTGTACCAATTAAGAAGTTTAAGGAATTACGAAATTTAAATACGGTGTTAAACGCAAAATATCGAAAGGCATTTAAAAACAATACCCTGAAATTCACATTACCCTGTACACAATTATTTTTTATTTAATTTGCCTGATGACGAGGAAGAAGCAAAGCCTGGCCATCAATATGTGTCTCTCTCTAACATGTAATTAACTTAACACGAGGAAACATGATAGATAAATATATGATATACCTATTAAAATTTGGTTTGTTTATGTTTTGAATTGGATTTTAATAATTTGTCGTGTGAAATCCCAGTAACCTTTGTTTTTAATTAATAGTGACTGGAGTGTGCTGACATGAATTGTCTGCCACCATATTGCAGATTTACTCGCTGAAGATACCTTACGAATCGATAGATGAGAGTGGTGATTCGTCCTTTTTGTTTTAAAATTGTTTATATTTTAAGCTCATTTGGGAGAAACAAAGGGTATCAAAAGTATGGCTACTTTCCTTTATCATTAACCTTAAGTTAAAAGGGTAAAAATTGAAACTCTTAAGCAACTTACTAACCTTTTGACAGAATCAACTCCGAATGCAACAGTCAAACATGCTCCAATCATGCAGACTAGATAAATTCCTGCAATTGTATTTATTTTAGAAGCAGAGGGTGGTGTTAAGTTTGGTATAGCTTCTAGTGATGATCCTGGACAGAAATTAGCTCCACAAATATCGCCTGACTCCCGTTGAGCTGTAGATACATTTAAAACTTCCACAAAAGCTGAAGTCATATTATTAACTGTTGTATTAAAATCATTTCCAATTATGTCTCCATTGCCAGATGAAAGTACTAAAACAAAAATATAATATATAATTTGATAAACATGCCATAACTCGCGAGGATATTTGCGGTATAGTATAAGAGATAATAAACTAATAAATATTCAAAGACTGAATTTTGCAAGTATTAAATTATGTTTAATCCGGCCATGAGCGTACCTACGCAGTTACCTACATTTACTCAGAGAATTTTTTAAAAAGAAACGCCACTGATTTTTTTTATTCGAAAGCTTTATCGGCTAGAACACGTAAAAATTCACAATAATAGCCGTATTCTATTAAATACTTGAAATGGATCGATTCGATTTAAAAAATCAGTTAAGTGAATCAGGGTCAAACACTAATAAAACTTTGTTTCTAAAAAAGTATCCAAAATTAAAATTCTAACCTCTAGGCTCAACAGCAAAATATTCAACTGCGCTTAAATCGATCCAAAAGTGATCTGCTGTGCAGCTGGTTTACTTAAAAATCGCTTATGGAGAGTAATTTTTTAAAAACTCTTAGATAGCCTCTATCTAATTTAACCGTTTGATAGGGTATGCAATTATAAACAAAATTTGGCATTTATCATAAATACAGTGAAACTTCTCTAACTCGAACTTCCTTAACTTGAAATATTCTCTAAATCGAATTTTTTTTACGAACAAATACGTTTTTACAACCTCACTATGTAATTTTTTCCCCGAACGTTCAATTTCTTTAACTCGAATATTTCTAAAACTCGAATCAAAATTTAGTGGCCAACCAAGCGTAACTCGAATTTTTCGGAAAAGCACCTACTGCATTTAGTGCACTTGGGGGGAGTTACCGATTCTCAGTGACGAGCGGCGACAGATAAGGACTTGTTTTCAGTTTCTTAACATGCGTCGCACGCGCTTTATAAGATTTTACCAGTTTGGGAAAGGATATGTGGTGATATCAGTGGAAGACTAAACTGGCATCAAAACGAAATTTAAAGTATTTAACGCTTAAGGAAAAATTAAAATTAATTGCTGAAAAGGGCGAAAAAACAAAAAAGACATTGCACAACAATTTGGGATTCTTCCTAACACATTATCAACCATTTTGAAAAACAAAGACAAACTAGTGATGAATAGAAATGAAAAGAAAACCAAGATGACTACAATAATGTGAACTTCAAACGAAAATGGCTTACAACTTGTGTTAAAAATGATGTTGATGATGCGATGGGTTACTACTACACGTGACAAAAATCTTCCTCTCTCGAGAACCTCAATCAGAGAAAATGCTAAAGAATTTGCGGCTGCTTGTAGGATGGCTAGATAAATTAAAAAAAAAGGCATAATATCGTCCAAATATCGGTTTGTGGTGAAAGTGCTTCTGCTGATTTACAATCTAGTAAGAATTGGAAAAAAAAATGTTTTGCCAGATTTAATCAGACAATACCACGAAAACGACATTTTGAATGCAGATGAAACGGGCATTTTTCTTAAATGTTTACCCAACAAAACATTAGCCTTTAAAGGTCAAAAATGCTTCGGTGATTATAACTGCGAAGAAGAATTACAGTTATAGTTGCAAGCAATATGAGTGGGTCAGAAAAGTTGCAATTGCTCGTTATTGGCAAGTCGAAAAACCCACGTTGTTTTAAAGGCATAAAATCACTTGATGTGGATTATAAGCACAACAGAAAAGCGTGGATGACAAGTGAAATTTAGGACAAGTGGTTCAAAATGCCAGATAAAATTTTTGCTTCTCAAAATAGGAAGATTCTACTGTTTGTTGACAATTGTGCCCGGACATCCTAAGAATGTAGAAGCAATCCTAAAAAACATGAAACTGAAATATTTTCCTCCTAATCTAATGTGTTCTACAATCAATGGGCAAATGGATTATTTAAAATCTTAAGCAGCATTATAGAAAACGTATCGTAAAGAAAGTCTTGGCCCATATGGAAGAATCAACTCCTATGACTGTCTCGTTACTTAACGCAATTAGGGATCTAAATAAAACCTCGAATCTCGATGTAAAACAACAAACAATCAGCAATTGTTTCAGGAAGGCAGGTTTCGCTAAAGGTGAATTAATGCAGAATGCTACTACAGATGACTGGGATAAAAAAGACGATCTTCTATTGTCTGAATTGAAACAAATTTGGACCACGTACAGAACGCCAATGGGTAACGATGATCTTTCTTTTGAAGATTACATCGATATTGACTACAGTGTAGAAACAATGGGATTCCAAACAGACAAAGACATTTTAGATAGCGTTGTAGAAAATCTAGGTTTTTCTGAAAAAGGTAAGTTTAAGATAAAATGTAGCATTGTTAAACACAAATATTATTTATTGTTTCAGACTTAGAGGGGAAGGAAGACTCTAGTGAAAGCGAGGTTGAAACAACTGCTGTTACCATACCTACAGTTAACCAAGCGTATTCTGCTATCCAGACCCTAAAAAATTTTGCTTCGTCAAGAGAAAATGTTCCCAATGCAGTACAGGCATCGTTAAATGTAGTGAAGGATTTTATAGAAAAAGATAAATGC
Organism: Polydrusus tereticollis; assembly: GCA_963920685.1. Classification (NCBI taxonomy): domain Eukaryota; kingdom Metazoa; phylum Arthropoda; class Insecta; order Coleoptera; family Curculionidae; genus Polydrusus; species Polydrusus tereticollis. The sequence goes on along the minus strand of OY987328.1, from coordinate 51,118,807 downwards.
TCCGCATTTAAACAAAAAAAAAATACCGAATTTTTCAAATAAGAATCTACATTGTAGGCATATTATGACTAATTATTTAGTGTGTTTGTGCATACTATCACAAAATGTATATGTTACTCCTTTTTCTGTAATACATACATACATAATATAAATTTTAAAATTCTCAATTTTGTGTATTTTTCCGTACTTCGAATTTTCCGTAACTCGAATTCGACTTCCTGTCCCTTGGAGATTCGAGTTAGGGAAGTTTCACTGTACTTAAAGTAAGTATAAACGCAGATATTTAGATTAAAGTAACAATATTTATAATTATTCGTGTTTCTAGTTATGCTGTCACTTAGTTCTTAAAAAACTGTAATTACAGTCGGGCACGGTGGTTCTTTGCCGGTGCGTCATTACTTCCACGTGACTAGAACCATATGAATCTAATCAAAATTACGAGACTCGAAAAGTCAAAACAAAGTCTAGGCTTATAAAGGACTAAATTTTGATTGCTAGCATGTGGACTTAATAATAATGATAATTATCTATAATTACTTACTGCCATTACGAAAGTATAATAAAAATGTCTCTGAAAACAACATTTTATAGGATTATATTGAATCCCAAGCCAAAAATATTCTTAAGAACAGATTAAGGTTGACAGATGAAAACAAACACTTTGAAATCAATTGAAACTCTCCAAATATCTTGTATCTCTGTCTAGCACCTTACTTTGAATTTGAGATGTATTGCGCAACCCCGGAGACACTTTATTATGTTTGTACTAAGTTTTAAAGCCATAATAAATAAAGGGAGTTGTAAATCACGTTGTCTCTTGATCGTTGATCCATGACATACCGGCAAGGATCCATCCTGCCTAATGTATTTACAGTAAATAAATATTTTCAACTAAGAAAAACGTAACTTTCCAAATTCATTTATTATATTTGATTCTTACAGAAAACCATATATGCCATCATTTTAGACTAAAATTCAAATTCTTTTGGGATGGTATATATTTTTTTACCATATATCGCCATTTTTCATATTTCTGAGAGCGCTTTCCTCCTAAAGTAATTTTCAACCTACCTGTTAATAATGACAAATCGATGCATATGTTTTGAACTTTTCATGACCGACTCGACTGTGATATATTATGATAAATATGCGTAAAACAGCGCTTATTACCGCCACCTAAGTAAAAAAACGTAAGAAATGATAAATAATGAGTTCAGTTCAGAATAGCATGCCCTATCAATCAGCTAAGTAAATAGTATCCACTAAAAAAACTTTTTTTTTGTATCACAGGATTACGAACTTGAAATGGTTTTTAAACATGGGCATCTTTAGTATCAGAATAAAAAATATACAGTATAGAACTAGCCTAATCTAAGTTCGTAGATTTTACTAAAACGAAGAGAATTCATTTCAGGCTATTTACTCGATATCTATGTCGACATCATACAGTACGAGCAAATTTTATTTTCATCCAAGAGAAAAAAAACACTTGGCTTGGTATAGATCACAATTATAAGGGGACGATATATCTAACCAAATCCAGGAGCTGTTGTGTCAAATTCATATAATGACATGATGTACCAAACTGATCAATACTAAAATAAGTAAACAAAAGCAAATTTAGTTTTGTTGTTTATAAAATTAACAAAGTAAGATTATAGAGAAAGGAAGAGGAAAATTTTAGAAATTGCTGAAATTGGCCACCGCCATGCTCTAACCATAAATTCACACGTCTCTTTATCTTCTTGATAGAGTTGACCAGCATCACTGGAGAAATGTTACAACATTCTTAGATAATCCTTTCTCATAAGCTCTTCTAAATTTTCACCTGGTGTTTTAAAAATATTGTTCTTCAAATGAGGAAAAATGAAGTAGTCCATAACCGTCAAACAAGGTTATCTGGGTGGGAATTCAATATCTATTCGAAGACTGATCAACCTGTCGTCGAAAAGATTGCCTAAGTGATTAAGTCCGGCGGATGTATGAACGGTTGCACCGTCCTGTTGAAAATAACCATCACATGGTCAAGTAATTGCTCCACAAACGGATTCAATTGTCCCTATATCGCTATGCTGGAACTGTGTCATGGAAAAAAATAGAATCAACAATCCTTCTTCGGGAAACAACCAACCAGACACCAATTTTTTGAGGGTGCAATGTGGACTTTCACTACTCCACGTGCGTGTATTCTGAGACTTCGCAAAACCGGTGAGGTGAAACCAGGCTTTATCAGAAAAATAGTCAGGTCTAAAAATCACATCTTTCAAATAAATTTTGGGTAAATCACTTACAGTAATTCCTGCGTCTTTCAAAATCTGCAGCTCGTATTTCTTGTAATACTTGCACTTTATAAGGATATAAATTTAACTGTTTTTTGAAGAATAATCGTGCATGATCCATAAGATCTTCACACTTCTTGAGACAGGCGCCTTACACATTTTGTTGGCGTAATTCGCATTATTTTACGAACGTTTACAACAAGTGCTTTTGCTCTTATAAATGGTATTCCAGCTGCTTTTTTATGTCGAATGAAACCTGTTTCCCAAAACAGAGACACGGTTTTTCTCAGGTAATGATAAAAATCCCCAGCAGTATAAGCGCCGTTAGGAAAGCTTTCGCGACAATCGTCTCAGCACAAACGGTGATTGTATTACTACCCACCATTTACTCTGACTCCGTTTCGAAAATACGCTTCAACTATGAATTTTTTGTGTTATTCCGTTAAACCCACTGCGTGAATTATTCAAGAAATTAGATACATTAGCGATGAATCAAATTACTTGTAACAACTGTTAAAGATGACGGCGTTACTGATTGATTGATAATGCTCTACCGCTAAGCACACTTTGATGATAATAGTTTTTGCTCGCACTGCATTATTATAATTTTTCTTCAAATTTATCAAAATTTAGAAAGTGGAAAAAAAAAATATTTACTGCATCCTTATAAATACACGTAAAATTTTGGCACAGCCTAAAAACGAAATTTTAATATGTCACATATAATGGCGTATGACCCGCAAGGCTATCTATTAATACAAGCGATTATTAAATAAGTAGATCATTCCTCTAAAAATCCATTGTTATTTATAATAACTAAACTATTTAAATGAAACCCTATGCAAATAAATATTAATTTTATGCCTGGACTGTACTCCATTTTTGCGTTACTTTTTTCAATAGGTTAGTATTAAAGCCTGGGGTCATTGCTTACTTTATTGCACATACCTACCCTGGGGAAACACCTAACTTAATCCGACAGGATATAGTTTGTCCGTAAATGGATTTTGGGGGTTAATAGTTGAGGCATAGTTTTAGTGTAATATTCTCTCTATAGTACTTTATCATCAGTAGTTAATTGGATGAAATTTGTGGCAGCTTGTCTTAAGTGGATTAAATTATGACGGCTTTTTAGGTTCCGTTTTTTTGCTTAAACTTCAAGGCCGATGTTCCTCTCACAGTGGTAAAACCCATCAATTAAATTTACCAAAACATTAACGTAGGTAGCTTCTTCTGCTTGGCTACCGAAGATTACAAAAAAAATCTTGTGTATACAGTGTGTCCCAAATTCGATGCTCACCATTAGGATCTCGGCTTTTATTAAAGCTTTAGAGAATTCTATTCCTATTTTAAATAATTATGCGGAATTGCCTAAAAATATTTCCTTTTTGAGACACGCCAAAAAATCTGAAAATTGTCGACATGTTTTTTTGTTATTGCTACCAAAAACTATTTATTTGACATCTGACAAACTTTGTCATTATTTGGACACTTTTTATGCTGAATATTTATATAATTGCGGATAATTATTTAAAATAGGCATAAAATTCTCTAAAACGTTTCCAATTTAACAATAGTATGTCTATTACTTCAATAATAACCGAGATCCCAATGATGAGCATCGAAATTGGAACACACTGTATTTGAGAAACCCTGTGTCGATATATCCTGCTGGGTTATTTGGAATATTGATTTTAAGTGGATAAATTTATTGCAATGATTTATGCTATTGGATATTATTAATTTATTAAATTTTAATACACCTACAATAATAGTTATTCATATATATCAAAATTTGGCATAATACATTTAATGTAAAAACTTATTGCTAACCCTGCCGTTATTATGTTAAATATAATTTTAGTTTTAAATAAATTACTGGCAAGATAAAATGGTTACTACAAATATTTAGACAAATTTCGAAGCAAGATATTTTTTAAATTTAATTTAAATAAATTACTGGCAAGATAAAATGGTTACTACAAATATTTAGACAAATTTCAAAGCAAGATATTTTTTATATTAATTAAAATACACGCCTGCTGCTTTTAAGAGGTTCTTTCAAATTTCATCGGCAAGAGATTATTTTGGATCGTAACATCTTAATAAAGTAGGAACTGTTTCATTAATCCCTTTAAAATTTTGCAAAACTTTATTGCCTCCGAAAAGTTGCATACATTTTTTTCAGTATTGGCTCACCACACATGACAAATTGCAGCAAAAACTGTTTTGGGTGGTTTTGTCGTATCTCTGATATTGAAAAAAATAAAGGATTATTTTGTGACAAAAAGCACTGATTTTTTAATACTACCCTGTATAGTAATATTATTAATAATAATAATAATATAAATTCTTATAAAATGTTACAAAATATAACAGAAAAAAACTTAAATGAAACTAATGGCTAACAATAGGCCTTATGGCGGGCAGACATTTGAATGGGATCCAGAATACTGTTCAGGCCTTGAACTATGAATGTATATTTAAATTTATTCTAACCTACGTTAATTATTTATGTGCGCCTTCCGGTACAAATATAAAATGTTTGTAAAATTTGCTTGTTATGAAACAACAAAAAAGAAGAAACAAGAAAAAGCGGAAACAAAAATAGGCAAGAAAAATAAGGGAAAATAAAGCAAAGAAAAGAAAAAAAAGAATGAGGAGAAATAAATGCAGTGCGCTGCCAACACCAGATCATATGTAGCTATTGTAATTGAAATAATCTCTTTTTAAATTTACTTTTAAATGTGGTCACAGATTGATTAAGGGTAAAATTTTCTAAATAATTAAGATTATGGGCTATGTTGTAAGAACACGATCTTTTAAATATTTCTTTACGATGTTGCGGTACAGTTAGTCGTTGCTTTCGACGTAAGTTTTGGTTGTAAATATTTGTTCAGAAGATAACTTTTTTATAGATTAAATTTAAATATTTTAAAATGTGAAGGCAGATAGTTTAAACTTATTATGAATATTTAGCCATGCGGAGAAGGCGAGGAATGGGGAAGTATGATTTCTACGTTTTACTCCGAATATTAATCGTAGGCAGGATATTTGTCATTTGTACCTCCTGGATACGGTAACGGTCAGCAGGCATAGAACATACACTGCACTACAATGATTAAATTGGGACAAAACCTGAGCATCACAGAGCAGTCTTGGGGTATCTTTAGATAGACTATATCTATGACTATTTATTAACTTTAAGTTTCAATATGTTACTTTTAATTTTGCTGCAACACTAAAGAGAGTTTAGGAAGTTAAAGGTAAAAATTGTATAGAACAAGGAACCCAAAATGCTGCCCTGTGGAACTTCTAACAAAGAATATTGTCATTTAAAAAAAAAACAAAAACAGTTGACTTCGGCTGTACAACCATTCAGCCAGTCTCTCTATTGATTATATACAATTTTACAATATAATATTTAACAAACACTTAAAACGCCCATGTCCAAGCCGGGATTCGAACCCGGAACCTCTCGATTGCAAGACGAAAACGCTCCCACCCGACAACGAGGTCGGAATATTGTTGCTGACCACTAAACCTGCTGAGTACGACCGGATAAAAACTATTTTAAAAAATTGGAAGCGTTTCCAGGGATACCAATACAATGCAGAATAGCTAAAACAATTATTTACTAAATTTCAGTAATATCAAAGCAGTTAATTACATTGCTATCATTGGTTGCTCTTAAGATATCATCCGTTATATTACACAAAGCACTCTCACAGTTATAGCCCAGCCAAAAGCCAGATTGTTTAATAGCCATATTATTTAAATTTACAAAATTTACGATTTGCTTGTTCATACTTTTTTTAGGGGCTTTAGATAGAGTCGGTATATGCTGACAGGTGCAGTGAGTTAATTTAGTGGGGTTATTAATTTTCGGTAAGGGAATAACCTGAGCCCTTTCCATAGCGCTGGAAAATGAGAAGTTAATAGTTATTTATGTACCAAGGGCGTTAAGAAGACTATAATTCCCGGAAGACGAAAGCAGCTAGCCCGAGGGCCATTGGCCCGAGGGATAGTTTTCGCCTGTGGTGTATATAATACTTTATTTTTCATTAATTTTAAAATATTAATAGTTAAACTCCTGCATTTTTTTTTTAACTATTTCCGTCAATTTTTAGTGTTTAGTGAGTTTAGTTAGTCTAAAGCCCTGTACGACAAGAAGTATGACAATTTTCTACAATGGAAAGTAGAAAACCAAATTACGGTGATTACTGAAACAGTAATGATGGCTTACTTTCAGGAATTGGTATGTAACCCTTTTGCTCATTGGTAATAACAATTTTGAATTATTTTTACTTTATTTTAGTCGGAAATATATACCTCAAATAGCCTTTGGACAAAATATTCCCAGGTGAAGTCTGAACTTATAGTAGAGGAAAACATTAATATTTCAAGATATTGTCAACTAATAGCATTTTTTAAAGTTAAATCAAAGGGATATCTTCCCAAAAAGTTAAAAGTTTTGAAAGGCGAACAAGTTTTAACTTTGATCAAAAATTCGCCGATTGATACCTTCCTACTGCATAAAGTGGTATTCGTAATGGGAGTTTTTGGGGGCCTAAGACGGGATGAGATGGAAAAAATGACCAAGGTACCAGAAACTAAAACTGCTACGACAAAAAGTTTTGCTATAATTGAAGGAGACCAAGCAGATGACTTAAAATTGGTTAGACAGTACCTTGAATTAAGGCCAAAAGGAATTAAGGAGCGTAGATTTTTCCTTACATACTGAAATGATAAATGCATAGTTATGCCTGTGGGTAAAAATACACTAGGGCGTGTTCCTTCAATCATAGCAAAAGTTCTTAATTTAGAAAACGCCAAGGAATATACAGGACATTGCCTACGTCGAACCTCGTCCACACTTCTTATCGAGGGTGGTCCTTTCCTTGCAACCCTTAAGCTACACGAAAAGTGGAAGAGTACTAGCGTAGCGAAGGGTTATATAGAGGATAGCATCACGTCGAAAAACCGAATAGAAAAAATGATTACTAGCTCTGTTACCGAAAAAAAAATATGTTAATTAATGTTAAAATGGAGCAGGAAACCACATGCACATCGAGAAACTCAGCAATCGAGTCGCAAAATTTCATAGTTGGTCCAGCCTCTTTCTCAGGAAAATTCAAAAATTGTACATTTAACATAGAAAAAACAGAATAATATTATGTAAAAAAATTGTAAAAAATAAATACAAATTTTGTTCAGTACTTTATTTAATAGTAATTACCGGGCATTACGAAAATCACCGGGCATTATGAACTTTATCGCCCGATAATATTTCCTACAATATTATGATGATGTTCATAGCAACCGTTTCTAAGGTATTATAAGTAAATAATTGATAGATGAAAAATAAAATACATTATTCTATTTATTATATGGGCAATATAAGAAACTACGGTTGGGCAACAAAGGTCTAGTAAAGTTATATTTAGTAGATAGCGTAAAGTTAAATAATTCGTTTATATTATCTAGAATACGATTGGTATAAAGGTTTAATAAATCTTGTTTAGGAGATATTTTATACAGAATTAACAAATACATTATTAATGTCATTAAAAATATTTAAACAATCTGGTAAAGCAACTGCATACAATTTTGCCTTACCATTTTAACTTCTGACATGCCTGAAGCACGGATGCATTATACAGAGTGTCCAGAAAACTACCGAGAATTGGTTAATATCGCGGTTGGATCTTCATATAGGGGCATCTCTTAAATGCGCCGCTACATAAAAGCAAATAAGACTATAACAAATTCTGGACTGGATTTTACAACATAGGGCAATACTGTTTAACTCGCTGTTTAGTTTTTACTCCACGCTATGATTGTTCAAAACATAGGTTTGTCAAAAACAACGAGTTATTCGATAAATTAGTAGTAAATGTAGAATTTAAATATTTAAAGCATAATTTTGGTTAAACAGTAGTTGCTTTTCACTATTTTTTAGGTCATTCATTATGGGGACTCTATGTAGAGTGGCTAAAATTTCTTTATTTGGTTGAGTATTAAGTTTCGTTTTAAAGAAATAGTACAGCATAGGGCAATACTGTTTAACTGGCTGTTTAGTTTTTACTCTACGCTATGATTGTTCAAAAAAATAGGTTTGTCAAAAACAACGAATTATTCGATAAATTAGTAGAAAATGTAGAATTTAAATGTTTAAAGTATAATTTTGGTTAAACAGTAGTTGCTTTTCACTATTTCTTAGGTCACTCATTATGGGGACTCTATGTAGAGTGGCTAAAATTTCTTTATTTGGTTAAGTATTAAGTTTCGTTTTAAAGATATAGTACAACATAGGGCAATACTGTTTAACTGGCTGTTTAGTTTTTACTCTACGCTATGATTGTTCAAAAAAATAGGTTTGTCAAAAACAACGAATTATTCGATAAATTAGTAGTAAATGTAGAATTTAAATGTTTAAAGTATAATTTTGCTTAAACAGTAGTTGCTTTTTACTATTTCTTAGGTCACTCATTATGGGGACTCTATGTAGAGTGGCTAAAATTTCTTTATTTGTTTAAGTATTAAGTTTCGATTTAAAGATATAGTACAACATAGGGCAATACTGTTTAACTGACTGTTAAGTTTTTACTCTACGCTATGATTGTTCAAAAAAATAGGTTTGTCAAAAACAACGAATTATTCGATAAATTAGTAGTAAATGTAGAATTTAAATGTTTAAAGTATAATTTTGGTTAAACAGTAGTTGCTTTTCACTATTTCTTAGGTCACTCATTATGGGGACTCTATGTAGAGTGGCTAAATTTTCTTTATTTGGTTGAGTATTAAGTTTCGTTTTAAAGATATAGTACAACATAGGACAATACTGTTTAACTGGCTGTTTAGTTTTTACTCCACGCTATGATTGTTCAAAACATAGGTTTGTCAAAAACAACGAATTATTCGATAAATTAGTAGTAAATGTAGAATTTAAATGTTTAAAGTATAATTTTGGTTAAACATTAGTTGCTTTTCACTATTTCTCAGGTCACTCATTATGGGGACTCTATGTAGAGTGGCTAAAATTTCTTTATTTGGTTAATTATTAAGTTTCGTCTTAAAGATATAATACAACATAGGGCAATACTGTTTAACTGGCTGTTTAGTTTTTACTCTACGCTATGATTGTTCAGAAAAATAGGTTTGTCAAAAACAACGAATTATTCGACAAATTAGTAGTAAATGTAGAATTTAAATGTTTAAAGTATAATTTTGGTTAAACAGTAGTTGCTTTTTACTATTTCTTAGGTCACTCATTATGGGGACTCTATGTAAAGTGGCTAAAATTTCTTTATTTGGTTGAGTATTAAGTTTCCTTTAAAAGATATAGTACAACATAGGGCAATACTGTTTAACTGGCTGTTTAGTTTTTACTCCACGCTATGATTGTTCAAAACATAGGTTTGTCAAAAACAACGAATTATTCGATAAATTAGTAGTAAATGTAGAATTTAAATGTTTAAAGTATAATTTTGATTAAACAGTAGTTGCTTTTTACTATTTTTTAGGTCATTCATTATGGGGATTTTATGTTGAGTGGCTAAAATTTCTTTATATGGCTGAGTATTAAGTTTCGTTTTAAAGATATGGTTAAAAAGGAGATCCCAAAAATTCTGAAACCCACTTTTTTATTTAAAAAGAAATTCTAAAATAACAATTTTTACATAAAAACTTAAAATTTTATATTTAAAAAAGTCACGATAAAGATAGAATTATTAGAACATTAAAATCATCAGTATTTTATTTAGGACAAGGACTCTCGAACTGCAAAACAACTTTAAACGTGATGCTGAGTTAAAGTAATTTCAGCAACTCTACATAAAGTCTCCACAATGGATGTTTTAAAAATAGTGAGAAACAGTCACTCTTTAACCACAATTAATGTTACAAAACTTCTATGCCTTCAAATTCCACATGTATTCCTAATTTATCTTTGATAAACCTGTATTTTAAACGGTCATAGCGTTAGAGTAAAAACTGAAAACCAGTTTCGACAGTATTGTGCCAGCTTTAAAACCCAGTACAAAGTTGGTTAAATTTGTAAATCGTTTTTATGCAGCGGCGTACTTAAGACATATCTGTATACGACGTTCCAACGGCGATATTAACCAATTCTCGGTACAATCTGGGTAATGCATACCCTGCAGGTGTCTTAGGTGTTGGAACAATACCTGGTAACCCAATTCTGAGCATGAAAATTGTATACGGCTTTCTGGCAAGATAACACAGATCAACATAGAAAATAAGTGCTCAATTAAAAAAAATTAAATTAATTTTTCTGAAATCGATCAAAAGTGTCAACTTTTTTTATGCAAATAGAGGTCCCAAAACACTCTAATCCTATATGGTCTGTTGTTAAGCAACAATCAAAAAACGGTACAAGAAAGTTACATTACAACATATCCCCGTACAAAGTTTCGTTTTTTTAAATTTTGTTTTATTACTATTTTTATTGTATTTCGTTGTCGATTTCAGAAAAATTAGTTTGCGCACGTAGGAAAATCATATCATATTTTTTTTTCTCCTAAATACATAATATAGGGGAAAGGTAGAAAAATAGCATAGGCGAGCAAAATGATATATCGTCAACAAAAAAATAACACCATCCACTAAAATTTCCTCGCTGTGTGACAAATTAGCGGAGAAGTTGGCAACACTGTGGTTTTTTTAGGAAGTTAATCCAACGTAAGTCTTTTTAGTAGCAAATTTATTAGTCGTAATTTAAGTTTTTAAGTAATTTATATATACAGTCGCAACTATAGCATCATAATCTGTATTTTCGCGTTCTTAAATTTTCACTTTAGCTTTCCTTGGTATATTTTTAACCAATACTTTCTGTCTGTTAGGCAAGGTATCAGGGTATGCCATCTTGCCCGCCCCTTCATTTGTATTGTTTATGTCACAGTTTGTTGTTGTTTTTTCTAAATAGTTTACCCATCTACTAGAAAAACGAATAGAGGAAGCTAGGGTGAAGCCGATATGGTAGAGGCTAGAGAAGCAGTTAGAAAAAAAGAAAAGGGATGGCCTAGAGCAAGTAAAATATTTAACGAACCTACTACCTACCTTGCGACTTCGGGTTGGAAATAAAAATAAGGAAAATAAGCAGAAAAATCAATAGTAGCTAACGTTCTGGAGCTAGAATCTCGATTCCACAATCAAACAATCAGTGACATCAAACATTACATAATTATTAGTAGATAAGTTCTCACCAAAGCCACAGAGTACTGTTAGGAAAGATATGAAACGTTAAAACATAAAACACCTACCAAAACATTTCGACAGAAAGTCTCTTCATAAAAAAAACTAAGTGAAAAAGAAACTATCAAAAAGTTAAAAGAACAAAGAAAAAGTAAAAGTAATGTCGGGAAAAGAAAGCTAGTTAAAGACGACCATATCTCCAATGATGGTGGTACTGGAAATATCGACAGCCAGAGCGATGAACATTATAGTGCATGTCGTAGACCCTCTGGACACAACATCTAGGTAATAGTTTTCAATATTTTGATAAGTCAATGGATAACCGAAATAGAGGGGGTGGTCAAAAAGCAAGCATTTTCAAAAGCACCCTGTAGCTTTCAAACTAAGAAAGCTATGACAATTCTGTTTGCGGCATCTTTTGTTTAACGAGAAGGTAGCGTCGTAGTGTAACAACCGAGATATCCTGCAATTGCATCGAAAAATAAACACTCTGTACTTAATATTTAATTTTTTTAACACAACAACCTTTTGGTTGAACCTTTCTGTGTGACCCCAAAATTAGGTTTTCTATGATTTCTGTTTACCTATTTAGGTAAGTCATCAAAGTGTTTAATGACCTGGGTTATCCTTCTTAAGATATTATTTTTTAATTAAGATGACTTCATCCACTATTAATTAAAAAAAGTATTTATATTAGTATTTTTTAAGTTAAGCCAGCGTTAAGATAAACATTACGATTGTGAGTGTAGTGTTATTACCTATATGGATTTTTAATATTTCAGTATTTTTTTGATAACAATATTTTTTAAGAGTCAAGAATTTTTTTCTCATTATACTTTTCGAATACCCTCGACTGTTACCAAAATTTAAAAGATTTTCTTGAAATTAAGCGATATGGCCTTTCTCCTACTATTGTTTTATTAATATCAGGGATTCGGCAAAACCATCTAAATTAAATTTTGCAATTTGTCTAGTGTTAATTTGGGCTTTGTGAACCAACAACAAAAGACCCAAATCAATAAGGTTTTACAAAGTTGTAATGGGTTTAAAAATAGTATATTGTGTATGTAGTACGAGAAACAACATATTCTCAGATGAGGATGCAAATTTGTAGATGAAGCACAGCCAAGTCCAGCAAGGGCGAAAATATGATTTGCCTACGAGGTGTACTTTTTTTTCTCCGATCGAAAATGAAACATAATAAATTGCAAGATTGTAGGCATGCTTGTATGATGTGGAAAAAACAAAATTCTGTACCCGAACGTTTTATATGATATGATATTCTAGCACCATTATGTCCCATTAACGGTTAACAATACTGGAATAATGACTTTCGTGGAGTCAAAACACGTCAGAAAGACGTCAGCCGGACGGAACAAGCTTATGCCGATGAAATTTGGAAAAACCTCTCAAACCTGCAGGCGCCTATTTATGTTAATAAATATAATAATATTTTACTTCGAAATTTGTCTAAAAAGTTGTAGTATTTATTTCGTCTGACCAGCAATTTATTTGCGGCAGCTAATATATTACCAGGATATTTTTAGTGTTAATAAATACATGCAATAGAATTTTTTAGATGTTTAGTAGTAAGTGTCACATTTTTTCCTATAATACATTTTACCTGTTTTATGAAAGCCGCTGTTTAACATTGGCATGAATATATGAATACACCGTGCATAATATCTTATTTATTAGAGCTTTTAAGTATTATTCTTAACTGCATGAACCGCTCTTAAATATCTACCGCTTTGTATACAAATAGGAACAATAATAAATTTAACTAATAATAACTGACACCTCTAGATTATTTCACGCTTTCCCTGAATTAGTTACGACTTAATTTTCTAAGTGGATTAAATTTTGGAAACGTTTGACAAACTCGTAATTAAGACAGATAATGGAGGTCGTCTCTACGGCAAGGTAAGCGGACCCATTTACATAGATATGACTAGTCATTTAGGAGATCCTTCGTGTTGCCGTTGTAATATTGTGAGGCCCAGTCAAAAGTAATTATGGATCTATGAGAGGTTGGCTTAATACTTATGAAAATCATTTAATATGTTAAGTAATACCTACTTTCTACAGTTCTGTTGCCCTCGGGAGCGAAGATTAACTTCTGACCTGCCTTGTCAGTATCTTACCAGTTTTTTGTCAGACTTTTACAAATTTCACAAATATGGAGGAGCTACGCTGCGAGTTATCTTTGGGTATATGAACAACAAATATTCCGCTGTCATAGTATGTGATGTTATTTCCATCAGGATATGGGCGTGCATACCGGAGGTCGCACCTCAAGTACATTCTGATTTCTTTTCTGCGACACGAATTTCCTTTCAGTTTAAGGGGCGATTGGTATTCCTTTACATAAAGGGGGAAGTCTTGAGGATCCTTTGAACTATCGACCTATTTCCCTTTATTTTAACCATTCAAAAGCAGTAGAAAAAATAGTCAAATAAAGACTACTTACATATGTACATTTAAACTATTATTATTTGCCGAATTGAAAAATACAGTAAAAGGACTTAAAAAGAAAATTAGTAGTATCAACGGAATTACAACAAACACAATACAAAAATCCTTTGAAGTTATCGGTAATAGATTTCTACAAGTCACAAATACCAGTTTAGAAAAAGGAACATTTCCAGAACATTGAAAAATATACGGTCATTCCCATAGAAAAAAAAGCCAATAAAAATAAGTGTGAAGAATATCGACCTATAAACATAGTTCCTGTATATAAAAAAACTGTTAGAAGTAGTAGTGAACACACAACTTGTAGAGCATTTTGAGAAAAACCAAAAAACAAGTAATAGGAGTAATTTTCTTGGACTTTAGAAGAGCTTTTGAAATGATAGATAGATCATTGTTGATAGAAGAACTAAATAAATACGAGGTAAAAGGCAAAGTGCTTGAATGGTTCAAAAATTACCTTAAAGACCGCAAGCAAGACACTAAATATAAAAACAGTATCTCATCTAAAAAAGAAACAGTTTTTGGTATTCACTAAAGATCGGTGTTAGGGCCAAACTTATTCGTTATAAAGGGTGTCCCAAAATGTATGCACATTTTAAATATCGTGGCATTTTCGTTTTTGTGATAGTAGGCTTCTGGAAATTTTATAGCTGTCATGTAATTTATTGCAATTAATAGCCATGGAACGCTACACGGTAGAACAGCGCGTTGCTATCGTGAAAACGTATTATAAATGTGGAGATGTTATGCGGAAACAGTTCGTAGAGTGCAAGCCGTTTTTGGAAGAAATAATGCATCAAAACATACGACAGTGCAAAGATTGATCAAGAAATTTGAGCAAAGTGGTTCAGTTGGAAACATAAAATCAACAGGGCGGCCGCGTACTGCTCGATCTATTGAAAATATTATAGCAGTGTCGGAAAGTGTTGGTGAGAATCCAGGCACGTCGACTCGCCGTCGGTCACAGCAAGTGAACATTACCAAAGGCAGTATGCAGCGAATTCTTACAAAAGATTTGCATTTGCATGCCTATAAAATCCAATTGACCCAAGAATTGAAACCAGCAGATCATCGGTTGCGCCGTGAATTTGTTAATTGGATTTTGGAAAATGAGGCAAATGGTGGAGATTTTTCGAAGAAAATCCTGTTTAGTGATGAGGCACATTTTCAATTAAATGGATACGTCAATAAACAGAATTGTCGAACTTGGGGGAAGAGAATCCTCGTGTTATTCACGAAAAACCAATGCATCCTCTACGAGTCACCGTTTGGTGCGGTTTTTGGTTCGGCGGAATAATTGGGCCATACTTCTTTGAAGATGAAGCTAGAACTGCACAAATAGTGAATGGCAAACGTTGTCGTGCAATATTAGAAGGGTTTCTGCGGGCTGAATTAGACCGAATTAATGTGAAAACCTTACGGTTTCAACAGGACGGAGCGACCTGTCACACTGCGCGTGAAACAATGGACTCGTTACGACTGAAATTTCCTGGTCGTGTCATATCTCGCGTTGATTAGAATTGGCCACCACGATCCTGCGATATAACACCGTGCGACTTCTTTCTCTGGGGTTTTCTTAAATCTCGTGTTTGTGCCAATAAACCAGCCGCAATTTCTGACTTGAAGAACGAAATTCGACGCGTTGTTGATGAAATTCGTCCACAAATATGTGAAAATGTTATCAAAAATTTCGTCAAAGGGGTAAGGGCCTGCCAGCAAAGCCGCGGTGGATATTTGTCGGATAATGTGTTTCGCACTTAAGAGTGATATGTATTCTTTCTATCCCAGTAAAGTTTTAACATATTTTAAGAAATAAACGTGTTTTGTTAACAAATAAAAATGTGCGTTTATTTTGGGACACCCTTTATATATAAATGACATTATTAAAAGTCTAAAAAATTATGACGTTCAATTGTTTGCAGATGACACTTAACTATATTTTGTCGGAGAAAATGTGGATCGCGTTAACACCATAAATGAAGAGCTTGCTGGGATATTTAAATGTTTCCAACAAAATGGATTAAAATTAAACACAGAAAAAAGCTAAGTTTATGTGAATGAAAAGTAAGTTCAATTCAATGCCAACAAGAAGTCATTCTGGTATTTATATCAACAACATCCTTATAGAGCAAGTAGAAGAATGTAAATACCTAGGTATCGTAATTGATGAAAACTTAACATTCTCCAGACATGCAGAATATATAACCAAAAAAATTGCGAAAAAAAGTCAACCTGTTAGGACGAGTGAGTGACTACATAAGTAAATGGACAAAACTGATAGTGTACAAATCAATTATTTCACCACACTTCACATATTGCTCAACAATTTTATTTCTACTTAACAACACAGACATAAACATTCAACAAGAAAAAACAAAATCAGGCGATGAGATATATTTTAAAGTGCAACAGATATACAAGTATCAAGACAATGTTAGAATTAACAAAACTACTAAGTGTTAGACAGTCCATATTTGTAAATACCATGACCCTCATCTATAGAGTTAAAAATGGGTTATATCCCAAACATTTACTGATGAACACACAATCGGTGACTGATGTACATGAATACTCTACAAGGAATAGAGCCAATTTTTATTTGAGCACGGTCTCCACCAACTACAGTCAAAGTGATCTTTTTCATAAGGGTTTGATTAAGTACAACAATCTACCCTAAGAAATTAGGAATATAAGATAAGAATAGGAATGTTCAGAAATAAATGTATTAAATACTCTATAGATAACATAAATGTTAATTAGCTTTAGTATAAGCGTAATCCTTCCATGAATCAATTCGTAGTACTCACCTATTAGTAAATGTTATATATTTATATATATTTATGTTTAAAGTGTTAGCTTTGGCTATTAATAAAGATATTTATTTATTATTATTATAAAATACTCTCGTATATTATAAAATGAAAAAAATGATTAAAATAAAAATGCCCTTATGGCCGTATGTTGTGGAATCTATCACTCGTGTTTGAATTATTAATCTTAAAAGGTAGGCTATGCGTGAATGAATGGTGTAAGGGTTGATGGTCAGCAAGTTTATTCAACACAAAAGATCATTCAGGATTTTTAAAGTAACATAGCTATTAGTAGCAAATCTTACCTCACGTTATAAGTCAGAAAGTTTAGCGCGGGAATATAAAAGAGAGGCGAAATAAAATGACTGCCCAACAACATATCATATCCCTGATTGGTGGTTCACGACGTTTGAAGTCTAAGAATAGGTAAATATTAAATGTTGGCCTTCTTAAGGCACTGGCCTTAATAATTGGCATCTGCACTTTATGTATGAAATTCTGATTTAGTGTACCTATTGGCAATGCCGACTCACTGAAAACACACTTTCATGTAGTCGTCCCGTTTGCCCTTGCAGCTAATAAATGGATACTACTGACTACTTTTTCAATTGCATTTAACACATCTTACCTGCAGAACTTATCAAGTTTCCCCAAACTTGCGAAAACTGATAAAACATGAAGAAAACACCAAAAAATCTTGTTACAACAATGTCAGATCCTATGCCAGTCAATTGCGAGTATGCTTCTGCCAGAATAGTTAAAAAAGTGCATTTTGCGCACCACAACGGACCTCCTCCAAATCCCACCGCCAAACCAGCTGGAATCATTGTGTAAAATCTTGGATAAAACTGCGACATAATAAAAGGCATGTATGCAACAAATGCAAGAGCTATGGTCCATTTGGCTCCCAACCATCTGAAATTTAAAACATAATTCAGTTTTAATAATAACAAATTATTAATAACATTTCGTATACTGGCTTAGCCAAAGTGAATCTCAAACTCCTCCGAATTTACGCAAAATACAAGTATAAAAATAGACAATAATAAATGCCCAGCGCGCAAACTGCCTTTTGCCACAAATTGATTATTATTATTATTTAAGTTTTCTATTCATCTGGAGGTCTGGTCATTTTTGAGCAAATGGTTAGGTACATAAAGTGGGACCTTCGGAATCACACCTTAAAAAGTATATTATCCGTAGAAATGATAGTTTCGAATTTTTTCAGTAATTATTTCTAAGATCTTCTCTTGTAGCAAGGCGAAAAGGAATAATATAGTTCAAAAAATGGAGTTAAGTAATGTTATTTCATACGTTGCAGTTAAAGAACAAATCCAGTTAGAACTCGTTACTCCTACTTAAAAAAAAATACTATTGGAACAACCAGCTTACCTAGTGGTGGACACTAGAATATCATTAAAATAGGCAATATTTTAATACGTTTCCAAATTAATATTAAGAAACTACGTTCCACATTCGCTTTTAAACTAATAATGAAAATGTATTTCTATTTATACCGTTTAGGTATTTATTGTAAATTTTTGCAAACTAGAATTTACATTAAATAAATATTTCGACTATTAGTTTAAAAGTTTTGTCACTGTCACCTTAAGCAAATTAAGAACCTGTATGAGCATCAGTACTCGCGGCGTATTATTATATTCCTATAGTTTCTTTTAGAATTATTCAAAAGTGGAAAGTCTTTCGAGATTCATTTCAGTTCAAACATGCGACTAAATGTGCATTATCTTTAAACGAAAAATTAATTGTATTTAACTAAGCACTTAAACACCAAAATATTGTAAAAAGTGTCGACTTTACAGTGGAGATATGTTCAAAGATGACCGGTATTGGAACCGCTAATCAATCAAAACCGTCGTAACGAGGGCATAGGAAGCCTTTAGACGAAGACGAAAAAAATATAGGAAAGTACACTCAATCTAATTTAAAATCTAAATTCGTACCTAAAAAGAGATAACTCTACGGGAATTAAATTTTAGATGGGGAATACAGAATCGAAAGTTTTAATTAATCGATAAAGATGAAATTATATTTTGGCGGCGAGATTATTTACGAGAAATAAGATATTTCCGCATAGGAAATTGTACTATTTGAACGCTACGTGGCTAAACGAAAGTTATATAGTTGGAAAAATGTGGTAGGATAAGAATGAAACCTATTCTCGTCAAGCATTTGTAGATAGTCTATCCACAGGAATTAAAGCGCTCTCTGGAAAAGGAAAACGCCTAATTCAGTCAGTTCACACCGGTGACTACTAAGTTATGAATGCTGACGTTCTTGAGGACTATTTTGGGGAAATGATTAAGTTTATTTCGACGGGCTCCGTCATTCATTCGGACAATGCTCCATACCATTTAAAAGGTTTGAAGAGTTGCCTACAACTGCTTAGAAATAAGCAAAAATTATTTAATGGTTTTTAGAAAAACAAATATGATTAGAAGACAACATGGTGAAAAAAGAGCTAATAACAATTGTGAAGACATACAAACATCTCTTCATAAAATATGCCGTTGACAAAATAGTAAAAAAAACTTAGAAACCCCTAGTCTGAACATACATTGACGAAATGGCAAAAAACGGAATTTTACAGTACTTTGACCTCTTCCCTACCATTGTGAACTAAACCCTAGAGTACGCTGGTTAGAGAGAATACCACCTACATAATGAAGTATGTTCAGGAGCAGTTACGAAACGCAGAGAAAAAACGAAAAAACCATCTTGCCCACCATGAAGAAATTGTCATATAGGTAAAGGTGAAAACTCTTTTTTGACATATTTCTTAACTATATGGACATCTAATTGACCCTCAGGTATATAATAATATATACTTTTTAAAATTTCGAAGAAAAATTTTGAATATTTTTATTTCAAACGGAAAAAAACTGTAATATTAGTTTAAAATATTAGGCAAAAAAGTTTACAACAACAGAGACATTATTATTTAGTACGATACTCTGATTTAGTTTCAAACGATGGCATTAAAGCTCTTGATTTTAGGGTAGCTCAGAAATAACCATCACGAGAATCCTCGCTACAAACTGCTACTGACACTTCAGTAACTAAGTTTGCGGTTCTTTCTACCGTTTGTGTGTGGCAGAGCAAGCTTTCTAATTTTACTTTATCAACATCACCGATCTCTAGTATATCTTCTATATTTAAAATTTTAAATATTAGAGGTGGTTCAGATATTGTTTCTATATTTCATGCAATTAAATCAATGAAATCGGGTGCCTCAAGATTAAAATCCGGTATGGTGAATGTTCTGTCGATGAATGTGTCTTGATTAAAAACCTAATTTTAAGTATTCGTTTATATGCCAATTTTCGAATGATGGGCTATTTATCAGACAGCATTGCTAGAAGAATATTTTCGGGGTGCCCGAAATATTTCCTCTGAATAACGAAATCTACCACGTTTCTTAGTTCATCATTTAGATAGCGAGAAAAACTAATAATTTTAAACAGGTGTTTCGCACCATTTGTAAAAATGTGCTAATTTAATACTAAACCAGACTGGCGCGTAAACTCGCATTATGTATGTCGCCAGCGTTATCAAATTTTCAGAGGGCTCGGTTGTTGCAACATATAATCGTAACACTTGATTAGCATAGTAAACTACCGCAAATGTGATATTTTGCCGGGATTTCTTTGTTCCAAATTTGAGGGGCAATAACCCACAGATATTGCGCGTCATATTTCCAGCAAATATTTTTGATTGGTGCTAAGATCGGAATGATCAAAATTGTTAGGAAAATCAAATTCAATTCCAGCGAACAATACAATACAATGTTTCTCACAGTTTGCTAACTGCTTTCCAATGAGCCCTGAAAACCCGCGCGGTGATGTGGTTTTGCCATCCAGATGATTTATTAAATGACGCAGTGGTAGTTTGTTGGCGTGAAACTGACACACGAGCCATTGTAACGGTTTTCCTAGCTTTTCTTCTCAAAGTGTAATGACACAGTTCCATCACATCCAATTGCAACAATTCTTGATACATCAATTTTTTCATTGCTTTGCAGAAAGGTTATAATACTTGCTGCAATATTTAGACCGGACTCAGAGATTGATGTAGTATGGCAAAGACGTTGATCCTGGTTCCTTGATTAGAGGTACATGTTCCTCGGTTATTGTAGTGCGATAATATTTTCCATCAAGAAAGTCTTGCTTTAAGGTCTTAACCTTTCTGCCATTAAAATATAAACCAAAATTAATTTTACCATCCAGTAAGCCTTTCCTGCTTAACTCAAATCGACATATATTCCAAGCTCTTCTAATCGCCTGGAAAGGTAGGATAGGGGTAGGGCACAGTCTCAAGGTTATTAGTAGCGTGGTAGGTGCGGCCCGCATAGAACACATAATATAATAAATTAGCTTGAAATAAATTAGCAATTAGAGGAAAATATTTTAAATGCTGTAGATGACACTCCATCAACGAGCACTCGAAAATTATAAGTATAGTTTAATACGTCGAAAACAATAGTACATAAAGTTATTTAAGAACAGCTGTTGTATCCATATCATTTTCAAAAAGTACATGAACAGATTCCTGAAAATTTTTCTCGTAGGATCGTTTCACATCATCAACATCAGTTCCAGTCAATCAATACCTGGGCAGCAATCATTGGCCATTCTTTGATTGTACGATTCGTATTGCCGGAACGCTTGAATGGGCAACTTTATTTGGAGTTCCTCCAGAACGCTTTTCGGAATTTTTTTTTTAATTTTACTATTTTACGGTTCGTCGGCGTATCTGAGGCCATCTTGAACAGGTCATCGACCGTACGGTTTTTAATCGTGCGGTCTACCGACTGAGGAGTGTGAAACGGCACCTTAATCCTACGAGATATCCGATCTCATCCGGCCTGTCCGGCGTGAATAGGATGGTTTTGATGTTCGGGATTTATTAGAGCTTAAAATTAATTATTAAAATTTAATTATTATTATTAAAACTTAAAATCCGTCCTGTCACAAAGTAATTAAGGCAATAGAAATAAATAAAAAAATAAAAGTTTTTTTTAATAAATTTTTAAGTGCCTGGGCTCCAAATAGTTTTTGCCGAAAATATAATGAAGATGGAAAAAAGTAATCAAAAATGTACACGTTTACATGTTGCGTCATGCGACGTGCGCAGCATGAGGAACATTTTTGTTCACATACATTTTTTTTTTGGAACTTAATTTTAACCCGAAATGAACATATTAGTAAGTACCTCAGGCGTTTCAATCCAAAAATATTTTTCGAAGTGTTCCACCCTATGTACATACCTATTAGTTTTCTTTTTTTATAAATATTAATATTTATTTCAATTTATCTATTTTCATATTATTCTTTCTTCTATATAAGTTTTAATCTGCTTAATATTAGAATAATTATTATCTCAATTATCTGCCTATCTCTATAATTATAATCAAGTATAATTATTATTATACTTATAATTCTAATAAACTGTCTGTAGTAACTCCCTTGTCACATTACTTGCACTTACCAAACTCATCTTTCTATTGTAAAGAAATTAGGGTGACCCTAATTTAGGAGCGATTCGAGGTGTGTAGGTCTTAAATATCTGAAATACTGAATTTTTAAAAACTATCATTGCAATTTACCTGAAATTTACAATGCAATCTTTAAGTTGTACACCCTGCTTAATGGGTCCCGTCATTGCAAATTTACATTTCATTACTCTCTGGCATTAAGCAACAGAGTATAACTAATTGAATTTACCTTATAAATATAAGTGTACATAAGAAATATACAAATAAATTATAAATATGCATATACAAATAAAACTATTGTGCCGACAATCTCGAGTTACGGTTTTCATTTAATTTAGATTTTAGTAACATATGGCTACTTATAGATCTAACCCCGAAGGCATGCCTATGTCTGCCAATAACTGGCTGATTAAAACCCATCCTTATATTTGGGCCTTTTACAACAGGGTGAGGTAGGCATACAAAGAAAGAAGGGTCTGATATGTAATCTAAATCGTTATACATATTATGTATTATATACATATTATACATATTATTAGGATTATTTTTACCACCTTGTGAGTGTTTTGCATATTAATTAGTGTTTATTACTCTCTCCTAATCTCAAGTAGAGTATACGTATCTGCTCCAGTACCTAAATGAGGCTTTTGCGTATTTCATTTTCAATTAAGTCCATAAACATTCATCAAAAATCAAAATAATTCTGTTCTAGCCAAGTTTTTAAAAGATTATTTATTTTTTATCAAAATGATTGTGTAAGGATCCACTAAATTAAAATTGTAGTACGTTGTATTGGTACACTAGAAAACAGATTACTCGCAACAAAAGAAACACCTGAGCAAATCGATTTACTCAAACTATTCGATTTAAATATAATATAGATGAATGGCTATGGTCTTTTATTGTAAAGTCTGTGCGTTTTAAGAAGTCCGATATCGGATTAAATCACCAAGGGATGTTATCGCTTTTAAAACAGTAAGTCGGTTACGTTACAATATCTTCGCACCTTCGCTATACTTGATCACACCGAACATCCCACTGGTTTACTGTATTCTATTACTGGGCGAAATCAGGGGTTTCAAAACAAAATTATCTTAGAATTACGCGTTGAGCATAAATAATAATTAAATAGATAATTAAATTATTTTGCTATTATTATAGTTAAATCTATATAATAATCGCTATTTTCCAAGAACCAATTAAAATTTGCTCAAGTGCGGGATGGTTAAATATGTTAAAGATTTTGTCAGGTATATACTTTTCCGATAATGACATTATTTTGGGATTATTATAATTAAATCTTCA
This sequence comes from Polydrusus tereticollis, assembly GCA_963920685.1. Taxonomy (NCBI): domain Eukaryota; kingdom Metazoa; phylum Arthropoda; class Insecta; order Coleoptera; family Curculionidae; genus Polydrusus; species Polydrusus tereticollis. The sequence continues at coordinate 51,095,207 of OY987328.1, read as the reverse complement.
TAATAATTACTATTTTCCAAGAAATAATTAAAATTTGCTGAAGTTCGGGATGGTATGTTCTACTTTATTTTAAATAAGTAGTTGTGCTTTTCACTTTTAGTTTGTTACTCATTGTGTGTGAATTAAAATCAGTTATTAAGCAAAGTTATGGAAAATGTTCAGCAAGGTGGCACATCGCCTAGAAGGCATTTATCTCGAGGTGAACGCCGTTTTGTTATTACAAGTGGAACGTTATTTTACTTTAGAAAAAGATAACTCGGGCCCGTTAGAGTCTGTTTTGGCAGTGCAAAAACGAACGTCTGATGCTTGCGGCATTTCAGAGAAGACCTTAAGAAGACTTCGAAAAAAGAGTGAAGAGGATTTGGACAGACCATATAAAAGGGTTCGACTCCATTCAAAAACCTTGGATTTATCCCAAGGGATAAAACTCTCTATTAGGGATATTGTTTATGATATGTATAAAGCCAAGGAATATGTTACCCTCAAAGCTATTCTTGAAAAGATAAAGCAGAAAAAACTTTGCGATATTGGAACTAACAGTTTGTTCATCATCTTAAAACATATGGGTTTCAAATATAAAAAAACGAACAACAGAAAACTGCTTTGCGAGCTGTCCAATGTTGTTTCGAAAAGATGGCAATTTTTAAGGGATTATTTAAACAACAAAAAATCGGAATTGGCAAGACAAGTTGTTTTTCTTGACGAAACATGGGTATTTGCAAACGAAACTTCAACAAAAACGTCTTGGCAGGATGACTCAACTAATTTGTCTAATTTGTCTGAATACTACAAAAGCTAAAAAATTATTATTTTTCTTTACCTAAACTAATTTTTTATTTACTTTAAATTATTTTATTTAGAAAATGTAATTCATCAACATCCAAAATTACCTTCAATATAATTTATTGTTTGAGAGCCACCGACATAATGCTCACGAGGTTTTATGGCTTAGCGGACTTCTTAAAACGCACAGACTTTAGAACTTTTAATGTTGTCCATCCGAATTGGCATTATGCACATACGCAGTACTCATTATTATCATGTAAGAAATTAATATCTTCAGAGATCGGCTATATATTAAACTGTTAAAAAAACTGAAGAAACAAAGTTAGTTTTAAATTAATTTTTAGAGGTAGTAGTAAGGTAATTAGCCTTATTCACTAAGAACAAGGGTTATAAATAGACCTCCAGCAAATAAATGTATGCTTACTTCTATTCGTTTGGGCAATTTATCAAGATCGACTGAAAAACAGATAAAGTCTGTGCGTTTTAAGAAGTCCGATATCGGATTAAATCACCAAGGGATGTTATCGCTTTTAAAACAGTAAGTCGGTTAAGTTACAATATCTTCGCACCTTCGCTATACTTGATCACACCGAACATCCCACTGGTTTACTGTATTCTATTACTGGGCAAAATCAGAGGTTTCAAAACAAAATTATCTTAGAATTACGCGTTGAGCATAAATAATAATTAAATAGATAATTAAATTATTTTGCTATTATTATAGTTAAATCTATATAATAATCGCTATTTTCCAAGAACCAGTTAAAATTTGCTCAAGTGCGCGATGGTTAAATATGTTAAAGATTTTGTCAGGTATAAACTTTTCCGATAATGACATTATTTTGGGATTATTATAATTAAATCTTCATAATAATTACTATTTTCCAAGAAATAATTAAAATTTGCTGAAGTGCGGGATGGTATGTTCTACTTTATTTTAAATAAGTAGTTGTGCTTTTCACTTTTAGTTTGTTTCTCATTGTGTGTGAATTAAAATCAGTTATTAAGCAAAGTTATGGAAAATGTTCAGCAAGGTGGCACATCGCCTAGAAGGCATTTATCTCCAGGTGAACGCCGTTTGGTATTACAAGTGGAACGTTATTTTACTTTAGAAAAAGATAACTCGGGCCCGTTAGAGTCTGTTTTGGCAGTGCAAAAACGAACGTCTGTTGCTTGCGGCATTTCAGAGAAGACATTAAAAAGACTTCGAAAAAAGAGTGAAGAGGATTTGGGCAGACCATATAAAAGGGTTCGACTCCATTCAAAAACCTTGGATTTATCCCAAGGAACAAAACTCTCTATTAGGAATATTGTTTATGATATGTATAAAGCCAAGGAATATGTTACCCTCAAAGCTATTCTTGAAAAGATAAAGCAGAAAAAACTTTGCGATATTGGAACTAACAGTTTGTACATCATCTTAAAACATATGGGTTTCAAATATAAAAAAACGAACAACAGAAAACTGCTTTGCGAGCTGTCCAATGTTGTTTCGAAAAGATGGCAATTTTTAAGGGATTATTTAAACAACAAAAAATCGAAATTGTCAAGACAAGTTGTTTTTCTTGACGAAACATGGGTATTTGCAAACGGAACTTCAACAAAAACGTCTTGGCAGGATGACTCAAAGCATTGTTATTCAAGTACCCGTGCAAGTAATGGAAAAAGGTATATTATATTACATGCTTGTAATGAAGAAGGTTTTGTTTTAAATGCCAGTTTGATATTTTCATCAACAAAAAAAAACTGATGATTATCACGGCAATATGGATGCTGAAATTTTTGAGAATTGGTTCGAGGAAAAACTTTTAAAAAGTTTAGAAAAACCTTCCTTAATTGTTTTAGACAATGCCTCTTACCATACGAGACTCGAAGAGAAATTCCCTACAAGCAGCTGGAAAAAGGAAGAAATAAAAGAGTGGTTGTCAAAAAAAAACATAAACCATGAAAATTTATATTTAAAAAGTGAACTTTTAAGCAAGTGTAAAAAGCAGTCATTTAAAAAAAAGTATGTTGTTGACGAATTAGCCCTCAAATATGGACATCAAATTTTGAGATTGCCGCCCTACCATTGTCATTACAACGCAATTGAATTGGTATGGGGTACTAGCAAGAACTATTATGACAAACATGCCTGTAAAAATATCGGTAAGCCTAGCGTTATAAAGTTATGGGAGGAGGCGCTTAGCCAAGCGGGCAAAGAAGAATGGCGGAAATGCATTGAACACACAGAAAAAATTATTTTTGAATCTTATGAGACAGAACAGATTATAGACGAAGTAAGACCATTAATTATTACGAATGATGATGATGATGACGATGATGTTGATTCTGATGAGTCTGAAAGCATGGGTGAAATTTCAAATGCAGAGGAAGACTACTTTTAGTAGTACCTATCTACAAGTAGGTACGTTCTGTCGCAAGACTACAAAATCGGTTCTATTTAGAACCAAAACTTTATAAAAAAGAATTCGTAAAACTAATTTGTCTGAATACTACAAAAGCTAAAAAATTATTATTTTTCTTTACCTAAACTAATTTTTTATTTACTTTAAATTATTTTATTTAGAAAATGTAATTCATCAACATCCAAAATTACCTTCAATATAATTTATTGTTTGAGAGCCACCGACATAATGCTCAAGAGGTTTTATGGCTTAGCGGACTTCTTAAAACGCACAGACTTTATCAGAAACATAAGTAGTCGATCGTTTCTATTCCGGAGGCCCAAATTATTTCATATCCATTCTTTATCCTGGGCTAGGCATTGGCAATATTATAAAGATGCGGATTAAACTAAATAGCCTATTGGGATTCGGTATATATTTGTTTTATAGTAAAAAATGTACGGAGATGCGGAATTACCCTATATTGCTGGACGTTTAATTCAAGCTAGTTCCTATTTGTTTTTAATATTCAGTGACTATTGAATTAGCAAAACAAAGCAAACCTGCAATTTCTTGACAACTTGAACTTCACAATTCAAAGGTTAAATTCTATAGATAGTATAGGCTGTAGACCAATAATTATTATTATCTTTTAGTAGTACCTGACGTTTCATTTTCACTTCAATTCACGTTGCTTACGTACCTATATTAGGTTGAACCACGGATCTCTTAAAAGGTTAGATAATTATTATAGAGGATGTTGGCGCCCCTTTTCTTCGAACGTAAAGCTATTACGGTCGTCATCGCGTCACTACAAATAAGACCGGTCGCTTTGTCGAGATTTACGACTATAGAACAAAGGAACTAAATAACATAACTGTAATTTCAAAATCTTAAAAATGATAATAATTATGGTGTTTTTGCTTTTAAATACAAAATTTTGAAATTTAGATATAAATCTAGACATCGGTGTTTTAAAAATTTGCGCCCTACTATATTTACGATGTTAGTTACAAAATCAACATAACCGCATTGTTACCGACACAAATTTGGCAAGGACAACCTACAAAATCCTAATAATGGTCTTCTCATGCAGGGGCTGAAAATTTTTGAAGTCAATTCCGTATTATTTATGTGTACCTACCAGCTTTTTGATTTATATACTCAGCAATTTCGGGTATTAATAAAATTTTAGTTAATTTTAACATGGGTAGATCAATTTGACCTGCATTGTAAACAACAAAAATAGACCGCCCATTGTTAATTATTATATTACAGCCATTATAATTATAGCGCATAGAGTTTTTGACCTTCTATTTTGCATACAGAGTGTACTGGTTTTTAAAATTACTAACTAATTACTCAGTTTAACTATGACCTTACAAAAGTAAGTCTATTAATAACAATGGACTGCAACTAGAAGAAATATGTTAGACGATAATTAAATTTGCTTTCAAACATAAAATAATATAATAAGCATACTAAAACTTCTAGATCTAATATCAATGTATATGAAAAATTCCAAAAAAATCTCTTAAATATATTTAATAAATATTTTTGATACAATATACAATAAAATTTTGCTAGCTCTTTCAAATTGACCTAAGATAAAACCGTTATGGTCCCCGTAGACATAATTATTTTTCAGCAGTGTCCGTCCAGATGAAACTATACCATTTAGAACGAGCAATGTATACATCGATACACTTTGCGTTCTTGTAACATGAATTTCGCTTTAGTAGTTAAAGTAAGACATTCAAAAAGAATACGTTCAAAATGGGCGAAACATTTTTTAACTATTTTCTCAAATAACCCTGAGGAGAATTAATAACTTCTTTTAACCTAATAATCAGATCAGAGTACTGTGCAGGCTTGACCTTTCAGGAACTGAATACTTATATAAAGTTCGTTAGATTATATTACAAATTCTTTGCTATTATATCTTAAATCAGTAAACTTTTGTTCAAGATAAAACATCGTTGGACATCCATAGCCGCTATATTGGCCATTAAAAAAAGAAACGAGTTTAGAACACACAACTCTCTAATAAAATTAGATTGAAAAAACTTATTCTTGGAATATTTGGTGAGAAAAAAAAGTTTCAAATTAAGCAACTACACTTTTGTAGAAATGTTGCTCTTTTTACCATACAAATAATAAAAAGTGTTGAGTGTGGTTCTCAACTTTATAATTTTTATACAAATTATTCCAAGAAAAATGAACTTTCATGCCCTAAACACATGCAAGTGACAAATAGAGGTCTAATCACGACAATCAAGACGAAAACTTATTGAACTTAAGAAAAACTATTTTTTGTTTTGAATTTTGGAGGGATAAAGTTAAGACACCTCTAAATGTAGTAATTTTTGTATTTCATTTTAGCAATAGCAGGCATAAAAGATTTGTCAACAAAAAGTAAACCTTATAAGTAATACAAATTACTGAATAAATGTACTTTAAATATTTATATACATATGTGGGTGTTTGGAAATATGGTACTTAACTTTAATCCCAAGAAATAGTTTTTACTTAACAACTTTTACTGTTTTGAAGAAGAGGGATGAGTTTTGGCCGATAAGTTGCCACTAAGAAACACTAGAGTTTGAGGGTAATGGTCGATGCAGATTAAAAACAGCGGCGTGCAGACTAGGGGAGTTCTTATTTTCAGTGGAACAACCTGCCCTTAAAGTTAAGTTCGACTAATTTCAAACACCCGACTGGTTCAAAATTAAGGTAATGATGAACTGACTAATTGTTTCTAAATTACCTATCACGAACATAATTCATTTTAACAGGAATTTACAAGAATCTGCTCCAGTGTAAGGCGCGGCGAGCGGCATCTCTCGTTAAATAGTAAAATACGTTGCTCTCTTAAAGTTATCTGTTTTGCGTTTGAAGCAAGTAGCGCCATTCTTCGGTTGTACGTCGAAGTTATCAGTCAGAACAATGCTGTATTTAAGTTTTTATTCTAAACTTTATTTCTTTTTTCTATAATATTGACAAAGTGTGTCGTTCTTAAGGAGTGTGAAACCAGACACTGGCCTACTTGCGAGAATACGTTCAACACGGATGATAGAACTTAAGCGTAGATACGTCTGAACGCCGCCAATAAGAAGGACGCCTTCATGTAGTCACACAACTCGATTTTGTGGCAGATCTATCTTACCCGTACGGGCAAAATTGCAAAAAAAGTCTATGGGGGCCATTACCCAACTTGAAAGTGTACAAGTCGGCCTCATCCCCATAAAGCTACGAACTGTATCAGTCCTGGTTCTGCCAAGGTGTAAGGTGGTATATTTTGAGCAAAATAAGACACTATAATCATCTAGTCGTAACTCATTTAATACATTTTTTAAATTAGGGATTTGCGGAATGTTAGGCAAAGACAGAATACTCAGAAAAAGGTCAACCTCTGAGCAGGACTTGATCCTGCAACCTCAGGATGTTATCCAGACCAGTTCGCTGCCAATTGCACTATCTAGGTAAAGTTATTTTCACAATAACCGGTTTTGACCTTTTAAATGCAATCAAACTAAAGGGTCGATCCCATTGCGTGAACAATAAATATATTAAGTATGAACGTGCAGTAAATTGTCGGACTAAGGAAATGAAGTAATTATACTCGCTTGATGTGTTTATATTAATTTAATGAAATGAAAAAGAAACTAGATATTATAAATTTTTCAATTCTACTTATATTTATTTACAAGTATAATGTTATTCTATATCTAGATATATTGAGTTAATTATAATCGGTTTAATTGTATCATGCAGAGTAACATAAAAATGTTCTTCAGTAATTATATGATGTATTGAATCATTCCAGATACCAGGAGTAACATCATTAACAGATTTTTTTTATTAATTCTACAACACTATAACTTAAAGTCGAAAAAGTATTTGATACAATTGATTTTAATTGGTGCCACATGTGCTTTATGGCATTAAAATACAATAATAAGGGGGGAGCCTTGCACAGTATGCCCCATTTCTTCTGACAATGCTTCACAAACATATACTTTTTTTTATACAGAATGCCTTTAAAACTTCTAGAAGATCACTTTTTTTATAATATTCTTCAATATATCCCGTAGCTGGTGAGGTCACTTTTTTGAGAGGTAACTGATGAGGTGGGGTTTGACAACCCCCAATTAAGATTAGCGTTTTTGAGGAAGACATATATATAAAAATTATTTTTTTATTATTTTGTTTGACTTTAATGTCTTAAAAGATTTATATGAAACAAAAAATTAATCTAAATTTTTACAGAATTTTTTTTGTAGATTACATTAAACATTGTAAAGTTATAGAGTAGGGATAATCATTTTTAATTGAAGCTAGTTAATTCACACATAGGAAATTTAGTTTTCTAATAACTAAAGAATATAACTAAAGAAGTCTGTAACAAACTATGGCAAACAATATTGTTGCACATTTAATAAAAAAAAATATATTTTTATGAAGACCTTATTTAGTACAATCCACACAACGACTCACACTGCAGGTACCACAAATAGGAATACTGCAATCAGCGCAAGTGAACCTTGTCTACCTATCTTTGCCCATGGGACATTTACCACACCTAACTTGTTTTTCCAGAGGTTGTTGGTTTCTAGTACCAATGTTTTTTTTGAGGATACGTGCTATATTCAGCCGCAAATCGCGGGGAACGTGACTGTTGAGCAACCTTTAGGTTTAGTTGAGGCTCCACAAGTTATCTCGCCAAATATTTAATTTAATCAATCCTTCTTTGTGTGGGGTTTCCAGAAAAACTAGAAAATATGACATAAGCATTGACGAGACTAATATTGAGTAGAGTATAGAAAATTGCAAGAGGCCAACGGTTACTTCGTCGACTTGTAGAGTGTACGGTGCACTTTTCATCTAAAGCATCCACGCCACCTTTGGTTCCATTATAAAATACAATTATTTCCGGTTTTCCAGTTTCTGGATCAGTACAATTATCATGGTGCATGGAGGAAATTGCAAGAACAACTTTATTTTGCTTTGGTACGAAGGATACTAAAGTAAGGTCACTAATGAAACCATAAAGTGCTGACTTCTCTTCTTTTTTTTTACCAAGTAGGAATTGCGGTGGTACTTCTCCCTTATATTTTCTTAACGTATCAACATAGATAAGTTTCATTTCCTTTAGCTTTAGTGCCAGCGGTATAGATGAAAACCAGTTATCGGCCGTGACATTTCGGTCTGTTCCTCTAATGGGGGCAGCTAAGCGTATTACAGATTGAGTAGGCTTTGCTAATATTTTCTCATCATCAGAAAGGGTATGTCCATCGCTGTCCTTGCCAGAATAAATATAGGCGTTCAAAAAGTAATGAGTCTTTGCATCGTTCAATACCATGATTTTCATTCCGTATTTGCGGGGCTTGTTTGGTATGTACATTCTAAATTTGCAGCGCCCTCGAAATCCAACAAGCATTTCATCTATGCAAACATATTCACCAATAGAGTAAGATTTTTGGCAATTTTTTATAAAAGTATTAAACGCCCAAGAAATTGCAGCGGTAGCATCAGTTTTTTTTCTTTCGTCCCTGTCCAAAGCATTGTCAAAGCGAAGGCAAGAGATAATAACCAGTACTCGCTTCAATGAAATCGTACAACGAAAGATGTCACGTCCGGTGCCATCTGTCGCAAATAGTGCTTCAAGATCTTCATGATTTTACTTGAAAACTGAAGAATATATCAAGATCCCCAGAAAAGCTCTAAATTCAACAATGTCGATATCTCTGTCGTCATGTCGATCAGGATTAGAAAGCTTCTGTCGCACCAGTGATAATTTTTCGTTTGTTCGTAGAATGAGTTCGTTCAATATTTCTTCAGTAAATAGAAGTTCCGAAGAAGAAAGCTGAGTACAATATTTGCCCAGTTGTTTTGCAGGACCAATGATACCTGGAAGATGTGTAATTATGTTATGCTCTCTTGTGCGAACGTTTGGGTTTGGAGGTTTTACAAACCATTTAAATTTGTTTTTTCCATAAAATGTTTTGGCACTCACTTTCCTTCTTTAAGTATTAGATGGTGTATCTTCATCATCTGAAGACAACTCTTCTAGATCGGATTTAGATAGCTCTTGCTCAGACCCGCTCTCATGGTCACTATGAAAGTTTGGGTCAACAACGTCCCCTTCGTCGCAACTATAATCACTCTCCAACTCGTCGTACACATTTGTAGCCCACTCCTCAAAAAGTGGGTCATCTGTTTTTATTTTACTACTAGAAGACGTAGATGCCATAATTTAAAAACCGGAAAATAAAAAGTAACGTATTTAGTGAGATGGGGTTTGACACACCCCAAATTAAACCTTCACGAAAATAAGACGAAAATCCGAATTTATTTCAGCGTATCTGTACCGCCCAGATACTGACGGTCAACTGAGCGAAAGCTTTAGAAGCAGTGGCCGATATCCCACTCCTCCTAACAGCGCAGCAAACCTTTTAAGTTTTTATGGGGTTTGACAAACCCCGGCTCACCAGTTACGGGATATATATCGTTCGCCCCATTTAGTTTTGAATCTCCAATTTCGTATTATTTGAACCTGGACCCTTAAGTGGAGAACACATATACGCGATCGCGACCACGACCACGATGGCGATTGCGATGGCAATTGCGGTCACAGGAAAAAGTGAACATACATACGCTACTGCGATACAATCGCACCAAAGAATTAAAAAATTAAAAATGCAGTGTTGCTTGATAGAAGAAGAGCCACTGTTTTCGCAATATTATTGGGCGAAGGTAAGCAGTAAACTAATTAATAAGTTTTTTCTTTAATAAAGAAAGCGTTTCTATAATTTATTAATTTTTTTATATTCGATCTAGAAAAAAACAATAAATGTTTAGGTACATGAAGTTAACAAGAAATGTAACGAAGAGGGCGAATTTCATAAATCATACCCCGAAATTGAGGGGAAGAGAACAGTAAACCTGGCGTTTAACATGCGCTAAAAATATGTTGCTTATCTTAGTAATTTATAATTACAATCTACAACCAATATTAAAATAAATTAAAAGTTGCTCATTGCTTATGAGTATTCCCTAATCCCATAATAATAGACCAATCAAATAAAATATTGTGTTTCTTAACATTCCCAATTAATGTTTCCGTAAAATCTTACTTTTTTTCTCTATTTTACTTTACGCGATCCACGAGTAGCTTAGCCTGCTGCGTTCGATCGCCAACGCTGTAATATCGCGGACCACCCTGCGATCAAATGCTGCCCAAGTCGCTCAAAAAAATACTATCACGCTATTGTAAAATGATATATCTTTTCCCTATATCTGACGGAGCTCTTATTTTACACCTGCCGGAAGAATCGGATCATTCCTTGGATGGTGTATCATGTGTGTCAAACTATGTCTCATCGAAGTTAATTATTGGACGATTTTCGGAACGATATTGTCTTATCGATGTTATATACTGACCACGCCGTTTTTGTAATCGCTAGAATTCCATAAGTACTTGCTTTGGTCAATTGTGCGATATCTGAAGTTCGCTTTAAACAAAACTCTCCGAAAGCTAGTGATCCTACAGCTTATTTGGGTTTCGTGATTAGTGAGCCGTTACTTTAAAGTTTCTTAGGTAGGTGCGCGCTGCTCTTCGTACATGAGGTAGACTTTCTGCTTTATCAAGTCCCTGTCAGCTTCTATGAAACATTTATTGGAACCGGCATCTTTACCCTTCTTTCTTAATTTGATGAGATTTGACATGATTCTTTTCACTGTAGACAGAGGTATCTTAGTCAAATTACTAGTTTCACTCGCAGCAGCACTAGCGTTAAGTCCTCTGTTAAGTAAAGAACTATAAACAGGTTTTACCATGCTCCTAGTATCGAGAGATAAATGCTTTTTCTTCACCGGAACACTTGAAGAAGCTCTGTCAATATTTTCCACGGACGCCACATAATGCTGTTTTATACGTATAATATAATATTTCGTAAAATGATATTGCAATACAACTGAACACACACTTCCCGTAAGAAATAAAGACTGACATTCAATCTCTCAAAATACCTGCTATGGGTGGATGTCTAAATATTTTAAATTATCTTATTTTAACTTAACCTTACCGAGAAATCTTTATAATCCGGCCCCGAAAGTGAATACTGGGAATTTACGGGTATTTACGACTAAACCTGGCACCCATTGCAGTCATTATATCACAACCATTTGTCGTGAAAAGAACTTTACGACATTTTTTCCAGGTTGCCTTTTGTCTCATTTTATTGTTAGTAAACCGCACTGAACCTAGGACGGGAACCCCTAATTTAAAAAATACAATTTGTAGACTCAAACCTCTTCTTTTTCATCAATAGAGTAACGTGCGAATAATGTTCTTGTTTAAGCAACAACTCTTTAGCCCTTTTTAAATGTTTTCGCGTAATCTTGGATTTTATGTTGGAAAAGTAAATGACAAGCAGAGCTGGGCAAGCTACTGGAAAACTGTGGCTAGCTACAAGCTACTTAGTAGTTAAGCTACCTTGTAATTAAGCTACCATTATTGCCATTATTAGCTACAGGTAGCTAAGCTACAAGCTTTTCTTTTTGAAAACTACTTCTATAAGTTACTCTCAAAGGTTACTTTACTTCATGTCAGTAAATATAGTTTTCAGAATGTGCGTTCTTTTGCTTGTGCTTTTCGAAATAGTTATCTCAAAAGGCTATTTGGTCTCGGCGAATTAATGTAACAAACAAAAATAATCTTTCTTCTGGAGCTGAAGAAGCGGGAGAGGTGTTGAATCTTAAGAATATTTTTTCTATGTACTGCCTTTTGTCACCTAAAAACTTTAAAAATTCGAATGCGATTTTATTTCTTAAAGGAATGTCTCTTTAGTTAGCGTCGGACTCTGACAGCATCTTGTCGATAAAGTAGATATTTGCAATACCTAGTAAAACTATTTATTGGTAACTTGGTAACGTAGATATTTCAAGTAACTAGCTACTTTTTAAAATAGCTCCATGAATACACTAAAAAATGATATAATAAAAGCTACATGGTTTAGAAGTAGCTTGGATAAAGCTATCAAAAGAGTAGCTAGCTACTGCCTAGCTCTGACGACAAGAACGTGAAATGTGTAGATATACAGTGTGGTTGATTAGGTGTGCAATAAAGGTAAAACTTTTTTATCATTGGTTTCCCAGACAATTCTATTTTTGATAAAAGTTTGTGCATATCTGATAACCATTTCAGGTGCACTTAGAATGGCTTCAAGTCAAATAGGATACAGGGTATGGCAAAAATATGATAGTCCTTTAAGAGTAAAATACCCTTGTGTCAAAAATTAGAGAAAAACCGTATTAAGAAAAGTTGCTTACAATTAAAAATCTATCAAAAAAAAAATATTTTTTTTTGAAATCTTTAATTTAATCCAGTATACCTAATGTTTTTTTTACCATTTTGGTATAATACCTTTCCAAATTAACCACAATCAAACCACTTCTAGACAGATTTCATCAAATGGAAGCAAATGTGTTAAATCTGTTTAGATTCATTTCTTTTTAAATAACTATTGCAGGAGGATATTACTTAACTTGAGCTATTCTGTCGCCATAACAGTTTATTTTTAAATTTTGCAGAATAATTATACTTTATTGGGTAACCAAAAACTTGCAACTATTAATCAAATTAAGGACCTTGGTGTTATTTTTGATGCCAAGATTCTGTTCGATTGACATATTTACTATATTATTTCAAAAGGGGCGAATAGATGGTTGGAGATTATATCACGTAGTTGCTTTGATTTTAAAAACCTCTTTACGATACATTTATTAATGATGACATATATTAATAGCATATTAAGCTTTTGCTCTGTTATTGGAATCCCCAGTATAATATCTATATAAATAAACTAACTTCTATTCAAAATAAACTCGTTAAATTGGTTAATAAGAAATGTGTTAATAACAATCTCAATAGCTGCAACATTATTTGTCAAAAGCTTGATTTGATTTCGCTTGTTGATCGCAGAATGAGAGCTAATGAAAAATTTATCTTCAAAACAGCTAATAATTTAATAGATTCTCCTGTTTTATTATGTCACACAGTACCAACTTATAATACTAGAATAAAAAATAATTTTTACCTAAATTCGTCCTACGCCAATTATTACTTAAATCCTCCTTTCAATAGATGCCTACAAACATGTAATCATTTATGTAATCTCTCAGAGGTTCATATTCTTTCCTGTTCCTTGAATACATTTAATACTAAAATTAAATCTTATATAGCTTCAAGTAGCTCCCATTAATAGATTATAGAACATTTGTATTTTCATATCTATTTTATAAGGAGCACACGTGATTCTATTTAGTCTTAAACTGAGTTTAGGTACTTTATATTTTTGTGTGAATACTTTTTCTGTGTTTGACCCCTTTGTATTCCATTTTTCGTATAAATAAATAAATAAATGAACCAAGAACTTCATGTTTGTTGCAAAAATACTAAAACAAATTTCGAATTTCGCGAATATTCCTAAGAATAAGATAAACAGTCTTCCCTACTCTAATATTAATTTGGCTACATAGTAAAAAATTGAAGACCATAGAAGTCGATTCGTGTGAAATATTAAAAAAATATAAATATTAATTGCTAAAATTGGTTTTATGATAGAATATATTGAGTTTGTATTTAGACATATTTTTTAATTCTAAATAACTTTCGTTATAACGTGTTTCCCTATTTTTCGGCATAAGGGTACTTTACTCTCGAACTATTTTCATATTTTTTGCCCTACTATTTATCCTATTTGACTTGAAGTCATTCTAAGAGCAACTGAAATCAATCAACTTTTATCAAGAATACAATTTTCTGAAAAAAAAAAAAGAAAAGAAGTTTCCCTTTTGTTGCACACTTAATCGACCACACTGTATACGTTGTGTGTTTTTACCGTTCGTTTTACCCAAACGGACAAAAAGTGATGGTGATTTCGAAAAAAAAATTAGTACCTACTTCCAATTAGGTTTACGTAATTCATACACAAAATGAATCTACTTTACTTTAATGTAAAGAAACGTCCTGCTTGCGGTTGTAATAAAAATATGTCTTGTACAATCATATTATACAGCAGTAGACGCGATATACAAGATTTACCGTAACCTTCCTTACCTGATAACAATCACCGGCAAAAATATATTTGATAATATCAGCGAACCATATATCGCTGCTAGAGTAAATGTCCCGAGAGCTGCTTCCGAGTTAATAGAGCTTTGTAAGTTAGATGCACCCCAAAAGGCTGTAAAGTGTATCATAAAAGCAAATCCTATTATGAGGACATTTTTCCATATTCTCCATGACTCGTTGGGTCCATAAATAGGGAGTTCATTGTCTTCCTCGCTTTTGACCCTTTGAAATTTGGAATCCATGACCGGCTGATCCCTATAAAAGAGAAATACATATTACTAAATGTTGTGACCAAGGCGATTGTGGGAATGGAAACTATTAATAATTGGCTTTAAACTGATCTTTTTACTCTTACTGTATCAAAAACAGTTGCTTTACAATTTTTTCAAACAGAAAATAACATACCTTAAATCTACATTAATTATATTAACGTTAAGTATTACGCACATACTAAGTATTTTGGGATTTTGATTGACAACCGACTTTTCTGGAAGAAACACATCATAGAAATAACGAATGCGGTAGCAAAAACCGGGTATTACTTTGAATAAAAATAGTTATGTATTTCATGCAATAATTATTGCATAGTGGTCTGGACCTCTGGTTGTAACTCCACTATAAACCAATTAAAAAACGCCCAGAAAGGCATTAATTATTAGGATAATTTTTAAAAACCTAGAAAATCTTCTAATATTGAAATTTTTAGAGAATTTAAGATTATATCTGTGGACCAACTATATGCTAAACATTTATTAATATATTATGTATGTACAGAAGAATAAAAATATTTGCCCTACAGTACCTAACCTATGTCAAATATGACTTCTAGAGCGGCAGTGAGTCTTAAGTTCCCAGTATTAATTATAAAGGGACAAGATATACTTTTCTTCAGTAAAACCTCGTAGAATAAAAACATTAGAGGTGGTTCGCAATATATAGGCCATTTTAAATTACATATTACTCAGTGGATAATAATATAGATAATGACCGATTTCATTTTGAAAACAATATTAATGATTAGTAATTTATTGGTGTAGATACTATGGTGTAGATATATGTTTACAACTGGGTAACAGGGTGTTATAGAGGGTGTCCATTTACTAAACTTATTGAATTTAGAACCAAGTTTTCGTTTCTTTTTTTAACACCCTGTAATTTACATTTTTTTCGAAAAGATATTTTAATTTCCTTGATAGCAATATCTGATACCTTATTTGAAAAAGTTGTGGATGGAAACTTGATTTCAAAAAATTGTGTCTTAAAAAACCTTATATTATGAACAATTTTGATGTTTGCTTATTCATTTTTAAATTTACTTCAAATTGAGAACTTAATAAATTAGTGTGTAATTCATATCTAAGTAGTTATAAACAATTTTACAGAAGAAACTTAAATTATTACCTATCGAAAAGTATGTAAATCTCCAATTTTGAAAATATCTTTCACCAATTTGGAAAATGCAAGCGTCAATTCGTTGAACAATGAGTCTCTCACATTTCTTAACATTAATGGGGTAATTCTACCTAATGATTGTTAAATTCATTCCATCATGTCCTCCCTTGTTGTTGCTGGTGTGCTGTAAACATCGAACTTGACGGTGCCTTGCTAGGCATTGCATTGGCGGTGGTGAAGAATCCAGAAATAAGTGTCAGAAAAATTAGTTCTAATTTGGAAATAAAAAAATCTTCAATGAATAATTGTTTATTGGCAAACAAATTTTATCCCTATAAGGTTCAATTACATCAAGAATTAAGCGACAATAATTTTGAAAGAAGAACATTATTTTGTCAATGGGCCCAAAATACCACTGCTGAAGATGGAGATTTTTTTAAATATGTCATGATCACCGATGAATCGACATTTCATAGAAATGGCTTCGTCATCAGCCATAATTTTCACTTTTATGATACCCAAAATCCACATGCCCTACTAGTAAATAATTTTCAACATCAGTGGAGCTTAAACGTTTGGGGTGGTGTTATCCACGATTATGTCATTGGATCTTATTTCTTTGAAGAGCACTTGAATGGTCGTTTGTTTTTGGAATTTTTGCAACATGACTTTGTTAGGCTGACTGATACTCTCCCGGAGTTCATAACAAACAGGATGTGAGTTCAGCTCGATGGGGCACCTCCTCACTACAGCAGATATGTTCGGGAATTTGAATAGGTACACAGTTTCCAGAGCGGTGGATAGGGAGGAATGGTTGTTAAAACCCAAAAATATGAAATTTCTTTTTGACCTAATATTTTCATTATTTTAAGGTCCGAACAGTTGGCCATCAAGGTCACCTGACCTAACGGCCATGGATTTCCTTTTTTGGGGCACCGTCAAGGTTAATGTTGACAGCACACCAGCAACAACAAGGGAGGACATGATGGAACGAATCCGACAATAATTTGGTAGAATTACCCCATTAATGTTGAGAAATGTGAGGGACTCGTTTTTCAAACGAATTGACGCTTGCATTTTGCAAAATGGTAGACACTTTGAACACTTAATGCGTTAATATGTATTCGTTTTACATTCGTAAAAGATATTTTTAAAATTGGAGATTTACATACTTTTCGATAGGTACTAAGTTTCTTCTGTAAAATTGTTTACAACTACTTAGATATGAATTACACACTAATTTATTAAGTTCTCAATTTTTTTGGAAGTAAATTTAAAAATGAATAAGCAAACATCAAAATTGTTCATAATATTAAGGTTTTTTAAGACACATTTATTTGAAATCATGTTTCCTTCAACAACTTTTTAAAATAAGGTATTATATATATACATCTTAAGCTAAATTAAAGGGAATTAAAATATTTTTTCGAAAAAAATGTAAAATATAGGGTTTCATTTAAGAATAAAAACGAAAACTTGGTTTTAAATTTTCATTAAGTTTGGACCAAAACGTTGAACACTCTGTAGTACTTGCACCAATTCTAATAACAGTCGGGTGATTTTACATTTTAAAACTTTTCTTTCCTAAATTTTAGTAAACAAATTTGTAAAGATAGTTAAGATCCAACGATTTTTATGTAAAATCGTTTTTAGCCAAAAAATCCATTAAAAAATTCATATCTTAACGACGTCGCACTTGATGATCAAAATATTTTAAAGTACAATAGAGGACTACTAAAGGCTTCAATATAATAAAAAAATATACGGTGCTCTATTTAAAAAAAAGATGTGTTTGGCCCACCCTGGTCTTTTGAGCCAACCCGTATATTTAATATTATTTTTAAAAGGTGCGCGACGTTAAGCTGTATAACTCTTGTATAAAAGTTTTTTTCCTTAAGTTGACCGTTAACGAGATATCGTCCACCGGCACACTAAATGGACACCCTATATATGTTTACGTTTTGAGATATAACCCGATAAATGAGGTGGTACCAATTGATTAAATATTTTTCTTTTCTATTTTCTTTTCGGTTCTTTTTTTATTTTTTAGTGGATCCGTTATATTTATAATAATGATTTAATTACCTGAATAAAATTTTTATATTTTTATTTATTATATAAGTATTTTGGTTATTTTATAATATGTACTTCATTATTTGTAGTATATTTGATTAGATACTTTTGTTAACATCATTTGTCCCTATATTATATTTTATATTTATTATACAGGGTGATCCACGGTCGATGGCACGTTAGACTTATATGGAAACGGGTAATACGATCGTTTTGAAAATTTGATTTTTCACATAGACGCACATGCTCTATCCACTTAAAATATTTTCATTTTTCCAGTGTTGTCGGTTATACCGAAAGATTAAAAATTATTTTTTGTTCAATATTGCAGAAAATATTACCGTATTGAAAAATTTGTAAATTCTCGCTCTAAATTCGCGGGAAGTTAAAATTTTGGTAACAGTTTAGCGAATCCATATAGATTCAAAACACAGATAGAAATCAGTTTAATATCATATTGGATTGGAATTCATTTTATTTCTCTTACTTCTTCTAAACATGGACAAAACTCCATATTATATTATGCCAAAAATTAAAACGTCATTAAATGTGCTTTTAAATGATGTATAATTTCTTTATACTTAACCTTTGGGTTGTCTTAATTAAGTCACTTTTTTTTTCGATTATCAAATTAACAGTTTTTTTTAGTATACTAATTTAACTAAATTACTAAAAACAAGACTGGTGTTAACGTATTGTTAAAGAACTTTTTAAAATGAACAAAAGTAAGAATTCCCATGAAATTGTTTATTTGACATGGCTAATGTGACCAAATTACAGCCAGACCTTGCAGAAAGGTTAATGTAATTTATCCTGATTTACCACAAATGAACCGGAGAAAGTTTGTACGAATACACAAGAACTTCAAACTTATAACTTCGGACGAAGATAATACATGTTTTGATATACTCCAATGCGGATCGACAGGCCTCCATCCAAAGTGCAGAAGTAGATTTCGGCGCACCATATAGATCAGTTCAACGAATTTTAGTAAATTTAATAAAGTTCAAGCTCTAAAACCGGAAGATTTACAACAAAGACTAAATTTTTGTGAAACACTTTTAGTTCGTATACAGGGTAAATCCAATTTTTTTATCAAAAGTTAATTAGACCGACGAGGCAACATTTTTTAAGGAAAATATTTTTAACAGAAGGAACAAACATTTTTGGGCTAATCAAACTCACATGTCACAAAAGAAATGGGACTTCAAGAAATATTTAGTTAAAATGTTTTTTGTTTATTGAAGAAGAACCAAATTAGCTTGTTAATTTATGATGAGTCGTTAAATTTCAAACGTTACCTACAAATTTTAAGAACAGTTGTAAATGAATTTCTTGAAAATTTACAAACACTTTATAAAACAGCTACGACCAGTCCTAGGCACATTTTACAATGTTTAGATTGTAATGGTCAACATTTTCAATATTTATTGAAATAATGTTAATATAATAAAGGTTAAGTATAAAAAAATTATACATCATTTGAAAACAAATTTGATAACCTTTTTATTTTTGGAATATTATAGGTAGATATAATATTATATCGATTTCTATATGGGATAGATATTATAAGAAGTAAACAGTGATTAAAAAAAAATACTATTCATACATACAAGTATACACTGTTAAAAGTAATTAGTAATTTTACGTTAAATTACGGTTTAATTATGTTACAACCGTAATTTCACGTAATTTTACTACATCGATTGTATTTCTACATAAACTTGCCGAAAAATTACATACATAGTCGTAAAATTACACATGAAAATTACATTAAAATTCAAGTATTTTGACGGAAAATAAACAGGAATATGACGTAAGTTTATATGTAAAGGTAATTAAGCCTTTACGTAAAATGACGACTAAAATTCGGAAAAGTAGGTTTAACAATATGTATTTTTACTATATCGTTAGAGTAAATTTACAAAATATTTCAGCTAAATAACGAAAAATTTATGTATTTTTACTACTTCTTTATTGTATTATTAATACGTTTTTCTGTTTATATCTATCTATTAATTTTCAGTGAATTTTACAAGAAATTTTCTGTAATTTTTCTTTTGTTATTTAATGTATTATTTATGAATGAAATAAAAAACAATTTAAATATTTTTTTTATTAAAAACTTTATTAAAAATATAAAACAAAACCGTATTTTATTCAGGTAGAACTGTTACCATAAATCTAGTTAGCAGAATACAAACAAAACAGTCTTTTCTTTTTTAGGTACTTATATAGGTATACTAAGTATCCCAACCTCGGTATTCATCGTAGTGCTTTAAGCCAAGCTTATCTAAAATTGATGTGATAGAGTGACACTTTCACTTCATTCCTGACGTTCATAGCACAGCCATGATAAATATATCGATTTTTGATAAACTGGGCTTCAAACACTAAGGGGGTAAGAGTCGTAAAACCTATAAAATACAAACAGTTTTTCTTACGTATATAGGTACCTACTTTACTTAAAATTCGAGTTATAGGTAAAGTACCTACAAACAGAACACTTATTTCTAACTAGGGTACTTATATTAAAAAAACATATATTTCAAACAAACAGAAATATTTTTTTTTACACCTTTGGTGTATTTAATGCCATACCTATACTGGGGTTCCTATAGAGGAGACCCTCTTGTACAAGGTTTTCATTTATATTTTGGAAACCACCATTTTTTCATGTGAAGTTATATTAAAAAAATGGCTTTGCCAAGCTAAAAATAAAATATATAACTGTTTTTTTATGTATATTATATTTTATGTATATTAAAGAATAATTTAGTTTAAGAGTGCCTTAAAAACCAAATGCCGAATATCTTTGTTTTGAAACCGTAATTTAAGCTTCTTCATTCTAGGTGGCTGTCAAAAAATAAATAAGAACGTTATTACATATTATATACAGTTTGGTGATGAACTGACAGTTATTACAAAAATAAATATAGAATGCCTGACATCGGTCTACTACTCTAAAAAAACTAATTTTTAAGAAAATTATTACAAATCTCTTAATTTTCTCATTAAAGTGAATACCCTTAATTTAGAACATTGTTTAAAACTTTTTAATTTGGCAATTTTCGACCCTGAATCAGGGTGAATTTTGAAGACCTGAACCTGATATTTGCATTTTGGTCGAGCACAAATAGATACCATTCGAGGCACATTTCGATGCAAATATTGATGACTGTAATATTTTTGAAAAGAAATACATATACAATTTTACAATAAGAACAAATCATTATAAAATTACTTACCTTGAATTTTGTAGATGCAATATTTATCAAACATTGATCGCCGTGTCTGGTCGATTAACAGTTTACACTTTACACACAATGGCATTTCACTCAGTTAACAATCCAAAATTCTGCTTATTAATGAATAAAAGTAATTTTAATACCCTTTAAACATTAAAAATACTTAAAAATGTATCACACGATACTACAAAACGACTAAACTAGCAGTAAAGATCGAAGACTGCAAACACTATGGCAAAAAAAACAACAGCGAACATGTAGATGCGTGAAGCCACAAGATTTACAGTGTCGTGTGGTAAAATTAGGAGATTTGCCAAAAAATTACGGTAAATTACGGGTATTATTCCAAAACTAAGTAAATTTCACTAATAAGGTAGTGATTTTACATATTTTACCGTATTAATACAGTACACGGTACGATATTTACGACACTATTGAGTGAAAATACACTGTTTTAGTAAAATATCGTTTAATACAACGTATGTTATTTTATTGTGTAAAAATTCTTTAAAAATAATAATTTTTTTAGGCATGTTTAATGTCATTTTCACCCTATTTTTAACAGTGTATAGGGTTGTATCTATAAAATAACAAAGTTGCAACTACTTTTCTATAGAAGCGGCAACACTGAAACACTGAAAATATTTTAGATGGATAGAGTATGTACGCTTATACAGGGTGTCTCAAAAGTAATGGGACACAGAGCAACAGCAGACTCCTTAAGGCGAAATAATGCGATTTATTCAAACTTGCGTTATCTCAAAATTGATAACAACCAAGATAGAGGGTGTCAAGCGAAATGACATAGCAGCACAAAATGAAGGGTTTTGGGGTTTCTTGAGGTGAGGAATTCAAAATTATCCATAGTTTTTGTGTAACCAGTAGAGGGCGCTGTCTACGGCATGCCCCACTCATTTCAGCTGGCATAACTTTGTTTAGGCTTCTTATATCGATCACACTAATAAATAAATAAGTTACTTTACTTCTTATACATCAAAAACGTATAACTTATTGAACTCGCTAGGAGCAACCATTTTCGAGATAATGACATTTCATATGTCCAATTAAACTAAGTACGTGGTCCAAAAGCAACGGAAAATCGAGCAACGATGAATTTCTGACTTAAAATTATTGTAAATCAGCTACATTTTTGTGTCAAAGTTAATGTAGATACTTAAGGTTGAATATTTTTTTCTAATAAACACGCTTTTTCATATACGGAATTACTAATTTTATTCTAATCAAAAACTATATTTAAAACTTAGTTTAGTAACATTTAAAAGTAACAAAATAGTTAGAAATAAAAATGGTAACGCCGCGATGTCAATTGTTCAAAATACCCACCATTGACCTCAATACATTTCGCTTTATGTTTTACAAAGGACTGTCGGACTTTAAACAAGAGATCTTCATCATTTCTGAGCATTAACAGAATTTATAATTTTTTGATTTAACTCATTACGGTTGTTTCTTGAACTGTTATAAATAATGGTTTTCAAATAACCCCAAATGCAGAAGTCCATTGGATTAAAACCCGGACTTCGCGCCGGCGAAGTCAAGGGGCCACCACGGTCTATCCAACGTTCAGGGAACTGCTAATTTAAATAATTTTGCACTTGTAAGGAAAGTGTGCCTTGCATGAAATACATATTTCGCCGGACGTTTAGTGGTACATCTTCTAAAAGCCCTCTAAGTTCATTCTGTAAAAAATTTAAATATGAATCTCCGTTTAGAGTTCGCGGTAATTCAAGGGGGCCTATAAGATGATTTCCACACCAAATGTTGACCTTAAACTCGTGTTCGTTCAACAACTAAATGCGGGTTTTTGTTTTCGCATGCATGTCTGTTTTGGTAACTATTGAATACACCCCGTCGAGTAAATGTCGCCTCGTCCGTGAACACCACACGATTTAAGAACATGTATGTAACTGAATCTGTATTTTGCAGATTTTGCAAGAAATGAGAAAACTGAAGTCTGGCTGGAAGATCAGGTGGCAGTAAACACTGTACTGGTGTAAAGTGGTATGGGTACAGGCCTTCTTCGCGAAATATTCTAACAATTGAAGATTTACTTACACCTCTAGCTGCCTTTAATCTCCTGGAACTCACTTCTGGATTTTCTGCTACACGACCTAAAATCTCTTTTTCCTGTTCTGATGTTACATTTTTTGGGCGGCCCGAAACCTCTTTTTTTTTGTCGAAACGAACCAGTCTCTCCTTGTCGGTCATAAATATTTTGAAATAATTTGCGGTTTGGTTGCCTTCTATTCGGGAACATTTCTTGGCACCTGCGCCCTGCACTCCGACCGTTAAAATTTTCTTGTGCGTAAATACAAAGCGTATCACGCATTTCCGCATTTAAATTATGTCGAAGCATTACTAAAAAATTGAATAATATCTGCGTATTGTACTTAGAAATTTAATAACTTTGACAGATGATACTTTGTGTAACATGTTGTTGCCTTAGAAACGTCGTTCTTTTTAATCAAGGCCAGCTGTAATAAATAACACTAATACGAAAACACAATTATTTTAAATATTTTAGCATTCTTGCATTAAAAATGTTAAATGCCATTATCTCGAAAATGGTTGCTCCTAGCGACTTAAATAGGTTATACGTTTTTGATGTAAAAGAAGTAAAGTAATTTATTTTGTTATAAGTCGGATCTATATAAGAAGCCTAAACAAAGTTATGCTAGCTAAAATGAGTGGGGCATGCCGTAGATAGCGCCCTCTACTGGTTACATAAAAACTATGGACAATCTTGAATTCCTTACCTCAAGAAACCACAAAATCCTTAATTTTGTGCTGCTATGTCGTTTCGTTAAGAAATAATCGCAAAAAAACGAAAACAAAATTAAAACTTTGACACCCTGTATCTTGGTTGTCATCAATTTTGGGATAAGGCAATTTTAAATGAATCGCATTATTTCGCCTTAAGGAATCTGCTGTTGCTCTGTGTTCCATTACTTTTTTGACACCCTGTGTAAGAAATCAAATCTCTATCATCATCAATCAATCAAATCTAAATCGACCATCGACCTTGGATCACCCTGTATATTTTTTCCTAAAACATATGTTGACAGTAACTAATTTAATTTTTGTTAATAAGGAATTCTTGTATTTTACTCTAAAAAATAAAAGTATTAAAAAGTTACCCACCAGTCTCTAAAGGGGGATTTACACGGTTCCAGTAGCTGGAACAGGTACTAAAGCTAGTAACTAAATAAAATTTGTTTTTGTTTGTGGTTGTCTACACTCTACACGCATTTTAGTGTTTTGAAATAGTTCAGATAAGTTGAACACTTTTAAAATGGTGGCAAGTACAGTTGTTAGATTATCTGTTCAAAAATGCGTTTTGAATATATGTGGAGATAATTATCTAATATTTTATCAAAAGAAATTAACAAAGAGAAACTGTCCATTTCAGTAAATCATTTTACATTTGGCACGTAAATACTTTCTGTTCCAGTTCCCGACACGGTTTGTCTCGATATTCTTGCACAAATTTAACGGTTGTTTCTTCAGTCCAACGAGACGACATTGCAATGTGATGCACTGCGCTGCTATTCAAAACTAAAACCCTACTAATATACTTTACTGAAATCGACTAAACTATTCTGTCTACACGCGTACAGTTCGCTTCAGCCAGTCGAAAAACAAGAGTGGGGGAAGCCACTTGCTAAAGTAAATAGAACCTGCTTCTATTCACTTGACTAAACTACTGACTAAAAGGTTTACTTGCTCAAGTACTAAATCATGAAGTCTACACGGTTCCATTAACTAAATTTTAGTTAGTGGCTTTAGTACTTGTTCCAGCTACTGGAACCGTGTAAATCCGCCTTAATACTAGAGAAGCAAGTAAAAATTTTCACTAACTTATCTAGGTATGAATATCGTACAATACATGGTTGTATGAATAAAATATTGCTCAGTATTTAAGAAATTTCACCCACGATAACTAACTTTAGGTTATAATTTAACTTAGAAGGCTTACTTAATAACCTTTCTATTTCAAATTACTACAAAATCAGAAAAGTACGCTTGAAACAAAACCATTTTTGTTGTTGTTTTTCCACAACAGTGTTTTCCTTCATTAAAGCTGGGCTTGATCGAAAACCTATTAATATTAGGTATATTAAAGCTTGTAATTTGTCTTTAATATGACGCAAATTTTTAAAACTTCAAGAGTATATTAACCCTATTGTTAAAAATTTGTTAGATAGATTGAAGCCCAATTATACATTTATTTTTAAAATTCATTTTGATATTTAGTATGCCACTGGTTGTTACTTGGTTTCTTGTTAGTGCCCCACAGTAATAAAGTTTTGATGTTAACAATGACTGAAATTGATATACTTCTTTTACCTCAAAAACTAAAGTGACTTTTTTACGTTTTTGACAACGAACAAAATGGCACATTTACTCTCCAAAGTATTGAAAAAAATCTAATCCCCCCATTAAATGTTAATTAATTTGTTAGGAAAAGGGAATTTTAAATAAAAGAGAAGCTCTTATATCATAACACAATTTTATTTTAAACAACATAGAAAAAATAAAGTATATTTTAATGTCACTATAAATCGATTAAGTACAGTAGTAGTAATAGTGATTAAGACATCGAGGCTATTATAAGGATATTATTACAAGAATTATAATAGCAAAGTCGACACTGCTTTCCTAAACCTTATGACCAGAGCAATGTATGTACGTTGACAGAAGGCGATATTACATTTTTAATACCCGTGCTACTTTCAGCGGTTTTTTTTTATGGCAGATGTGTTGCTTGTCAAAAAAATAGCGCTCCCCAGAATTTTTACAATGTACGTGTTTGTTATACCTTAGGTAATTATTTTTTTTGTAGTAACGTCCCTAGAGCGGTATTTTTCATTTAACATACCTTGACATAAAGTCATAATTTGCCAAATAATAGCCTGGTCGGACATGACTATTATTTTTCATACTACCGTTGACGTTAGAACATTCTACGGTGTAAAATAAAAATGCTCAATTGGGCCTGATAGTGCCTGAACGATTCACTCACGTTGTAGTGTAGAACAAGGAAACAGACTAAGAAGCTGAAAACTAAACACATATTTTGTGTTGTCCAAGAGTTGGTACAACTGTGTGTTATTTTTGTGATTATTGGAATTGCTCATCCTTCGACAGCTTTTGCAACAATTCTACACTGGTATACTCCACTCCACAATAATTCGTTGATTTCCCGACCGCAATAAAATTTATACCAGCCATAAATAAGTGCCTTTTGAAAGGGTACAGGTCCTGATTACCTACTAATTTCAATAGTTTAGGTTAGCTATTTGCAACAAAACAACAAATATAAAATAATAGGTAAGGATCTTTAATTTAATCATATAATTAAATAGCTATTAATATTTATACAAAAATACTAATCTACAATATTATAATATCATCTATGCCTAAACTAATTATTAAGGGCCTTACGTTATTATTAATTATGTTATTATATTGGTATATTAGGTAGGTTAATGGCAAATTGCAGGTGTTCAATATAAAGCAGAGTCTTTTCATCTTAGTTCATCACTAGTTTGGTGTTTGTCAAGCTGTGCGTTAAAGGTATTTTCGTTTGTGTTATCGAGCATCCAAAATATGTCAGATCTGTGTGAAACTTCAGATAATATTGCTTCCGGAAGTTATGGTGTAACGAAGAAAAAACATTTATCAATTGATGCCAAAAACATCATAAAGAATGTTTACTGTACCCTTTTAGAAAAAGGGTATGACCGGAGTGCAAGTTTTAGTGAAACGAGTATTTTGACCAAAGTTGCATTAACGACAGTAAAAGATATAGTGCCCAAACCCATCCAGCCAAGGAAAAAACGGTGTGACAGCGGAAAATTTAGAAGCATCGAAGAAGCTGATAAAGACTTGATTCGGAGGAAAATGTATGACATGTACAGTAAACAAATAGTCCCAACAATAGATACGCTAAAAAGAGTAATTACAGCAGACGAAACCGACATTTCATGTGGCAGGACAAGCCTTTGGAGAATAGTAAAAGCAATGGGTTTCAAATATTTGACAAACGACAAGTACTAATAGAATCGCACCGTTTACAAGTATGGCGTAGAGATTATTTGAACCTTATCAGACAATATAGGGAAAAAAATCGTTCAATTATATACTAATATACTTGGATGAAACTTGGTTTGATACCCACGACACTCCTAAAAAAGGTTGGAGCGATTCAGCAATCAAATGTCAAACTAAAGCTCCCTCAAACAAAGGACAAAAAATTACGATATTACATGCAGGTTCAGAAAATGGATTTATTCCGAACGCTTTATTATTATCTGCGAAGAAAATTGACAATTCATCTTTCGATTACCATCAAGACACGGATGCTACATTGTTTGAAGATTGGTTTCAGAATCGTCTGCTTCCGAATGTGCCCATGATATATATATGAATGAAAATAATATATATTTCGAGGAAGCCTATACAAAAAAGGACCTTTTAAATGTTTTAAAAACAATATTGAAAAAGAATATATCTCTGACAATCTCGCAAGTGCTAATGGTAACTCAGTTTTACGCCTCCCTCCGTATTACTGTATTTTTAACCCAATAGAACATATATGGAGCCAGTTAAAGACGATGATTAGAAGAGAAAACACATCCCTCACACTAAGTAGTTCTATTATAGAATTAATTAAAAAATGTGTAAATAATATCCCAGTAGAAAGTTGGAAAAATTCTGTGAGACACGTGATCCAAGTCGAAGATTCCTATAACATAATTAATAGTAACGTAAGGCCCTTAATAGTTAGTTTAGGCATAGATGAAGACTATAGTGATAGTGAAAGAGAGCTAAATATAGAGTAGGTTAAGTTAAATATTGTATTATAATAATATTGTAGATTAGTATTTTTGTATAAATATTAATAGCTGTTTAATTACATGATTAAAATAAAGATACTTACCTATTATTTTATATTTGTTGTTTTGTTGAAAATAGCCAACCTAAACTATTGAAATTAGTAGGCAATCAGGACCTGTACCCTTTCAAAAGGCCCGGTGCCTACACAATAGATATTTGTCAGGCAAGTTATTTATGGTTGGGATTACGACTGAGGGTTGTCATTTAAATTTTATTGCGGTCGAGAAATCAACGAATTATTGTGGAATGGAGTTTACCTGAACGTACTTAACCCTCGAGCGGACGCGCTGGCGCACTCCATGCGCCAGTACGACATTTCTCCCGCCAACCTGTGAACATTTTTATGACGACTTCAACGCTTAAGGTATTTCTACAGTGGACCATTTTGCTTAGGTTAAGAGGATTGTGTCATTTTTATAACCAAGTTTGTGTGTGTTAAAATATTATCTTTGTAGACTTGCTCTAACTGGCGCACGGAGTGCGCCGCGCGCCTGGTCATGTAAGGATAGTTTTATTTGTATATATATTTTTGTTATTGTTATTTTTTTGTTTTGTTGTTGTATTATGCGTTTATTATAGTTATAAATGAAATCACAAAATTATTTTTCTGTATTGTAGGGTCAGAAGATACTTAACGGATGAAGAGTTGTCAAAATTCCTATATGAAGATTTGTCGGGAGATGAACCACCTATTGAAGATAAAAATGAAGACATATCTAAAGAGGAAGAAATAGGGGCTTAAAGTGATCATGATTCAAATTCTGAACAAGAGTATACGGAGAATGAGAATTCAGAATCTGAGTCGGATGATGAAATATCTCCAAATATAATAATAATTTTTTTTTGAGCAAAGACAAAACAACAAAATGGTACAAGACCAATGTATCGGCAATTCGTAAAGTAAAAAACAAGAATTTGTTAAAAATTCTCCCCGGACCAAAACAAATCGCTAGAGGACTTACATCCGAAATTTCTGCGTTGTAATTGATTATTGATTCATTTATGATTGAGGACATTGTAAAATATACTATTCTTTACATTTACTTCAAAAAAAATTTAGTTGGATACCAAAGAGCTTGCGTTGCAAGCAATACTACGAATAATGAGATTGCGGCTCTTCTTGGATTATTGTATTTCATAGATGCTAAAAGAACAACCATTGTAATGTTAAAGAGATGTGCGACATTTAGTCTGGATTTGCAATAACAAGGCAAATCATGTCCTATAAAAGATTTTTATTTTTGTTACGTTGTATTCGATTTGATGATCGTGACACCAGGGAAGATCGAAAGCAAACCGACAAGCTGGTTGCAATTAGAGATATTTTTGATAAATTTGTTACGAATTGTAAAGATATTTATTGCTTGGGCGAATATGTAACAATAGATAAAAAACTAGAAGCGTTTCGAGGTCGTTGCAGCTTTATCCAGTATATACCGAATAAACCTGCCAAATACGGTATAAAAATGTTCGTATTATGCGATGCGCAAACGCATTACATAAGTAATGTAGAAGTCTATTGCGACCAGCAACCGGAGGGAAATTGTCAAAAGACTTGTTGATCCTATTAAAGGTTCCAAGAGAAATTTGATAACTGACAACTGGTATACCAGCTTTTCTCTTGCCGAAACCTTACTAAATGATTTTAAAATAACACTTTTAGGAACTTTAAAAAAAATGAGATAGAAATACCAGCCGAGTTCTTACCTTACAAGAGTAGAGAAGTAAAATCTTTAATCTTTGGATTTCAAAAGGATACTACAATCGCCTCACACGTTTCAAAAAGAAATAAATCGGTTATATTATTATCAACAATGCATGATTCAGGAGAAATTGATCAAGAAACTAAAAAGCCGGAAATAAATCTAGACTACAATGCTACAAAAGGCACAGTTGATACAATTGATCAAATGTGCGGTTCCTACTCTGTCAAAAGATTTACAAAAAGGTAGCCGTTAGTTATATTTTTTTTCAATAATGGATATGGCTGGTATAAATGCTATTATTTTGTACCATTCTAATGCTAACAATCAAAAACTAAAACGAAGAGTTTTTCTGAAAAACCTTTTCTTGTGGAAAGGGCAAGCATTACTTCACTTCCGCTGGATATCAGAGCTTCCCTGACAAAATACAAATCAAACGAAGAAGTAGGCACTAAAGCAGAACCTGACCTAAAGAGAAAAGGACGTTGTGTTACGTGTGGTAGATCCAAAAATAAAAACACGACTATAAGATGCGATACATGTAAGGACTTTGTGTACAAAGCTCATTCTGTTGTAAAAACTAGTTGTCCAAAAGTGTTCCAGACAAAACGAATTAGCCAACGAAGATAGCGGTTAATTTTTTTTTATTTATTTGACTTCATCTGTTCTTATTGTTATCTTAAATCTTATAATTAAAATTTTATTGGTTAAACACTTAAATAACATAATTATAAAAAAAATTATTTAAAACATAGTTTTATTGAAGTCAAACTGCAATTTATTTTACTTGCGCACTCAGTGCGCAGCGCGCCTGCTCGTGTTCTAATTTAAGGCGCACCCAGCAATTTTCTAGACAAAAAGAGTTTTTCCACCTTTGTTTTAAACATTTGCTACTATTGTATGAGAGGATAAAATATTAACTGCTTAAACAAAAGTTCTAAAAATTGAACTTGTTTTTTGTCAAACCGTAATCAATAATAACAACAAAATATTTCCTTGGTATCTTATTTAGTTGTAACCGATAAATTGACCATTTAAATAGAGTCATTTATCATTTTTTTTTATTACATCTTCTGAAATATTTTGTAATTTTAGTGCTGTGCAAACTGCAGAAAATTTTAATTTTCTGACGCCTTTAAAGCCTCTATAATAATTTACGAACATCGATTCGCGGAAACTGCTGTGTGACATCACTATCTCCTATAGCAAGTCGGGTCACGCTCGCTGCCGCGGTTACTTGCTGCTTACGACTAAAGCCGGAACCAGACGACTCGCGTATTGGCGAACATGCAAATAATCGTACATTTGACAGTAATCTAAGTAAGTAAGTAAATTTGTTTCGCTCGATCTATCGATAGCCAATGGCAAAAAGGCAAGTGCGGAATAAGTGTCCAAGTCGATTGCTCACATGACTTGACAAGTATCCCCAAGTGAGAAATAATTGCGAAGTACACGAGTCGTCTGATTCTGGCTTAAGAAGACAAGTGATCATTTACTTCGGCCTTGCTCCGTTGCTGGGTAACGGAGTTGACATCAACAAAGGAGAAAAAATAATCTTTAATAATTTCTTTTTTTTTCCAAAATACTGTTAGAGAAAGTATAATCTAGAATTCGTATGAAATTACACTTCATACTTGTTATGGAATATAGTAGTAAAAGTAATAATAATAAGCTTCTGCTTTACCTAACTGAACAAGGAAACAGTAAGCGCATCTTCTTGCATATGCACAGAGAGACTGTTGCACGCCTTCAAACCGAATAAACTGTTTTCTTATATTTTGATCTCGTATATTTCGAAAACTACTTATTAGATGGACTTCAAATTTTCAGGGCTGACCATACCTTGTAAATGCTTGACAAAAATATGGTAAAGAATGTAGTTTGAGGTTTGACCAAATGAGTTCATTGGCAATGTGTTTTAGATTTAATAGGTTTATTGTTACGCGGTAAACATGGTCGAATTCTATTTGTAGCCTATAGGCTTACGCGCACTATATCGACCTGGATGACAAGGGAACGGATAACTACGACACGCGAATTTTTATCCCTAAGCCAAGTAGTCGGCTAAATCGAATAGGAACGGAAATTTGTATAGAAATAGACGTGAACGTCATAATTGTCAGTTTGGTCTATGAGGAGGAGGAACACAAACAAAATCAACAAAATGGAAACAAACACAAAAAGCGAAAATATGTCCATGAAATTTCTCAAAAAAGTGGAAGTGGAAGTTTGTTGCTTGGTTTAGTAAGTCAGCAGAACAAATTTTTCTAATATTTTATAATAAGTTACGAAAAATTCCAGGAATTGATACCTTTACTAAAGGCTGATCTAACGAGGCAAGATACTACCCTAACAAACCATATTCCACTTAAAGAACCATTAGTGTAACTTTGCGGAAATATTTTTTAGGATTTACATAGTTATATTAACGTGTTTAATATTTTTGTTGTTGTTTATGTATATGTTTAGTATATAATCTCACAACCAAATATTTACATTAACTATAATTTATATTTCTTAGATAGGTAATTTTATTAAGGGAATTCCCACAGAGTTGTTTTTTAAATATGATTAATTATTGAAAAGGTTTAATAAGGGAAAGTTATCTTATTCTGTTTGTTCATTCAGAAGCAAGCGTGTGTTTTTATGACGGTTAATTTCTAGACTTTCCAACAAATTTAGTTAATGGCTTTTATTTTCGGTATGGAAAATAATTTTGATACATGTACCTATATAAAGACTCAGCTAAAATAGTTGATACAATTCTACGACAATTACGAATAATTCAAGAAGATCAACGGCAGAAAGTCAGTTAGCTAACTGTAGGATTAAAGAATAGCAGCAGAAAAACATAACGGTGGGCCACTTTAATTCATATTTCATTCATTTGCAAATAGATATGATCATTCCGATGTTAAAAAAAAAATCTAAGAAATAAGGATTGTAAAGAGAAAGAAGGAGGACCCAAACGAAGTAACATAGGCATTCCTCAACAGTGCAGAAGGTACCAATGAGAATATTCTGATTAATTTATTACCCAGTGTATCAAATCTATGGCATTATGGAATAAGCTGATATGCTTGTTTTACAAAATTTTATAAGATGACTTTCGGATAAATTAAGTCGAAGCTTTGGAAATCTGAGCTTTTGAAGGTCAAATACAATACAAGCTGGATACTTTAATGTTACCACTTTTTTGTGATATTCACTTATTTATTAAGGAATTATATTTATGACATTTTTCCATTTTATTTCCAGAACAAATTTTTACCCTTGGTATATTTGTACCACAAATGCACTTTTGTATTCCGTGCCGTCATCCAAATCAGCGTTCACTTACTCACCGCTTAACATAACGCATCGAAATGCTTTCTTTTTAATAGTTCGTCATAAGTTTGAAGAAATTCTTGAACCTGAGAAGTTTTCACCGGTTAAAGCTATCATCAATCTTGTAATTTTGTTTATAACATTGTATTTGTTTTATGCCTTTTTACCATTTACGATTAAATTTGCTAAATCTGAAGCGTCGAGTATGCATTAATTCATTCCATAAAAATTAATATGTATTTAATATTTCACAGCTAGTTTCTCACCAAAAATTTTAATTAACTGAATGGGTATAATCGAAATTAAACAAGGAAAGAAAATATAATTGTTCACCTCACCAGCAAGATTATTACTGGTCTAAAAACTTACAGCTAAGGATGTAACGAATGGCTTATGGCCTATATGTTCGCGCCCGTAGGACGTAACCTGTCCTTATTCTGTAATGTTGCAAAGAAAATGATGTAGAATGTATGCTTATGCCGATTTTAGCCTATCATTGTAGATTGTAAATCTACTTATGCACAATTAACCCAATTGACACTACTTGATATGGAAGTTTTTTAATTAACTAACCTAACCTGAGCTAACCAACTTTGGCGGAATAATTTAGAAGAGTGCTGTGAAAAAAAAAAAAAACCTGCCTATACGGAATTCTTAGTTACCTCTCTAAAAAGTCATAGAAAATATGAGGTTTTCTTTGGAAGAAAAGAGAAATATGCTAAAAATGTATTACATTTTTGTCAAAGAAATGGGGCTGCGGAAGTATACTTTGAAACTTACCCAGAATGTTTCCAACCACATCGTTTTCTTTTCAAAAACTCAATTATAACATGAGTTAATATGAGTCATTCCTAAAACCCCGAAATAAATACGTAAGTCGGGTAACAAACCAAGAAAAGGATCAAATCATAAATGAGGTAAATTAAGCTAAACAATTTTGATTTTTTTTTCATAAGTTAGTTCTTAACTTAAATAATAATCCTTATTCTTTTACTCGACAAAGTACCATTAATCTTCCATCCGTAAACAACAAGAAAGGACGGCGAGATTTAAAAGCTGGTAATTATAAACCTTTCAAAATAAGTATCTCACAGAAATTACATCCAGACGATCCAGAAAGACGAATGAACTGTGGTGTGTAGCTAAAAGACCAAATAATATTAAATCCCGATTTTTTAAACGTTATTATTTGGTCAGACTAAACTAAATTTACTAATTGTGGGATATTAAACAGACGAAATAAACATATTTGGAGCATTGAAAATCCTATAAAAAACCGTGAAATCCGGAAACAAGTTAAATTTAGCGTTAATGTTTGGGCAGGGATCTGTGGCAATACAATATTAGGGTGACACATTTTTAATGAAAATTTAAATCGTATGTTCGGTTTTTAAGTACAGGTTTTCAAGCATATTTAGTTGAAATTCCTCTGGCGCTGTTACTAGATTTCCTTAAAAACGGATAGGAAATACAGGTGTTATAGACTGACCAGCAAGGTCTCCGGATCTGTCTCTACTTGATTTTTATTTGTTTCTTTTTTTATATTGGACTGTTTATAATTAAATCGAAATTAGTCTTGTTTAAGAGTGTATTTTCAATTTAATAATGCATTTCTTATAATGTTTTAATTTGAGTATTATAAAATACGGCCTGTTAAAAGCATTATTAGGAAAGATTTCTTTTTATTTCAGAAAAGAATAAATAAATAAATTACTGCCTTAATTCTTTTGCGAATTTAACGTTTAACCAAGGTTTTGAAGAACATATCCTAGGTCTTTTATTAAAAATTTAAAAAAATCCAGGTCCGTGTTTAAAAAAGTGAAACTGATGATGGCTCCAGGAAAATATAACGTTGCATGCCAAAACTAGTTGGAGATTCTAAAAGTTAGTAAAA
Source organism: Polydrusus tereticollis (assembly GCA_963920685.1). Classification (NCBI taxonomy): domain Eukaryota; kingdom Metazoa; phylum Arthropoda; class Insecta; order Coleoptera; family Curculionidae; genus Polydrusus; species Polydrusus tereticollis. Next base: position 51,060,339 of record OY987328.1, on the reverse strand, counting down.
AGTTGCCCTAATAAAGTGTCATTTGTTTTCTTTTATATTTTACAGTTAAGGCGCAAACTGAAAAAATCTATTTGACAATTTTTTTATTTCTTTCGAATACCGCCGGAAGTTCTCGGATTCTAAGTATTTTCTTTCTGGATTATTATTAAGCATCCAATTACGCAACTTTGTCCCCATTTAATCGTCTTTGTATCTCTTACGGATTTGTTACACCCTGTATAGGTCAAACATTTCTCAAGAGAAATACAGAAATACAGTGTTTAAGCAATTTATAATATAAATATTCTACACTTTGCCTAGGCATTCCATACAATGCCAAATGTATAGCCGCGACAATGTGTAAAATATATATTGAAAACAACAAAATTTGACAAACCTTTAATTTCCCAAAAACTGTCGAATTTATATAAATTTTATACTTCTGCTGATAAAATTCCCAGACGATGTGTACATTACCTAAGTAATGTATGTAATAGTTAGAGAAAGGAAAAATATTTTATGTATTGACCGGCATAATGTGGAAAGTGAACAGCTGCAAAGGTAACATGGTTGGCGTTATTTTTGCAGAATCACTTCCTTACGTATTAATTTATTTTTAGTACGGCCCTGTTCAATGGTTTCATTGTGTCCACGTTCATTTGTTTATTTCGTGTGCCACTTGGATATAAATGGACTAAATTTGGATTTGACTTTTTGTTCCAATTTCTTTATTTTCCCATTATTAAGTTTAAAGTTACGTGCTTTAAAAACTAATTTACCAAACAAACCAACTATTCCTTGGCTGAGCAAATATTGTATATTTCAGCTTGTGCATTTATATTGTGCTTAGGTTGCACCAGTCGATGAGACCAGCATAATTGATTTGTGATGGGCTACATGCTTGGTGAAATGGATATTCCCTGGTAGAGGTAATTAAAGTCGTACTTGTTATATTTCACAATTTAATTCAGTTTCCTGACACGTGTTTCAACACTTGCGGATCATTATCAAAGGCATATACAACGATTTCTACACTGTTGTACCCTATTCTACAAAATTATTAGAACAGGCAAGCCTAGCTAGCTTCAGAGAAAGATAACATATCGTTTAGATGTTTATAATGTAAATAAAAGACGAGATGATCAGTTGACAATCCCTCGATACCGAGCATCACTATTTCGAAGGTCATATTCATATAATTTAGTTGTACTTTGGCCAATACCTGTAAATTAAGGACCTAAATAACCCATCATCTGTCAATTTTTAGTTTAATATGACATGTAGAATTTATTATTGTCTTATATGCCTTTGATAATGATCCGCAAGGGGTTGAAACACGTGTCAGGAAACTGAATTAAATTGTGAAATATAACAAGTACGACTTTAATTTCCTCTACCGTGGAATATCCATTTCACCAAGCATGTAGCCCATCACAAATCAATTATAATTTATTAAGTTCATATTATTATTTTAATTAACCTAAGTCTGTAGCTGTGAACTACATAATCAATGCAAACAAATTGATGTTACTTTGTATAAGTCAAACCTATGTTAGTTAAAGTTTATATATAATTTTATAATATTTATAAGTGTTTTTTGTTAGTTTCTCTACACCAGCCTATAACGAGAATCATCTCGAAAATACTTACATGACTAAGGCCAATATTCAGAATGTGCTGTTAGTGATATTAGCCACATTACTTCCGTCACAACAATTGTCCAACAATGGTATCCTTAGAAGGTATCTTGTAGCTATACATACATGGATATTCATATTTGGATCTTAGGCTTGATGTCTAGTATCTCCAGACATTGAACAATGACAGAAAAAATTTATATTTTTTTTTTAATTTCAGTTGAAGTAATCTCTTATATTTTCAGTCTTGTAGGACAAAACTAAGTATTGGTGCGTTTAGCAAACATCAGCAGCTCACAGCAACTGAAGTGATGATCTAATCAGAATCTCTCACCGGCGAACTACTGCAGCATACCCGTGTGTTGTTCAGCTTAGTGTCTCTCGAATAACACTGTTTAAAAAATCTTTCATCTGGAGAACGTGATCACTTTGGAACGACCTCTCTGAGGTCGTCTTTCCCAACAAGTATAATTCAAAGATTCAAAATCAACGTAAATTGCTTTCTAGGCACACGTATCGCTCGTTAAGTGCCATAAAGGATATATCTTGCAGTTGCAGTTGCAAGTCTAATTATAAAAGAACTATGTACAGGGTTATCCAACCAAGACTGGACAAGGCGATTTTTTGACTTTTCCTGTACTTTTATAAAAAAACTGAAATAACCATCTTAAGTCATTTTCTCCCGCGAATTCGAATATCTTCAGCAAAAAACAATTGAACATCAAACAAAAGTACTAGGGGTCACTTTGATATTTTTTTAATGGAATGCCGTATTTTTAATGAGCTTATCCGATTTCTCATATAAATTTTGATCTAAAATGTTGGATTTTTAATTCAAAAACGCCTTTTTTCTTCAGTTTTAAATTCGGAAAATGTTCGTCTACCGTAAGATTAATACCTGATAGATGGATACCCGTTTCACCTGTTCACCCTTTAACCTGCTTTAAAGCGTCCGTCAGTTAGACAAAATAATCAAGTTTCAAATTTCTATATATTTTTCACGAATTAATTACAAATTTAGTAGTTTTTGCAAATCTATTATTGCTTACGTATAAAAAAAGTATGACATATTAGAAAAAACTATAAACTAAAGTGAATAACTTTAATCTCAATAATATAATTGTTCTATGTGTCCTCCATTATTTTCAAAATATGACCGATGCCCCCTTTTCAATCTCTCCAAAGAATCTCTTACAATATTTTGGTCCTGGTTAAGTCTATTAATTTCATTTATAATTTTTTGCTGAATGTCCTCCAGACTTCTGTTGGGTCGTTGATAAACTACATTTTTTAAATGACCCCATAAAAATGTATCCATTGGCGTGATATCGGGGCTATTTGGTGGCCAATGAATTGTTCCGTTACGGCCAATCCACTGATTGTAACGCTCGTTTAGGTATGTTACCACTTCTCGAACTGCATGAGGCGGAGCACCATCCTGCTGCCAAATGATATTGTTGTAGGCTTGCAATGGCAACCTTTCCAAGAAATCCTCGATATCGTTATGAAGAAAATGGAGGTATCTTTGGCCTGTTAAAGAGCCACGATAAAATAGTGACATTAAAACATTAAGTGAGCTCCAACCTTGAAACTTTATCATTTCATATCTATGAGGGTTAACTGCTGCCCAGTATCTTGTATTTTTCCGATTGTATACCCCCGATGTTGTAAATGACGCTTCGTCACTCCATAGAATTTTATTATATAAATTATAATCTTCGTCTTGCTCTCTCATCAGCATTGAAGCAACAAATCGAAATCGCAGTTCTTTTTGAAGCTGTGTTAAGTATTGAACGGGAAGGATGCAATATGGTTTTAGACCACATTTTTTTAAAGTTCTGTGAACTGTTCCATAGCTTACTCTCCGGAGCCCTGGACCATACCTTACTTCTCGTACCGCTTGCGGAATAGAACTCTTCGGATTTATAGTAAAATATTGAACAATAGCTCGATCCCTTATATTCCGCCTTTTCATCTTTCTTGGCTTATCTTTCAATGTCTTACTTTCTTCAAATAGGGTCTTAATTCTGAGAATTGTATCCACTGAAATGTGTCTCTGGAAACTCTCAAAAAATGTTCTTTGTGTTTGTCGAGCATTCTCTCCACTTTTGTAATATAATTCTATTACATTTAGCCGTTCTTCTAAAAAATATTTCATTATTTGTAATTAATTCGTGAAAAATATATAGAAATTTGAAACTTGATTATTTTGTCTAACTGACGGACGCTTTAAAGCAGGTTAAAGGGTGAACAGGTGAAACGGGTATCCATCTATCAGGTATTAATCTTACGGTAGACGAACATTTTCCGAATTTAAAACTGAAGAAAAAAGGCGTTTTTGAATTAAAAATCCAACATTTTAGATCAAAATTTATATGAGAAATCGGATAAGCTCATTAAAAATACGGCATCCCATTTAAAAAAATATCAAAGTGACCCCTAGTACTTTTGTTTGATGTTCAATTGTTTTTTGCTGAAGATATTCGAATTCGCGGGAGAAAATGACTTAAGATGGCTATTTCAGTTTTTTTTATAAAAGTAGTCTTGGTTGGATAACCCTGTACAGGGTGTTCTATTTTTGATAGTTTTATAGGGTATCACGAAAATCATAAGGAATTTCATAAATCTGATATAGATGTTATGAGTTCTTTTTTTAAGGAAACAATTGCTGCGAAAACAGATCATGGCTACCTTGTTCCCCTGGACAGCTACAGGGTGATTTTCAAATTTTGACGGTTATTAAAATTCCATGTAACTTCTTTATTATTATAGATACGAAAAAACTGTAAATTGATAAAATATGTAGTTTTTTCCGTAAAATTCAGTGGCGTAGCCAGTTTTTTTCTATCTTGTTTAATTTTTAAGAAATTGACCCAAATTATATTTTTTCTTATGGGACACCCTGTATATTTTCAATTACGTTTATTCTGCTTACCATTAGCTTTTCAAATATATATACATTTTTGCAGTTTTCTAAAGAAATAGCTGAGTAATTTGCAAATTACTTTAGATAGGCCTATTTTGCACATAGCAAGCCCCGTTAGTAAGAAAAGGACAAAAGAATATGTATGACTAATTATTTTTTTATATGTTTAAAACTCTGAAAATATTTACCTCATCATTTAGTGTCACCAACTTTGGAAATACATCGATTTTGTATTTTTTAAATAAAAGATAAAGCATAGAAATATAGATCTACAAAACCATTTTTATTTTAAATAAACAACAAAAAAATATACATAACAATTACAACAAATGCTCAAATTGGAGCCCATTGGCATCGATACATAGCTGGCATCTTCTACCAACACCATTCAGGGAGTTCCGAATACTCAGGTGTTTTATGCTTCTTAAAGCGGCTTCAAAATTTTGTCTTAGTTCTTCAACCGTATTACTTCTGACGCTGTAAATTTTATTTTTTAAAAATCCCCAAAAATAAAAATCTAATGGGGTGATATCAGGTGAACGGGCTGGCCACCTAATAGGTCCATTATTTGCAAGCCATTTTTCTCCAAAATTGGTGTTTAGGCAATTTACCACAATGGCTGCGTTGTGGGATGGTGCACCGTCATGCTGAAAAAAAGCTTTTCCCTCTCTTGTAATGGTATATTGTCTAAATAACTGATGATATGTCTTTCCAAAATATTCAAGTAAATCTCGGAATTTAGATTTCCTTCAAATATTTCATAGGCTAGAACTCTATTTCCCAATAGAGCCAGCCACACATTAAATCCAAATCGACCCTGATATACTCTATGTACTTGCTGATGAGGATTATGATCGGCCCACAGATGATTGTTGTGGCGATTAAATATTCCGTCGCTTGTTACTCGTGTTTCGTCGGTCCAGATTATTTTGGTAAAAAATAATTCATCTTCACGCAACATATTTAAATACAAATTACAAAACTGAAGTCTCCTCTCTGAATCACCAGGATGCAAATGATGAGTTTTTCGAGGTCTGTAACATTTAAATTTGTTAGTTTTTAACAGACGGGATGATTTTGAGGGTACCACGCCAATATCTTTCTCAATATTTCTAAGTGAAGTGGTCGGATCCGCAGCCACGCATGCCAATACATTAATGGTTTCATTTGCTTTATTTTCCTTCTGATAGGTCATTGGTCTTGCTTTTGAAAACGATCCATAATTAATAAGGTTATTTTCAAGCCTTTGAAAAATTCTTAAATCAGGTTGCTGCCGCTCCGGATATCTTTCAAAATACAAATCAGATGCTGCCCGACTATTTTTTTGACACTCAAGAAAACATTCTAGCATATTATATTTTTCAAAATTTTGGAACTTTTCCATTCTTAACCGCGTATATTAACTTTGCTTTATGACAAATTAAAGACAGACTGACATGTCTATAAATAATTTAAAAAAATGATTTTGTTATCCATGGCTTACTAAGAGATTTTTAAATTATTATCTGGTAAAACGTAAAATTTGCAAATGCAAAGAAATTAGTAGATAAAAAGTCATCATGCATTTATAGAAAATTTCACTTTTAATACAAAAAATATAAAAAGAATTAAATAATTATATGAACAATTAAAAAAATTATTATTTTTATTTCTTTTAAACATAATTTTGGAAGAAAGCTATTTTAACAAATTACAGAAAATTGGTCGAGCCTTGGGCATAGTGTTGATAATAAAAAATTAATAGTTTTTAGAATTTTGTATTGCATGTACTAAAATTGAGATATGACATTTTAGAAATGGTGAAATAAGACTTACTCTTTTGTTTTGCTCCTACCTGCCATCGCCCGTTACGAAAAATGAGGAAAATTTATGAAAATCGCTTATTATCGAATTATTTTATCAAAAAACTGATTACAAATATATATATTTATAAAGCTAATGGTAAGCAGAATAAACGTAATTGAAAATATACAGGGTGTCCCATAAGAAAAAATATAAGTTGGGTCAATTTCTTAAAAATTAAACAAAATAGAAAAAAACTGACTACGCCACTGAACTTTACAGAAAAAACTACATATTTTATCAATTTACAGTTTTTTCGTATCTATAATAACAAAGAAGTTAGGTTAGTTCAGGTTAGTTGTCAAAATTTGAAAATCACCCTGTAGCTGTCCAGGGGAACAAGGTAGCCATGATCTGTTTTCGCAGCAATTGTTTCCTCAAAAAAAGAACTCACAACATCTATATCAGATTTATGAAATTCCTTATGATTTTCGAGATACCCTATAAAACTATCAAAAATAGAACACCCTGTACAGTGCGTTTCGGGTCATAAGATTTTATATCCTATATTTTCAACCCCAACGTCTTTTACTGTATCAATGTTAGTAATAGTGCCAGAGGCCTGTTTTAGCCAAGATATGAACCATACTCAAAATTTAGCATTAGATTTCACTAAATGGAATCTGTAATAGTTACGCATTAATATGTTTATGCGAAACTAAATTGTGAAATATAACAAGTACGACTTTAATAAATTAGATAGAAATAAAATATGATTGGATATGATGGTATTGGAACCAAACAGCGGAAATACGCCTACACGACTCAACAACATCAGAAGAGTTTGAAATAAGGAAGGGTGTGAGGCAAGGTTGTATTTTGTCCCCGATGTTGTTTAACCTGTATGTGGAAAGAGTCTTTGCAGATGCAAACACTCCTGAATGCTCTTAGTGAGACAAGCCAACGATCAGGCCTAAAAATCAACATCGATAAAACAAAGTTCATGGTCATATCTAGAGATGCTTTCCCCGACGTTAATTTACAGTTGAACAGTGAGCGAGTTCAGCGAGTGGAAGTGTTTTAGATACTTGGTATGGGTTGTAAATGAGTAGTGGAATCCATCTGGTCGGTCCTTCTCTATGGTGTCGAGGCATGGACGCTTAAGGCTGTCACAATCAATAATCTCGAAGCATGCGAGATGTGGGCGCTAAGACGGATGCTTAAAATATCATGGACGGAGCACGTAAGAAACGAGGATGTGCTTCGAATGACTCAATTTGAAGATCGAAAGCTATTCGAGCATATCAAGGAGAGGAAAATCTCCTACCTTGGGCAAATTGTACGTGGAGAACGATACCACTTTCAACGACTAGTCCTGCAGGAAAAGATTGAGGATGGTAGACAAGGAATGGGAAGGAAGAGATTGTCTTGGCTCCGGCAGCGGCGGATTCAGGGGGGGGGGGGGGGGCGAATGGGGTCTCGCCCCCGCCCCTGAGCCTTAATCGCGGCTTAAGTCGCAAAGCCGATATACGACATACGCTTTCTGGGACCAGAAATTCCAAAGAAATAAATATAAGGAAAAGCTTATAGTCACTCAAATTTACATACTTAATTATTAATATAATATAAAACAAGCTAATACCTAATATAAACAAATCTATTATGTATTAGGTATTATTGCTTTTAAAAATTAACAAATCTCAACATTGTGTTACCGCGGTATAGGTATATGTATTGTATTGATAACTGCCGAGTGCCGATGCCGCCAGAACGGATCAAGAGAGCAGGATCCGCGAGAAATATCCGTAGACCAGCCATAACTGCTGAATAGGCTATTTAGTTTATATAAAAGCAATAATTAATAATAGAATATTAACATTTAATTTCGTGTCAAAGCAACTTGCTGTTCGTCTTTATTTTGTTCACCGTAGTTTTAAGAAAATATAAGTTTTTGTAATTTAGTTAAGGCCCTATCGTGAAAATAAACTTTTTTAAAAGAAACTTCGTCGATCCTGTTATTTAACTGGCGCTGCGAACAGGATAGTGTAATTTCGCCCTTTATCGGTTCCCGTTGTGCGAGAGTGATTTTCAAATCTTTGTGCACTATCCGGACTAAAAAGACTTGTCCTGCTAGACTGTGTACTGTGCATATACAGTGAGTCCCAAAACTGTGTGTTTGAGACACGATTTGGTGAAACAAATCGGCTGCCGTGTTGCTAGTGACATTGTGAATCCAGTTCCTGTCTTTCCTGGACGCAGATCGACACCCCAGACATTAGAACCCTTCAGCCACGCCTTTATAGTTATTCTTTGGTTGTGAACCGCTGCAGCATAAGCTTTATGGATTCGTCCTTGATTATTCTGTAAGTAATTGCTGAATTGCCATTTAATGTCTTCTCCCTCTGATCGATTAAAGAATATTTTGTCAAAAAATAGGGTCGCTTTAGGATTAGATTCTGAAAATATAGAAACAGAGAATATTTCTGACAGCGAGTCAGATACTTTAAATAAAACTCTAACTCCCGGAATTCAAAGCGAGTAAATAAATTTATTTGATAGTTTAAGCCTAAATAACAAACCTACTATGGAAAATCTAAGATTTCATACTTCCCTATTGCCAAACTTCTCAGGCAACCAAGAACATTTAGAAAGTTTTATTTTATCTATCAACGAATTTTATACATTATATTATAGCAATAATGCAAACGAACAAAATACAGTCGTTTTAGCTGCCATTAAATCCAAATTAGTTGATGATGCACGAAATTTTCTACTCTCTAGACCAGACCTAACTAATTGGCCCTCTATTCGAGAAGCATTAAGACAAAAATTCGGTGATCCTATCACGTATTTAGTTTTAATGCAACAACTTCAGTATCTAAAAATAAATAGAAATGAAAATATTTTACAGTTTGTAGGCAGACTAAAGACATTTGTGCAAAGAATCATTTCTAAGGTACAATGCGAAGTCAATGATAACACTTCAAAAATCACAATAATCACACAAATAGAAAGTACTTCAGTGTTAATTTTGACAGCAAATTCGCCCCAAACCTTAAAAACGATGCTTATGATTAAATGCCCTAAAACGCTTAATGACGCCCTTACACATGTAGTGAATTACAACATGATTGAATCGCAAGTTAACTTTACAAATAATTGTTCATCTTTTCAAACCACTAATAGAGCAAATCATAATAATCAAACCAACAAACCAATAAATAGGCCATTTAATGCCCCACTTCCACAACCTATAATGCCACCTTCTCAATTCCCCAGTCAACCCATCTTTGTGCAACCCCGACCGATACAAAGATACTTTCCGACAAATTCCCAAGTTTTTGGCAGACAATCAAAACCGATTCCTCCACAAAATAGAAATTATCAAACAAATCGACAAGATGCGCCTGTCCCAATGTCCATATCTACTGCAGGACCTTCCCGCATCCAACAACAGAGGCAACCCTCAAACAGATTCCAAAATCACTTCCAGAATACCGGACCTAGAAACTTTTCTTCCCAGGAGTTGTTTAATGTAGAGGTACAACCTCAAAACTCATGCGACAACCCCTATGAGGTAACTCAACCCTACGAATATTCTCAAAACTTTTCACAATATTCTTACCCCGAGGAACAATTATTTTTCCCACAAGAAATTGAATCTACTACCCAAAACTATCAAATTCAAAATTTCGACATTGAACAAACTACTGATAATTCTGACGAAAATTTTTCAAACCTAGCCTCGAACCAAACATCAACCTAAATAATATAGCACAGCGAATCGAACTACCGTATTTCTATCTGCCCCAAAAACACATTACAGTACTTATCGACTCAGGTGCCTCAGACTCCATCATAACGCCACGAATTGCCAAACTATTCCCAGAAAATATGTAAACAGACTTACAAAGAAAATGAAAACTTAAGAATCCCATTACTTCAAGAATTAGGCGTTAACCAAGACTTTAAGCTACGAGTTTTAAATTGGCACAACGACTTTGACGCACTTATAGGTACTAAAGACCTTAACCTTTCGTTGTTAACATGCTCAATTGTAACAAAAAGGTTAACATCGGTCTAAGAGACCGAAAATTGTTTAAACAAGTTTCATGTCAAACTGAAATTTGCAAATGTATGCTACTGTTATAATATATGTTTTTTAAAATCATATAGGACTAATAAATCACGCAGATCGGTATAAAAGAATTTATTTTATTTTAGAAACAAAAAGATACAAATTTGTTTTAAAATAATGCAAAAAATACATTCTTAAACTTAAAATGATTGAAATACGAAAAACAAAAACGTCTATTAATTAAACTTATTTATAAATTTAGTCTTCATTGTCTTCATTTTGGTTATAGATTTCAGAGCAACCATTACAAACAGGTATTATATGCTCTAAACACAAATATTTTTTGCACACTTGACAGTTATACTTCGTTTTTCGATTTTTTTTGCTGTCGCAATAATAACATCGACCATATTGGTTTCCTCTTGGTGCTTCCTCTGCTTGAATTTTTATGTCACATATCTCTCTGAGTCTCATTTTTATGGCTCTGGGAATATTATCTTGAAGAGCCCGCCGCCTGATATGCGGATCTATTAGTTCCATTCCCAAAGCTTCCAGGAATATTCTCCGTGGAATTTTGTTTTGGCCCTGTTGGTTACATTTATATATAACAAAAGAGTTAATCCCAGCAATATTCATGGCGGTGTAGAAAACTGCCATTGGCCATCTACGGGAACCTCTGGTACAGTTATAAGCTTCGCACATTTTATCTACGACGTCTACTCCTCCTTTTGTCTCATTATAAGTCATAATCATTTCAGGTTTACCTGTTAGTTCATCTAAAGCATCATCATTGTGCATAGTCGATAATAATAGAACATTTTTTCCTGGCTTAGGGATGTAAGAAACAAGTGTGCATTTTTCCTGGAAGGCAAACATAGAAGTTTTTTCAGGACGTGTTATCTTGAACTCGGCCGGAATTTCCCGTTTATTTTTTCGAATTGTCCCTAAGGTGGTAATTTTGTAATCATTTAGTAATTTGTCAGCGACGAGCTTACTCGTAAAAAAATTATCCATTGTTACATTTCTTTTGGATCTCCAAATTGGCTGGCAAATTCTTGGAAGAAGCGAAATGTTCGAATTGTCCACTTTATATGGCCCTGGTGGCTGAGTCCCAGTATAAATTTCAATTTTTGCAGTATAAAATAATTTTGCGTCAACCAGAGAATACATTTTAATGCCATATCTATTAGGTTTACTTGGCATATAAATCCGGAAAGGACAGCGACCTCTAAATGCAGGTAACATTTCATCAACAGTTGTGTAAGCCGAAAGAGAGAAATGCTTTGGTAAGTTGGAATTAAAATTTTCGAAAAACTCTCTAATTGGAGCCAATTTGTCAAGTGTTTTGCGTTCTTCACGGGTTCGTTTATCATCGAATCGGATATGGCTTAACAAAAAGCGAAACCTTGCCTGAGACATAGTTAGACGAAAAATTTCTAATGAGGTCCCATTGGTTTTGAAAAGATCAGAAGCATGCAGTCGACTAGCTTTGTTTATTCCAGCAATATACAATAGGCCAAGTAATGCCCTTATTTCCAGTAAGTCAGTAGGTCTGGCAGTTCTGTTGATGGTACCTATATTTGATATTGCAATAAAGATATTGGTATTTTCGACTATATTCTCTAGCATACTGTCAGTGATAAAACAACCCCAAATTTTTGATGCATTAGATAGTTCGCGCGCTTCTCCTTTTACTCCAGGTAATGTGACAACGATATTATCAGCACGAGTCCTAACACGTTTGTTGGTTGTAACATGTTTCCTCCATTTAGATGAATCTTTGGAAATATAAACCGGTATAGAATGGGAAGACTCACCCTGGTTCTGGTTGTTGTCTATGTCCATAATGCTTACGTTGCTCTCTTCAACTTCATCTTCATCCATATCCTGCTCACTGTCTGTGTTAATGTCCTGTACTTCAACAATATCATTCCCCAAGGTTGGATCATCATCATCATCGAATTCTATTGCAGTGTTTACTTTGTCATCAGAGAGTAACTCTTCATGTAGACGCTTAAGCCACTCTTGTTCTTTTTCGTAACTCATGTTATCTAAAAAAAAATAATAAAAAAATATTTTTAGGACAAAAAATAAATTTTTTAGAGTAAAAAAACTTACCGGTAAAAGTCGAAGACTCCTTAAAAAAAAACTTACACAAAGTATAACAGCGGTCTCAGAGACCGAAATGCCTAGGATTTAAGAACGACGCGCCACTCGTGAATGATTTTAATACACTGAATTCGGAGACTGAAAATATGAAGCTACTGAGCAGGACAAGCGCTCACGGTGGTGCGTTCGATAATTATTCGCCATAGTTATCCAAGTCGGTCTGACAGACCGGGCGTTAACAATGGAAGGTTAAAAACTTAAATGCTCTCATAAACTATGAAAATAAAACCCTAACGTTAAAGAATATTAAAATCCCTTTTTCGCTTGCTTATAATAAACCACTGAATCACCCTGTCGAAAATCTTAACAATAATTTTCTATAATACCAGTTAACTATGAGAAGGGCATGGCCATTTTACCTTCATTCACAATCAACAACCATATAATCCCAGACTCCCTGATTGACGTAAATAACGGCTTTTGTAAAATCCCCAATCCAACTCCTAATGTGAATGTTAACTTTCACCAAAGAGTTAAGGTCATCCCACAAGACCAATTTGAACTACTTGACCCTTCACCTAATATCCCAACAAAATTTAATCCTAACGAACAACTACGACTTGATCATCTAACACCCCTCGAAAAATCCAAAATTTTGCCACTATGTCACGAGTTCAAGGACATTATGTATCATGGGGACTGTGACCTGACGTTCACAAGTCAGACAAAACACTTTATCCGAACGACAGATGACAGACCCGTTTATGTCAAATCCTTCAGGCATCCCCCTAGCATGAATCGAGAAATTCAATCTCAAATCCAAAAGTTGCTCGACAATAAAATTATTCGCCCATCAATATCACCTTACTCTGCACCAGTTTGGATAGTTCCGAAGAAGTCCGACGCTTCCGGAAAGCGTAAATTTAGAATGGTAATCGATTACAGGTCCCTGAATAATACTACAATTGAGGAAAAATACCCCTTGCCCAGAATCGAGGAAATTCTAGACAATCTTGGCAAATGTACCTATTTCACCACCCTAGATTTAGCCCAAGGATTCCATCAGATCGAAATGAATCCCTGTTCTATCGAGAAAACCGCCTTTACCGTCAATAATGGTCATTACGAATACCTGCGCATGCCCTTTGGGCTTAAGAATGGGCCGGCAACGTTTCAAAGAATGATGGATGAAATCCTACGAGATTACCTCTACAAATTCTGTTTCGTTTATATGGATGATGTTGTCATCTTCTCCAAGTCCTTATCAGAACACATTGACCACATTCGTAAAATTTTCAAAAAGCTCAAAGAAGTGAATCTTAAAATACAACCCGATAAATCCGAGTTCTTATGCAAGGAAGTTGCATTCCTAGGTCACATTATAACTTCCGAGGGAATAAAACCCAATCCATCAAAAATTGACGCAATCCAGAGATATCCTATACCGAAAACACAAAAGGAAATAAAAGCCTTCCTTGGACTAGTAGGCTACTATCGTAGGTTTATTCAAAATTTTTCCAAGGTCACATTCCGTATAACCAAATGTCTTCGGAAAGGCAGTGAAAAGAATATCGGAAATCAGGAATTCAAAGAATCTTTCTTAAAATGCAAGGAACTCATTAGCAATTCCCCTATTCTGCAATATCCAGATTTCAGTAAGCCGTTTAAACTCACCACGGATGCCTCTAACATCGCTATTGGCAGCGTCTTATCTCAAAATGACCATCCAATAGCCTACTACTCCCGTACCTTAAACTCTGCCGAAAGAAACTACTCTACCATAGAGAAAGAGCTTCTTTCCATAATAGATTCCACAAAACATTTTCGATGCTACCTTTATGGAGTAAAATTCCTTGTAGAAACCGATCATAACCCCCTTGTATGGCTTTCCAAAATCAAAGAACCTAACTCCAGGCTAATCCGCTAGAAATTAAAGCTAGAAGAATTTAATTTCGATATTAAATACAAAAAGGGCAAAGAAAATGTCGTAGCCGACGCTTATCACGCATAGAACTTAACACCAATGAAACTGACAATACAAACCAAATTGACGCTCAATCTAATGCCCCTAACGCTGATGCTACAGTCGCCAATTTAGCCGAATTTGGCCTCGCTGACTTCGTTCTCAACGAAAAATATAATGACGTAATAAACAAAGATACAGCAGCACTGGTCCAACAATCCCCAGAAGTGGTTACGCCACTTGAAAACCGTGACGTCAACGACAGTTCTTCCGGCGTCACAGTTCATTCGAACAATGATACTCAAGGTAAATTTCTGCCCATCTCCGAGCTACCCCTAAACCACGCAAACAACCGCTTAGTAATCGACTACGGAGACGAATTTAAACATTCTTTTACAAGGCCCTTTCAGAAAAATCATCACTTTGTACGAATCTTAAAGGAAAACCAACAACAGCATATGTTAAAATTACTAAAAGAAATTATAAGACCTGACGTCATCTTTACTATCTATATTCCAAATCAGGAACTAAAAGTCGAATTCCAACGATTTATTTCAGCCAATCTAAATACTACAGCCAAACTTGTATTATCCAATATTTATTTAATGGACGTAACGAATACTACACAACAACAAGACATAATTTCGAACTACCACCAAACTAATCACAACGGCATAACCGAAACATATAACCACATCAAGCAAAAATACTATTGGCCCAAATTAAGAGATTCCATTACAAACTTTATAAATAAATGCGAAATATGCCTACAAAGTAAATACGAAAGACATCCCTACAAAATTGCATACGAAGGCCCTTTACTTTCAGAAAAGCCCTTCAAAACCATTCACATAGACATTTTTCAATTTCTAAACTGTCAATTTCTAACAATAATAGATTCATTTTCGAAATATGCACAAGCATATTTTATACCAGATAAAAATGCAGTCACCATTTTAAGTAAATTAAGACACTATTTCTCTCACCATAATACACCCCAGAAAATTGTTAGCGACCAAGGAAAAGAATTCCAAAATAATCTTTTCAAAGAGTTTTGTCAGCTTTTTTGTATAGAGATTCATTATACAACCCCTGGTAATTCTTCCTCTAATAGCCCCGTAGAAAGATTACACTCAACCTTACTTGAAAAACTCAGGATACTTAAATTAAAGAATCCCAAGGAAACTCCGCAAAATCTTATCATTTCGGCCATACTTATTTATAATCAGAGTATACACTCAACCACTGGACATTCCCCTTTTTCTATACTTTATGGTCCATATCTCAACGAACCAAACCTAAATAATGATTTAACAATTTTTGAACAATATAATGAAAGACGCAAAAACGAATTATTACCCTTTTTTAAATGCGTTTATAAATCGGCATAATATCACAAACAAGCCCAAAACACTCAAAAACAGAATAAAAATACCGAGGAACCGCCCAATGTTCAAACCGGCCAAGTCGTATATAAGAAAAATAACCTCCGAAACAAAATGAACCCCCAGTATATACCCACAAAGGTTACTACAGTAAATAAAAACAAAATCACAGGTATATCAAAGAAAAAACCTATTTCTGCACATATTAGAAAAATAAAAAGGCTCAGAAAAAACCCTACTTCTTTTCAGCCTCCTGATCCAGATCCTGATCCTGCAAGTTCAAGTGAACCCTTGCCAGGCCCTTCAGGTCTACAAACTACCTAACAATGGGTACTATAGAGAAGAATCTTTCCTTCCTTAATTATTGATCACTATCATACAACATATATACCATTTAACGTTTCTAGTATTAAGTTCACATTATCCCATTTATTAAGTAATGTTTTAATTTTAGAATCTATGGTGAACAAGCAAAATAATAATTATACAAAGACACAAATTTTGCATGTTTTTAAAGCCTTAAATAACACTTTCGATACATATGCAAAATTGAACGTCTACGAAAACAATCACAAAAAGCGCGGAGTAATGAACTTTCTCGGAAGTGGCATCAAGTTCGTCACCGGTAATCTAGACAATAATGACTTAGACACAATTACGCAAAGTTTAGAAATTCTCAAGCATAATTAACTAAACTCTATGCATAAGATTAACGACCTTAGTTCATTTGCAGGTAATATTATGAATAAATTCGAAGAAAATATAAAAATTATAAATGAAAATTCAAAGACTATTAAGACCGAACTTTCAAATTTAAATAACGAAATAAACCTAATATTATCGATACAAGATCAATATATTGAAATAAGCAATCTAAGTCAATATTTAGAAAAACTCTTACGAATTTTCTCCTTTGCTAATTTGCAAACCCTAGACCTTGAAATTTTAAGCTTAAACGAAATTAATGAAATTTGGCAGTATCTTAATTTGCACTATCCTAAAAACACCCTATGGTCTATTAAGCATGCATCAGAACTTCCTCTTATCTGCAAAACCGGGTTTTTAATTTTAAACGAAATGGCAATCCTCGCAATTAAAATACCAATTTTCGAAAAAAATGTTTGTAATCTTAATATTGTTTACCCTATACCAAACAACGACTCCCAGATTTTAATTAGTCCTAGCAAATACTATTGTAATGAACTATGGTACAGAACCTGTAATGAAGTTAGCTCAAGATGGATATGCTCCAATCCACTGGCCAACAGTTGCTCCTTGGCCCAAGGTTGTCAGTACGCCACTGTCCAAAACAGCTACCAGGTGCACACTGTAACGCACAAAAATTCCTTACTACTCTGCACAAAAAGTCCAGAACCAGCCTATGAAGACTGCTTTCAATTCCAGAAAGTAACTTTAGAGAATTGCTCCATTATTCAAAGCCAGTGCGACGTCATCGTTCATCAACGCAAATACTCTTTGGCAATAAACAATATATCCACCATATACCCAGAGACGGCAAATCTACAGCCCACAAATTTTACCATAAACTTACAAATTAGGCATTTAGAAGACCCCACAAAAATGCAAGAAGATCTTCTAGAACCTATTAGATTTGAAAATCTCATCCCTCAACAGCAAACGCATTATGCTATATATTCAACAATCTGCATCATCCTAGTGGGTAGTTTGATTATAGCCATCTACCAGTGGAAGAAACATAAATATCTAAAGGCAATCCCTGTGAAAATTCTGCAAAAATCATCAACGAGGACGTTGAAAGATCTCAGGGTGGAGGAGAAATATCCGTAGACCAGCCATAACTGCTGAATAGGCTATTTAGTTTATATAAAAGCAATAATTAATAATAGAATATTAACATTTAATTTCGTGTCAAAGCAACTTGCTGTTCGTCTTTATTTTGTTCACCGTAGTTTTAAGAAAATATAAGTTTTTGTAATTTAGTTAAGGCCCTATCGTGAAAATAAACTTTTTTAAAAGAAACTTCGTCGATCCTGTTATTTAACTCGCGTATTTTTAACTCGCTGAATACTGAGAAACACTGCAAATTCCAGCCCGTCCGGAACCCCCGGCCACCCGTAAAAGAGTAAAACACGTAAACAGGCGTTACTCGCGTTAGTAAAGCTGTTGAAATTTTTATTTCTTAATTGTAGCTCTATTATTTTATTAATTTATTGGTGTCGAGTGAGTGAGTTAGTGAGTTATTGTTTGGATGTGAAGTTTCACAATTACCTCATAATGAGTGCTAATGAAAATAAAAAGGAAAGGCAGGGACAATTGACAGCTTTTTTAAACGAATGAAAAATTTTGAAAATAAGCATGATGGTAGTGAACCAGTAGTTGAAACTGTAAGTACATTTTAATTGTTTTTATACAGTGTGTCTACGTAAGCTCAAATCGCATGGAAAACTTTCTTATTATTAATTTTAAGAAAAAAGTTATTTTTCATTAAACGTTTATGTTTCTGCATAGTCTAATAGTTAAAATGAAAGTCATGGTCAAAATTTTGCAGGCGTATGTCGTATGCGAGGTTTTTCAAAAAATATGAATTTGATATATTATGATTGACGATAAGCTCGAGTCGCCCCCCCCCCCCCCTCAGCAAAATCCTGGATCCGCTACTGGGCTCCGGAACATAAGACATTGGACGGAATGCATGACTTTCAATCTCTTCAACGAGCTGCAATGGAACGACGCATATGATGAGAGGACGGAGGACGCCTACGCAGGAATCTGCACGGCACTTTAAGAAGAAGAAGAATATGATTTTTAAATGCAAATATCTTGAAAACGGTTAGAGATATCACGATCGAGCAGGAATATTCTTTTAACTTGTTCTTTAAAAAATTTGTGTTGAAATTTATCTACTATTAGAGATACAAGAAGAAATCATAGAATTATTAAACCCACTGCAAAGTAACTAGCGCCTTCTTAATTAATAACATGATATTGCCAACTTTTAATTCGATACAAGTGCTAGAGTGTTTGAACCATCTTAATTAAAAGTGGATTTATGCAGACCAGTTAAAAACAATTAAATTATTAAATTAACAATTTAGAATTACCAACGTTTGTTGGTAATGTTATGGTGGCGCTAAGGCAAATTATTTAACAACTAATGAAAATAAAAGAAATTTAAACCAAACTGCGGTCTTACCTTATTAACTAACCTGAACTAACATGCATAGATCCACCTCAAATAACTCTAATTAAATGTAATTCACTATCTTGGCGGGTTACAGTACAAAAAATACGTAGCTGTATTTTTTGCGGTTACGGTTACCTTTAAGATACCGTTTCAAACTAAATTATTTAAAAATGCAATGCAACAATTTTGCCTCGAACTAAAGGTTTTTTGATCAGGTGACAATTTACCACATTTACGTATTTGTGGTATTTTTTGCTTTCCCTCAGTTTTCCAGGTCGTTTCGATTACAGAAATGTCATAACAAACTATCAGTTCATCATATTAATATGTAGATAAAAGATGTCTGCTTCATGCAATATTCTTTTGTAGTTTCGATATATCACTATTGCTGTTAAGGGCGACCTATTATTGGATAATTGACTTTTATTATGCTGTTAGGGCCTTACAGGAAAAGTTCTCTATACATACATTTATCCATTATATGTTTGTATACTCCTGTAGGTTTTTTTTCCGTATATTTTTAACAACTGAACTTCCATAAGTACTCAAAACCTAGTATTTCAAGAGTACATTTAAATTTTAAAATTATAGTTATCTCAGACGAAAGGAAAGGATCAAACGTGTCAAAACTACGTCAAAGTATCTCCCCCCTCCTCATAAATAACATGTCTCACAAAATTAATTGAGTTAGGTAAGATTTTGAGGTTTTACTATGTAAAAATCTCACCCTGTAACAATAGAAATTAGAGTACTTTCTTTCTCCCCTTCCAGGAACAGGAAACAATACTGGAAAATGCACCAGAGCATCATGCTTTAACCTTTTACGCCTAGAATTTTCGGAATTTTGGTTAGAATTTATTTAATATAAATTTATTCTTGTTGTAAGTGTACACTGTGCGCGAATTTTCTTTTCCCTTAAACGAATATTTTATATTTTTATTTTCTCTAAATTCATAATAATATTAACAATTAGTAGGTAGTTTGTTCTTTTAACTGGTTTGCTATTGATTCAGTTATTAGTTTCTGATTAATTAACTTACTTATTGCCTAAGAAGACGGCATGCTTCAATACATATTTACTACGGGATTGACCAAACATAACTTTTCAGATTTAGTGACCGTGTGGTATGATTTTCACCAAGATTAGTTAACAGTGTGTCAACAATTCGATATTTATCTGGGTATGTAATATAAGGATTTCACTTACTATCAGCCCTAAGATCAAACACACAAGTTAACTCTAGACGCTAACTTCGAAATTACCTGTTTTTCAACCACAGTGAAAAATTAACAAGTAGGCTTTTTCCAGTTGCTGTCATGGAAATGTTACGTTAAAAGTTAACTTGTGTGAATAAGAGATAGAGAGGCGGTTAAATCAAAAAAATGTTAGCCATTTACGTTCACGTTTACTTGCCCTTCTCAAGCGGTTCTAGTTCTCCGGATTTTTTTAGATATTATGTATCTATACTTTCCCAACAATGTATGGTAATGAAAATTTGAAATAACTTTTTTATTTTTGAAAATATTCGAATTATTTAAACACATTCGTATAGGCATTCTTTCCGGTTTCTTGTGAGCCTCAACAATTTTTTTTTTCTTATGGCAGCCATTTTGAATTTTTTGATAAAAAGTTTCCTTTCCAAGTTGTCTCCTAATTATGATAAAGCACTATTGCTCACAAAATTTCAAGTCACTTGACCAAACGTCTTTTTACTTGTGATCTCTCTATTTTTTCTTTAAATTAGGAATTCTCCTGCGACTTCATTTGATTCTGCAAACTGTTTAGGTCTTATCACTTGTAAAAATTTTGAAATTTACTTTTGCCTCGATTATTTTTGTTTGTATTTGTTTGATTGAAGAAGTTTTTATTCTGCAAAGTATTGGCGCCTATTCTATTAATTCTAATATTGATAGTGCCTCACTACTATTAGTGCCTCTCTACTATGGGATTGGACCAACAGGGACTCAGTCTTTCGGTAGTTTGTACGTACTGTTTGGTCTAGATCTCGTGTGTGTAGTTAAAGTATGTAATTCATCGTGTAAAATTTTGTTAGCAAGAAAAGATATTCAGCCCTATGATTAAACACACAAGTTAAATTTTAACGTACCGTTTCCATGACTACAATCGAAAAAAGCCTACTTGTTAGTTTTTCACTGTGGTTGAATAACAGTTAATTTTGAAGTTAACTTCTAGGGTTACAGCAGATTTTTAATATTTTTTTTTCTCTAAGACCGGAAGATTCGGAACCAATTAAAAAGCGCCAACAAACTACTAACTTAATTGCCTAAAACTTTGTGTCCACCTGTACAAATTTAGAGCATGTGTACGTTGGTGGCGGAGCGAAAACGGAACTGGGCTTCACTTTTGAAATGGGTTGAAGAAGGCGATAAAAAAAGGATGTGTTCAAGTAAATGGTTCACTGTTATCACGCCTCTGGACATACCGCTTAAATGTTAAAGGTAAGTGTGAAAGATAGCTCATGTATCCGCTTTAGAGGCGATTTTCTTAAAAATATATGGCGGTGACTTGATATTAAGAATTTTAATAAAACTCAGTCATAAGTAATCTCGAACGATTAAACATATTAAGCCACCCCAACCTGCGAAGAAGCGGGGATATACGGCTTTGCCTCCCAATTCACGTGTCATAAAACAATTTTCTAATGTCCCGTGGAAGATAATGCATATGGCTATAATAGATAAGTTTTAAATTTCCATAGGGAGTTCTTACCCTTTAGGGGCAAGTACCAAACATTTTCTGTATAAGGTTATTGATTTATTTAAATATTGTTCATAACTCTGTTAACTTGCGAATCGTTACCAAAAATGATTAAAGATGATTTACGTGGATTAAATTATTGTAAAAATGTGCTTTACTATGAAAATACCTCAGGTCAATATTCATTATCTTTTTGGTACTCTCCACTACGACGTCAGACAAAGAAAAGTATGTCTCGTCACCCTAATATTATTTTGTGCTATATCCTAAAGCGGAAGTTTTGGAAAATTGCCTCTGAGCATACTTTTTATTATATTTTCATTTACTTTAAATTGTAAAAAATGTAGACAGCAATTATTAACTAATGGTATCCTATATTATTTTTAATAACTAAATTGAATTTGATTTCAATGATAGGAGAAATTTAATATATAATTTAAGGTTAGGGCATAGAAGAAAAACAACTAATTTCATACTTCTGGAAATAAATGTGTGATACTATAGACCACAAAAGCTGGAACTCTTTGCTTTATGTTATCCAACTAGACTTGGAAAGTGGATAACTATTAAAATTATTATTTATTATTAGATATTACAGTTATAAATATACTTCTAAATATCTAGTGATAAACGAATATAATAAAACTCCTCCAAACCTTTTTTCAAAATATTTTTGTAAGATAAAAAATGATCACAAAAATGATTTTCTGTTCAGCTTGGGCGTAAGAGACTCTATTTTTCTATTAGGCCTTTTTTCGGTGATACTTTTTTGTGGCATATTCTTAATTACTAGCAATACATTATAAAACGCCTTCTCGACCTCGTTGGGTATGTGCACTTGCATTTGCCTTAAATGATCTTGCTTCAAGTGAAAACCATTTATTTGCTTTTTAGCCTCTAGCACTTTCTGTAAAAAGTATCATAAGAGACGTGTGTATGAGTTGGCTTGCATTTAACCGATTTATGTGTTTGCAGTAAATTAATTTTTGTCCCTACTGTATCACTGAAGCTTCTTTGTATTCTATAGTACTGAAATAATATTTCTTGTAAATTATGTGCTCGACTTTAATAGAGGTATGGTGTTGTTATCAAGAATCTTTATGGGAATCAAGTTTTATTTTTAACTCCCAACATTAAACCGATGAGGCTTCGAATATTCCTCGGATTAGGTTATTTCACTGGTTTGTTTTATATATTGGCTAAGTGAATTAAACAGTTAGATCACATTTATTTTGGTGTTTATTAATCCGATTCGGCACTTGTTTACACAATAACTTTTTAATACATGATTAACTACTAACTTTAATTACTAACTCTAGTACAGGACAACTTTTTATAACATTACTACACTTATTACTTGGTGCTTTTATCTTAAGCGATGCAATTTGTCATGTCCAACGGTGAATGACCAACGGTAATTTTGACGTACGTGTTGAGCTTTCGATAGTTTAACCCGCAGTGTCTCTCGACGAACTGTCAGCTTGCTATGTCGCTAGGAAACCACGCTCCGCTGTCACACCGATCAATCACAAGGCAACATACTTCGCGCGTTGTATTCTAAATGGCTATTTACTGTTCCGCCATGTTTCCTCTGGACCAATGGTTAACTTTCCCGCTTTGTGTACTGCGGTGAGCTTGACCTCTTAGCGGCAAAGCATGTCAAACAATATACGTTTTTACAATCTTCAAAAATAGACTTTTTAACACTGAATCTGTTTTGAGAATACTTTTTTTTGCTTAATTAACGGTAGCGACAGGCCGCTGTTTTGATATAATATCTGCACATTTGGTAGCTTGTCTGGACGACAATATTATTCGTTCTGAAAACATTAGATGCATTTTGTTTCGCTGTTTCTCTGACCGTTGAGGAATTGTGTTGCTAATGGAATATTTGAGAAGCAGTTATTTTATCTAGACAAAGAGTAGTATTGATTCTGAAAACATTGGTTGCATTTAATTTCACTATTTTTATTGCATTTGAGCAATCGTTTCTCCAACAATCTTAGTTATACTCTGGAAATCAAAATAATTAGTTTCCTGCATTTGAAAAATTTTAAATTTAAAGTTCCACATAAAAGCAATGGACGCTTATAACTAAAGAAATTAGGCTCCTTATTTTAATTTTTGTATGCCTTTTAATGCAGTTTTGTACACGCCACGGTCAATTTCAAGTACTTTGCCATATCCCGGTTAAATGTATTTAAGGCCTTCCCTAGGTATGTTCTGACCTTAAGCAATGTTGCAGAGCACAAGACGTTATAAAATTTGTATTTCGTACAATGCATCTATCAGGCCATATAAATACTTGTAAGTTGGGAGTGTCTATCATTATTTGTTTTAAACTATAAATTACTGCGGGTAAAAGAAAATGTGAAGGATATAGAAAAACTAAACATTAACACTAAAACATTTTAAAGCGATATCGAACAAGCTAACACTGTATAAAGTCTATAGAACATCATAATTCTGTGCATAAAGTAGCGTGTGATCATTCCTTACAGTAATTACCAAAAACTTTTAACATGGCTCATGATAATTATTTGATTTAAACGGATATAGAACAGGCAATATAGAAGGAGATAGGGTGATGGCTTGTCGTCGGCGTAAAAATAAAACTTCCTATGTAGAGGTTTTTTCTGTATATTTTGGAGCACCCCTAGAGCCTTTGTTTTAAGTACTACAAAGAACTTTAAATTACAAATATTAAAATGATTTTTCCTGAAGCGTCAAAATTTGTCATCCGATAAAACAAATGAACATCGTAAATTTGTTTAAGACACCAGGTTGTTGTTTTAACATTGAAAATGTTTATATTATCGCACGGGCACGTAAGTATGGGTACGGAATTCGAAATTCTTGTGTTGCATTTGTCCCTGACGTCACACCGAATTAAAATGATATGGTTTCGCTGGAGCAGTCAGCGGGTGCGCCCAGCGTTCGCGATCGAGTGTAGCAATCGGCCATCGGCCGTCGCCACAGGGTGGTTTGGCTGGCGTGGCTGGAGCAGCGCGCTTCAGATTATATTCGTATTTCGTAGTGGAAGCGCTTATCTATGATTTATAATGAACGCCGATAACATTAGTTGCATGCTGTTGTTGGAGGAAGAAGACGAAGAGGAGATGTTAGCCCAAATTCCTTCATTTCGACAAACGTCATATTAACACTTGAATTTATACTATAGCATATTTAAATCAAAGCTGCAGCATACCAAGTAAACCAATCAATTTGATTAAGACGTCAAAGTATCAAAACATTTTAAAATTGTATCATTAGTTGGTATATCCGAAAAAAATATCAAAATTAGAAAAAAGTCAGTGGCGTGCGTTTTTTTGTCAATAATATCCGTTGAAGTGTTTCCCGGGACGCCACTGGACTTAATAACACCCTTTACATCAAAAACGGGGCAACTCCGGACACATGTTCAGGTTAGTTCAGGTTAGTACTTCTGAAACACCCTGTATACATTCAAAAACACAAATATTTATATCAAAATATTGATAACAAACAATAACACCAAACGATACAATGCAATAATGCGAAAATCACCGGTAAACTAAATTCAACCCTGTCGCCCAGGGCCTTTTAATTTTATTGCCGCTTGACCAATCGAAATAGAGTTACGGTTGTCATTAAGTACTATAAGTACTGATCAATGTTTCCTTCGTATGCATAATCTTGGATTTGAATATGGTATAGGGTAGACTGGGGCAAGTGTAAAAATGGGGTAAGTGGAAAATCAGAGCGCCAATCAGGCAATATTGAAAGTTTACTTGTCTGCGTGGTTCGAGGCTACTAACTATACAGGGTGTTAATTTGAAAACTTCCCACCACGGATTTATCGAAAACCACTGGTTAAATGAAAAAACGCCGAGATACGTCAAAAGATTTGCCAAAGGGGACAACTTTTTAACCGAGAGCTACTTCACCCCCTTTTACCCTCTGCCCCCCGGGGTCATCCCCTTAAAAATTTTAAATGACAAGAGGTACCAAGTAATAGCTTGTTTGAAAGGTCTTTCAAAGTGCTTTATTTTGACGTTTGATTTTTTAAAATCGGTCGATTCGTTTTCGAGAAAATTAGAAAAATCTTTATTTATCTTAATTTGTTCAGATAGAAAAAAAACACACGAAAATATCAATTTTTATTTCAATAAGTGTTCAAAAACCAACATAAACAGCAATTCGAAAGATTAGACGTGGCAGCAAGTCAGCAACCAAATAACAACCCGACTTTTTTTTAGCCATCTATTTATAAACACAGATAACATGGGCGAACTGTATTTATTCTTATACCTGTTTAGTTTTTTATAGTTGCTAAGGAAAAGAAAGAATTTAATTTGCTGTCAGTTACCTTTGTGACAATCTTGGGATAGTGAAAATTAATTTATTGATTCAGATTTTACTTCCAAAATGGTTTACACACTAGCCGAAAGAGTGGAAATGATTCTAATTTATGGTGCCCAAAATCAATGTGCTCGGCAAACTGCCGTCACATTTAACGCCAGACATCCGGAAAAGATAACTTCGCATAGGTATGTTTTGGACCTTGTTACTAAATTTACTCAAACTGGATCTGTTGCAAATAAAAAACGTAATCATCGTAGAGTTTTGGATGAAGCCGCTCAAGTTGAAGTTTTGGGTCATTTTGGCACAAATCCTAAAACTTCATTATACACAAAATTGTTGATGCGACTGGTATTTCATTAGGCTCTGTACACACAGTTACTAAATTACATAAATTTCATCCATTCAAAATGAAAATATTGCGAGTTGAGTTTTGTGAACAAATGACTGCAGCGATTAATGATAATACCATTCATGTAAAGAATATCTGCTTCAGTGATGAATGCACATTTTATCTATATGGATTTGTTAATAAGCATAACTGCAGGTAGTGGAGCAATGAAAATCCTCATGCTTTTGTAGAAGGGCGTACTCAGTACCCCCAAAAAATTAATGTATGGGCAGGCATTTTAGGAAACAAAGTGATTGGGCCATTGTTTATTAATGGGAATTTAAATGGAGGCATTTATTTAGATATGTTGGAAAATACCATCAATCCGCTTATCACTGAAACCATTGATAACCAAATCGAAGACGATGGAAACCCTATACTTGATGAGGCTGAAATATATTTCCAGCAAGACGGCGCTCCTCCTCACTATGTTCTTCCGGTTCGGCAATGGCTAGACGACGAGTTTCCAGATAAATGGATAGGGCGAAGAGGGCCTGTAGAATGGCCTGCTAGGTCTCCTGATTTGACGCCATTAGACTTTTTTCTATGGGGCTATTTGAAATCTATTGTGTTCACTCCCCAACCTGAAAGTTTGGATGAACTTCGTCAACGCATCATCGAAAGCTGCCATAATCTCCCACAACATGTTTTTGAAAATGTCCGTCAGGAATTTGAACATCGCCCATATCATTGTTTGGCCAATAACGGGCAATATTTTGAACACTTATTGAAATAAAAAGTGATAATTTCGTGTGTTTTTTTTTCTATCTGAACAAATTAAGATAAATAAAGATTTTTCTAATTTTCTCGAAAACGAATTGACCGATTTTAAAAAATCAA
Source organism: Polydrusus tereticollis (assembly GCA_963920685.1). Taxonomy (NCBI): domain Eukaryota; kingdom Metazoa; phylum Arthropoda; class Insecta; order Coleoptera; family Curculionidae; genus Polydrusus; species Polydrusus tereticollis. The sequence goes on along the minus strand of OY987328.1, from coordinate 51,033,023 downwards.
ACGTCAAAATAAAGCACTTTGAAAGACCTTTCAAACAAGCTATTACTTGATACCCCTTGTCATTTAAAATTTTTAAGGGGATGACCCCGGGGGTCAGAGGTTAAAAGCGGGTGAAGTGGTTTTCGGTTAAAAAGTTGGCCGCTTTGGCAAATCTTTTTGACGTGTCTCGGCGTTTTTTCTTTTAATCAGTGGTTTTCGATAAATCCGTGGTGGGAAGTTTTCAAATGAACACCCTGTATATTAGCGCTGTTAAATTATCTACTCCCGGCGAGTTACCTTGGTGTTTTTTTCTTTCTGAGTAGGTAGTCATTTGTAACATAACCTCCGAATCGGTCCGTTGAATAGCGTGTGATATCTCCATAAAAATTGGTCAAAGGTAAAAACTTATAATATACTTTTAGTTTTATTGCATTTTCTTATGTTTAGTCAATTGTTGTAGGTTTAAAATCCTATATACCGACCAAATCTGAAAGCGGTTTTTACTACGAACAGGTTTGCATTTCTCCCATAAAAAACATAATGTGGGGCATGTGTGAAAATTGTAATGGGGAAAGTGTAAAGGTTAGTTTACACTTGCCCCATTTTCCTGGGAATGCTAAAGTTCGTTGGCACTGACACTTAAAGCTTTTATTCTTTACAGAGAGTTGGCGTCATGGTACGAAATTATAAAAGAATGTCCGATAGGGCTGCCTATGGGGAGGCGCAATTAAATGCTGCAGTAAATGCCGTCAATCAAGGTCAATTAACCATGTCGATGGCCAGTACGGAATTCAGAATCCCATACAATACTACTGTAGAATAACTGGACGCCGTGGCGAAAAAAGCAAGACACACGGCCGACCTCCAATACTTTCTTGGCAAGATGAGTGTCAACTGGTCGAAAATATAAAAACAATGGAGATTGGAGAAGTGGGGATATGGATTAACTTCGAGAGAGCTTCAAGAAAAAGTCCGGGACTTTGTAACTTTAAATAATATTCCCAGTCCTTTTAAGAACAATATGCCAGGCACAGACTGGCAAATAAAGTTTAAACAACGTCACTCTTTGAGCATGAAAAAACCACAAAGATTAGAGTACTGCAGGAAGAAATCTACGTACCCATTCATAATAGACCAATATTTTGTTTTATTTGAAAAGGCTATATTGGAGTTGGGTCTTCAGGATCGTCTTGAATGTATTTACAATTCAGATGAGACTTCACTGTCTACAGTTCCTTCTCGTCTTAAAATTGTTGGCGCGAAAGGCAAACCCTCCTCAAGAATTATTGCTGGATCGGGCAGAGAAAATATAACCGTCCTGGCAGGAGCAAGTGCTAGTGGTAGAAAATTGCCACCATTGATAATATTTAAAGGCAATAATGTATGGAGTTCCTGGATTTCAGAAAGAAATGAAGACCTCTTCAAAGACACCGTATATGCAGCCAGCGCCAATGGATGGATGACCTCCGAAATATTTAGAAATTACTTTCTAAAGACTTGTATTCCTTCGGTTCGTGATCAGGCACCAATTATTGTTATATATGATGGGCATGTCTCGCATGTGGATTGCTTATTAAATCAAGATGCAAGAGAAGAAAATATTCATATACTTAAACTGCCAGCCCATACAAGTCATTTACTTCAACCTCTCAATATGAGTGTGTTTAGATCCTTTAAGGCAATATGGGAGAGGGAAGTAATAACATAGCAAAGACGTCATCAGGGACAATGACTACCAAAAAGGGAATTCGCCACATTGCTAGTGAAAACCTGGGCTGAAGTAGATACCGGAATCATAAAAACAGGATTCAGAAAGGGTGGAATTGTTCCATTTAATAGACATGTTATTCCTAAAGAAAAGTATGACATCGATGCCCTAAAAAGATGAGAGGAACACTTGAAAAATCAAAGATCTGTAACGGAGCTACAACTGAGGCCAGAACGCATTAATATTAAAAGGAATGAACATGATGCTGTAGCACCGAATGTAACAGAAAAAAACGCTACTTTCGAACAGTCAATGCTAAAAACAGTAAAGCCTTTTACATCTGGGGCTTCATTTAAAAGAAAACTAGCATCTAATGCAGAATTACTTACAGCTCCTTCATCAGCATCTAGTTCCACCAATCTCAACGTAATTGTCAGCTCTGATCAAAATGAACTAAATAATCATCAGGATCCTATAACTGAAGCTGTAGTACCAGCTACAACCGAAAATCGGCAAGAAAAGAAGGCAAGTTTTGATGATCTACTACTTGATTCGTTCCGACAGAGTCCTTCTTCTAATCCAAGGAAACGAAACCGCTTAATTCAAGGTGGCCAAACCATTGCAGGTACTATCGCAAGTAGTCAGTCAAAACTCTCTACAAGTTCATCTGCTATACCTAAACCAGCTATGAAAATTGACCGAAAGAGTCAACAAAGTCAGCCAAGTCCGTATCAACTTGAATCCAGCTCCAGTGAATCAGATAATGAAAGTATACCTTTTATGGAATCGGATCAAAGTTTTGCTTTAGAATCGGATTGCGAGGATCAGATTCCTGAAATAAACAAAGACAATATTTCCATTGGAGACTGGGTACTGGTTAAATACACATTACCAAAAGCAAACAAACATTTATTTTTATTGGCCAGGTAAACACTGTTGACAACGGCTTTGAAATCAAGTTTACTAGAAAATGAAAAGACAATTTTTTATGGCCACTCACCGATGATTGCGATGTAGTACAGCTAGACGATATAGTGACTCATTTACCTGAACCGGTAGTAACACGCCGAGGAGGTTTTCATTTGTAATGTGAAATTTGCGTCATACAATATTTAACAAAGTTCCAAAACTTTAAGTTTCTTTTCTGTTTTAGTTTCTCCTTGGGAATAATTCCTACTGTTTTAGAGATTAAAGCCAAACATTGGTTTTTGAACGGATAAATAAATTTATAAAAATATTATTCTTGTTATTAGGAATTTTTTGAGGGTTATTTTGGATTACTTATTATTTTTCAGAGGTACCTTTTCATTTTTCGTTTTTATGATTTGTTTGGCTAACTATTTCCCAACAATAAAAAGTTCATAACTTCCCAGATTTTTATTTTGTAAAAAGAAAAATTGGCATGGGAGATATAAACTTCATTTACACTTTCCCATTATCACTTCTGCGAACATGCATGGAAATTGTATTCCGATTTTACACTTTCCCTTTTTGGGGTAAGTGTAAAATTTCGGTACAAAAAAAAATAATCATTCAAATCTCAAAATCTCAAAAATAATTCATTTCTTACAAAGACACTTTTATAAATATTGTATATTTAAAGTAGGAAGGAAATAAACTTGAACTATTAAAAAGGGCTTCGCACTTGCCCCAGTCTACCCTAATTATAAGCTTTGTAATGTAATGCTGAAAAATAAACAGAATGGTTTTGTACACTTTACTGTTCTTCCCTACACTTGCTGCCAGTTTTTTCATGCATTTTCTTTCATTATAACATTTTTGTAATTTTCGTTCTTATAGTTGTATAAAGGGGGGTACTTTTGCACCTCCTATATCAAACACTCGTCAGCAATTGCCGAATACGGTGGCATTCTGCTGAGCGATCGCGGCTGGACTGGTCTCTCTAGCAGTCCGAACGCAGCCGCTGCAATTGACGGCGAACGTTGTGTCGCTAAGCTGCGGCAGTAAAACCGTGTACATACAAATCGCATTAAACCAGTACCGAGCTACTAATCGCGAACGCCAGCCGCGGCCGCTGACTGCTCCAGAGAAACCATACCTTAGAGGCGCGTTAGAGTTTATAACCTTTATTTTACTATTTTTTATATTATGAATCAATAAAACTTATATCAGCAACCTAAATATTACATTCAAATCTATGAGTTTTCGCAGATCTCAAATCTCACAATAGTCACAAGCGTTGCACTCTGCTTCGGCATTTTCAATGTCATCCCCGGTTGCATCTTTGTAAAGGACTGTACATTTTTTTTTAAATAGAACACCCTGTATATTACTAAATATTTTAATAGGCCTTAATATTCCCTTTTCAGAAATTTATATGTTTCCTATAATCGCTTAAGTGGTTTTTAAAATATTCAATTTAAAATAATCATGCTTCTTTGAAATATAATGTGCTCCAAAATATACGGAAAAATCCTGAATAGGGGAACAATAAAAGTTAAAATTGTATATAGTGTATAATAGAGGACTTAAATATTATCCTAAGGTACCCCTACGCTGATGTTAAAATAATTGGAATATTGTTTTTGTACTACTACCTGCTGTGTATACGGTCAATAAAAAATATTTGACAGGCTGACAAGCACTTTTGCCAAAACCGATATTAGGAAGTATTGGGTGCGTTTAGCGAACGTCAGCAGCTTATATTGCGTTCTTGTTCAAGATCATTAGTTGCATCTGCAAGCGCAGTTTCGCAGCTACCTGGCCTCCAAAACCTGATTATTCTAAATTATACTTTGTTCCTTCCCTATTATATTCCTTTAAAGTTTTACTAATGTGACAATAACAAAAATTATAGATATCTGGGGAGGTAAGTACCCTACTATGAGTCGGCTCCTGCCATTATGATACAAAGTATACAAAATATTTTATTCTATTTCATAATCCATATTACTGTAGGTATTGAAAATTATCAGGTTTTGTATAGACAATGTAATCAATCATCCTCATTTTTTATCTCATTTTTAATTTGGGTTCCTAATACGAGGAAGTGAAGTGAATCAAATGATCTTATATATCATGAGGAACCACTAAAGAATCAAATATTATATTCAGCTATTCTTTTATTGCTACATTAAACATATTTCTTATTTCTTATTCATGTCAAAAAAGGAAAACTTTCTTAAAGAAAGGTGTGTGTGTGTGTGTGTGTGTGCGTGTGTGTGTGTGTGTGTGATTGAGTTTATGGTACTGGTTAAAATAAAGTGACCAGCATCCGCTTCCTATTTTAATTTATTATAGTTTTTTTTCTCCTTTTAATTATCATGCCCTATCATTCTTATTTACATATTAGAAGTTTATCAGCTGTGGTCTTTTACAATTTTTATACTGCATAATAATATTGGACTTACTTGCTAAACTATGCTTATTCTTATTTCTTTGATTAAGTTTTTTTTCTTTTCCTATCTTCCTTCTTCTTTTTTATATTTTTTTTTCCTAATTTATGGTTATAGCTACATTAATTATCTGATGTAACAAGTTTTGCTGGTTTACAATAATTTACTTATGCACTTGATAGTGTTTTCGGCATTTAACAATTATTTATATTTTAAGTTGTGCCTGTATTATGTATCTGTATAAAACATAAAATTTTTTTATATTATCTAGAGCGATAATGTGCTTAAGGTTATATGGCTGTTCAACTAAACAATTGAAACCATTAAGTAACGTAATTCTATACCGTATTAATCCGATCTGGAGCACGTTAAAATATAGTGCTCCATATCACCCACTACCCCACACTCACAATAATAATTGTCAAACTTATTTTTCTTTTATATTTAGGGTATGTGGCATGATTCCTTTTGATTCTAGAAATCACTCTTATGAAACTTGTATTTATTACCGTGTAAAACTATGGTTTTAATTGTTTCGCAGGGAACATAAAGAAAGCTTGGAACTCAACAATGACAAAAAATCATTACTGACATTGGTAGAAAATCATAGAGAAATTGCCCAGGAACAACAAAAAAAGAAGCGAAGGTTATAATTTATTTTACACGTAGAAACATTAGAGATTTTTTCACAAGATAATCGCATCAGGAAATATGGACAAAGCTTCAAACTTAAAAAAAAAACGCGTAATATTTTATTTTTAAGACGCGGTACGCTTTAAAGTATTTTTAAATTTCTGCTTTTAGATGTTCTTTTTACATTTGTTGCTTAACTAAATATAATTTCAAATGCAATAAATAAAGTAAACAATATGATAATTATTAATAAAATTTTTATGCTTGGTAGCTTTAATGTTTTTTGAGTCATGAGTAGTTAAAATTGCCGAATTTTCCGGTCGAATTACGTCCGTTTTCCTTCTTTTCTATTAATAACCAACTAAATATTTACATTAATTTATGCACATTAATTCCAGCTTAATTTAAATATTTGCATTATTTATGTCTCCACATTCATTAACAAGGGTATAATTTAATTGGCTATTATGACACATGCAACATCGACAATTATTAAAATTCTAGCCTGATTTTAACATTATATGGTTATATCCGCTTTGTTAAATAAAATACACCTTTTATACTTTGCAAATAATGTTATGCACATGTTTCTTTTGCATAAATTACTTTTATTCTTACAATTTTATTTATTAGTTATTATTATTACATTTGCAATTTAAAATACATACACTAGAAATTGAATGTTTTAGGGCAAAGAATAGGATCAGATATTATTATTTTCATACTATGGCGAAATTTCGCTGGATTCTTTTTTTAGTTGTTTGTTAAATCGAATTATAATTTGTATAGTATGCTATTTAAGATGAAAACATTTTCACAGCAACCGGAGAAAAATGTCACTATCTGTGATACTGTTGATAACAAAAGAAAAATATTTGATATCAATTTTGTATTGTAAATTTGAGTAAATTTATGGTTGTACGTATATAAAAGGTTGGATGCAATTTATTTTGTTTTAAGCACCTCGGAAAATTAGACCACTTACTTGTTCTTCGGGCTTATAATCATAACCATCGCCTAACAATAAATTTTGTAGACAAGGTAAATTTCCATTAAATGTAGCTATTATACAGGGTGGCCAACTCTCAACGCAAGATCCCATAGCAGCTAAACTACTTAATTTTTTAATATTTCATATCAAAAACAGGGCAATGAGGAGTCATGGAGGCATTAGCTCCATAAGTTAACTTTATTTGGGATTATACAGAGTGTCCTAAATAGTTTTAGTTTATCAAGAATACTTTTTTTGAAACAAAACACGTGACATTTTTAGATTTCCTAATAAATTCTAAGAAAATTTGACATAATATGTCATATTATGTCTAAATTAAATGGTTGTTGAGTTATTAACGATTTTTCAAAAATTTGTTCTTTTGCGGCTCTAAGTATGCACGCACCTGTCGGTAGTATAGATTGATATAACCCATATTATTTTTAGCCTATCTATCCTTTATGGTAACAACGCATTCTTTTCGGGTGCCATGGCCGCTATTTTATTAATCTTTCGTCATTCCAAGCGGCAAAATAATGTTTTGGTAAACTAAACAATTCATTTTCAATTAATAAAAAAGGTTTATCTATGAAAAGCAGTTAAGATCTGCAATTAACAATAATAATAGTAATAAAGTACTTCATCGTAATGATAAAACTAAAAATTAGTTTAACGATTAACAAACGTTCATAACGTCATAGTGGCATTTATGCAGATCACCTAATAATAATTAATACAGATTATATAAAATGAAACAAGAATAAGGTAATAAATAGCCTTCATAGGTTAATCTTAACAATTGCTATTAGTTTAGCGTCTATAGTCTATGGCATAATCGAGAAAAAAGTATTGCACAGACACAATACGGCGTCCAAATCCGAAATGACTCTATTGAGAAAATAAGCATTAAGATTACAATATGGTAAAAGGAAAAATAGCTATTTTAGGGAAAACCATACCAGGGAACTCTAGTTTATCTAGTTGGCGTTGTATTAATAATGTCTTTTGATTAGGCGTAGAAAATATCATGGTGCTTGTATTTATAATACGCTGTTAAGCTTTAAAAATTATCACATTCAGAAAGACGTTTTAAAAGGCTCCGATAAGTATTCTTATTTTTTGAAACATACTTTAGTCGCTTCTTAACAATCATAATCCATAATGCAAATTTCATGCATTACTGGCGGCAGATATATGTCTTTTTAGTATTGTAAAACACCAAATTTTTGAGAAATCGTTGATAACTCAACAACTGTTAAATGTGTAAATAGCACATTATACAAAATTTCCTTAGAACTGACGAAGAGAAAAAAATGCTATAATATATAGATATAGAATGTTCCATTACAAAGCGTTTTTTATAAGCCTACAACAACTAAAGACTTCTAATAAAAACCGGACTAAGTGCCAAAAAATCCAAAATATCGTTTTTACCTGAAAACAGTATTTTGTGCCATCGCTAATAAGCAATAAAGTGGGCGAGATGCCAAACGTATCGGAAATATTTTAATTACCGGCTCGTAGATAGCGCGCGTACGAATTAATATAAACCGTGCCATTACTTCTCCTAGTTCTCCGCGACGGAGGTTAAAAATCATCATGGCTATCTTGAGTTTGGAGGCTGTTGCTTCTGAACAGTTCCCTCGAGGTGCATCCAAACCATTCCTTTTAGTCTCACAGCCCGAATATTCTCCTCCTACCTACATTTTTCCTTCCAAAGATCTCTCTCTCTCTCTCTCTCTCTCTGTACAATGAGTTGCAGCATAGGATATTTCTCCCCTCGTGTAATATTTCTAATGTATTGTAACTTTCGGATCTTAAAGGTCTCTATTATCTCCCTCTTCTTGTGCATTTTCTTCATGACGTCAGTGTTTGTTGCGTAATCAGTCCATGGAATTTTCAGAATTCTTCAGTAAGCCTACATTTCGAATGATTCAATTTTCTTGGTAGTCTTTGCGTCCAACGTCCAAGCTTCTACTCCGTAATGAAGTGGAGAGAAGATGTAACATTTCGTCAGCCTAACCCTCGAGTTCAATGTTAGGTCTCTGGCGCTAAGCACCTTTCTCATCCAGATAAAATTTGATGGGGCTATTTCTATGCCATTACTGTCATTCATTTATTCATTGATATAAAATAAGAAGCTGTCATCGTTGGTCCTTTTTAGCTGTGCCATACAATGGAAGTCATTCAGAAATCAAAAAAGAAATATCGGGAAAACGATATGAAAGTAATATTAATATTTCCAAAGCCTGAAAATATAGAGTTGTATGAAAATTTGTAAAAATAACTTTTTTGATCGATGTTTTCTTCTTTGTAAAAATATTTGTTTTGTAGTTTGTTTATTTCAATAATAATGATTTATTTTGAATAAAAAAGGTTATTTTTTTATTTTGCGTCTACTCAACAATACAAATAGGTAGTTACTACAAAAAATGGGCAAGGTACTTACATATATTTGCACGTTTTGATCTAAATTAATTGTCTGGGTATGTAGATTTTAAACATCAGTGTGAATTAATAAAAAAAGAGTTAAAAACGGAATTTTAATAATTTATAATGTCGCATTACATAATTACAAATACCACACTTAAATTTTGATCATGGTACTAACCATCTTTTTCAAACTTTGATTGAACACTTAGCACCTTTTTCAGAATTTAAAGTTTATAAATTTTATTAGTTTAGATGCTATGGAATTTTGAATGGAACCATGTATTCGTAAATGTGCCAAAATTAGGAAATATTTAAAAATCATCTGCTCCCAAAAAGATAAGAAATAATACCTATATCTTCGTCCCTTTCTCAAAAAAGTGCCCTTCTAAGGCAAGCCTTGGTTTACTAAAAATTGCGACGAGCTGTTAAATCAAAAAATTATTTCTACCGACAATGGCGTCAAAACCCTACCGCCGAAAATCGTACCATCTTTGTTAAGGCTTGAAAATAATGCAAGCAAACGATAAACCAAAGCAAAGAAGCGCACAACCAGAGGATTAAAGATAAACTTCTTGAATGTCCTAACGCCTCGAGATAATTTTGGTCGGTAGCTAAGGCCGCCAGTCAGAACTTCACAAAGTCAACCATTCCACCTTTAACACGTCCTGATGGCACCATTGCGACCAAAGCACAGGAAAAAGCAAAACTACCGGCGGAACTATTCTCTTTACATTGAAGAACCGGATAGACTCATGGCGGGATACTCAATTCCCTTGACTTCATCAATTAATTTATTGGGCCAATTTGAATAGTCATATGTCTTGACTTAGTCACGTTGCGGCCATTGCCAAGGCAGCCTTGCAGAAGCTTGGAATATTTTTCCGAACTAAGAACCTCTATACACCCCAACAACTTTTGATGCTCTATAAGCCCAAATTCGACCACCGCTGGAGCACTGTTCGCATATTTGGGGCTCTGTTCTTAAATATACCCACTCACTTGATCGGTGACCATAAACTGACAAACAACCTGTAAAGCCTTGAAGATTGAAGGCAGGTTGGCGATTTGAACCTATTCTACAAATATTTTCATGGCAAGTGCTTAACTGAGGTTGCCCGCTTGATTCCACCCAGAGCGGTGCATGATAGAAATACACGACGAGCCACTGCCCTGCAGTCCACCCGTACGTGGTTTAGCTTAGTATCTCTCAAACGACACTGTTTAAAAATTCTTTCATCTGGAGAACGTCACCACTCTTGAACGACCTCCCTGAGGCCCTGTTCCCCAACGCCAAAGATTCAAGACCAACATAAATCGTTTCCTGCGCACACGTACCGCTCGCAGGGCGCCATAAAGGATTAATCCTGTAGTGCTGTGCCTTATCATAAAAAAAAAACCTATCCACCTATTATGTAGTGTAATCAGAATTTTTTCTTGTTATTGATAATATACAACATGTTTTTGAACATTTTACATTTTGGACAGCCCTCATATTACGGTTACCTTGCAACCTATCAAAAAGAAAAAAAAAATATTATTTGTGTAGTTTTACACGTAAAATCTAGCGATGTTTGCTGGAAAGAAACCAAATTCGCTTTATTTTTTTAAATGCGTCACAATGTAGTTTACTTTGTATCAAGCTTCTCAGAAATATATAATCCTTTATTTTTAGTTTTAGTATTAACCTTGAAATATCACACTTATATATTTTAACATAAATTTCACACTTGGGTCTGAGGTAAAATAGGACGAGCACATAAGAAAATTAAAAATCAATTATCAAAAGAATAAGCACAAAATTCTAAATTTGACACTGATATATGTTAGATTAGATGTCAAACCAATAAAAAATACAGTTTTCTTGGACAATTGTTTTTTTAGCAACCTTAGTCAGATAATTTAGTTCTGTATATGTTTGGTCGCACATTCACAACAGAGTTCGGCTCTATGCTCCGTACAATATTTGACTTATGGCAAGCGAAGCAGGCGAAGTTTCTACTTCTGTCCTTGCCTTTATCACAAAAACTACACCTGACCCTTTTTTTTGCAACTTTACATTGCCGACTCGCCTCTGATGTACGTACCATAAACTTCACACTTGGGTCTGACATACCCATATAAAAATTCAACACGAAATACGAAATTTCTTTTCGACTAAAATCCGGCAATCGGCAAGTACTCTAACTCGTCTAACTCTATACTTAATTTACATAAAGCACCGCTAAAATAAAACGTCTGTAGCGCATTTGCGCTTAGCTTAACAGACGCGTTGGGTCTGTGAGACCCAACTGTGCAGTTCCAGGTTTAAGCCCGAAATTTACGTTTTTTAAGAAAAATGTACATCCTTTCGTTAATAGCAGTTATAAATCAGTCAAATAAAAACAATGAATAAATCGAGTTGTGTTATTATAATAATATGTATAATAAATAAAAAGTAAAATTTATAGAGCATTCTCATAGTTGTTGCTCAAATTGCTCTCCACTACGCCTTATCCATGTTTCACAGATAGTTCTTAATCATCTTAGTGCGTTTAAAATGCATTTCTTAAATTTGGCGTTGTCTGGTAATGAATGGAATAAATTTTATTTACAAGAAGTAACCGAAGCCGACAAGTCCGGTTACCTTGGTGGCTATCTTACAGGCCCCATAGTTCCAGTCCAGTGGTTTCTTAAGACCAAAACTTCGTATTCTGCCGACTAAATATACCAGCACCAGCGCCCAGATCATTTAACGGTTATTTGAAAATTATTTTCACTGTTAAGATTTTGTAAATATGTATCAATTACAGAACTTTATACGGGGCTGTGCATCCCCAAGATGTAAGTTTTGTATCAGGTGGAATTTAAATAGCTTAAAATTGTGTTTTTTTAGGATTGTTTAAACTCTTGATTTAATCGCTCCGACAGAACCTTCAATTTCTTTGCAGGAACTACTCGGCTTTCTTTTAGTTGCAGCTAATATATTTATTTATTAGAAAATGAACCGTGCTCAATTAAATTTGATTTTATCCTTGGAAAAATTGTTTTATCTGGCTGCTCTCTTTCATGATATCTACAACTAATATAAGTAGCTTTATACATATATACATACATTGTAATAGAGGTACTACAGAAGTCTTATATTTACCTATTAAAATATACCTTTAATGCTTTATCTGCATTTATGTCACAATGGATATAACTAACGAGCATGTCGTATTTTTCATTATTTTCAAAATTTACATTGGCTTCAATAATTAGAACAAACTGATTTTTACTATTAATTAGAAATTTTATAACAACATAGAGAACCTGAATGCACTTACAGAAACCAAATATTTTTCAATATAACTACTGTTCTGGTATTGGATTTTACTATAAATAGCCGACAATCGTGCTATTGATTCAGTCATTCACGGGGGTTCAAACAAGAAAGATCTAATTAGCTGCAGTCATCATATGACGTCATAACTCGAGATGATGAGTTATTGTCATAGTAATTAAAAAAGTTGTTTTTGTATTTAAATAAAAGTTTCCTAAAGCATAATCTGGGACTTTTCTGGCAGTAATAAAGCATCGTAAATCGGATGAATAAAAGTTTTGGAAAAATTACGCAGTTGTTTATTTTGTGTTTATAAGTTAGAAAAATACTTAGACATAGAAAAAGTTTTTCAAAATAAAATATTATACAGAGTTAGAATAAAAAACTTTGATATTTTAACTACGTTTTAACTAAGCTGTTGGAAGTCAGACACATGGCCTTAAATTTCGCAACAGTCTTAGACCGAATGCAAGACGTGCTGCTACCGTCTTCGCCGAGCGGCTTCCTGGAGGCCTGGATCATCGATGCCATGGGTGCCCGCACGCCCAATGGACAATCAGAACTCCAGGGAGTCAGCTATGACTCATCCGTCGACTCTGCGGAGGTGGCGAAGGGCCCAGACCGAGATGCCAAGTCTTCCATTGGTGTCCAGGACCTGTTAGGGTTCCCTAAACCTCCGTCCGGCTGCCGGCCGAGTGGCATAGAAGTGGCAAGCGACCCAAACCCCGTAGGTGACTCAAAAAGGGCATTAACATCGAAGCCTGAAGAAGAGGATCTCTGGTCGTGGTGTGAAGATGTGCAGCCGTGGGGAATGCTGGGTGAAGAGGAAGAAAAAGACGTTTACGTCGAACTAGCTGATCGTCAGCGTATTAAAAATTGGAGTGCGCATGCGTCCGAGCTACCTGGGAAGGTGGACGTAGCGTATCGCTTCAAGGCGCCCGAGCAGGGACCTGAAGGTGTTGAAGACGCTGCTGACGCATGTTATCGCTTCATGGCGCCCGAGCAAAAGACCGTTAAAGGCAAGGAAGACTTAAAGCCCTTCGATGCGCCTAGGTCAAAGACCCATTTTAAAGAAAAAGATGAAATTTTGGAGAAATATGACGTGCCTGAAGTGGTGTCCCATCAAAAAGAAGTAGATAGGGAAACAGTCTTGTGGCTACATGGCAAGTTGGAGAAGGAGGCCCCAGGAGATGGGCGGTGGATAACCGCACTCCTAGGGATCGTTGGAACGCAAGCAATGGACCCGGCTGCCAGGGGGACCTGAAGGAAAGTATCCGAAGAGGAGCTGAGGTGCCTCTGGTAGACCCCTTTGGAGTTGTGGGGCGTCAGGAGGAAGATGGAGTGGCGGTGTGGTGTCCGAGGACCCACAGGAAGAATATACTCAACTTGGCACATGGAATACGCCACAACACGCGTGAAGGGATGAAAGATATTATCAAAAGATGGTTATGGTGGCCGATGATAGACAAGGATGTGGACACGCATTTCAGCAAATGTGTGTTATGTCAACATTTCAAGAATGGTGCCCTGTGCCACGGCATGTTAAAACCGTGGGGCACAGTTTTAATAACAGTTATAGAAGATTTACCAAGGACCAGACACAGTAGATATACAACAATATTCTGTGCTGTTGACGTATACAGTGGATTTATAGAAGCAAGACCACACAGAAGTATTCACCCAGCTTCCTTAACAGAATTCGTACAAGCCGAGGTGATTAGCCGATGGGGAACACCCAGTTTGTTGATGCTAATGCCAGAAGTGGCGAAGTACAGGGAGAAGATAGCCCACGCAACCAACATTACAACAGTTGGCACGGCAGAGAAGTTAGTGACTTCCACGATGATACCGTTTGAGCAGTTTCAAACCAGAATTTTAACGATGACCAGAGAAGAATGGCCTCTACAGTTGCAGTCTCTGCTGAATCAAGCTAGGAGCCGCAGAGATGACCACAATGGAGCTACGGCCAGAGAGATGGTGACCAACTCCAGGACAATCCTCCAGGGAAAGAAGTTCTAAAGTGTAAATAGAGTTAAGTAAGAATTGTAAATGTAAATATTGTTGTTGTTGTTGTTCATTCGACAACAGCCAATTAGATCTCTTTAGTGGGGGGGTGTTCTGGTATTGGATTTTACTATAAATAGCCGACAATCGTGCTATTGATTCAGTCATTCACGGGGGTTCAAACAAGAAAGATCTAATTAGCTGCAGTCATCATATGACGTCATAACTCGAGATGATGAGTTATTGTCATAGTAATTAAAAAAGTTGTTTTTGTATTTAAATAAAAGTTTCCTAAAGCATAATCTGGGACTTTTCTGGCAGTAATAAAGCATCGTAAATCGGATGAATAAAAGTTTTGGAAAAATTACGCAGTTGTTTATTTTGTGTTTATAAGTTAGAAAAATACTTAGACATAGAAATAGTTTTTCGAAATAAAATATTATACAGAGTTAGAATAAAAAACTTTGATATTTTAACTACGTTTTAACTAAGCTGTTGGAAGTCAGACACATGGCCTTAAATTTCGCAACAGTCTTAGACCGAATGCAAGACGTGCTGCTACCGTCTTCGCCGAGCGGCTTCCTGGAGGCCTGGATCATCGATGCCATGGGTGCCCGTACGCCCAATGGACAATCAGAACTCCAGGGAGTCAGCTATGACTCATCCGTCGACTCTGCGGAGGTGGCGAAGGGCCCAGACCGAGATGCCAAGTCTTCCATTGGTGTCCAGGACCTGTTAGGGTTCCCTAAACCTCCGTCCGGCTGCCGGCCGAGTGGCATAGAAGTGGCAAGCGACCCAAACCCCGTGGGTGACTCAAAAAGGGCATTAACATCGAAGCCTGAAGAAGAGGATCTCTGGTCGTGGTGTGAAGATGTGCAGCCGTGGGGAATGCTGGGTGAAGAGGAAGAAAAAGACGTTTACGTCGAACTAGCTGATCGTCAGCGTATTAAAAATTGGAGTGCGCATGCGTCCGAGCTACCTGGGAAGGTGGACGTAGCGTATCGCTTCACTACTAACCAAAAAAAAATGCATATTTGTTTTTATAAAAAAATCAATTTCTGGATTAATATTATAAAATAAAGTATCATATATCTCTGAGAAGCTTATTACAAACTAAATTAAAATATCGAAAAATATATAGGGTCATCCATTTAAAAAAAATCTTGGTTTGTTTCTGGAAAACTCTTGCACGTAGAAAAAATCTGACTATGTCACTGGCTTCTACGTAAAAAACTACGACCAAATGATTTTTTTAAATTTTGATTAACTAACCGAAATAGGTGTGTTCCAAAATGAAAAAGTTTCAAAGACATCACGTATATCAAAAGCAAGAAGGACTAGACAAATTCTAATTGCGGCATCTTTTGTTTCAATAAAAAGAAGCTCATTGCTGCAAAAGCCGCATCCTTCTATCTTTACTAATAATGGAGATACCCCGTTAAACCCTCCAAAAATGGACAACCTGTACTCCCTCTTAACTCCTTTATCGTATAAACAAAGAATGAAATCAGATGGTGATGGTAAAGAACAACAATTCTTAGGCATACTTGCGTCGTCTGACATAGACTTACAAAGCCACAAATACCAGAGAAAAGAAAACACGTCATAGTTGCAGAAGTCCTCGCTAAGCAGCGCTATGCCCGAGCTGGGCGTCTTATCGGTTCAGCAACTGAAAACTCAACACATTTGACGAGATAGAGCCATCTGGTTTTATTCTCTGTCCGACTTTTTCTGTTTTAAAACAGATACCTTTCCTTTTGTTAGAACCTATAGCCTCACTGACGAGCCGTTATACGGCGAAACGCGTCTGGGGATGGTTCAGGTTAGTTCAGGTGAGTCAAGGTCTGGGGATGATTCTGGCAGAAGGAAAAAGCAACCCTTGTACTATAGTTATGCGTGTTGGACGACTTTAAAAATTAGGATAGATCAGTGCGTCTTAAACCAAACTAATGTTATATTTTTTAGTCAACTCATTGAATCTACTTATTTTATCTAATAAAGTATTTGAAGCGGTTTCGTGTTCTAGGTTTCAACAAATTGTTATACAGTGATCTAAATCAATACATTGGCAAATAATTAATTCAAATCAATTAATATTACCCAAAATAATTATTTTAGGTTTTTCCTTTTAGATATCTGACCATACCCAAAACACGTTTCAATCGTTGTATTGTTTTTTATTATTATTTCAACATTATATGTGTTATAAAAATCAATAAATATTCATTGTAAAACCTGAATATTTTTATTTCGTGTAGCTTATATTATGAAAATAAACATAACAATCAAGTTAGTTGGAATTTCATAAACATTACCTTATTAATTACTGGATGTATTGTCAATACACGAGTTAAATATATGTTGCGACTCCTTCTTAAAGATATCTTTATATAGATTTGAGAAATGATGAAGGTTTGTCTGATAATAATGTATGCTTTAATTTTAAATCTTCAATCTCAGCCTAAACGAAGATCCGATAGCCATGATCAGAACAGAAAAATAGGCGAAAAATTAATTTTGAAAATTTTATTAACATAATATCAGATCACATTACCTATTATGAATATAATATTATGACTCTACTGATCTCAGTTAAAAATTTTATTATTATTATTAATAAATTTTTGTTAAGAATATATTACAAATATTCAAGGACTTTAGGAGCAGACGGATTCCTATTCTGATCTAATGGTCAATCTTGCAATGTAAAATAGGAATCATTCATAATATTTTGCGTAAATCTGCTAGCTGTGGGGCGGGGGACTTCAGCTCCTCTAGTACCTCCACCTACCACTATTATGCATGAATATTACTGTTTTGCCAGCAGAGTAGACATCAAAATATGTTATTTTGCATTTACTTCAGAATTTTTCTACGATGTTTACAATAGACAAATTAGCTATTATCAAAAACTTTTGAATGTGGTGCTTCGACCTAACGGCTAAATTCGCACATCAATAGTGGCCAGTACTTCGCTTCGGAATGCCCCGCACTTATGCGCGCTCTGATATCTCCATGTGTGGCTGGATATTATGCGAATAAAAATCTATACCTAATAATTCACCCCCGCAAATAAAATTTCTGCGGGGGTCCTGGATCGTCAAATAATATTTCTTAGGAGATACAAGAATATGATAAATTGCATTATAACCTTTCATAGCTAATTCCTATCTTGTTCACTTACTACTTTACTAAAATAAATACATACTTACTTATTTGATAAATTTATCAACTTATAAAAACATTTAAAAATAATTAGTTAAATTAATTAGTATTAAATTTATGTTAAAATTTGTATATTGAAGCACTCTTCATTTTAGTTATTTTTATTATTTACATGTTTTTCAGGTCTGCTTTTCTTCTCTCACAGGAAAATTGCGCATTTCAATAAACTGTATTGTTGTTTTGCCATTTTCGTACACCGACAAAACATAAAAATAATAACTACATTCTACCATATTAGACAATATTTTGGGGATATTTGAGACAGCATCCATATTCACGTGTGTTTGACAAGTATTAAAGTCTTTAATAATTTTTGCCTACACTAGTAGACTAAGCCTGCACATTCTATATAGCGATCCAGAATGCAGCTGAAACGACTATAATTGTTTAGGATTCCTCCTGCCTGTAGATCAAAGAGTGTAGCGAACTAAACTTATTTTTTTTTTAAATGAAACACCCAGTAAACTATTGTCCCAAAAGATGGGCATAGAGCTGCTGATCATTTTAGTATTGGGTTATGTATGGTTATTTTTAGTCTTTTAAGAAATTATAATGATTTTTTCTTAAAACTTTCATCTTCAAATTATTAAAAACAATTGAATGAAACAATAAACTAAAAAAACAGTGTTTTAGAATGTTGTCTTTTCAATTTTCAATAAAAAATAGTTATGTTCAGTGCATTTATTATGTAGGGTGATCACAATATGCAAAATATTAAAAATCTGTCTTTTTTTAAATGTATGTATATTTTTTTATTTCTAGAAAGCCCTTTTCATATTCTTTTTACTAATCAATTAGAGTGGTTTAGATT
Organism: Polydrusus tereticollis; assembly: GCA_963920685.1. Classification (NCBI taxonomy): domain Eukaryota; kingdom Metazoa; phylum Arthropoda; class Insecta; order Coleoptera; family Curculionidae; genus Polydrusus; species Polydrusus tereticollis. The sequence continues at coordinate 51,014,582 of OY987328.1, read as the reverse complement.
AGAGTTTACCGTATTTTAGATATTTCCAAATAAACTTTAAAAAGCCACATTCTTGCTACTTTTTTGGAAAATCGAGCGGTAATCTTTTAGAGGTTTGCATTTATTATACATGATTAAGAAAAAAAAAAGGAGATGATAAAACAAAACTAAACAAATCCTCCTAGGTAGTAAATCAGCATTTATTGTTTGGCTCTAATGACATGTTGAAAGGTTCTTCCCTGTTCTTGATGAAGCGTAGCCTTCGAAAAAATTTTGTTGGACACTTTATAGAGATTTTATTCTAATATTTCTTAATGCCTCTCGTATACAATCTTTCATATCGTGTCGGTTCGTATTAGCTATGGCATTGACTTGTTCTTTTACATATCCCAGAGGTAGATATCAAGAGGTGTTAAATCAGGGGACCTAGGAGGCTAAGCGATTGGTACACGACGTCCAATCCACTGATTACCAATGATAAAAAATTTGTCTAACCGGCTCATAATATTGAGAGGGAGAGCCGCTTTGCTGAAACCTGAGACTCTGTAGTATCTGCATCTATATTTTAGGGAAAAATGGATGAATAATGAAGGAATTGAAATAAACTATTCCCGTTGAACGCTCTTCAAAAATATATGGCTCAATAATGTAAGGCCCTAATATTCGTCCTATTTTTCCCTCGCACACTTGTTTCCTTAACACTGGTTTGCTGAAAACCAGACTGACCTATGGAATGATTTTCCTGTACTGCCAACAGAACCCTTAATTCATCTTCTTTATTAATAACAGGTTAGTTATTGTCCAATCTTTTTTTGTACAATAACTTCTCGTAGGCCTCTGGTCTCGGTTTTCTCTTAATATCTGCATATCTTTCACTCGCTAGGAAGCAATCTCTTGCATATTTTACCAGTATAAAAAAGTCATATTTATCATTTCCAAAGTGGTTAATGTTAGACCTAATTTTGGCAACTAAACAAATGGTAAATTATTGTATTCGGCTGTCATAACAACAATTTAAACGAAAAAATCAAGGTATCCCGAATATGAATAAAAAAGTAGAATAAAATAAATAACAAGTAGCAGAAATGTAGGCTTTTAAAGTTAATATAGACATAACTAAAATACAGTAAACTATATAACGTGCCAAATATGGTATCAGTAGAAAGGATATGAGAAGGGTTTTCTAGAAATAAAAAAATATTCAGGGTGTTCCATTATATTTTGCATAATGTGATCACCCTGTATAATAAATGCACTGAACACAAATGTTTTTTATTGCAAAAATAGGCAGCATTCTGAAGTATTGTTTTTTACTTTATTATTTTATATAGTTATTTTTCGGGATTTGGAAATGGTTACTAACCCTATGCAATTTTTAAGATAAAATCGTTATTAGTTCTTAAATTACTAAAAATAACCCGTATAACCATATACTAAAATGATCAGCGGCTCTATGCGCATCTTTTGGACCAATAACACTGAAAAACAGCAAAAATGTTTCCGAGACCAAAATAGCAAAATCTTGCTTATTTTATTATACTAACTAACAATCTGTCTTGCAAAAGTCTCAGTTAGCTCCGGTTTTATAGATCCATGCTAATTATGATAGTTACCTACCTGCCAGTAATGTATGGGAAAATTCGACTATTAAATGAGAAGTACCTGGATTTATTATACCAGGTGTACTTTATAAGGGGTTTAAATACATATAACATAAATCCTAAATTGTTAGTTACTTGTATTTGAAGCACCAGTTGATTGAGAGCTGTTCGTATTTGAGAAATTAGAGAGTTTTGAGCAACATGTCGTGACATTGTTTAAATAAGCGGGATCATTTTTGTTATATATGTGGTAAAGTGACTTTTGTGAAACAAAAACGTACACTTAGCCCTTTAACACAAAAGGCTTACTACTTGTATTTTGGCTGTAAAATTGGAGACCAGGATAAAAATTGGGCTCCCCATATCTGCTGCTACAAATATGAGTCCAACGTTCGCGGCTGGTGAAGTGGAAAAAGCGTAAGATGCCTTTTGCTGTTCCTATGATCTGGCAAGTACCGGAAAACCATGTTACTGACTGTTACTTTTGGTTGACACCTCCCATCAAAAAAGCTTTTCGGAGAAAAAATGTCTGCGATACAGTAACCAAATTTACAATCCGCCATACGCCCGGTGCTTCATAGTGACGAGTTGCCTGTCCTAATCCACCTCGGGAATATAGCCTTGATTCTGATGATGATCCAGTGGATTCAGGCGGTAGTGTACTGGAAAATGTCGCCGGCCCATCAACCTCGCAAGACTCCGCTTTTGTCTGTGAACTTCCCAGTAAAAGGCCTCACAAAAGGCATTAAGTGCCCTTATAAGGGATTTGGAATTGCGTAAGAAAAAATACGAAGTATTGGCCTCTCGATTGCGACAATGGAACTTACTTCAGGATGAGGCAAGTTTCTGTGTAGCGAGGCCGTCAGAAACACCATTTTTTAACATGAAAAACAATTTGGTAGCCTGTAGTGACAATGAGAGATTAATGGCAGCTTTAAATCTCGACTATGATCCAAAAGACTGGAGACTTTTCAGTGATTCCTCAAAAGTAAGTCTTAAAGCTGTGTTACTCCATAATGGAAACAAGTTGCCTTCAGTCCCAATTAGTCATGCAGTCCACATGAAAGATACTGCTCTTCCTCTGCGAATGGGACAGTCGAGCACGATAATAACGACATAAAGAAAAGCCAGCGCGCCATTTGTTTCCCCAGAAAAGATTTTACTACCGCCACTTCATATAAAATTGGGACTTATGAAAAATTTTGTGAAGGTCATGGACAAAGAAGGCCGTGTTTTTAGCTATTTGGAAGGAAAGTTCCCGTGACACTAAAATTAAGGAGGGAATATTCGTGGGCCCCCAGATTAGGAGACTTTTCGGAGATGTGCAATTCGATTCCATACTTGAAGGCAAGGAGAAGGACGCTGGGAATGCCTTTAGAACGGTTGCAACAGATTTTTTGGAAAACATAAAAGCAGAAAACTATAAAGACCTGGTTGCCCAACTTCTTTTATGTTGCCAAAACCTAGGGTGTAATATGTCGTTGAAAATTCATTTCCTGGATTATCATCTGGATTACTTTCCGGAAAATTGTGGTGCTGTAAGTGACGAGCACGGTGAGAGGTTCCACCAGGATATTCCAAACATGGAAAAAAGGTATCAGCAAAAATGGAACTGTGAGATGTTAGCCGACTACTGTTTGACTATTACAAGAGATGCTCCCGAGGCTGCTTTCAAAAGACTAAGAAGCGTAAGATAAGTGTCTAAACTTTAGACTCACTAATACAAATGTGCTATTTAATTGCTATTGTTGAATCAACAACATATTGTTCTTATGTTCATTGTAAATGCCTATAAATTAAAATGTTCATTGTATACGACTACAAATTAAAATATTGTAACAAATAATTCAAGTTTTTTTTGCGAGCTAACTAAAATCTTTAATAGGTATTTTTTAGTTACTTGGGTGTAGTTCAATAAAAAAAATAGGTTTTATTCAAAATACAAAAAAAAGTTGAAATTTGCTCCCCAGTGTAATCTACATATAAAAAGGTTTGGTTCGCCACACTTTTTTTATGTATGTAAAATTAATAGATCAAACGAACTTACCTTAAGTGAAGTTCGATCCTAATTATACTTGGCCTCGTCGAACTAAATAACTAGATATAGTAGTTCCCCCATTCCTATATCGATCGCCACAATTTTAAAGCAAAAATGCCCCGCCCTACTACCTGCCGGCTCCGTGACTCCGGCTGAGATCCATAACCATCATTCCTTTAAAGGTATATTTCAAAATAGTTGGTAACTAAGGGTATATAAGAAAAGACATAAACTAAAAGGGTCTGGGTGGGGGTTATTTAGTTCGACGAGGCCAAGTATAATTAGGATCGAACTTCACTTAAGGTAAGTTCGTTTGATCTATTAATTATACTTGGCCTCGTCTCCTAAATAACTAGATATAGTAGATGTTTAAAGCACCAACATTGTGAAATAGTACACAAAAAAGCACAACAGCATTAAGAATAAAAATGTATTTATATTACGAACATAACGTTAAAAATATCATATAACAAGCGGTATGATATTTTTTAAGGGTACTGTTTGTAGCCCAAAACATGTTAGCAAATATAAAAAAAATGTTACAAAAAATCGAATAAGGAGTTGTAACAAAAAAATATCAGAAAAATAACAAATAGAATAAAATACGAAACAAACTTCAAAATTTAACATTAATTAAGAATCTAAGACCGCCTTAGCAAAGCTAAATTGGTTTTGCAATGGGCGGTTATAAAAACTTGCAAAAGTTTTTGAACTAGATGTCCAGCCTGCAGCCAATCGAATAGTATCGAATGTAATCCCTTTTCTGAAAGCAGCCGATGTCGAAGCATGGCGAGTACTATGAGCAGAAAATTGGGAGATGTCAACTCCAGACTCTTGCATAATTTTTTTTATCCATCTGGATATAGTTTGTGCAGAAGCATTATGTATTGGCCGTTTAAAGGTCAATATTAAGTTGTTACATTCAGTGCTCTTCGATCGAAGGTATCTTGTTTGGTCTAAATAATACAAAAGCGTAGAGGCAACGCATATTCTACTGTCTTCAGTATAGAAAGGCAGCACTATATTTGGCTGCAATCTATTTTTACCTGATGTCTTTACTCTGCGAGGGATTTTGATAAGTATGCCTTCTTTAGATTTATGTATATTACAAACCTCTATAAGGGATAACGTCTGTGCACGTTGACCAGAAGCGAGGGCTAAAAGAATAGCTAGCTTATAAGTAAGATACTCTATAGTAATATTGTCATTAATAAGCTCACGCACAAAATTTAGGACAATAGCAGGATCCCAAGTATTGCTATATTTTGGTTTACTAGGCCTCAGTTGAAACACTCCTTTAAAAAACTTTTTGACTCTAAAATCTTGAGCAATACTTGGACCTAAAATTTGTGCAATAGCCGAACGGTACGAGTTCAAAGTGCCATAGGAAGCCCCTTTGTTAAAGTGAGCTGAAAGAAAATCTAAAATAATTGGTATTGAGTTGGAAAACAGATCAACATTTTTGTCGATGCAGTGCCTCCACCAAGCTTTTAGTCCCGAGTCATACTGTTTGAATGTTGATGATGTAACAGATGCCATACAAATGTCAAAGGCAGATTCAGGGATTTGTCCTAATCGGAGGGCCTCCCGGACAAGACTCCGGCCACCAGGGTAAGTTGGGGCCACAGTGGATGTGGAGCCGACCTATCAAGAGAATACAATAAATGTATGTCTGGTTTAAATATAATAGGATCTTGGGCTAATAAGGAATAAAAAATAGGGTACCATGGCTGTGTTGGCCAATGAGGTACCACTACGATTCCGGTGGCCCCATCGTTTATTACTTTCTGTAATGTTTTAGAGACCATTGAAAACGGGGGAAAGGCATAAAAATCCAAATTCCGCCAATTTAGAGTAAAAGCATCAACAAACAAAGCTTCTGGGTCCCTATGCCAAGAAACAAACTTTTTACATTTATAATTAATTCTGCTGGCAAAAAGGTCAATATCAGGTTCATGAAAAGAATTAACTATTTGAGTAAAATAAAAATCATTAAGTTCCCACTCAGTCTCATAATTTTGGTGACGAGAAGCCAAGTCAGCTTCTTTATTATCTGAAGATTTGATGTATGAAGCATAAATGTATAGGTCCTTATCTTCACACCACTGCCATATTTTATAACAAAGCCTATTTAAAGTATGATACCGTATACCCCCCATTTTGTTTATATAGGCTATAGCAGTGGTATTATCTATGCGAAGTAAGATATTTGTATTTTGAAGGTTAGAACCAAAACATTTGAGAGCAAAAAATGCTGCCTTAAGTTCTAAGAAATTAATAGGCATTTTTCTTTCCTCATGGGACCAAAAACCATTAGACGAAACTCCATTGCAATATGCGCCCCACCCCGTCAACGATGCATCAGAGTAAATTACTCTTTGGAAAATAGGGGGTTTTAACGTGTTACAGGAAAAAGGAATCTTAGAAAGCCACCAATTAAATTCCTGCGATAGGCTTGCAGGAATCTGCATGGTGGCATTATAGTTGTCCCTAGAGTGCCTAAGAGCTAAAAATTTTTCCCTTTCGAAAGGTTTTAAATGTAGCCACCCGTAGCGCATCGCGGGACAAATAGAAACCAACTTTCCAGTAAGCTTTGCAAAGTCTCTGATGAGGCATTTTTTTTGTTTCATGAACTTAGACATAAAATTAATTAGAGCAAAAATCTTTTCGCTAGGTAAAGAAATAGTAAGGTTGGTGGAATTATAGACAAAACCCAGATATTGACATTTCTGACTTGGGTCCAGATTGCTTTTTTGAAAATTAATAATGAATCCCAATTTTTCTAGGGTGCGAATAGTAAATTTAACATTATTTACACAATCAAGGTATGTCTTTCCCATTAGAAGAAAATCATCAAGATAAAGTACTGACATTAACTGCCTTCCCCTCAAAAAAGCTAGAACTGGTTTTAATAGTTTTGTAAAAACCAGTGGCGCACAATTTAGGCCAAAAGGGAGGCAGTTAAATTGAAAAATACTGTCTTTAAATTTGAATCTTAAAAACTTTTTGTCCGATTCAGCGACTGGTACTAAAAAATAGGCATCCTTTAAGTCCAAAGTTGCTAAATAAACATTTTGTTGAAGAGTGCGAGCCACTGTCTTGTGATCTTCCAACTTAAAATGATCTGCTCTTACAAATTGGTTAAGCGATTTTAAATTAATAACTAATCTGTAAGAACCATCAGACTTAGGAACAGAAAAAATGTTAGAGAGGAATTGGCCTTGTTGTGGTTTTACACGAGTAATAGCCCCAGATCTTAATAACTTTAGTACACAAGTAGTTAAAATAACACTCTCTTGTTTAGACCACAGTGGTTCCTTTGGAACAAATCTTTGGACCGGTTTCAATAAAAAAGGGATCTTAAAATTGCGAACATAAGAGAGAACTCTTGTATCATTTGTAATCTTAGTCCAATTTTTATAAAAATATCTTAACCGGCCAGCCACAAAAAAAGAGGTTACCTGGTCTTCCATTAATAATGGGTTCTGTCCTTTGGGTTCCTTGGCCTGTGTGTCTCCTTTGCTGGTTTCCTCCTCTCTTGATGTTGGTAGTGAGGTTTTTGAGGACGAGAAAACCTGGGGTTCTGCACTAATTGTCTTTGTCCACCTCGAATCTCCCCCTGAGGACGAGGTGGACGCTTGAAGTTTAAATTCTGAGTCGTAGCAGCGGGGCTTTTTTTAAATATTTTAGGTTTGGGCGCCTTAAGTTCTAAACCTGACCGTTCCATTTCCTTTGAAGCTTTTAAACGGTCCCCAAGTTTGTCTCCAAACAACCAGCCATCCACAGGAACATTTCATAAGGTCTCTCTGACCTCCTTTTTCAAGTCCAAACTAATTAGTTCGCGACGCGACTTTGACTGCTTATGGTGAAAATCTAGTAACAAGCGACTGGCATCACTAACAAATTTCATTACAGGTAGATTTTCACTATTATTAGAGTCCTTTACCAATATAGATAAAGCCTGCCCCAAAGATGATAGAGATGCCCCAATTTGATTTTGTAAGTCACATATCTTTGTGTCTCTACGAGCCACCACATCTCTGGTAACGGATATAACTTCCGGATTTACCTTAGGGGCCTGTAGTAGGGGACAATTTTCGGGGGGAGTATTCTTATTTATGAGTAAAAGTCTCTCATCATCTGGTAACCCTCTTGTTAAGATGGCAGTCCAACTAAGGGCGACTTCTCTTGTGAAAGGAGGGGTTAAGACTTTGGCAGGAGTTAAATCATATCCTAAGATAGACAGAACAGTCTGGTTTAACTCTGAAGCAGCTGTCTCAGGGTCTGGAAGGTCGACGTCCCCCTCTAAAAGAAAAGAAAACGACCATAATGATTCAAGGTCGTAAATCAACAAGAAGTGATAGATAAAAATAGCAAAGGTGCCAATTAATAGGAAAATATTTTTCTTATCACTGATCTTTTCAAGTAAAATCAAAAAAGGAAAAGGATTGTCTAATCCCTCTACGAAAAAGTCAAAATATATGTACTTATATAAACATAAACATTTGTTGTCAAAACAAAACTATAAAATACCCTGTGGTAAATTAAATAACAAATAGGTGTCAAACCTATCATAAATATCAAATTTATGGTCTAGGAAAATTACCTTGCAAGGGCTCATAGCCAACAGCGACTTCGTTATCAAAACGAGGTCCACTTTCACTTTGAGTGTCAAACTCGGCGTGAGAGAGCGAGATATTATCCGTCCTTGTTGACACAGACACCGTCGGGGATACTGAACGACTTCGGTTTGGAGAAACATTTCTGTGGCGGTGTTTGTCAATCCTATATAGCTGTTTTTGGATTTGTTTTAGTCTTTTTTTTAGGATAAATTCGTCCTCCGATGAGCTACTGTCCCTTCTTCTTTTCTTGGAATGCTTGCCCATTACGATATCAAATCGAAAGGGGGCAAAAAAATAAAAACAAAAACACAAAAATATTTCGCACAGGAAATGACTAATCAATACGAGCGCGCCGATCGACACAAAAACGAAGAATGATGGTTATGGATCTCAGCCGGAGTCACGGAGCCGGCAGGTAGTAGGGCGGGGCATTTTTGCTTTAAAATTGTGGCGATCGATATAGGAATGGGGGAACTACTATATCTAGTTATTTAGGAGACGAGGCCAAGTATAATATTTTTAATATAATATGCTGTTTTTAATTCCAGACCTCATTCTATTTTAGTATTTAGTTCCTCGATAAGGTTTCAATCTTTTATCCCTTCTTCTTTGGCGGACCCAGTATGCCAACAGGACTATTGCTAAGGTTTATTTGGGTCAGTTCAGGCCTTTGCTGGGGTATCAAAGCTGACAAAAATAGGTCTAGATGGAAGAAAGCCAAACTGAACGATGTAATGAAAATGCAGATTGACGCAATCTAAATTGTTTAAAATTGTGTTCACCTTGCATATTAGTTTAATTAAAGTCAACATTAAATAACTTCAAATGCCTACTAATAACCTATCTATAGCGTTTACGAGCTAACAGGCATTTTGCATAAAATGTACAGGGTGATTCACCTAAATGTCCCACCTCTTAACTTTTCTATTCTTTTTCCTATGTAAAAACACAAGATATTAACATGTAGGGCATTTAAAAAAATGTTACAGGGGTGTACACTGTACACAAAGTCTTTTGGTCACTTTCTATACGGGATATTACATGAAGTTACATTTCATTAAATCGAACACGCCCTATATCCAAATTGTGGTATCTACATAAAATTATTTTTATTTTGTTATTATAAGCCACAGCGCTGGATGATTAACCCTGTATGACGCTCGGCGAGCGGTGCGTGTGCGCAGGAAAGGATTCACGTTAGAGATTATACTCGTTGGAGAACATGAGCGTTCTAGAGTGATGACGTTCTCCAGATGAAAGACTTATTAAAACTCTGAATTCTATTTTTGTTATGTCTAAAAACGAGATACTTCCCAGACGCCACCAACTAAGCCCAATCGTTAGAAGCTGAATAGAAAAACTCAGAAGGTTATATTTTATGGTACTGTCAAGTTTTATAAATTCTGTAATGTTCGGAAGTACAGAGACACGGAAAACCCTTTAGAAGATCAAATTTATTCTGCTTATCAATGTTACTTCTGTGGAAACAATAAAAAGCATTTACGTAGTTTATGCCCTGCAAGAGATTCCGTTTAAAATGGATAAAGTAAACTTCTTCAACCTCGATTTTACATGCTTCAAGACTACTTGCAACTGCTCTAGAGAGTTCAATTAAGTGCCTAATCAAAGTTAAAATAAGTAATACTATTAATAAACTATAAATGTTAGTTCCTAAGCCTTTTTATCGTTTACTTTATAAACACATTTTTGTATAAATCGAGTCTCGAAGGGATAATTTTTATCCCTTTGCTGCTTTTTGTTTAATACCTATTTATGTAAATATCTCATATTAATAAAGCTTGTCGCCAAATCAGAGACGTTGGTATAACTTTTTTTCATTCTCCTAAAATATATTAACTTTAATTCAGAATTTTCGCGCTTGTAACTTTCCGTCGGAGTTAGAAGCGCGAAAATTTGAATTCAAAGTTATAAAATTTAAATTTTTATGCGTGGCGCCGCCCCACGCCACTACTATATTTAGCTCTTCAACCAGTCGCGTATGGCGCTATTAGGGAACCAATTTAGTATGTTAAGTTGTCTATCTGTCCCACCCATAATCATGGGTGCATGCATCTCCCTTGTCTATGGTAGTAGTCTGATTCAAAGATATTCCTTGAGTTTGATAGAGTTTTTGTTCAGCGCAATCATGGAACAACATTGAAATAGACATGTTATTAATTCTGGTGAAGTGTAGAAGGAACTACCGAGAAGCTGCATAATTAATAGCTACTAGATTTCCCGCCATTTAGAAATCTCATATGGCATTTAAGTGATTAGAAGGTTCAAGGCACAGTACCAGAAAACTTCGCAATCGCCGTCGGAGTTTTGGGTATGGTAGCTATAAATCCTCATGTTGGTTCAAGGGAACTTGCTCGTGATTCAGGAATGTACCAAAAGTCGGTACTGTCTATTTTACATAAGCACAATTTTCACCCTTACCACATAACACTTTATCAGGAACTGTATGCTCAAGATTCTCAAAATAAGATCAAATTCTGTAACTGGTTAAGACTTGCAATTCACGAAAACAATAAATTTTTATGTAAGCGTCTTTTCGGACGGAGCACCATTTACAAGTTGTAGTCAGGTAATTATTATTTAAATTAATCCGGATTATTTTAAGTTTAAATTTTGTGGTGAGTCATTTAATCTTATATTTATTAATTTATGGTCAACCGGCACAATTAACAGTATTGGGCACTCACTGGTTAAGAATTGACCGAATAAATAGTGTGTGTGTGTGGTATAGTCGGAAGTATTTATTGGATCTTCCTTTTTTTACAGTCACCTAAATAAATAAATTAACGATGTTTCTTTAAGGAACGATTTGCCACAACTTCGGGATAATAATGCAACTCAGCAAGAACTATGGTTTTAGCAAGACGGTGCCCCGTCACACTTTCCGCGATAAGCTCGAGATGCACTAAATGAAATTTTTGGGAACACATGGATTGGTTGTGGTGGTCTTGCGAACTGGTCTACAAGGTCACCGGCTTTAACCCTACTGAATTTTTTCTTGAGGGTTTTTTTTTCTAATTTGGATGTTTTTTCTCGCATTTGCCAACTAATAATACAACTTTTGTGTTCCTTGAATTGTTTTCGTATCTTACTTTGTTTTTGAGTGAAGAAATAAAAACCACTTTATTGCATGAAGAAAGTAAATTCCTATGTATTTTAAAGTTAATTAAAACCTTTAAATTAAATAGAAATAAAGGTCTGTCTTTACCACCAAATAACTTTATTTGCCCCTCTAGGGTAGAAAACAAGGGTTATAAAAATACATAAAATGACGATGAATTAAATTAAATTTCTTAATGCATGTGTTGTACTAGTTTCGACTTTAGAGAAAGTCATCCTCAGCAACTAACCATTTAAGAGATTTTTATATGAAAAGAAGTTAAAACAGTTGGGGGAGCAGAGAGGTGATTCAATAATACAATACAATATAATGCAGATTATGCAACCTTTGGAATCGACAGGAGTTTAGTATAAGAACGATGTATCTCCATGCGAAGGTAGGGGTTGATTTATACGCAAGTAGAATTAAGGACCTTAATCATAGTCGAGTAATTTAAGCAATGTTGAAGTCAAAACGTGTTGAAAAAGAAGAATTGTAACATATCAATTCATTCTCTTTTCAGTGAAACTAAATTAGCGAGGGGACATGCTTAATGTTATGGTGGATTGAATATTTGTTAATGAAATTAAATGAACTTATTATTCTAAAAAAGGGGTTGTGAAAATGAGACTATGTCATTTCAAATAAAATGGGAATGCATCTGAAAAGAGAAAAATTTTTCAAATTTTAGGAACTAATAGATAGCAATAAGGTTTTTTTTTTTTGGTTCACAACTTAACGGTTTGTTAATTATATTTGTAATAATATCATTAATCATGTACTCACCAAGTGGTCACTATTCACTTGTTAAAATTAAATTAAATTAAATTAAATTAAAATTATTAGGACATTAGATTGTTGACTTTTTGTTTTTCATTTTGTTGCCAGGTGAAGAAATTAATTTTAATCTTAGCCTCAGCATGCTATTCGAAGGAAATGGTGTCGTTAAATGGTGAGTACCCAGAATTGGTACTATTAGTTACACCTTTTTTCTTTTTTATATGCGTAATTTAAATTAAGTTTCCGGTAATCAACTGTCAATTCCAAAAGCGGCAAATTTAAATTGGTTTCTACAGATATCCAAGGAGGAATAAGATATACAACAATATTGTCACTCAGTTACAAAAAGGGGGGGGGTTTACTTCCCTTATTAGGGTGTGTACAAATTAGTTTCATCTTAATTAAAGCATGAGCAATGATGTGAGTGAAGCACAAAACAAAGAACCTATGGTATTTAATTTGTCATAACTATAAATTAAAAACTGCAACCAGGTATTCTTGAAATCACCGGGCCTATAGCAGCATGCGGACCAAAGTGAATAACTCTAGATGGCAGCACTACAAATCGTAAATGGAAAGCCAAATCCTTGCATAGGCAACAATCCGGACTCAGCTGTAACATTGGTTATGTCACCGTTGAGTTTGACACTTGAAATTAAAATTCTTTTTTATAGGTTAATTAGTAAAATTAGTTAATATATTGTTTATTATTAAATTATATCCTAAAGCGAACGATAAAACAAGGACCTGATTGAAATGATATAATAAAAATATTTTTTTTTTTAATTCAACTGTTAATCAAAGCAAATGTTGAAAATGGCCACCTTATATTAAAGCGCACGATTGCAATCGTCTCACCATTGATTCTCTTACACGTTTGAAAATACCTACATTGTTTCGTATCGCATTGCAACTTTCAGTAATTCGAATTCTTAAGCCGTTTTCATCTAGTACAGGCGTCTTGTACACAAGACACTTTAGGTGACCCCATAAATAATAGTCTAGAGGATTAAAGTCGGAACTGCAAGCTGGCCAACCTTGGGGACCTGCGCGTCCAATCTAGCAATTAGGAAAAATGTTGTCGAGGTATTGACGAGCAACTAGGCTAAAATGAGCTGGGCACCGTCGTGCATGAACCACATATTAGTTCTTATTGGTAGAGGTACGTCTTCTAATAGAATGTCAAGTTCTTCAGATAGAAACTGCGTATAAGAGTTTCCATTCAATCGAGGTGGTAAAAAGTATGGTCCAATAAGATAGTTGTCAATAATCCCTGCAAATACATTAAAAAAGGCCTCATCAGTAAATAAAATGTTCGGTAGAAAATTGTTGTTGTGTGCTACTGTATGCAGCGACCACATACTAAAATGAAACCTTGGCTGTAAATTACGGGAAAGCAGAGCTTGCACAGGTTCAATATGATATAGGTATAGCTGATAAAGATGCAAAACCCTCTAAATAGTTGATACACTTGTTTGAAGTTGCACTGCTACCTTTCTGGCACTAGTTGAAGGATCATTTTTTATCTGTCGAAGTATGGCCTCTTCTAACTCAGGCGTGGTTACTGTTGCCGTTCTGCCAGAAAGTTCCGTACTACGTTTAAAACCCACAGTCTCACTCAATCTTGCATTTGACGCTGTCTAAATGTTCTGGCACATGGTAGTACTTTGTTTGGGTAACGTTCCTGATAAATTCGCCGAGCTTCTTTGGCATTTCCAGTTGCTGGGCCATAATTGAAATTTATCTGGGCCATTTCAGTCATAGTAAAGTTAATCATTTTGGCCCTTGTTATTATTAAAACAGGTTAATTAGACATCAAAACTAATCTTTACCTCATATTTCAATTAACTTTGAAATACATAGGTATTTTTTTTTGTACATGCAATAAAGTGGTTTTTATTTTTTCTCTCGAAAACGAAGCAAGAGACGAAAAGAATTCAAGGAACAGAAAAGTTGTACTAATAGTTGGTTAATCCTAAAGAAATTATCAAAATTAGAAAAAGTCAATGGCGTACATTTTTCGGTCAACAATATTGGTTAAGGTGCTCCCCGAGATGCCACTGGACTTAATAAATTTAATCTTGTTAGGTCTAATTAAGATCCTTATCATTATTAATAACGGTACCCAATTTCAATAAATTCGCGAAAAAGAGTATGTAAATAAACTATATCAATAGTATCAAAAACGAGGCAACTCCAGACACATATTCATGTTTATTAAGTGCTGCAGAACACCAAATTCTTGAAAAATGGACAAAAACCTAATAGCTTTCTAATTTATACCGAGAATTATAATATGTTATCTAAAATTGTCTTAGAATTCATGAAGAGATTCAAGAATATCATAATTCACAAGGTGGTATATTAAAAAAAAACGTATTTCTAATAAACCCTAAGTGTTTGGGATTCCCCGGATAATTCTAAGTCAAGTTAATTTGTAGATCTAATGCCTCCCTTTAACTCTGTTAAAAAATATTAAACGATTTAATAGTTTAGATTTCATGAACTCCTGAGTTGTGAGTGGGTCACCCTGTATTTTAAACTAGGTAAGAACATGTTTCTACTGACAAAGGCTTATTTTAAAATTGAAGTTTAACTCGGCGCAATAGAAAGACTATTAATTTCTTTTTGTCCTGATATTACTCAGGTGGTTACCATAATGCCGCCAAGAAAAAATGTAATGTGCCCATGAAAAATAGAAAAACGCAATAAATGAGTTTGACTCTATACGAGGAGTAAATACAAATTCCAATAAGAATGCAACCACCTCTACAAAATATTGATGAGACCTATACTCACATTCGGCTCCCCAACGTGGTCAACTCTTTGTGCCACACAGCACCAAAAGTTTCAAAGACTCAAAAATGTAGCACTAAAAATGATAACTGACACACCAAGACACTTTCCGACAGCACTGCTTCACAGGGACTTAAAAATAGAGACAATAAAACAATTCTACGACAAAATAATACAAAATTACTTTCGACGGACGGACGTTTCAACAAACAATTTAATACGAGACTCACACAGACGCTCAAGGGCGGATGAGAGGTATCGGTATCCGAAAGACTGGCTTCCGCCCTAATACGGCTAAAATGTCTAAAAATTTAACATCAATTTCAATCCATATTCAATGAAATAAATTATCCATCAATAAAATAGTTCACCAATAAAATCAAACAAACAAAAAGAGCTCAAAAACAAAAACCAAGAATCTTCTATACCGAAAAATGCAAAAATCCTACGAAAAAAGAAGTAAAAGATCGCTGATCTATCTTAGAAAAGTCTCCACATACAAGAACCTAAGAATGCAACCAAAATTTTTTTGTTATCTTTTATAATAGATACGTTATCTTCTATATTAGCGAATATTTAGACAGAGCTAACCTAAACTAATATTTTTTCCGATACTAATTTGTGATTTTTAGAGCACACAAATTTGTTTTAAATTTATATCTAATGTAGTTTGTCAGTTTATATGTGTTTTTTTAGGCAACTTTCTAAATGCTTTAATCAATCATTTGTTCAAGAAAAAACATTGATAACTACATATTACTACCTAAATATTTTAAACTATCAGCACTTTCAAAAATCATTTATAAAATTTCAGGTAGTTTGACTATAAGAAAATAATATCTAATTATAAAAATATTTAAAACTTAATTGGCATCGTTAATAATGCCTTAGAAAACATCCATACTATTTAATTAGAAGGGTTGTACTTTAATTAAGTTTGTTATTTATTAAGCGAATATTGTTGTTCATTATTCATTAGTACGAAATGTGCTATCACAAGTGCAACATGAGCCAGAGATGAGTGGAGTAAATTTATCCGCCATAATAGCGATTAAATGCGAGTTTAACAGTATAATTTTTTTACAACTATTTAGAAATTTTTTAATAATAAAATATCCATCCAGAAATTTCTTTCTATAATTATATTACAGCAATTTTACTTATACCATCGCGTATCTTATCTATATATTAATATCTATTGATTGAGCGCAAGCCCGTAAAGGGATGATATACTCTCAATACTTCACTTTTAAAGAAATAAATATTATAACTTATCAAAGAGCAGAAAAGTAATTTAAGTGTTACTAAGTAGTTGAAGAAAAGCTAAGCTCTTTAGGGAATACCGTGTTAATAGTATATGTTAGTAAAATAACACTGAATGACACCCTCATAAAAAAAAACCTTAAATTAGTAGTTTAATTCATATTAAAGATATACCAAAAGCAACAAATGTAACTTCGAGTAATAAAGAAAGTACAAAAACTTACCACAATAATTTTATTATAAATGCAAACGAAGCAGGTACGGAAAATAATCACCGTTGTCACAATAGTTAACCCGCCCAATAACTAAAAATCATATTAGCGAAGAACAAACCACACAAGTCGACAATCAACACACAAGGCCACTTTATTTCTTTTGTTGCCCTTCTATTTGACCAAAGAAAGGAAACAGACCTATTAAAATATCAAATTTATAATATTTTTATTCTTAATTGCTAGCAACCAACCGTAAGACTAAAACGACATAAATTTCCGACAATAACATAATAATGTAAATTTCAGGGAGATCCCCGCGTGTAGGCGACCATTATACTTTAACAATCTATTGGTGATACAAAAAGGTAAAAATCCTGAAATATGTTAAACAAGCTCTCCGACCAGTTTTGCAAAAGAATTATAGGGTGTGCCAAATCTAAAAACATACTTTATAATTGAAGTGGTCAGGTTTTACCAATAACTTACTTATTATTTCTTAACGCAGGGACAGTAAAACGTGTTTCTATGTTGATATTTTTTAGATAAATATGTAGTGACTGCAGAGACTAAATAATTTTGACTACTAGTAATATCATTCGAAAGCTATAAAAATTATTTCGTAGTGGTTAAGAATATTTTAGGGTAGTTCAAGTTAGTTTAGTGAACCAAACTGCTTTAAAATTATAAACAATTATGGAATATTTTATCATCTCCAAAAATACGGATAATTCGGAAAGTGATTTTCATATATTAATAATGTCAAATCAGTCATTCTCACCATTAAAAAGATTAGAGAAGATAAAGACAATCGAAACAGGGAGTATTACTTTATTAGTCTGTTCTGAGAATAAGGTAAGGTAACTTACCCTTAGATGTTCAGGGTGTTAATGACAACCTAATAAAAGCAGTTTTGACAACAGAATTATTTTAGGTTTTTTGTTACAGTTATAGTCCCTAATGTATCATTAAAGTTACATTTCACATACACATAGTTTATACATAAACTAATAAAAATGGGAATATACGAAAGGAAGACGTTATGAAATTTTGCACGTAGAGCAAAATAAATACCTATTATATATACATGGTGTTATTTGATAAGTGTCCGATATTTTACAGGACGATTCCTCAGTTATTTATAAGGTGAAAAGTTCATATAAGCATGGGTCCTTTCATTTTTGAGATACAGGGTGTTAAACATTTATTTTTATTTTTGTTCTTCGTAAATAATTTTTGAAATAATGTATATATTTGGACGAAAATTGATATTTAGGGATCTTTTAATATGAGAAATTCAAATTTGATCTTAGTTTGGCCCTTAATTGTAGGGGTGCCACCTACAGGTCTTCTTCTCTTTTGGGGAGTCACAACTGTTTCGTGCATGTATGTATCACATTTTCTAGAAGAGAAATTGATTCCTCTATCATTTTTACGTGAAAATGGTATGCTTGTCAAAAGTCGCTACAAGCAGCCGTTTTCGAGATATTTTGATTTAAATTAATCGATGCATCTGTTTGTCAAAAACTAAAACAATTTTAAAAACTTTTTTTTTAAATCAACATAGGAACATGCATCACCAACGGTAATTTTTAAACAACGAAATACTATGTAAAAAACTAAATCAAAATCACAATAAATATTGGAAATGTCCACATCCTTGCTGTATACACGCATCCGATCTTCTTCTCATTGATTCGCGCACTCTTTGGAAAATTCCTGGAGTATTTTGAATCGTTTTACAAGAGTTAATTATTCGGTTTCTTAATTCTTCTTTATTTTGGATGGGTGCCTGGTAGACTAAGGATTTTAGATGTCCCCAAAGAAAAAAATCCAAACTGATGAGGTCTGGTGAAAAACCATGGTTGAGGCCCTCCCCGACCTATTCAACGGTTACCGATAGTACGGTTTAAAATTCTCGCGCTAGGATGCTAAAATGTGTCGGGGCACCGTCGTGCATAAATCACATTTCATTTCGTAGTCTAAGCGGCACATCTTCCAGTAAAATAGGCAAATCTTCTTTAAGAAAACAACGATATCTCTCGCCGTTTAATCTTCCTGGAATAAAGAATGGGCCTATTAAATAATCTTCAAGGATTAAGAGTAAGTTAAGAGGGAACTGTTCTTGGAAATATGATTCCTGTATCGCATGGGGGTTTCCTCTGACCACAAATGGTTGTTGTGAAAATTGCGTGTAGCATTGCGGGAGAAATTTGCTTCGTCGGTAAACAGAATAAGGCATTGGAGAAACCAGCGGCAGAAGTTAATACGTAATGGAAAATCAGGAGGGAAGAGTGCCTGGACTCTTTGAATGTGGCAAGGATATAACAAATTAACAAATAAAATTTTCCATACTAGAACATGAGAAATGTTTAACGTCAGCGCTATTTTTCTCATGCTTGTTTCCAGGTGTTCTTCTACCAGATTAAGAACTGCTTTCTGGGTTTCTTGGGTTCTTACCGTCCAATGTGCACCCGACAGATGAGTAGCTTTCTCAAACCTTCCTGTTCTTCTCTCAACCGACCGTGAATTTTTGAAAACGGTTTTGAAGTATGAGCTGTGCAGTTCGGATAACGCTCCTGATACAAACGTTTAGCCTCAAATGTATTTCCATTAGCAAGTCCGTACTTAAAATGTATGTGAGCATACTCAGGATTGCTAAAGTTTATCATTCTTTAACAAATAATCACAATAATAATAATAAAACTATTTAACTATGCGTCAAGATATTATTTTTGGCATGACACAAAATAGACATTGGAATATATTGACTTAACTAGCCTACTTGATACTTTTATTTTTAAGTTTTTAAAATTGTTTCACTTTTTGACAAACACATGCACCGATTAATTTAAATCAATATATCTCGAAAACGGCTGCTTGTAGCGACTTTCCACATACCATTTTTACGTAAGAATGATAAAATACTCGATTTTTTTCTAGATAATGTGATACATACATGCACGAAACAGTTGTGACTCCCCAAAAAAGAAAAAGACCTGTAGGTGGCGCCCCCTCTAATTAAGGGCCGAACTAAGATAAAATTTGCATTTCTTAAATTAATGAATCCCCAAATACCAGTTTTCGTCCAAGTATAGACATTATTTCAAAAATTATTTACGACAAGCAAAAATAAAACTAAATTTTTAATACCCTGCATCTCAAAAATGAAGGACTTGAGGACCCATGCTTATATGAACTTTTTATCTTATAAATAACTGTTGAATCGTCCTGTAAAATATCGGACAGTTATTAAATAACACCCTGTATACATTGTTCCACCTTCCTCCACATCTTTCAATTATTCAAATAAATTATAACTATATTTTATATTTTTTGGTCCACGTGAAGATGTGTTTACTAGTGCTTCTATAAACCTAAGTATCGGAAATTCAGTCTGATAAAGCTCAACTTTGAATGGTGAATACCATTGTACGAATTAACTGAGTGTCAAGTATTTAAACAGTCTGATTGAGATTTAACCGGGCTTAGCAAACGCGGCTGCATGGTAGATATTTAGAAGCATTTTTTTTTTATATTTATACAGGTTGTCCCAGAATGCGAGGGTAATTTGTCAGATTGATATAGATCACATGAAAATACCATCGTTAGTTCATATAATTTGTTTTCCTACGAGGTCTCCCATCCTGTGGAACAAAACTTTAGTATGTTGCAAACTAATTGAAGGTTCATCGAGCAGTCAGAGGTGATAAATGCAGTAATATATTATGGGGATTAAATACAGATTAGCCCGACCATATAGCTTTAAGTATCATTTATTGATATTTTAAGTGCTGGCACTTTTGACACTGATTAACTCATATGATAGACGATTAAGATAATCAGGGTTTTGAATGTGCCAATGCCAGTATAAATTCAATCAGTTTACATCACACAAACATTTTGTTATGTTATAGATGGTATTTAAAAAAAAAACTATCTTCTTTGGTCTAGCCTTCAGGGGCAGGTATCTGTTGGGGGGTGGGGTCTCGTAGAAGAGAAAACATATATGAACTTACAATGATATTTTCACGTATTTCACATGAAACCGAGATTGTCCACCTATGTACCTAAAACACACTTTTTCACCAAGGTTTTCAACAAAAATTCCAAAAGTTTTATGCTTATTTTTTAACTTTAATAATTTCACAATTAAAGCACAATCGCAAATGTCAGTTTTGTGATATTTGTTTATTTAACTATTTAAAAATGTTAACAACAGAGGAAAAAATTAAAATTATTTTATTTCACGGAGAAATTAGACGAGTTCAAGCTATCTGGCTTAGTTCTAAATGATTTTAAGAAACCACATGTAAACTGACAATTTTAGGAACACAAGAAAATGTCTTATTAGATGTAGTGGAACATAAGAAAACATCAATTGCTGCTATTTTCGATAGAGCAGGGACAAGGGAGACTGCAGTGAGAGAAATTTTAAAGAGAAACAAATATCATCCATTTAAACCCACATTTTTTATCAATACGTTTGAAGAACGGGATTTTGACGCAAGATTTGATTTCTGTATGTGGTTTCTAGGGGAGCTTGAAAAAAAACGTCATATTCAATATTCCTGTAAAACCAATGTTCGGTGTGGAATTTTTAATGGTAGACTAATAGGATCCTTTCTCTTTCGAGTAAATTTTAATTCGCAAAGATACTTCAATCTTCTAATGAAAAAAATAACTGAGTTAATCGACAACATAACACTGAAAGAGAGATATGTCGTGTAGTTCCAACAAGATGGCGCATCTATATATAGTACGCTTGAGGTGAGAAATTATATAAATTTGTTATTTGGAGGGAAATGGATCTGCAGATATTCAGAATATCCATAGCCAGCGAGATTTCCCGACTTAAGTACGTTAGATTTTTTCTTGTGTATCTCAAAGAAAAAGTATACCATAAGCGACCATTTCAAAAGATTGACCAGTTAGAAAACACGATACGGGACACTTGCCTGGAAATTCCAGCCAGATATTTTGTAAATGTTGCAAGAGAGTTCTCAAAAAGAAACACAAAATGCATTGAAAGAGAAGGGCGACATACAAAAATGTAGGATAAACTTTTTATTCATTTGCAATAACTGTCAGTATGAAAACGAATATTAGTAGGTGTAATAAATTTTAAACTGTTAATTTAGCCTAGCTGGAATGTAAATATTTGATTTTAAAGCGATTCTTACATTTAAAAATAATAATAGATTTCTAGCATTTCTGGCAGTAATACAACTAGTTATCCGATAATCAGTACAAGGAAAGCTGAAAGGGATATTTCCACATTTCGTTTGAATTTTTTGGATAAAAACTTTATTACTTAAAACGATTTTTTTTACACGATTTTTATCCAAAACTAGGAAGAATTGTATACTGAATTTTTAAATTTTGCACTAAACTGTGGATTTAGAATGTTCATGTAAATACAAATAATTTTATACAATATACCCTTATTTCTTTTATAGATACAACGTTACGAAGCCCGGAGCGTTGCGCGGCAGTTGCACTTCGCGTAGCAATTTACAGGTATTATTTTAGTTTTATTTTTATTAACCCCCTTTTGGGCACGCGTTTTTCAGTTTTCCTAAATAAGAAAATGAGGCCAGGAATGGATACCTTTTCTAATTAATACTAGTTCTTTGGGAGAGCAAATGGATGGTTTCGTCTATTTTAATGGATAAGTTGGCAAAGTACGTTACTAGTTAATAGGCTTTAACAATACACGACAAAAGGAACAAGTAGTCCTGTAGTTATCCATTTTCCACTGCAAGTGATTTTGACTGTTTTAGGGTTTTTTAATGAATGACAGACCGAATGACAGGTTTGCCTTTATAATAATAATAACAACAACGCAATTTGAAACGTAACCAGGTGTATAAGTCAAAGAAAAGGCTCAGGTATTATTGTAACATATTGATAACGGTAAAAGTGAACTTGAGGTATATTTTCATTACTGTGATGGGATTATCAATGACTGTTTGTTTCTAAATTAAGAACTCATTTATTTACCATGCTAAAGTAGACCATTATAACGTCTTCTGAATTAATATTTTTTCAACTTAATTATTTAATAATTATTAGGTATTATTATTATTTAATTTATTTTTTAATGGTTACATGTCCTGCTTAACGGTCCTAGTTATGTTACGTCATGCTATGTCGTCTGGTTTTCTGTCTGGATTTTTTTAAAACCCTTGTGATAAAATACTTAAAGGCTTTTTTTATTACATTTCTTATTAGAACTTTAATAAATTAATTTTAATTACCGCATTTATATTTCTCCTCTTTTCTTATAAACATCGTATTTATATTACTTGTAGTGGTTAAAGGGTTAAATTATACAGGGCCACTCAGACGTTTATGACAAACCAATCAACGCCACGCTCTAAAAATTTGAATTTAGCACCTTGTCCTACCTACCTTCAACAACCGCTTCTAGCTGAAAGTGGTACCAACTTTAAATTTAAAACGGATCCTGTTATAAACTTATCTTTACAATCTCTATTAGATTATAATATGTTACAATTTGCCCCCCGTATTCGAATTATTAGTATTAATAGATCTATAGTTTTTCTTCAAGAAAACAAGCAGTGCAACAAGTGCTGATATTTTTGAAGCATAAGATACTAGGGTACTGAAATTTGGTTGGGAGTTGGGCAATACCCGGAGACTTCTTAGCTGTAATATACAGGATGTTCCAGTAAGGTCGGCAAGGTACGATATTATGGAGACCAATAACCTTACGGCTTCGGGAAAAAAAGTTTATTGACTAAATCGACCTAACAAAATAGCTGAAAAATGTTTTCAAGTTTCCAAAATGACCGCCAGGGGCATATTTTCTTAATAAAATTAGATGGCAGGATACATTTTTTGTTACTCGGCTCATGAAAATAGCTACATTTTGGTCAAAAACCGTGATTCAATATCTTTATGTGTTTTCGAGTTATTTAAAAATTACTATTTTAATTTAAAAAATTAATGTTTAGAAAAACAACCAAAGGAATATAAAAATTTTCTTGTCATAATTTTTCAACAATAATTATTAAATACAATTATTAGAATGTTTAGCTTTTGGTGCATTTATTTTGTGTCTATTCTCGCCTAAATTAAATATAAATAATAATTAATTATTATTTAGATTGTTATTATTAATATTGATTATTATTTACATTACTTTGACTCCACTCAACTTTAATATTAAATATTATGTGAAAATTAAACTTTTAATATAATTAAAAAAATTATTAAATAAAATTTTGCTGGCTGACGGCGGTTAGTTATTCATAAATTATTAATTAAAATTATGGTATGTAATTTATTTAAATATTTATAATTATTAATTCTTAGAATTTTAATTTAATATAATAAATATAATTACTTACACAATTAATATTTATTTTTAAATTATTTTATGGATGAAATAGTATACTACAATAGGCTGGGCAGAATATGCGTTAGATAAACCAATGATTTATTGATCTATATTTTTGCAGGCTCTCTGGGGTACATTCGTTGCAACTGTCTATTAGCGTTTTAATATTTAGATCGAACTGATACAATGTCAAAATCGGCACTTTTTAGTTTAATTAACATAATAACATATTATTAAATCAATTAATTTTTTAAATTAAAATAGTCATTTGTGAATGACTCCAAATCAAACTGAGATATCGAATTACGGTTTTTACCAAAATGTAGTTATTTCTACTCTCTTTAAGCTTAGCTATAACTAGCTATATCGTACCCTGCCAACCTTAGTGAGACACCCTCTTCAAGGTGATCTAACAATTTAGGTATTTTAGTTGCTTGAAAATGTGTTTCCTAACGAAATAGCCTAAATATTATTACTTATTCGAAATGCTATTGCAAATTCTTCTTAATTAATGTAGGTACATAATATCTCCACATAACTAGTCAGTCTCTGACTTAGAGGTTTTTTTTTTCAAAACGCTCCTTGCAAAAGTTAATCCCAATCGGCTTTTAGTCAGTGTGCAGTGTTATGTTGTGTCAAGTCCCTGTTTCTATCAGAAATGGTCTACGAAATCCCCCTTAATCAACTAGATTGTGTTAAAAAAAAAATTATGCAATAAATTCAAAAGAAGAGTTAGTACTAAGGTGATTTCAAAAAATGAAGTTAGTGTTGCCACGATGCCACGTGAGCTGTCAACAAGCACGATTTGAAGTGTTACCGGCGATTTATAATTTTTTTCTCTAAACATAATTTACAGGTAAATATCTAATGGAATATGAATGGGTAATCTAGGAGGTCAATTCCGGCTAGTCCAGGACACTCAATAAAAACCGAATGATACAAACTTTTTCAAGGAACTTTTTTGGATCAATGCCTAAAAGTGAGGAACTTTGCTAGTTAGGTAATTGAATGAACAACAAAGATCAGCAGTCAGTTCTAATATACAATATACAGGGTGTAATCAAGTCGAATACATTTTAGCTGGGTAGGGTAGTTCGTTATGCAAGAACCAAATTTTTGGAGCGTGCCATTGATTGGTATGCCAACTACCGTACACCACCCTACACTCTTAAAAAATATGATTAAATTTTAAATTAAAATCAACACAATTTTGACTAAATCCAGGTCCACACCAGATTGATTTAAAAAAATTACACTGCATATTGATTAAATCAATTGATCAGTGATTAAAATTTCTTACTCAAGATTGATTAACCTAAGAATCAATACTGATAATATGTTAATCAATTTCGATTAACACTTTCTCTAATAATGATTAAACTGGTTTTATTATGGAGCTTATGTTCGCAATAATCTAATCATTTTTGATTAAAATTTAATCACTGTTGTAGTTTATTCAGAAAGTTTTTTTGCTCTCCCTATCTTGGGGTAGGTATCCATTTAAGGAGACAGTTTTAGCAAAATATAAAACTAAAAAAAGAAATTATTAAAAAAACAAGCAACATTTTTTTAACCTGGTTAATTTCCTGATTATTCATATTAAAATGTTATCAACTTGCAAAAAAAATAATCTTCTCTACTTATTTCATATTTCAAAATTTATGTTTGTTTCTTTATGTCCGTTTCAAACTCATAATTTGTCTAAACCCATTATGTGTGACTGTAGGTATCTATATATATATAAAAAATGTTGGAAAATTATCTTAACTAAAAAGTGCGTTCCTCCATTTATCACATTCACCTTGAAATAAAATAGGAAAATAAAAATAAATATATTTAAAAAAGGAAATTTTATTTTAGTTAAACTATATAGGCAGGGGAACCTGATGGTTCACTCAGATGAAAAGCCAATTTTATTGCTTTCAATTTTAAACAAAAGCCTATTTTTTAGAAAAGCAAGTTCCCCCTTTAATAGAACAACAAGAACAATAGAACTTTGGTCATTTTGATCCAGGTGGATCGTGGAATACAACCTTAAATGGGCGGAACAAACTAAGCTAAATATAATACAGCTGGATTGTCAAAAATATCATAAAACTAAACAAACTATTTTTTTTTTATTACAGCTACTTATCTAATAATAAACTTTGGTAGTAGGTAATCTAGTTAGATCGCCGAAAACATCGAAGAAACTAAAAAATATAGTATATAAAACTGAACAAAACAATGTATTACGAGACTTATACCTACCCTATAATAAACTTTGGAGTTAGAGATCAATAGTAGATCGTCGAAAATAACGACAAATCGTAACAAATACGCAAAATATAACAATAAACTCTGTATATTAAAATAAATGGACGAAACAAACTAAGCTGAATATGTATAATGATATTATACTACAAAATAAAAATGGGACACTTGCGAAATGAAATCAATTTTTTTTAAAAAAACTTATAGGTACTTAGGGGAAATATATTTTTCTGAAGTGTTATAGGTTTGATGGAACTCGTATGGCTCTTTATAGACCATAGTATTAAATGTCAAAATTTCATACTCATATTTTTTACTACAAATTTTGTAACTATACAAATTTTCACAAAATTCCAATGTTTTTCTAGTTATGCAAACAAAAAGTAAGATTTCATCTATAGTTACAATATCAATTATTTCTTTAAATACAGGCAAGTCGTTTTCTTGATGAATGTACAGTACAGATCCTTTTTGGTACAAGTATCCACAATTATACCATGCATAAGTAACAACCACTGTATCTTTCGAATCGTCTGATTTTGATAATAAATATTCTTCGAGCACTTCACTATCATCTAAAATGGCATGGTCTTGATGGTCCCGAAAGATAATTGTTTGGTCCTATGTTATGGGAAACTTTGAATACGCTAAAATAATTTCTATAAATACACAAGTTCACAACCTTTGCATATTTCTTGACACATGGAAAACTATTTAATTTTAAGCTTTTGGTACTGAAAAATTTACTACTACATAAAATGTTTTAATTGATCTAAAAATATAACACAATCCTATTTACTTTAATTTTTTCCTTCTATTTAGGTATCTGGTATTTTCTTATAAAAGCCTCTTAATTTATAAGTTCTGAATTCAAAAAATACAAACAAAAGCTAAGTGAAGACAACTATTATAGGTACCTAGGTACTTCCTGTATAATACATAGGTACAAGTCTGCTTTTTTTATCATTTAGCTAAACAAATTTTTAAGTATAACATTAAAAGCCCCGAGAAAAATCTCAAGAAACAAAAAAATTTCTAAATTACCATTAAGGTACCATAATACTTTTATCATACAAAATGTAGACATATCAGTAAAAGTACCATGGCCTTCCAAGATGTGGGTAAACGAGAGAAAATCATTTTTCTCTAGGTAGGTATCTAACTTCTAACCTAGAAGGCCATTTAAAGAGTAAATAGGTACTAAGAGGAGTAAAATTACTATCAACGACCTTATAATAAGTATGCACCTATACCTACCATTAAAAAAAAATGCAAAAATTTGTAATTTAATATTCTAGTAGGCCAACAAAAGAAAAAACCGCCACATTTAAGAAATCATTTTAATAAATTATTCACTTACCTATACCCCATACTAATACACAAGAAATTATAACCTTAAAATAACTAAAAACCTTCTAAGGGAAACTTTTAACACATTTGGCAACACCGCCATTTTATTGTTTTCTTTGCCTAAGAACGAATTTAAAATATATAACAATATCTATTCATACTATATATACTTTAGGTAAAAATGTTATTAAAACTTTAAAAATCTTATTGAGAACTACACTCACTCAAGCCGTTCTCAAGTACTAAGTATAAGCTTTGCACTGGAAAATAGTGTCAAATACTCTACTAACCCAAACGTTGCATTTAAAACAAAAATGGAGACAATAGATGCCTGACAAAATGCACACTCAGTTAACTTCACTTGCAATTGTTGCAAAAAAATTTCAAACCGGCTCTCCGCCCACATCTTTATGTCACAAATTGATACAAAAGTAAGGTTAATTAAATCGGTAATGCCTGTTACCCAACCAATTATTAACCTTCTAAACTCTCAGAATGTATAACCAACTAAACGGAATTGTCCCTAACGAGCCATTACAGCGACAGGTTTTAAGTCATTTGTCTGGTAGAATATGGCGGCCTTTGTTGTGGAGTGATAAAATACACGTCATCAGTATTTTTATGATTTCCTTGTCACATTTATTAAGGAGGTTAGTTCAGCTATATTTCTGCCAACTACTTACTACTCAAAAAAGCAGAACTAGCAAGATTTTATTTTACATTAATTTGTCCTGAAATGGCCTGTGTTAATAAATACTGTTTTCAATTTTTAAAAAATCAGAAATATTTATATTGGTGTCAACTATTCATTAATGTCTCTTTTTAAATATTAGTAACTAACATCAAAACATCAATCTCATTTCAAATATCTGTTTCGTTTTAGAAAAACAAATAAAAGGATAAACGTATAACTTCAATGAAAGCGAAATGCAGAAAGCGGTCGAAGATATTTCGCCTAAAATTTTCATTTTAACTTTGAGGAAACAAAATTAAGTACCACTTAAAGTCCAAAGCAAAACTTTAACATGTTCGCGAATGGGATCCGATAGAGCTTCCAGTGATGATGAGAAAGGTATTCTTGTAGAACGGATGATTACTGCTCATGGTACGAAGTTAAGAAAACGAAAATTTAGGCAATAGTGTAAATAATTTAAAAATAAAATACGAAAAACTAGAATAGAAAAACTTAGACACGCTAATAGCGAAGAAAGAAAGAAGGCGAAGAAAGAAAAATAAAGCTTTAAGAAATTGAAATAATAATAACCGGAAGAACTAAAAGCAGAACTTTAAAATTAGAAGTAGAAAGAGAATAGTAAGTTCTCGTGACTTAAAAAGCTGTAAAGAAGAATGTTTAGAGCCGGCAGGAAAATTTTTTTCTGTTTTTTGAGCATTTAAATATACTTGTCTTTTTTAAAAATGATATTAGGCTTCTTTATTGGTTGGTTATGATTCACTTACATTGTTTACATGTTAAAGAATATTTTGAAGTTATAAATGTTTCAGGAAGTTACAGTGTGACAAAACGATTTTTCATATTTGCACGATATGCCTAATGAACGAATCGAATATTGATTGACCTTTGTCCCTATTAATATATAAACAAAAGGATTATCAGGAAAAATGTGGGACTTGAGACATCTGTCGTTCAAGTTGAAAAGGTTATAACCAATATTTGCACAAATAAGTACATATACCAAAATTAGTAACTAATCTGTTTTCTGCATAATTTTCTAAACATCTTATAATAAAGTACTATATGTATGTGCACCTCCAATAAAAGCACAATCTCCATAACAGATAATCATTATTAATGAAATAGAAAATATCTTGGGTAAAAGCGTCAATAATTAAATTTATCGCCTTTGCAAATACCTAGTGCATTTATTTATATCTAAACCGTCAATTAATTCCAAAAGCTTACTTTATCTTACAAACAGCATTGCTTCTGCCCTTACTTGGTAGAATTCAGTGGTGGAATTCCATAATCAATTTAATGAAAAGTAAAACCATAGAATATATAGCCGTAGCTATATGTTATGTAGGAACACCAATGTTTACTAATTCCACTCCATTAAAAACTTTTTAAACAAAATTCGACTATACCTAAAATCCACAAGAGCTGTCAGTGACTCATTTAATACCAATCACCAAATTTGGGGAGCGACAGAATAAAAATATTGTACCTACAAATAAATATTTTTTTTTAAATTTAAGGTACGTTGCCGCTTGAAATCCAGCAAGGGGCGACGTTGTCATACAAGCCACAACCAGCTAAATATATTTAAAATAGCGACTTAACAATTCTGGGATTCTGATCGCGGAGAAAATAAATCTGGCAACACACATAGCCGGAATTCACAACTTGAAAGAGGTGAAAATAAGCGTGCAGGCAGGGTTTTCGCACTGCTTGATTAATTTGTGTTTTATTATTAATTATCTATCAATAGATTTAGTTTTTCAGTTTTTGTAGTATATGGGGTCGTTCACATAAATATTGTTTTGTGTGAGTATATAGTTATTAAACTTTATTAAGTGCTGTTAAGTGCTTACTTTAGTTGAGTAAGCTATGGATATTAACGTAATATATATACGTAAATAAATAACAAATAATAGATAAAAACGTATACTATGGCATTCGGGAACGAAATCCTGAACTAACCACATTGGATGCTGAACGAAACTGTTTAAAAGAAATTAATCTTAGGTATATTAAATGAAATCGAAAAAGCTTACTAATTCAAAAAAATTAAATTATTATATGGCGGCGAAAATATTTTGAAAAAATAGTAGTGTTTCGGAAACAGGGGAAAAATTGTATTACATCGACAAAATATGGCTCGATGAAGGGCACATAGTTGAGAAGGTATATCAAGATCTAAATATTAATAGTTCAAGTCAGGCATTTATGGATGGATTTGAATTTCCATAAGGACTAAGAAATCTCAGTGGAAATGGTCAGAGTTATTTTTTTTTAAACATTTTGTATTTGTAGATGTAGACCTATAGTTTCTAAAGCAAATTATGCATGCTTGCGTGAGGACCAAAATTAAATTTGAAACACTAATAATAGCTCGTAAATCGCCACTTTAATCAAAAACGTGCATTCTTCATGTTTTGTCTACAATCTCAAGATAAAAATATGTGAAAAATCAAAAAGTATGCTTATGTTGAGTTTTAAAAAAATAACTCTGTAGAATCAGGTTTTAAGGGTACCTACATGAAATAAATTTAATTTATAAAGAATTACATAAAAATTTCGTCACATAGTATTTTTTGAAATGCCTACGCCACTGAAATTCATTCCCCTGACGTCGCACAACCCGGAGCTCTCTATATGCTAGTGATGAGTCAAAGACTTGAAATTTGGACTTGGAAGTATAGTTTTGCTAATACGGTAGCTTTTTTAAAAATGAATTATTACATTTAAAGTATATTGAGGTGTGGATGTTGGGACTTTCTGGTAATTACTGTAACTGAAGTATTAAAATAAATTTAAGAATATAGGAAACTATTTACGTATCTTTGACAATTTAATAAGCGGTGGGAGTTCCGAATTTTTGATGTAATTATTCATTCATTCAGGAAAAAGCTACCGTCTTAGCGAAACTAGTCAAATTTCGTATGGAAAAGTTTTTAATATAGTGAAATCAGTAAACAGTGTGTTTTACTTTTCGTTGAATTTATCTTACCCGAGGGTATATAATAATACGGTTATTCGCAGGTGAGTGTTGTGCTTGCGATTCTTGTGAGAAAAATAATCTTTGGTTAAAAGGGACTCACATCAGTTACCTAATTAACTGTTTTATTGTCAAAGCAATAAAGTTTACATATTATACTAAAAACTATTATTTTAAAGACAAGGAAAACATTTAAAAAAATATAAAAAAAAATTGCTTAGGTACGCGTGTACTTAATACTAGTGAGGAGGATTAGATGGACGGATAGGCCAGTAAGGGCAAAAATTGAATAACAGTGACAGAAAAGAAGTGGCGCGCTCACCCCGCAAGTAACGCAGGGTTAACATCTACTGCAAAAAAAAGAATTCGTTATGCAAGATTCGTCAAAAAGGATTTAGAAAATAAAGTTGCTTCTTTTTTAAGTAAGTATAGGTATGTGTGTACTTGTATACGATGTCCCACCGGGAACTGCATAGATCGATTATGAAGAAACTATAATTAGGAACAATCTAAAAATTTGGTAGCTAACTAATGTCGATGGGCGGCATTCGACTAAGATATTTTTAAGAATCTGGCACTTCTGGTTATACCGAAAGTAGATGTCAACTTGCTGATTTTATCGTTGGATTCTACGTAAAATTCTAATCACATATTATCATGTACCGTGCAATCAAGAATTATTTTCATTCAAGAAGGCTTGGACTGAAAAACGTAGAGCTTGGTTTAGACCATAATTATAGGGGGACCATATATCCAAAGAAATATCGAGAGGGTAGTCGTTGCTGACTAGTTAAGAGATAAACTAGTGAATATTGGGGAGTGCAGCAAGTGAAAGAGTACTCTTTAAAGTTATTCCAAGCTTTCGGAAATCGTATATTTTATTTCCATCCTCAGGGAGAAACTTTGTTGAGATTGTTCATGTAGATGTTAATATAATTATTAAAAGACATTCGAGAAGAAAAACGTGTTGGAAACCCAAGTCAATCACAAATACAACCACAGTCTGAAGATAATAGTAAAAACATTGTATATGGAAGTAGAGGGAAATGGACAGAGCTGGACCAGTGGTGCACCACCGGTTTTTAGTGGTGCGTTTTATGATCTAACCCAGGTGGTGCAGGTGGTGCTGTTTATGACCTAACCCGAGTGGTTCGGTGGTGCTGTTTATGACCTAACCCGAGTGATTCGGTGGTGCTGTTTATGACCTAACCCGAAATTAAACCTGACTTTTTACGATCTAACCCAAGTGCTTTCGTGAGGCGGCTTCTTATCTAACCCTAATTTGAACCTGAATATTTATGATCTGACCCGAGATAAAACCCGACTTTTTACTATCTAACCTTAGTGGAAACGCCGCTGCTAAAGCGGGATAATTAAATCCCAATTTTTATAAGCCATCCTTAAACCCAACTTTTTACGATCCAACCTGAGCCAACAATAAACCTAACTTTTCACTATCTAACCTTAGTGGAAACGCCGCTGTTAAAGCGGCATAGTAAAATCTTTATTTATATTAGTGAAACGCCACTGGTGGATGGTAAAGCGAAATAAAACCCCATTTTATATGGTCTAACAACATAAGTATAATAAGGCGGCACATTTGTCACCCGCAATCATTATTTATACCTAAATAACCCTCTCAAACCCTCTGCCGCCTCGATTTAAAAAGAAAGGCACATAAAACTTTATTTATTCCGAAGAACCCTTATTAAAATTCAGAAGCATATCTAATAATTGTTTTCAATTTTGTACCCCTTATAAAAAATACAATAAAATAATTAGTATCTAGAACCATTTACCTAAATTATCTTAAAGGTCGAACTAAATTGACTGATAGAAGTGATAAAAAGATACACATTTTGTTTTAATTTTTATGCTACGATACCGAATCTTAGAACCGATAAATTCAAAGTTAAAGCTACCATTAAAGGATCCCTTTCTGCTAATCCTACCTAAGTTTTCTATAGCGCGTTTTAGCTATTTTAAACAGCAAAATAATGAAATAATGTTTATACCTTTGTAATTTTTAGTTGGGAAGCTCATATAAGTCCCACATTCTATAAGCTATATTTACTTGAGCATTATTTCCAGCTTTATGTGGGAAAGCAGTTTAAGCTTTTCTCGATCTTCGGGAACAATATGACGAACTTTCCATTCAATTTTGCTTACATTAATAGTTGTTTCTACTTCGCCAACGTAGCAGTTAACATATGATCTAGATAAAACCAATATTAGTTCTTGCTTTACGTTAAGAACTCCTTTTAAATAATCCTCAGCAAAACCCAATAGATATTTTAATGATAATTTTCCGCTAAATATATGGCTTGTTTTGTCCAAAATAGCCTGATATTCCTCATTTAAACCCCATCCTGTGGTAAGTAAGTTTTTACTATGCAGTGGATTAAATGATATCATTGTCTTTATTTTTTTATTTTATATACATTTTTACACCAAAAAGATCATTGTTTTATTTTTGTTTTCCCAAAATCCCAATTAGCGCTAAAAAAAAATCAATTAGATATTTACTTTAGATATTTTAATAAAAAAATTCAATACTATTAGCGTCACCTACGCATAGGGTTAAAAAGTATGAGAAACTTTGCGAATATCATTTTCCATAGTTCTCTCGACCATCACATCAATGTCACATTCCAATATTCTCGCCAACATTTAACTTTTGGAATTAGCATAATAACAAATCCTTTACAATGAATTAAACAAACGCATACAAAATTTTAAAATCTTATAATAAGAATATATTTGCTAAAATTATAATGCGTAACAACTCCAAAATCTAACAAGTTTCGACTAGTCGAATGACGTCAGTTTACATCTGTGGAGAATACCCAACTCTCAACTCATATAAAAATGTTCAAACGTCTTTGCAATAAATCATAGGTACGTACACTGACTAAAAAAAAAATATATGCATGAAATAAGAACTAACCGAAACTTTTATGTGGTTTAACCTTTTTGCCTAAAATGATGGAAAACTTGAATTGTTTACTATTTCGTATGGCTGTTTGTAATTAACTGAAATTTATTAACTATCACCAATTGAGGCGGGGTTTAACGTAACAATCACAATAAGGAGTTTTTAGGTGCTGACAAAATCTTAAACATTACACCTCAAGAGAAATATGCTATACTATGCATTTTAAAGTACTCCGATATTCTGGAAATAAAGAAAAACTAGTGTATATGGTAGTAAAAAAGAATTAAAATCTAAGAATAATCGATGCGGACTTTATCGCAACCAGCACAATAAGGAGTCTTTAGGTGCAGGCAAAATCTTAAACATTTCTACGAAAAACATGATTATTTTTTTAATTAACACAAATATACATAAGTTCTTGACAATTTGATGTTTTGTCGATAATTGAAGTAAACGTAGGCGAAGGTCTGAGTGATGGGCCATTGTGCGATATTTCTATACCTATATGTACTTCAGAAAACTACAGTTTGGTAAACAAAAAGGTCTATAACCAGTGAAAATCTTAACTTTACAGTTTTGTCTCATATTAAAGTCACTTTTGAAGAAACCTACATATACGATTTCAAACTAATCCGGCTTAAGGGGTAATTCATGTCGTTGTGTGTATTACAGTCCATTTTAAAAAGTACGATAATTTGCTAACCGAAACTAGATGATTATTTTGTCTATTAAAATCTCATTTTGACATTAATGGTTTTTAGGCTCTTAAAGTGAACCGCCTTGCCTGGAAACGATGTTTTCCTACAGTTATTTTACCAACGCAACATTTGAAAGAGAACCATAAACTAAAAGGACATATATAATATACAATATAGACCCACTAAACAGTCAAAGCTTCTTTCGGATGAAATCGAGACATCATCATGCTTACAATATCAGAAACTAAGTTGAATTCTGGTTGATGTTGGAAAGAAATTCACTTCACACACAAAGATGAAGCCAATCGATTCATGAAAATAATGCAAGTCACTATGTGTATGTTATGGCTAACTGTTTAAATGTCTATTCCTTCCACGTTTGTCGGAAGAAATACTTTTCTTTATACTTACTAGTCTTTTAGTTGAAAATAAGATTGTAAATCGTGTACAAAACAACCGTCCCTTATGGATTTGAACGAAAATCATAGATTCGACTATTTTCATGAAAAATAAATCTAAGTACGGAATAATGCAGGGAGATTATCTATTTTCTTGGTTTAGAAAGTGATGTAGTTAAGATTTATAACTTAGGAATAAATAAATTATTATTAATCTTTTCGACCTATTTCTTGAATGTATGAAGAGTTGAAACTTTTTTTCCACTCCAATGGTTGCGATGCAGGGGGTCGGGTTTCATCATAATCTTTCAGGGTAGCTCAGGTTTGATTGCATGTACTAAGGTTAGTGCTCCTTGCAATCGGTTTCAGGTTTGACGCGCCCCCCTCAGGTTAGTTCAGGTTTCTCAAACACAATTTATTGTGAATAAGTTAGGTGACTGGAATTAAGATATTGGGTGCTGTAGCACAATAAATCGACTAAGATCAGCTGTTACTTTAGACAGAATATTCCTAATAACATAATATATTTAGTTATACAGCTTTTTAAAATAATTATTGTTCTGTAACCGTAAATTATTTAAATATTTTCGTGTGATAAAGAGCTAGTTTAAATTAGTTAAAAAAACAAAAGCAAAACAGCTAATTATATATCCAATATATTTGTTTAAAATTTTGTTTCTTAATCTTGTTCTATTGCGTATTAATCGTGTTAGCATCACAAATTACGGTCTGTGAAGCTGGTTTATAGGATCATTTAGTTCGATGGGGGGCATATTTTATGATATCCCATATTTCGTCAATTATTTGGCAGGTAGGTTTGGTGCTTCAATACGGAACTCCTCAAGACCACATCAAATATTTCTAAACAAGAAGCGTCCAAGTCTATAGAACCCGTGTAAAAATAGCTGGTATGTCTGTACCCTTCCGTAGACATTAATGACATCTCGCATGTATGCTGAAGTGTATCGTTAATAGAAATCTTGAATATTCTAGTACCTATCTATATCTTGCGTCATTATGTCAATGCTTATATTGACGTCGCCAGGTATCTTAAAAGGATAGGTGCATAATGTGCAAGCATTTGTGTAGAAAGCTATGTTTTTACAAAATTTTCTCTAGGCAACCAAATTGTAATAGGGTTTTCGTAGTTCCAGTATATGTCTGGCTGCTTTGGCCTAAATAAATTGAAGTGTATTTGTAGGCCTATTAATCCTTAAAATTTATTATATCGTCTGATATAGGCACTGTTTCAACTACGCGTTTTGGTAAAAAATAATTGGAAAGTAAAATTACTAAAGCACTATCAATAAATGGAACGTGGATAAACTGGTAGATCTAAGCCGCAAAAATATACGCCTCTTATGATAAATGCTAAGAAATTGTACCGTTGCCAACGTCAAATTAAAAATCAGGATTTGCCAAACAACTCTCATTAATGCTTGATCTTCGGTATACCGAGTTTTATAAGTAATTTTAACACTCATCTGGAAATAAATTAATGCAAAAACTTCCTTTTTCCATTTTTTTTTTCTAGCCATTAAACACCAAAATTGTCATTTTTTGAAGAAACCTTCTTGCATGTATTGATGTATTAAGTAATTGTATAATAGCTAGATACCTATAACATTGCCTACATAGGTATTAGCGAGCGAATTTCGACTATTGTAGATATTTAATATTAGAAAATCAATATAGAGGCAAATCGAAAAGTCTATTTTTAAGACGGCTTAAGAGGTAGTTTATGGTGATGTACATATTAGAGTTCATTTTAAAATGAGCGCTAATCTCCTAAACACAGACTTTTGGCAATAGAACGAAATAAAAATATAGTTTGATGTGATAAGGCCATGCACCTGCTCTTTATGGAATTTCATGTGAGCCTAGACTTTATAGATTTTTCTTTTTTTTTATCAGTATAGTTATCCCATAGGTATTGTTTTGTTAATCCATTAAAATAGACAAAATCTTTGAATTCGTATATGATTATCCACTTAAATACCCTTAATCTTCAGGGTACCTAACTCTACGAGATATTTATTGCAAAGGGGGCTTTTTCAGTTTTGAAAGTAGCCAACATTTACGAAATTCATCTAAATATATACTTTAACCAAACTCAATATAGAGACAAAGCGACAGATGTGTTTTAAACTAATGTGGCTTAAAGGATAATTTGTGTTGTAAATATTAGAGTTTATTTTAAAAGGTACTATAATCTCGTGACCGACACAAAAAAGTACCCATTTCGATACATCATTTCCCCTATTTTAACGTTAAAATAGTAAATTATGTTATAAGGCCGAAAAATGTAGTATTTCAGACGTAATGCGGCCGGTAACCTAAATAGTCCGAAAAACATTTTTCGTGCAAATGTCATAAGTTATTTTTTATTCGATCTTGTTTTTAATCCGATTGCCAGTTGTAAAATAATGTAAAAATGAAGTGAACCTATACATTTTATCTTGCACGGTAATTTTTCGCTCTTAATGTTTGTTAGTTAACGATAAAACCTGTAATAGCGTTCGAAAAAAATATTAAAAAAAGTGTTGTCTAGCTATCAGGACAATAATCAATACTTTATTGAGAAGGCTACCTCTTCGTCTAAATATCTAATCTATAAAACGTCATTTTTCCGACATAATCGGTTAAAAAGCATACAATTGTATTTGAACGTTTGTACAAAAACCATCGTGTTAAATCAGTTCTTATACCTGACTGACAACGCCGATCTTTAGCTTTTTTTTTACTTTGTAAAATAAAAAGATTAGTTCTTACTATCAAAGAAATTAAATATGCAAGAGAAATAGGTCGAAAAGATTAATAATAATTTATTTATTCCCAAGTTATAAATCTTAACTACAGAACTTTCTAAACCAAGAAAATAGATAATCTCCCTGCATTATTCCGTACTTAGATTTATTTTTCATGAATATAGTCGAATCTATGATTTTCGTTCAAATCCATAAGGGACGGTTGTTTTGTACACGATTTACAATCTTATTTTCAACTAAAATACTAGTATAAAGAAAAGTATTTCTTCCGACAAACGTCGAAGGAATAGACATTTAAACAGTTAGCCATAACATACACATAGTGACTTGCAATATTTTCATGAATCGATTGGCTTCATCTTTGTGTGTGAAGTGAATTTCTTTCCAGCATCAACCAGAATTCAACTTAGTTTCTGATATTTTAAGCATGATGATGTCTCGATTTCATCCGAAAGAAGCTTTGACTGTTTAGTGGGTCTATATTGTATATTATATATGTCCTTTTAGTTTATGGTTCTCTTTCAGATGTTGCGTTGGTAAAATAACTGTAGGAAAACATCGTTTCCAGGCAAGGCGGTTCACTTTAAGAGCCTAAAAACCATTAATGTCAAAATGAGATTTTAATAGACAAAAAAATGATCTAGTTTCGGTTAGCAAATTATCGTACTTTTTAAAATGGACTGTAATACACACAACGACATGAATTACCCCTTAAGCCGGATTAGTTTGAAATCGTATATGTAGGTTTCTTCAAAAGTGACTTTAATATGAGACAAAACTGTAAAGTTAAGATTTTCACTGGTTATAGACCTTTTTGTTTACCAAACTGTAGTTGTCTGAAGTACATATAGGTATAGAAATATCGCACAATGGCCCATCACTCAGACCTTCGCCTACGTTTACTTCAATTATCGACAAAACATCAAATTGTCAAGAACTTATGTATATTTGTGTTAATTAAAAAATAATCATGTTTTTCGTAGAAATGTTTAAGATTTTGCGTGCACCTAAAGACTCCTTATTGTGCTGGTTGCGATAAAGTCCGCATCGATTATTCTTAGATTTTAATTATTTTTTACTACCATATACACTAGTTTTTCTTTATTTCCAGAATATCGGAGTACTTTAAAATGCATAGTATAGCATATTTCTCTTGAGGTGTAATGTTTAAGATTTTGTCAGCACCTAAAAACTCCTTATTGTGATTGTTACGTTAAACCCCGCCTCAATTGGTGATAGTTAATAAATTTCAGTTAATTACAAACAGCCATACGAAATAGTAAACAATTCAAGTTTTCCATCATTTTAGGCAAAAAGGTTAAACCACATAAAAGTTTCGGTTAGTTCTTATTTCATGCATATATTTTTTTTTAGTCAGTGTACGTACCTATGATTTATTGCAAAGACGTTTGAACATTTTTATATGAGTTGAGAGTTGGGTATTCTCCACAGATGTAAACTGACGTCATTCGACTAGTCGAAACTTGTTGGAGTTGTTACGCATTATAATTTTAGCAAATATATTCTTATTATAAGATTTTAAAATTATGTATGCGTTTGTTTAATTCATTGTAAAGGATTTGTTATTATGGTAATTTCAAAAGTTAAATGTTGGCGAGAATATTGAAATGTGACATTGATGTGGTGGTCGAGAGAACTATGGAAAATGATATTCGCAAAGTTTCTCATACTTTTTAACCCTATGCGTAGGTGACGCTAATAGTATTGAATTTTTTTATTAAAATATCTAAAGTAAATATCTAATTGATTTTTTTTAGCGCTAATTGGGATTTTGGGAAAACAAAAATAAAACAATGATCTTTTTGATGTAAAAATGTATATAAAATAAAAAAATAAAGACAATGATATCATTTAATCCACTGCATAGTAAAAACTTACTTACCACAGGATGGGGTTTAAATGAGGAATATTAGGCTATTTTGGACAAAACAAGCCATATA
The DNA here is from genome assembly GCA_963920685.1 of Polydrusus tereticollis. Lineage (NCBI taxonomy): Eukaryota > Metazoa > Arthropoda > Insecta > Coleoptera > Curculionidae > Polydrusus > Polydrusus tereticollis. The sequence continues at coordinate 50,974,767 of OY987328.1, read as the reverse complement.
TTTAGCGGAAAATTATCATTAAAATATCTATTGGGTTTTGCTGAGGATTATTTAAAAGGAGTTCTTAACGTAAAGCAAGAACTAATATTGGTTTTATCTAGATCATATGGTAACTGCTACGTTGGCGAAGTAGAAGCAACTATTAATGTCAGCAAAATTGAATGGAAAGTTCGTCATATTGTTCCCGAGGATCGAGAAAAGCTTAAACTGCTTTCCCACATAAAGCTGGAAATAATGCTCAAGTAAATATAGCTTATAGAATGTGGGACTTATATGAGCTTCCCAACTAAAAATTACAAAGATATAAACATTATTTCATTATTTTGCTGTTTAAAATAGCTAAAACGCGCTATAGAAAACTTAGGTAGGATTAGCAGAAAGGGATCCTTTTTAATGGTAGCTTTAACTTTGAATTTATCCGTTCTAAGATATCGGTATCGTAGCATAAAAATTAAAACAAAATGTGTATCTTTTTATCACTTCTATCAGTCAATTTAGTTCGAACTTTAAGATAATTTAGGTAAATGGTTCTAGATACTAATTATTTTATTGTATTTTTTATAAGTGGTACAAAATTGAAAACAATTATTAGATATGCTTCTGAATTTTAATAAGGGTTCTTCGGAATAAATAAAGTTTTATGTGCCTTTCTTTTTAAATCGAGGCGGCAGAGGGTTTGAGAGGGTTATTTAGGTATAAATAATGATTGCGGGTGACAAATGTGCCGCCTTATTATACTTATGTTGTTAGACCATATAAAATGGGGTTTTATTTCGCTTTACCATCCACCAGTGGCGTTTCACTAATATAAATCATGATTTTACTATGCCGCTTTAACAGCGGCGGTTCCACTAAGGTTAGATAGTGAAAAGTTAGGTTTATTGATGGCTCAGGTTGGATGGTAAAAAGTCGGGTTTAAGGATGGCTTATAAAAATTGGGATTTAATTATCCCGCTTTAGCAGCGGCGTTTCCACTAAGGTTAGATAGTGAAAAGTTAGGTTTATTGTTGGCTCAGGTTAGATAGTAAAAAGTCGGGTTTTATCTCGGGTCAGATCATAAATATTCAGGTTCAAATTAGGGTTAGATAAGAAGCCGCCTCACAAAAGCACTTGGGTTAGATCGTAAAAAGTCAGGTATATTTCGGGTTAGGTCATAAACAGCACCACCGAATCACTCGGGTTAGGTCATAAACAGCACCACCGAACCACTCGGGTTAGGTCATAAACAGCACCACCTGCACCACCTGGGTTAGATCATAAAACGCACCACTAAAAACCGGTGGTGCACCACTGGTCCAGCTCTGTCCATTTCCCTCTACTTATGGACGAAGAAACACACAAAAATAAAATCAAACTTAGTTGTTCACATTTTGAAAAAATTCGTTATTAATTTAAAATTATGAAATTATTAAGCGGGAAAACATGACTTGCGTGTCACCATCTTAAGTGACTAAAAATGATTTTGACAGAAAAAAGATTTTTAGTTTTTCATAGTCATCGATATTCACAGGCAGTCATCGGTATCACTGGCAGTCATCGGCTTTCATTGGCCAGTATTTTGATGGGACCAGCAAGGACGCATTATTTGGAACAACTATCGAGTCACAGCCGCTTTGGTAATATTCATTCCATTACCACCATTCAGAAAAATACAATAGATGATATAGTGATTGGCAATAACTGCCAGTGATTCCCGATGACTGCCAGTGAATGCCGATTACTGCCGGTGATTGCCGATGACTGCCAGTGATTGCCGATGACTGTCTCTGATTACCGATGACACTGGCTGTTAAGCATTGCCAGAGACTGTAAAGAATTGCAGTGAGCCGCAGCAATACGGCAAATCTTAATAATTAAGCTTTTAAATCTAGCTCAGAAGTTTTAAAACAAGTTTCCATCATTTTCTTAAACCAATGCCGTGGTGTAAAACTGTTTTTTTAGATTTTAAAAATATATCATAATGACGTCGCACGTTAAAATCAAAAATAGTTTTCTGAAATACGCCCTAAGATACAGGTAAAGTGCAAAATATGAAAATTCTAACTTGGCTAATAACTGAGTTATAGAAGACGGGAGGTGAGATGTAGGACCCTGTATATCAAGCGGGCTATTCACCCAAAGGAGTTCCGCGAGCCGATTTAAAACTTTTTAATCTGATTGGCTTAGGTCGAGGCTTAACTACATTTAAAATTATTTTTCCGTGATAATTTAATGAATCATACAGAACTAAAATCAGCCTACAAAATTCCGCTGCATGGGGTGGACAGTTGGTATACAGGTGAATAAAAGGCAAAATTATTGTTAAATTTTTGAGCTAAAATTTAAAAGCTTATTAGGGCTTGCCGTATTGACGACTCACTGCAATTCTTTACAGCCTCTTGCAATCCTTAACAACCAGTGTCACTGATGGCAGTCATCGGCAATCTCTGGCAGTTATCGACAATCACTGGCATTCATCGGCATTCACCAGCATTTACTGGTAGTCAACGAAAATCACTGCCAGTCATCAACATTCGCTGGCAGTCTTCGGGAATCACTGGCAATCATCGGCAATTACTGGCAATTGACTGCCAAAATTGGCAGTAGGTGTACATGTAAAAGAGCATATGAACTACTTAAACATTTTTAGTGTTTCCTATGTAAGGCAACAATAAAAAATGCTCGACATAGTACATACATTCGAAACATATTTAACGAACTATTTCCCGGAACAAAAAAAAAACAATATAAGTTTCAGGAAAAAGAAAAATATGGTATTTTAAAAATACATAATTATTTGTTTAAAACAATTTAACGGGTTTGTTTGTATTGTTTTATGGCCCTTAGCAACTTAAAGATTTTTAATTAATAAACTTACTCCGACAAGCAAAAATCGAAATAAACATCTGCAAATAAGATGGCTACCCTCCAGAAAATTTTTACTGATTAGCGGGCAAACAGTCGCTGATATTTTATCTATTATCCTCTACTTTTTTATATATAAGGCAAATAGTCCTTTAAATATTCCCTTACCTCACATTTACAAGAGAGTGGGAGCTCCACCTTATCGGAATAATTCGGGAATAACCGTCTAAGCTCTGGAACAAAAGACGCTTGCAACAACATTAAAACAGGTCAAATTTCCGTCTATGAGATCCAATGACGTATTCATGAAAAACGCTTACGTGCCCATTTAAACAAAATGTAGAATTTTTTAGCAACTCTGTATAATTATGTATGTTTAGTTTTTGCAAAAATACTAATAAAAAAAAATTAATAAAAGTAAACAGTAATATTCTGTGGCTTGTGTGGTAATAAGTCTCCATTATTTCCCGTTTTCCTTTTTGATGAATATTTCTGCATGGTTGGCTTAAAATAGCAAGTGTTAAAATTTCTACCTGCTCCAATGTTGTTAATGCTTATCAGGTTACTAGGTGAAAGAAAGATCTATTCTATAATCGCGATCCACATTGGTCAATAATTCTTAGAGTATTGTAATCTTAAGGAGAGACAATGTAAGAAGGGATATTTCAGAATAATGACAGTCTTCAAATTAAAGAAATTAAGAATAATATTAAAGGATGATCCAGATAAACCATGTAAGAACTATGGGTATTTTTTCGCCATATATTTTGACGATAATTACCTAGAGCAGCGGTTCTCAACCTGTGGTACATGTACCACTGGTGGTACATATCATTATTTGCGGTGGTACGCAAAAACAGACCTAAAACGCAAAAACAACCTAAAATCAGCACCACATAAAATAAAAAGAAAACTCGACAAAATATATAAATACATCGAAAAAAACTAAAATCGGGAGCTTTGGCAACATTTGAAATCTTGTAGAAATGCCCGCCGCGCCGGCAACACTGATTGTGCAATCGCGAAGAACTCGCCATCCATCGAATATTGTTTCAGTATTTGTTTGACCTGATGAGTGATTACACACTTTACGTTAGCCGCGCGCCTTGTTATTTTTATAGTAAAGTAATGGATAAATGGTTAAAGAGACCCGTAGAAGCTGTAGAAGAGTGTTCTGTTCAAGAAACAAGTGATTTACCATGTACTTCAAGCAAGGTAACAAACGTTGATTTAAACTTAAGTCGTAAAAAACAAAAAACAGTTACCAGACGATATGATTCAAATTATTTAAAAATGGGATTTTCTTTTGTTGATGTTAACGAAGAACCACGCCCGCAATGTGTAATATGTTTTGAGGTCTTTTCAAATCATTCGATGAAGCCGTCTTTGCTGCAGCGCCATTTTAATTTAAAGCACAAAAACCTATCAGAAAAACCGCTAGATTTTTTTAAAAGGAAAGAAGTAGAACTTCAAGGTGGACAGAAGAAAATAGCTGCGTTTTCTACAAGTAACGAAAATGCTGTTAAAGCTTCTTTTTTGGCCAGTTTAAGAATAGCTAAGTGTGGAAAACCCCATACAATTGGGGAAAAACTTATTTTACCAGCTGCCAAAGACATCGTAAATTGTGTTTTGGGGGAAAAGGCAGCCAAGCAATTGGATTCCGTTTCACTTTCTGATAGTACAGTTAGCCGTAGAATACTTGTAATGGCCAATGATGTTAAGGAAACCGTCATAGAACAAATAAAGTCCAGTATTTTTTTCGCCTTGCAAATGGACGAAAGTACCGATGTAACAAATTTTGCCCAGTTGATGGTTTATTGCCGCTTTTTGCACGGAAATGAAATAAAAGAAGATTTTTTATTTTGCGAGTCCCTTCTTTCTACAACAACATCAGTCGAAATATTTAATAAAGTGAATGATTTTATTACAAAACATGGTTTGGATTGGCTGAAGTGCGTGGGTATATGTTCAGATGGTGCACGTGCAATGACGGAAAAACATGGGGGTGTTGTAACAAGAATTAAAGCAGTAGCACCGGAATGTGTTTTTATTCACTGTAGCATACACAGACAAGCTTTGGCAGCTAAAGGGATGCCAGATGAATTAAGACAGATCTTGAACGACGCTGTTAAAGTAGTTAATTTTATTAAGTCAAGAGCTTTGAATTCAAGACTCTTTCGGCTTTTGTGTTCCGAAATGGGAAGTATTCACGACAGTGTGCTTCTACATACAGAGGTTAGGTGGCTATCAAGAGGAAAAGTGCTATCCCGATTATTTGAGCTTCGTTCAGAAGTTCAAATATTTCTAGCTAAAGAAAATCATGAGCTGAAAGACAAGTTTACTGACGAAATTTGGTTGTGCCAATTGGCATATCTCAGTGATATATTTAGCAGACTTAACGATTTGAATCTAGGTTTGCAAGGCAAACATACAACTAGCTTTGTTATTATTGATAAGGTCGGGTCGTTCATAAAGAAACTTGAACTTGTGAAATCAAGTCTTGAAAATAGCTCAGTCCAACATTTTCCAGCACTTGAAAGCTTCGTTGTAGATAATGAAATTAAAATCAGTTCTAAGGTACTGTTAAATTTTAAAATTCACTGTGTTAAATTAATCAAGCAGTTTAATGAGTACTTCACAGAAAATTATTTTGAATTTGAATGGATACGCAATCCCTTTCTTGTTGAGTCGCCGGCGCAGGGTTTAAGTGCAACCGAACAAGAAAAACTGATTGATTTGTCGTGTGATGGTGAACTAAAATTAGAGTTTAAGCAGTGCGACCTCGGTGAATTTTGGGCAAGAAGAAATTTTGATTACCCTTCTCTTGCAAAACACGCTTTAAAATACTTAATACCCTTTTCGACAACATACCTATGCGAGAATGGATTTTCCGCGATGCTGTATATTAAGAATGTATACAGAAACAAACTTAATGTAGAACCTGATCTTCGGCTCTATCTGAGTAACACGGAACCAGATATTAATAAATTATGTGGAAATACTCAAGCACAACCTTCTCACTAATTAGTTTGTTATTGTAAGTACCTACCTATGTATGAAACCTAAAAATGTAGTAAAAAATATTTTTACTATTGTTGAATTTTATTTTATCCCTTGGTTAAAATTTCAGCACATGAATTACAATTAATTAAATTACCTAGCTAGATAGATATTTTAGTTAGGTGGTACCTAAAATTATAAAAAGGATTTTGTGGTACATCACTCAAAAAGGTTGAGAACCGCTGACCTAGAGTTTATAATGTTTTATCCTGTGTTGGTAAGTTTATGCGATCTAAACAGATAATTGGCTCTTCTTTTGATCACCCCTGCAGCACTTTTACATATGCTTTCAAACAGATACCTAACTATTCAGGCAGTAATCTAATTAACATGTAGGCTTGGCTTAACAAAGCAGTGCTGTTTGAAGTGTTTAGTTTAATAGTGGTCTGGTGAACCGATGATATAGGGTTACCCACTCTCAGCGCAGGACTAGATAGCATATAAACTACTCCACTTTTAAATATTGTTCGAGAGCTGAGTATTAGGGCGGCATTAGGTCTGCATTTTAAATTAATTTGGTATTAACCTGGGTATCCCAAATAGTTTTGGTTTATGGAACAATTTCTTTTTTGATGAAATGTTATATTACAACATTTTTGGATTTCTGTCTTAATTCTAAGAAAATTTTGTAAAACATCTAATTAAGTATGAAATAAAAAGCTCTTAGTCTTCCTCCACAAATATTGTATTAAACTATCAGGTGTTAATCCCTACATGTTTTGGACGTTTAAACATCCATCATCAGGGGAAACTAGAAGAAATAGTATATGTGTAAATAATAGATGAAGTTCAGTTCATAAGAAAAGACTTACCAAAATCGAGCAAAATTATTGAAACTAGTTACCCCAAATTAATGGGCATAACTGTAGTGTTTTATGAAATGTAGAAGAGTTCAGATATATTAGGTGGATTTAGAAGATAGTTACATGTTTCAGGAGGAGAACTGTGAAAAAGAAGTTAATAGAGTACAATATTCTTAACTGTAAGTGATTATTAATTAGAAAAAATAGAGTAAAGTGCTCATAGCATTAAAAAGATTATTATTTTATTAGTTTAATTTAAGTAGTTTTTGAGTTACTAACGATTTGTCAAAAATTTGATGCCCTGCTCCACCTTAAAAACTTGCACCTGTAAAAATGAAATTTGGATTGTGGAATATGATTGTCTAGTAGCGACTATAGCTCATTAAAAAAAAACACGAGCCTTTAAAATCGGCTTTCTAAACGCAACAATTTTAAAAAGATAAAAAAATCCTAAAAGTCTCTTAGTTTAAAAACAACTTATATGATATTCCTTAAAATTGCTAATTTTTCCGCTTCCATATAGCCTTAATTCTAATTTTCTTAATAAAGTACCTTGGACGCTGCACCGTATCCATACAACGCTTTTTCTTCTCGAGTTGATACCATGACCGCCAAATTGTTGGTTTTATCAAACTTACGTCATTCCAAGCGACAAAATAAGTTGAAAAAGTAGACAAAATAAGGTTTTGGTACATTAAATAATAATTTGAAATTCAAGATATAGATATATTTAAGCAGACCAATTAAAAATAATTTAATTAAGTTAACCATTAACGATTTGATGACATTTATGTACATTACCTATAACAAGTACTGAAAATCAAACATAAGTAAGGTCTTAGTTGTCCTGCATAAATCCACCTTAAGTTTAAAAATGAAAAGTTTTTCTTGAAACAATAATCGTGCTTTAGGGCATCCAGTCCCGGGATCTCGGGACCAGGACTTCCCAAGAGTACAGTGATTTTAAAGATCCCGGTACTAGAATAATTGTTTTGGGACTTACGGTTATCCCAAAAAATGGCGGCAGGCTGCGCTCTCACAGAATAGTCGAATGCAATAATCTATTAGTGCTATGTGTTGTGTTTTTTTTGTGTGTTGCACGTAATGAAAATAAAATTTTTAAAGCACTTTTCTGTTGCTGAGAGGTTATACCTCAGCTCTCTATCTATACTGGTAAAGTGAAACAAAATTAAAAATAAAATTCTTTAAAAGTAACGTAACAAGTTAATAAATCTTTGTTAAATTTATTATTTCGACAACCTTTTTTTTTCCATTTTACTATACGAGTTAGAAGTTAGGAGGCCTAGATTCTCTTGAGTATCCGCTTGTTCGATTCACTTAAGGAAGTAAATCAGAGGACAACTACAACTTCTCAAGTAATAAATTACTCCACCAACCCCAAGGATTATCCGGCTATTTCGTGATAATTATTTCCTTCAGCAGATGCAAATCCCAAAATAATTTCAATGTTTATCAGAAAGTTGGTGAAAAGGTTGTCTCTGGAAGAGTCCGCTAAAGAAACTCCTCGAGCTCAACTTCGCCAAAATTTAGTTTACTTCACGTTACTGAAATAACAATTAGACATGGCATGGCACTGAGCAACGCGAAAATGATATCACCATCGAGACAAGACAGCTTTAAATCATTTGTAGAAAGGGAAATGGTACTCTTTCAAAACGGGCGTAACCGTGGCCAGTTCTTGTAGTTGGCTTATGAAATTTGTCAACCATTACCCCTGCAAGCGTTGAATCCGAGCGAGCTTTTTCAGTTGTTAGTTCTTTCGTCACCACCCTAAGATTTTCTTTGGGGAATGAATCCATTAATGCGTTAATTGCCTTCAAACTCTATTTTAATCGAACGACGTCAGGGCAAAGGCATTTAACGTTTTATTCTGTGTTTTTTATATGTAAAATGTTCGTTCAAGTTTTTACATATGATTCCTTTTACTTAGGTATGTACCCTATGCACATTTTCCTTTGGTGTTTCATATTACATATTTATTTAATTCGTTATGTACCATACACTAACAAAAGTTGCAATATTTTTTTTATGCTGGGCAGTTGTTCTATTTACCATTCGTCACGTGGTAAATGAAACAAGCATCGGCCTGTTTAATATTGTCGGGACCACGGAACTAGTCCCGCCCTAGTTCGTACCACCTGGTGCATGTTTTTTAAGCGCTGCAACATGCAAAAGTTTTAAAAAATCGTTAAATTTAGGCATATCATGTTAGAAAAATTAGAATTAATCAAGAAATCCAAAAATGCAATAATATATAGGGTAGTAAGAATTAGATAAGCCCTAACTGTTTGAGACACCTTGTAAAATAATTTTAAATTGTAGACCTAACTGTTTTTAAATATTAAAAAGTTCAAGAGTTTAGATGTTGTGAAATCCCAAGTTTAAAGTGGTAAAAAGTCTATGGGTATAATCGTAGTCGATACCGAATTAACCTGATTTAATACCAGGCCAATTGACACCTAGTAAATTAATTGATGACGAATACAGCACTGCAGGATAAATCCTTTATGGCGCTCTGGGAGCGGTGCGTGTGCGCAGGAAACGATTCACGTTGGTCTTGAATCTTTGAAGATTATAGTCGTTGGGGAACACGATCTCAGGGAGGTCGTTCCAGAGTGATGACGTTCTCCAGATGAAAGAATTTTTAAACAGTGTCGTTCGAGGGACACTAATCTGAACCTCGTACTGGTGGGCTGCAGTGGCTCGTCGTGTATTTCTACTATGCACCGCTCTGGGTGGTATCAAGCGGGCAACCTCAGTTGAACACTTACCATGAAAATATTTGTAAAATAGGCTCAAGTCGCCAACCTGCCTTCGATGTTCAAGGCTTTCCAGGTTGTTTGTCAGACTATGGTCACTGATCAAGCGAATGGCTCTTCTTTGAATGGAATCTAGCAATCTCAGGGTATGTTTATGAGCAGAGCCCCAAATATGCGAACAGTACTCCAGCGATGGTCAAATTTGAGCTTTATAGAGCATCAAAAGTTGTTGGGGTGTATAGAGGTTCTTTGTTCGGAAAAGTACTCTAAGCTTCTGCGAGGCTGCCTTAGCAATGGCCGCAACGTGGCTATGCCAAGACATATGACTATTCAAATTAACGCCCAATAAATGAATTGATGAAGCCAAGGGAATCGAGTGTCCCGCCATAACTATATCCGGTTCTTCAACATTAACTTTTTTAGAAAAAACTGTAAATGGTTCCTAGATCCCAAAAGACAACCCTCTGCTGGCCGCCATTGTGATCACATTTTCACATGGTAAAGTGAAAAGTTTTTATCATGTTTGCAGCAGAAATTGTCAACCTAAAAGCATATGTCATGCCTAACCCTATTTAATTATTATTTTATTAGGCCATCCAACAATGTGTCAAATTACGATTTGCCTACCACGGCCATATTGAATTCGTTCTACAGAACTAAAAAACATTCAACAAACAATTCAGTATGGCCGTTGAAGGCAAATATGTGGTAAATATACACGGATTCAATGCTTAGTTTACAGTCGAGTCCTGTGCTGTGTGTAGATATACACTTGCCATTGTTAACATCTCCAATAACATCATCAACTTTAAGTGTTATTAAATGTAAATAACAGAAAAAAAACACAAATTGAACAACAATAACTTAATAAAACACACAAAACCAAAATCGCTGTTTAAACTGACACTGACGTACACACAAAAATAAAGGTTAGTTTTTTTGACGTTTGCCGTCGACGGCCATATTGGAAGCACTTTGTGACTCCAATATGAACGTGGCAGGTAAACATAACCTGGCATAAATCAATCAAAAGTATTATCATTAAGAAATGAATCTACAAAATCATACGGATCTTCCAAGTCAACATTATTCCCAATATTTTAAAATTGCTATTTTCCCAAAATATTATTACAAAGAATGACAGCCTATGCTTTATTTGTACCTTTAAAATAACTCAAGTCTCTCCAGGAATTAAGTTCATAAACTGTAGAAGGTTCTACCATACGAGATGCTTTTTAAAACATCAGTTTAATAAATCACACAATGTTCTTGTATGCAGAAGTTATTTGGAGAAAAGAGTTTAAATATTTTTTCTATAACTTATAAAAGATATTGCTATTTGTCTATTTAAACTAAACGTTTTAAAAGAAAATCAGTGCATTTAATCTTGTCCAATTTTTTCGCAGTGTTAATTGTAACTGTTTATCATTACTTTTAGGCGCAGTTATTTGCTCTAGTAACTAGTTATAAATAAAAATGCATTGAGCATTTAGCAAAGTAAACCAAAGCTTTGTTTATAAATTTCAAAAACAGCGGCGCGTATGCACAGGATGTGATTTACGTTGGTTTTACAGCTGTTCTAGATTATAATATTGGTTGGAGAACACAATGAAGATGGTTATTTCAGTGTAGTAATGTGGTCTTACAAATGTGATAAAGGAATTAAAGAGTATTGTTCGAGGAACACTAATGTGTACCTCATACATGAGACAGCAGTAGTTCGTCGGGTGGCTCTAGACGAAATCAATCCTGCGATATAATTCGACATTTATAAAGCGTCAGAAGATATTAAGGTGTAAAGATGTTCTTGGTTCGGAGCATGCAATATCCCTAGTATCTCCGCAACGTGTCTATGTACCGATATTTTGCTATCGAAATTGGCGCTCCATAAATTAATTGATGAAGCCAATCAGGGCACTACAATTTGCACTATAAGTAGAAGTTATGCAGTGAGAGTAAAAATATTTTCTGGAGGCTAGATGTTCCTGGAATACCTAAGGATCAAGAACCAATGCTTATCTTTAAAACTGATTTGCATTAGACACAAAACAAGAGCATATACAGGGTGTCTCTAAAAGGTCTGTACAAAATCTGAGCACATATTCGTGAGGCCAAAAAAGGCGATTTAAAGCAACTTACCTTAGTCCGAAATTGCTCCGTTTCCGAGATACAGGGTAGTAAAGTTAAAAAATGAAAATATAATTTTTTTAAATTAATGAACATTTTTTAACGTATTACTTTAAAACTTGGCAGCCGGGAGTTTTTTGGGATGCAAAACCCGAATACGGACACCTTTTCACTGTGGCCATTAGAGGGCGCTTCACAATGCACTTCTTATGGTTTAGAATGGCCATAACTTTTTTATCAGTGTAGTTTTTTCCTTTTTTTGTTAAGGAACTAATTTTTTGAACATTTTGAAACAAAAAAGGTACTCCTGTGAAAATCCGCTAAAGTAAGCCGTTTCGGCTTTTAGTGTTCGATGCCGCACCGGAATATTTAAATTATTCTGAATAAAAAATGTTTGCTGTTATCTTGGAGGATGAATGTGGTCAGTGAACTAGCAGTGCGAAATGTATTTTTTTAGACACTTCTTTGGAGTATCACATCCAAAAATCCTCGGATTTTTTACCTGTTTAATGATCCATATCATGGCTCCGGATCTCGATCAACGATTGGACTTCTGTCGATTCATTACTGAACAAAGACAACAGGATGTGAATTTTGCCAAGCACATTTTATTTACTGACGAAGCATGTTTTACAAGAAGTGATATAGCCAACTTACATACCGAACATGTTTATGCTGATGAAAACCCGCATGCCACGAAAGTAACTCATTATCAACATGACTTTAGAATTAATGTGTGGGCAGGAATCATTTGCAATTTCATTATTGGTCCTGTCATTTTACCGCCACGACTAAATAGTGTGGATTATTTAGAACATTTACAAAATACGCTGCCAGATTTATTAGAAGATTTGCCATTACAACTTCGACGATATAATATGTGGTTTATGCATGACGGTGCTTCAACACATTTTGGTTTAAATGTCCGCAATTATTTGCATCGACAGTATCCAAACAGATGGATCGGTAGAGGAAATGATGCTCTTGTAAATTGGCCGTAACGCTCACTGGATATGTCTTTAAAAACGATGGTATATTCCAGACCGATAAGTAATGAAGAGGAATTGTGGGGAAGAATTCAAAATGCAGTCAACAGATTAAAGAACGACGCAGAATTGATGCAAAGAGTAAATTTAAACCTTTTAGGTCGTATTAATCTTTGTACTTATGTTAACGGAGGTCATTTTGAAGAATTACTAAAAGTTTATGCTAATTAAATTTACTTTTAAAATAAAATTGTTCCTCATTTAATTAAAAAAAAAATCCATACTCAAATTCTTCCTGCAAGACTTGCTGTAACTAACCCAAGTGAATCATTTTTTCTTGTCGAAAATTTACTGATAGCGGAATTTTTTATTCAAAATAATTTAAATATTCCGGTGCGGCATCGAACATTAAAAACCGAAATACGTCAAAAACGGCGGATTTTCACAAGAGTACCTTTTTTGTTTCAAAATGTTTAAAAAATTAGTTTCTTAAAAAAAAGGAAAAACTACACTGATAAAGAAGTTATGGCCATTCTAAACCATAAGAAGTGCATTGTGAAGGGCCCTCTAATGGCCACAGTGAAAAGGTGTCCGCATTCGGGGTTCGCATTCCAAAAAAAAACCCGGGTACCAAGTTTTAAAGTAATACGTTAAAAAATATTCATTAATTTTAAAAAATTCTATTTTTATTTTTTAACTTTACCACCCTGTATCTCGGAAACGAAGCAATTTCGGACTAAGGTAAGTTACTTTAAATCGCCTTATTTTGGCCTCAGGAATATGAGTTTGTACAGACCTTTTAGAGACACCCTGTATATTTGCAGTGAGACTTCGAAATAATGTTCTAATTCGGCTTATATATTTTGAACCATGAAAATGCTCCATACCTTTCTGTATGTAAAATAATCCCTAATAAAATGAGTTAAGATTGTTTAAGGTAACCAACCCTTAAAACAAAAACTATATCTGATTTAACTTGCCTCTAGGAATATCAAACGAGTATTTGTTTGTCTTTTTAGTTTATACCCAAATGAACCTAAATGAACGAACTGATTAAGAGGTTTTTACTACGTCATCGTTATTTATTTCGACCCATGAAAATATTCAGAAGTCCAGTAAGATTTTATTTGATGTCAGACAACACGTGACCGTTATAACCCAGAAAAAGGAAGGACTTTTAGATTCATAAAAATACTTATTCTGAGTATTACCTAACAGTTCAAGCTTCTCATTTTCATATTAGGTAATATAAATATTTAACATTTAAGCAACAAATGCGATTAAAATAGAATTAAATGTTTCATTTTCAAGGGAATTGTAATGTCTATTTGCAAAAAACATTTTATTATTTTATATTTACGTCTGTTCTTTCATACCGACATCAATACAAGTAAAACCACAAGGTAGTAATAATATTACTTTCATTATTGACCTAGACCTTGCCCGCAACAGGATTACGTGTCAAGATTAGACTACTTAGGAATTATGATTAAATTTATTTTGTGATTCAATAATAATTTTATAGCTGTCTGGTAATTGAAAAATGAACGATATTGCTATGAACAAAAATATGTTATTCGTTTACCTAAAATAGTACAAATTAATTGAACTTTGTTGTTGAATTTTATTTAACTAATACAAAAAGAATTAAGAATAAATAACTTTTAAACATTATTTTGTTATTTCATATTGATAATGCACACACTCTGTATAAAAACGGATAAGTTAAAAAAAAATAGGTATTAATATCATACACTTATTGACTAAAGCACAGCAATTTCTAGAAGCTATTATAAAAATAAATTATAATATTCAGGTTCGCTAATTAAAATTATACAAATTTAAATTTGTTACGTAATTGCAACTGGTTCGTGAATTTTATAATTTTATATCCTTTATGGGTAAAGCTATACATTCATGTTGGAGCTAAAGATTTAAACCGCTCAAATAATGAACTGTGGCACGCATTTTTTATTCGAAAATTTATAGGTAAGTATTAGTGAGTCCCAGAAGTAATGTCTAAATTCATTTAAAATTTAGCGGTGTATTTTCTAGAAAAATGTTTGTACACGTCGATTTTTGTTTCTTAATGGGATATTTTTCTGACAGTAAGCTCATGTATATAGGGTAGCCCAATAATAAGTCACGACCATCAACTTCAGTTTTTCAAACAAAAACATCTATTTCTTATTTCATTTTTGAATTTTGAATCGAATGCTAAGTAAGATTTATGTACCATGTACCAATTTAGGTGTAATTCAACAGGTATCAAAAAAATTACGATTGAACATATCAATAAGTAAGATCTGTTTATTTAAAAAGAATAAAACAATACCTACATCAAATTAAGTGTTGAAAATATGCGTCATTTACGGCTTGACAATATTCAAGGCGATCAATAAGCTCTCTTTCCACTTTTCAACAATTTCCGGAGTTATGGGACGTACTTCTCTTCAGATCCTCGCCTTTAACTCCTGCAGATTATTTGACCTGTTAACAAATACTTTCGATTTAAGGTAATCTCACAAAAAGAAGTCCAACGAAGTTAGGTCTGGCAACCTAGCAGGCTATTCGATAGGCCCTCTCCTTCCTATCCACCGATTGGGTAAGGTTTTATCCAAAAATGTACGCATAGTGACAGCATAGTGCGGAGAAGCACCATCTTGCCGGAACATCAGTTCTTCGTGAGG
The DNA here is from genome assembly GCA_963920685.1 of Polydrusus tereticollis. NCBI lineage: Eukaryota > Metazoa > Arthropoda > Insecta > Coleoptera > Curculionidae > Polydrusus > Polydrusus tereticollis. The sequence goes on along the minus strand of OY987328.1, from coordinate 50,959,477 downwards.
GGAGTCTGGGTCCAATGGAATCGGAAATAAAACCACTAAGCCGGAATTAAATCAAGTTGGAGAAATTCAAGATATACTTGTCCAGTTAAAGACTGTTTAAAGAAAAATAGACCAATTACTTATCCGCGCACTATTCCACACCACACATTCTTTTTTTGAGGGTACTGGATGTAAACCTCCATCATCAAATGCAGATTTTCTATTACCCAATAATGACAATTTTGTCTGTTCACATTACCATTCAAACAGAACGTAGCTTCATCAGAAAGTAATATTTGTTACTAAATTATTATCTAGATTGCACATATTTTGCATGCATTCACAAAACTCATTTCGCCTATTGAAATCATCTTCAAATAACTCATGCACTAAAATAACTTGCTCGATTTACAAATAAATCCTCAGAAATACTGTCTTACTTGCTATGTTCAATCGTAATTTTGTCGATAACTGTTCAGTTTATATATAGGACATGTTAGAATTCGATGCAAAATTCAAAAATTAAATAAAAAGTAAGTATTGTCATTTGGAAAAATGAAGTTAATGGACGCAACTTATTTTGGGGCTAACCTGTATACATGAATTTACCATTAAAAGAACCACATTAAGAAACCAAAATTGACGGGTCAGGTTGTTTTTCCAAGAAACACACCGCTTTAATTAATTAGCCACTACTTCTGGGCTCACATAAACATTATATTTTTAAAGTTTTCTTGCGAACTATTAATTTGACGAAAAGCAATATAATGATTAATACTGTATAAATAGTAAAAGAATACTACTTGGCAAGTGGTAATCATAATATGACATATAAATATGTATATATATGAGAAATTTGTTCTTATACAATAAGGATTTACCAAGTTATGCTAAAACAGCGATTCTGAATCAAATAGCAAAATTTGGTGTTTTTTTACTAACACTGTTAGTACTAAAATACAAACTCAGATTGCAGAAACTACCGGGAAAAAAAAAATAATCTTTATTTCCAATGATAGGATGCTACGCTGCTGCTACCTATAGACCGGTTTCGAACTCTTTGGTTCTCGTCAGGACAGGGCGAGCACGACAAGCGAGCACACCTACTATTGGAAAATTGAAACACCCTATAGCCACAATATTCTTCTGCCTAGGCAGTACAATATAGGTGGCGCCATTCTCCAGAAGTTTTTAGCAATCTAATGTGAAAAATACCTTATGGTACTATAAACACAATAAATAGTAAAATAATACTGTTAGCACTAACAGTGTTAGTCAAAATACGCCAAATTTTGCTATTTAATTCAGCGCTCGTTGAGGCATGTGGCCCAGAAAATAGCTGTTTTAGCATAATTTGGTAAATCCTTATTGTATAAGGTCTCAGCAAGTGGCTAGAGAACAAAGTTCTCATATATATACATATTTATAAACTAGTGAATATTGGGGAGTGCAGCAAATGAAAGAGTACTCTTTAAAGTTATTCCAAGCTTTCGGAAATCATATATTTCATTTCCATCCTCAGGGAGACTACAATTTATATAAATTAAGATTAGGAAACCTCATTAGAACAATAAATAAATGATTTTACTTACAACTTTTTTGAGATTGTTCATAAGGATGTTCATAGAATTAATATAGGACATGCGAGAAGAAAACGTGTTGAAACCCAAGTCAGTTACAATCAAAATCAAAAATTGGAGACAATACTAAAAACATTGTATATGGACGTAGAAACACACAATTTAAAATAAAATCAAAATTTTGATGTACACATTTTGAAAATTCGTTACTAATTTGAAATTATGGAATTATTTAGCGGGAAATCATGACTTGCGTGCCTCCATTTTAAGTGACTGGTAGGTTAGGAAATACTGTCATTTTAACATGTCATTAAAATTGTCAAAAATATTTTTAATGCGGTTTACAATAAGAATAATATTAAATAGAGAGAATTACGGATTTAAGTGTTATCGTGCAGCAAACCTGAAAAATCGTTAAAATGTATTTATACGAGGTTCGAACTATTATCATTAGTATTGATTGTACGTAAGTTTTTATCTAAGTGGAGCAGATATGAATAAATTACACTTAAATGTTGGATATCTGTTCTTTTGTTCATACTATTGGGTTCTTGAGCAATAAATGTCATTTCCAAAAACAGTCTTTTTTTATAATTATTTTGTGAGGTTAGAATCTCAGCTGAATTAAAATTAATGTTATGGTCCATATTATTTGCATGTTCAGCAAGGGCACATCTCTCTGGATGGTGTCTACAATCACTCTTGTGGTTAGTGATTCTGCTAGACAAGGGCCTAGTAGTTTGACCTATGTATACTTTATTACAGTCTGCACAAGGGATTTTGTAGACAACATCTGATAGTTGGTTAGAGTGTGTTTTGTCTTTAAGTTTGGAGTGAATAGAGTTTATTGTAAGTACAGGCTTGTATGCAATATTTATATCATTGATTTCTCTGAATAGTCTAGAAAGTTTTGGAGTGATATCTCTTATGTAAGGCAATGAAGTGAACTTATAGTTTATAGTCGCTTCAGTTATATTTCTGTTTGTATTATTGACAATGTTCACGTTGGGTGCTTGTGTTAGAGTGGAGGACGTGCTGAATAGTATCTTTTTTACCAGTGTGGCAGGGTATGAATTATTAATGAACAGATTGAGGAGGATGTTAAGATTCTTATTTAGGAAAGATGGGTGTGAAATTTTCGAAACTCTCGTTTTCATTTGTTTTATTAGGTTCACTTTAATACTATGTTTATGGTAGGAATGGTAGTTTAGATATCTACCTGCACTACAAGGTTTTTGGTACCAGTCTATGGCAATTGTGTTGTCTATATTGCGTATAAATCTGGTATCTAGGAACGGAACTGACTGTGATTCATCTTCCGTTTCTATTGTGAACTGAATATATTGATCGTAGTCATTGAGAGTCTCTACTATTTCAGTTAAGCCATCTGCAGGAAGTGCAATGATGATATCATCCACATATTTTTTTAAAAAGAAGGGTTTGAAAGAAAGGACTGGTAAGACAACATCCAACAGGTCGTCCATGACGTAGTTAGCCAAAATGGGTGATATTGATGCACCCATAGGCGTGCCAAAAGTTTGTTTGTAGAAAGAATTGTTAAAAGAAAAGTAAGTATTTTCGAATAGAAAGGATATTATTTGTAAAAAAGTTTCTCTGTTGATATTACAGAAATTACTGATGCGATGCCAATTATTGTGAATCGCTTTCTTTGCAGCGTCAAGATAAACGTTGCTAAAGAGGGAGACCACATCCAAGCTTGCAAGGACATAATTCATAGGCAATTGTAAGTTGTTGTAAGTGCTAGCTATTTCAAAGGAATCTCTAATGTAATATTCATTATTGTAGTCATACGCTTTTGTGAGAATGTCTGTAATAAAACCTGCAATAAACTCAGTGGGGGCGCCTATGGACGCTACAATAGGTCTTACTGAAAGGATTGGTTTGTGAATTTTTGGAAGCGAATAAAATTTTGGAGAAATGCCCTTATAATTAGTTAGTTTCTTTTTTGTAGATTCATCTATTTGGTTAGTATTGTGTAATTTTTTAATTAAGTTGTTACATTTAGTTTGAATAGACGATGTAGGGTCATTGCGTAATTTAGTGTAAGAAGAATTGTTATTTATATCACCTATTTTGGCTAACTACGTCATGGACGACCTGTTGGATGTTGTCTTACCAGTCCTTTCTTTCAAACCCTTCTTTTTAAAAAAATATGTGGATGATATCATCATTGCACTTCCTGCAGATGGCTTAACTGAAATAGTAGAGACTCTCAATGACTACGATCAATATATTCAGTTCACAATAGAAACGGAAGATGAATCACAGTCAGTTCCGTTCCTAGATACCAGATTTATACGCAATATAGACAACACAATTGCCATAGACTGGTACCAAAAACCTTGTAGTGCAGGTAGATATCTAAACTACCATTCCTACCATAAACATAGTATTAAAGTGAACCTAATAAAACAAATGAAAACGAGAGTTTCGAAAATTTCACACCCATCTTTCCTAAATAAGAATCTTAACATCCTCCTCAATCTGTTCATTAATAATTCATACCCTGCCACACTGGTAAAAAAGATACTATTCAGCACGTCCTCCACTCTAACACAAGCACCCAACGTGAACATTGTCAATAATACAAACAGAAATATAACTGAAGCGACTATAAACTATAAGTTCACTTCATTGCCTTACATAAGAGATATCACTCCAAAACTTTCTAGACTATTCAGAGAAATCAATGATATAAAGATTGCATACAAGCCTGTACTTACAATAAACTCTATTCACTCCAAACTTAAAGACAAAACACACTCTAACCAACTATCAGATGTTGTCTACAAAATCCCTTGTGCAGACTGTAATAAAGTATACATAGGTCAAACTACTAGGCCCTTGTCTAGCAGAATCACTAACCACAAGAGTGATTGTAGACACCATCCAGAGAGATGTGCCCTTGCTGAACATGCAAATAATATGGACCATAACATTAATTTTAATTCAGCTGAGATTCTAACCTCACAAAATAATTATAAAAAAAGACTGTTTTTGGAAATGACATTTATTGCTCAAGAACCCAATAGTATGAACAAAAGAACAGATATCCAACATTTAAGTGTAATTTATTCATATCTGCTCCACTTAGATAAAAACTTACGTACAATCAATACTAATGATAATAGTTCGAACCTCGTATAAATACATTTTAACGATTTTTCAGGTTTGCTGCACGATAACACTTAAATCCGTAATTCTCTCTATTTAATATTATTCTTATTGTAAACCGCATTAAAAATATTTTTGACAATTTTAATGACATGTTAAAATGACAGTATTTCCTAACCTACCAGTCACTTAAAATGGAGGCACGCAAGTCATTATTTCCCCCTAAATAATTCCATAATTTCAAATTAGTAACGAATTTTCAAAATGTGAACATCAAAATTTTGATTTTATTTTAAATTGTGTGTTTCTACGTCCATATACAATGTTTTTAGTATTGTCTCCAATTTTTGATTTTGATTGTAACTGACTTGGGTTTCAACACGTTTTCTTCTCGCATGTCCTATATTAATTCTATGAACATCCTTATGAACAATCTCAAAAAAGTTGTAAGTAAAATCATTTATTTATTGTTCTAATGAGGTTTCCTAATCTTAATTTATATAAATTGTAGTCTCCCTGAGGATGGAAATGAAATATATGATTTCCGAAAGCTTGGAATAACTTTAAAGAGTACTCTTTCATTTGCTGCACTCCCCAATATTCACTAGTTTATCTCTTAACTAGTCAGCAACGACTACCCTCTCGATATACATATTTATATGTCATATTGTTAATACTCTAGTTGAGCAAAGAGAAATAATTTTAATTTACAGGGCTGAAAATCGTTGTGCGAATAGAATCGCCATAGTTTTCAGTGAGAGGCATTCAGATAAAAACGTTGGGCATAAGTATGTCATAGAATTGGTGCATACGATTCAAGAAACTGGATCTGTATGCAACAAAAAAAAGCAAGAGTTTTGGATGAAACTTTTAAGGTTAATGTACTCGGTCAATTCGCTGTAGATCCAACATCTGCCTCTATTTTAATAGACGCCAAGTAGATGAATATTTTTACTGTTTTTTTGTACAAAGTTTTAAAAAAGAATAAACCCTTCCGTTACAAAATAACGAAGACAATTTAATGTACCAAAGGACGAACGAAGAACTTCGCACCTAAATAAATTTAATTTAAAATTATGATTATTAGGAGTAAGTCTAGGCAGGTGCCAATTTTTCATGAAAAATATTTTGAATATTACTTCCGGTTACAGTTTCGTTGCATATTTTAAATGACACCCTATATATTCGTTTAGATTTTTGAATAGACCTCTAAATTCTGTTTTCAACTACTTGTGACAAAGAAATTGTTGAAAGTTTTATTTGACATGATCAATTTTCAGGCTGATTTTTCTTCATGATTTTTAATATAAAGTATCAAATAAATGTCTAAATGACTTGAAATCCTACAATAAGTTACTTATTTAAAAATGTATCACACTTTATCCTTTTGTAAAAAATTTAAAGAGAGAATTTTAAAAGATCGTAATAGGTAAGTTACACATATTTCATATTATAGGAATAGAACAACAACAAAATATGCTATTATATTAAAATGTTCTATTATTTGGCCTTTTCGTTAAATTCTGAATTTCTGTCCTGGTCCTATTTTCCAAATCCTCTAGGTTGTGTAAGGGACTATTATAGCATAAACCTTTTGTTAAAGATAGCCCCATCTGAAGAAACCAAGCAGAGTTAGATCAGAGAACCTTGCCGGCTACCGGGTTAGTCCATTTATTCCTAGCTAATTTTCTTCGAATCTGCGGTTTTTGGTTACAATTCTTGAGTTATATGCTGGAGCACTATTTAAAACTGTCCTATGAGACTCTAAAAAAACATTTTACCTCAATTTCATTACATGTTAAAAAAATTTTCCTACTGTGGCCATTGTACAACGTCATAGGATAAAAACTTATGTCACGCGGTTAACACGTCACCATTTTAAATTTCAGGAAATCGTAATCGTATCCTACGCCGCCATTGTCGAAAATCTACAAGAATATATAGAGTATCGTTTAAAATACACGACTTAACCTCACTTCTCGTCAAACCGTGATAGGTATTCAAAATATTTTTCATGGACGATTTGGTAAATCTCCCTTTACTGCTAAATTTTCGAATTTCTATATTTAATGGTAATGAAGTGCGGTTCTGTCTAACGATTTCATTCACCCAGTATATTTGTCACTTTTTAGGGTTCAGTGCTTTAACGAGACCTTTTTATGATTACTATGTTATCCGTCATGACTCTTTATTTCAAGACTGGCTAGAGGCATCAGTTTGAAGCTAATATCAATAGCTCACTATAAAATTAGTGGAGAAAGACTTTTAGCCTTTTTTTTCCCCTTTCCCTAATATCAAATAGTTCTGTCAGAAATTTAAATTTTTTATTAATTAAAATAAAAAGTTATCACCTTTGCAAACTATATTCGATGGTTAGACGACAAAGGGGCCTAAGGCACAATTTTTTAGAAATGAGATTTTTCAAGCTGTTTACGCTAATAATAGTCTAGAATGTAAAGTAAAAAGACCTAACCCGTTTCGACGGCCTAAAACCGTAATATTCGTAAATTAATGTGCCTAAGCCACTTCCTCTGTGAAATTATTTTTTTCTAAATGAGCTGTCTCTAGTACAATTTGAAGAAAAATGGGCCTAACCCTAACCAAATATTACTGCGAGAAAATCCAAAACGCCCTAAGCCTCATTAAGACGACGTAACTTAAAGATATTTCGAACCAAGCTTGAACCAGAATTTTTAGGGTAGGCAGCCAGACAATCTCTTCTCATGCGTTAGCACAATGTAACAAATTCGAACTACGAAACGTTTTCTGGTGACCGTTAAGACTCATTTATTTTTAGTGGACATTTGTGATCCAAAGTAGAACAAAAGGTAAATATTTACTGTTTATTGATATATTAGTATATTTTTCATTATTATTTCTGCAAAAAAATTAAGCTAAACTGTTTAATTGATTTTTAAACAATTGTCGTTTATAGGTTATGTGGCTTAGGTCCTTATTCGTTAACGTGAAGGAGGGTTAGGTCCTAAATTTTGTTTCCAATTTTTTTTTAAGAGGCCTATGCCTTCCGGTGTCACAGTGTTCAAGTAGAATTAAAATGTAATTTTTTAATACTCCATAGCTGAGCAATGATAATTGTTTAAAATTTTCAAGTAGAGTTGTAAATTCATAATAAAATTTAGGTTTTGAATTGCGGTGTTTGGTAATAATATTTATTTTCAGAATGGAGAGCAATAAATTAAAAAATCGTAGTGCAAGGATGGTTGATATGGCTCGATGTAGCATTTCATCAACCAACCAGCAAGCAGGTGATCAACTAAAAATCGACAATGACTCAGATTTGTTGGAATACGCAGGTTTTGTAGTTAGTATGTTAAATAATCAAGTTTCTGAAGAAGTGGTGCCTTTGGGAGAACCGAACGTACGGATACATATTACTGCGGATATTGCAGAGGCTCAACAAAATAATGGAGAAACGATACAAATTTTGAATAGGGAGGACAAAAGGGAGAGAGACGATTCATCTTCTAAAGAAGTAGACGAATCTGGGTCAAGCTCAGAAAGTTATCTACACGAAATGGAGGCCGAGAGTTCCAGTGAAGATAGTGATGAAGAGTATTTACCAACAACTAAAAGACAGAAGAAACGTGCATACAAAACAACTAACAATTCGAAAAGAAAAAGTACAAAAATTACAGGAACCTATAGAGAGTCTTCTGTCGCCGCTACTGTTAATATCAAGCAGATAACTGAGAGAGTAGACGACGACAGTAAACAACAAGAAAGGGATAAACACCAAGAATTGCCATTAACAGAATACCTAAATGGAGATGATAATGATAAAGTTGTGGATAAAGGAATAAGAAAGAAAACACGCGAAAACAAAAAAAAGGTTGCCAAATGACTAAGGGCAGAAGGCAAAGAGTATATTATTATTAACTCGAAAGGGCGAAGAGTTGGAGCTAGATCTATGCAACCTAACCCGCGTAAATTTTGTCAAAACAGTTGTAACAAACACATCTCGGAAGAACTCAGACACGACATTTTTCTCAAATTTTGGGAGTTGGGCAATATTCAAAACCAAAACTCGTTTATTTTATCTTGTGTAAGTGTGGTTCCTAAAAAAAGAAAGTACACAACAAACGAAAATAGTAGGAGAACTATCAGCAAAATTTTCACACTACCGAAAAATGGCGTAAAAATTCAGGTGTGCAGACAATTTCTTGTAGCCACATTGAACATTTCCGAAAAACGTTTAAGAAATTGTTGTAATAATAGAACTATAATTGGGACCCCAAAGAAGGGCATGCGAGGAAAAAATACAATTCCTAAAAACAAAACTCAAGCTGAATGTTACTAGACGGTAATAAATTATATTAAAATGCTTCCAGCGGTACCCTCACATTACTGCCGTGGTAGTAGTACTCGCAAATATTTGCCCTCAGAATCCAAAAATATCAGTACACTTTATCGAATTTACAAGTTATGGGCAGAAGGAGACCAAAAACAAGTCGTAGGTAAATTTGTCTTTAGAAAAATATTTACCAAAGAATTTAGTATTGGCTTTCACATACCTTGTAAAGATAAATGCAATATTTGCATAGAAAATAAAAAGGAAGTAGTGACGGAGGAACATAGAAATAAATATGAAAACCACATTGAAGAAAAAGAGTTAGCAAAAAAGGAGTATTTGGCAGATCAGAAGCGGTCAAACACCATGGGTTTTATCTGTTCAAGCTTTGACATGCAAAAAGTTTTAGCAACGCCTCATGGTGAACTTGATATGAGGATTTATTATTACAATAGATATGCAGTATACAACGAAACTGTCTACGAAGCTGGAAGCCAAAATGGTTACTGTTTTATATGGGGTGAAGCTGACGGAAAACGTGGTTCCAATGAGGTATCGACAGTGATATACAATTATCTCCTAAAGGTTGACAGTACGAATAATTTTCATAAAGTGTCTTTATACTGCGACTCATGTACGGGCCAAAACAAAAATCGTTCCCTCATGTCAATGATTGCTTATTTTTTGAATAAAACATCAAGAAACGTTAATACTATCACCATCACATTTTTGGTTCCTGGCCATACTTACATGCAAGTGGATAGTGTGCATGCTACCATTGAAATTTATATAAAAAAAATATTAATCTGGGCTCCAAGTGAGTGGCCCACGATCTTGAGAAATGCACGGGTGCAACCAAAACCCTACGAAATTATTACACTGAATTCTGGTGACTTCATTGACTTGAAAGTTATTCAAAAAAAAATTTGGCCAGATAAACTAAAAAAAGATACTACTGGAGAAATTATCAGGTACTTGGACATAAGAAAAATGAAATTTTTAAAAGGCGCAAGTGAAGTTCAGTTTAAATACTCATTAAAGGATAATGCCTATAAATTTATTCATTTGAAAAATATTAGAATTTCCAGAAATTGTGAATACACTTCCCTCTACAATGGCCCACAGAAAATTCCCGTTAAAAAATATGACAGTATTATGGAAATGTGTAAAAAAAATATTATAGAAGAAAAATACCATAATGAGTTTAAGATGCTAATACCACGTGAGAAGGTTAACCTAACACTACCTGAAACGGATGAAGAGGATGACAATAGTCGAGAATAATTTTTAATTGCTAAAAATGTTGTCGCTTTTAGTAGTGAGGTATAGTCTATACGAAGTCAATTGAGACAGAATAAAAACTAAATATCTGCTTAAAGGTGGCATCTCCTTAATGAATCGTGGGCGGAGTGCGGCGCGACTAAAGATTATGAACTAAGAGGTTTCACTCAGAATTCTGATTTTTATTTTAATGCAAAGCCGAGTGCAAAGCGGTTGTAAATTGAGCGTACCCCAATTTGCTTACAGTTTCAATTGATTTCATACAGACTTTACTACATTTTTTTTGTGTCTTTGATTTTTCGTTACTGTTTAAATTACTTGTCTGTGTTTTTCAAAGCTCTAGTAGATATTATATAGGTGTGAGTTTAAGATTTGAACATTTTTTATTTTAATTATATAAACCCATATTTTTTTTAAACCAACAGGTTCTTATTAGGCCTAGTGGACAAAAGGCTTAAGCCCCTCTACGTAAATTACTAAAGATAAATAGGTCATGAAAAAAAGGCCTAAGCCTCATTTTATTTATTTCTTGATACCTACTATGGAAGTATTAATGTATTAAAATATAAAATTGAAACATATTTTTATTCTTTTATTGGTAGAAAAAAAGGAAAATATGCAAACATTAAAAAAGTGTTTAAAAACGTTTTTGTCATTTCCTCTTAAATTTAGGTTATGTGGCTTAGGTCCCTCTGCCGTCTAACCATCGAATTATGTTGATACGAATCGAGGCTTCAAGACCTATAGGATAATTTCCGTTAACATATTATACATTTAGATTTGGCACAAGTCAAAAGCTTGAATAAAGAAAAAAAAAATCCGAAAATCATTGATTTGTCACTTGTTCTCTAATATACCCAAATTCTAAGCAACTTATGTGCAAAATATTTCATAAGAAAATTTAAAAGGAGCATTTTATGTTTTCGGTCTAAAAGAAAAACAACAAAGTCGTTTTTTCTTTCACTTCACGCTGTCCCACTCGATTATTTCGTCCCTATACAGGGATTTCCTTACACAAGTAAGGCCTAGTTTAGTTAACTTATTAATTGCTAATTATAATTTTCTTATTCCCTAGTGCTAACTTCCCAAGTTTTAAATTTTTAAAGATGATAAAAACAATGTTTATACAATTTAATAATTGTTAATTCTTAATCCTTAAAGATCTCCAATAAGTATAACAGATAACACAGGTTACTGGGGGTTGTAGCAAATATTATATTTTGAAAGAGATATTCAGTTTCTTTATTTCATGTATATAAAAGTTACAGTTTTCCGTACGTCAAATGGTTGATGACTTTCCTTCACGTATGGCGGCAGGTAGCAGTTAATTTAGTCAATCCGGTCCAGTTTAGACCGAGTATCAAGCAGCAACACGTCGAGTGAGTAGTATCTTATATCTAGCATCTAGTATTTAGGTACTACATTATAGTTAACAATAGGTTTAGTATTTATCAATAAAACAGTCTTGGTTAGGGTAATTTTAGTCATATTAAACATTCCAAAACTCGGGTATATCTTAAGCTATCTATAGCTTAATCTATAAGTTTTTGATATAAGGAATTATTTGATCTTATTTTTAAAAGTTGTTTGTTAGTTGTTTATAGGCCTTGGGAAATTTGTTAAGACATTTTAGTCAGTAATAGTTTATGGTTATTCTACTTCTCTCTAGTGTAGTAAAAGTCATGCTCATGGAAGTTTGGTTCCTGGTACTTAATACGTATCTCGTCATAAGTCTTTATTTTGGTGTGCATCGAGAAAGCATTCATAGATGTATTGATTGTTCACTGTTAGTTTGGTCCTAATATATTTAAATTCTTTGTTGATAGTTGTGCAGTAAGGTTTGCGATTAATAAAAGTGTAATGAAATATTTCAAACTCAGGAGTCATTATTAGCAAACGAATTGCGTAATAAGGCCTAAAAAATATAGATATAGTTGAGATTATATTATTTGCATATAACTAATACCCATTCTAAAAGCAGTGAAAATAATCGAAACGTATAACTTTAACCTGCTCGGCGGGAGAGGGTCGTCCAGGCCAAGTTAGACTAGCACGACATGGATCTACCGCAAGCCATGCGGCGCTATTTGCTCAAAGAGGAAATTGACCAAGCGCCATGCAGACAAGGATAGGTAAATTTTTCTCATGACAAAGTTTGGCTAGTCAGACATATTCTTGCCCCTACGGTCCCAGAAGTTATCTAATGAGCGTTGGCTGTTTGGCGGTAACGAATTAAAATCCCTTGTTAGGTTTGGGGATAGTTATGAGTTTGTTGGATAACACTGGAAGTTTAACGTCTGTGCCGAGGTTAACCCTAAGGTACCCGCAGTTAGCTGACGGATAGTGAAGTAGTGGTTGTCTGCCATAGTCAGCATATAAAATACGACGATTGTAACTGTTACTTATTCTAGGAACAATACTAAAGGCAAGGTGTTTTTGTATCTAAAATGAGATACTTGCCGTCCTGTTTATCAAGTAATTGAAAATTAAGAATAAACATATCTATAGCAAAAGAACTAACCTGAACTAAGTTCCGACAAACCTTTAATCGAATAATACAACTTACCTATGTGATGAACCACTATACCTTGTTGGATAATTACACTATTAATTAATGCTTCTATTTGATTGCCATGAGTTTTGATTAGCTTGAAAATTCAAACAAAATAATTCCAAGCCAAAGCGATTGGTAAATCAGTTTTTTTAACCAAATTTTGCTAAGTACAGAGCAAGGGAAAGCGGTCTCCACAATTTAGATGCCTAGCGATTGATTAATTTTAACTTGATACGCGCATCATCTCCACCTTTGGAACCACCCAATAATTTCTATTTAATTCTTGTTGGTCAAACAATAGCGTACCTCGATTATTTTGCTAAGACCATCCTACTAAACAACCGCCGGATATTAGAAAACATGGCGCTAAAAGGGTTTTGTTGCATCTGAACACTCTAAATTCCTTTGTTAAAAGCCGGAAGACACCTGCATCCGTTACTTCCAGCACAAAACCGCGGATAAAGTCGCCGCCCAGAAATCATACGAGTTTTCGTAGCTTCTTGTGATTGGATATGTTCTACCACGGAATACTATGCCGTTCAAAAGACGCGCATATAAAAAGTATTTTTTTTTGATATTGAGAGAATTCGTAATTCAGAATTCAATTGAAACGACAGTGGTATTAAGATTAAAAAGAGTTAAGTTCGAAGATCAGTGAAGATAATTAAAGAAGTTAAGTTCGAAGATCTGTGAAGATAATTAAAGAAGTTCAGTTAAGATAATAATTATTAAAAGTGTTAAGATTCAAGAAGAAATAAAAGAAGTTAAGTCGAGTTCAGACAATTAAGTTTAAAGAAGTTAAGTAAGTGAAGTCCAGTTCAGACAAAAGTTCATAATTAGATTTTTTACATTTTTTTCTTATTAAAGATCAGTCAGTTTAGAGTCAGATATTTGTACAAGTCTTATAAAAGTTCAGTTCAGACAAGAGTTCATATCTTAGTTCAAACCAGTGAAAATCTCAGTACAGTTAAAAATTCAAAGTATCAATTGAACTTGCAGTGCGTCGTTCTATTTAGTAATTTTCCTCAAACTCAATCAATACAGTTAATTGTGATCAAAATAAACTTAAAACTTGTACGGGATAAACCTATCAAGTACGTTTCTAGTCAACATTGCGAAAAAAAACGAATAGTTCTACTTCAGAGTGAAACAGTGCAACAAACCACCGTGTTAATTGGTAGTATCGAAAGTGTTAAGTTCGAGAACCTCCATTAGAGATAGAAAGAGATGCTAGTGTCGACGTATATGATATTTCTATGTAAGTTGCATATTTGAGTAACAACCTATGTAAAAGACCATAATATGACTTAGTTGTAACCAGTTATATCCATTATATTAACTAATAATTGTGCTATCGTAAGAAGTTTACCACGTAGGCCTCACGAAAACTACATTTTATTTGGCCAAGTGTCGCCAGCATTTATTTCATCATTGTTACCTGTTTTATTTGTCGTTTACAATAGAAACCAAGTAAAAAACCCAAAGATAGTGAGTTTTACTTCTCTTTACCATAGCAATAGATTCAAGTAAGAAACCTAGAACCCAACTTTTCTACCGTTACTCAGCTACCAATATAGCTCCCTTTCAACCACCATCTGTGTAGCTGGGTCTAACACCTAATATCAGACACATTAACAATCTTGTAAACGACGAAATTATTTTCATCACCATTGATTGTTTGACCCATTTAAGAAGCGAGGGGATCAAGCAAAATAGAATTTTGCGTTCTGGGTGATGCCGGCAGGTAAGGAACCATTACGCAAAAAGAACACGCAATTGCCAAAAAAAAATATCAAATTTAACAGACGCTTATAAAAATGCATCGAGCCTACATCGATACCTACCGGACGAAATCTTTATTTGGCCTGTATATTAAAAGACCCTCGGCAATTTATCCCTTATAAAACTCCCCGAAAACAACCAATTCATCTCAATAGCCATTCTAGAACAAAATACACATAAACAAATCCATAATCAGGTATATAGGGTGTCCGACATATTTTTTTTTTAGAGAAGTTCATATTAACAGTCCTGCAAACGCTTCCAAGCACCCGCTGCTCTAATTGTTTTACTCTGAGAGCTGGTACTTCATATACTAAGGATTTTAAGGAAGCAACATAAAAATGATAAAATGAATTTAAATTTTGAGAACGAAGTGGCAAACTTACAGGACTTCCTCGTTCTATCCATCGCTTAAGACAAACGCCACTTAAACGTGCCCTTGCATTATTAGGAAAATAACAAAAAAATTACACTGACGTCACCATCTTCAAGCTACGTACAATATACGAACTTTTTTTCATATTTTTTTCATGTAGAATCACACCTTAAAATTTGTCATCGTTATTTCGGACACCCTGTATAAATGCAATTTGGCTAAAAAGTTACTTTGAAATAGCAAAAATATGAAAAATACGGCTGTTTGATGAAAAAACGCCTTTTGGGATTTTTCAAAGTATCTTAAATATCTATTTCGGTTACAAATATAATTCTCTAAAACTTTTTCAATTTAACCATATCTTCTATTCTTCTTCTTTATGTGCCATGCTCATTCGAGCGTAGGCGACCTCTCGCATATACCTGTGATGTGTGCCTTTTTTCAGATTTTTCACAGGTATATGGGACCTACAGTTTATCGCCGGTTCCGAACGGCACTATTTGAGAGGTTGTACTAGGCAAATTACTACGTGGTGGTTTGCCATTGCCTTCCACGAGGTGACGACCGAATAAATAAAGATCGACGCATGGTCCCGGGATCGAACCGGGGACCTTCGGCTTAGTAGTCGGACACACTAACCACTAGGCTGCGGTCGCCTATATCTATATGTAGGCCCAATTTAGGCTGTTATGTATAAAAGGAAATAGTCGAGCTAGCTTGGGCTAAGGGAGTTGGGTTACTGGAGCTTTACCTTGGACGTCCAAATCTTACTGATGATAACTGTTGGAAAACTAGTTCCAACACTAGAATTGTATTTTTAACCCTCCAGTACCCGCGCGGGGTATTTAAATACCCCAGGCGTATTAACTTCCTAGATTTTTTGGTGGGGGTACCGCGGAATCTCGCGCCGCTGTATGTATTTCTTACGTTTAGTATATGGATTAAGGTGCTGGAGTGTTGTGGCGATTGACCGATGTCCTGTGGAAAACACCGCGATTTAATTTGCTTGGGGTATCCTAATACCCCGCGCGAGTAGTGGTGTTACATTTTTTGTAAGTATAGACTATCATCTTTTCTTGTAATAATTTGATAACTTGAACTCTGTTATTCAGATCACAATATGGAAAAGCACTCTAGAGATCCACAGGAATGGCTTAAATGGTACGAAGAGATTGAAGTCAATGATAACGATGGCAACGACGTTATATATGGTGAAGATGATCAAGAAGAAAAGGAAGAAGACCACATAGAAGTGCAAGGTGATTGTACAGGCACTGAACAAGAAGCAGATTCTGAAGAGGAAACAGAATTCCGAGGTACAGTTACTTCTAGAGATTCCGGGCCATATTTTGTAGGTAAAAATAAAGAGACTAAATGGAACAAAATAAAACCACCTACATCTAGAACAAAAGCACACAACCTAATGGTAAAGGTACCGGGCACTGTAGGAAATGCAAGACTACTTAAATTCGGCTTGGAATGCTTTTCTCATTTTATTGGAGATGCCACATTTAACATTATTGTTGACTGTACAAATAGGTATATAGCTAACACTCAACATAATTTCAATAGAGAAAGATATGCTCGTATGACTGACGTTTGTGAGATCAAAGCATTTGTAGGGATCTTGTATCTTGCTGGTGTCTTAAAATCTGGTAGACAAAATATTTTATCTTTATGGAGCTTAGATGGTTCTGGGATTGAAAATATTTATATAACAATGAGGTACAACCGCTTTAGATTCCTTTGTAGATGCATACGGTTTGATGATTTTACTTCACGAGAAGAAAGACGTACAGTTGATAAGTTGGCGCCTATTAGAGATATTTTGGAACGCTTCGTCTGTAAGTGTCAAGAATCAATCGTGCCAAGTGCCTATCTAACAGTGGATGAACAGCTGGTTGCATTCCGTGGGAGATGTTCTTTTAAACAATATAATATGCTGAATAAGCCAAACGAGTATGGTCTGAAAGTATACGCAATGGTTGATGTAAAAACAATGTACACTTACAAACTGGAGATGTACTCAGGGGTACAACCCGATGGGCCATATGTAGTCAGCAACAGACCTTCCGATGTTGTAAAAAGGCTGGTAGAACCTTTGAAAGGCACGGGTCGCAACATTACCATGAATAACTGGTTTACCATCATATCCCTTGCACTAGAATTGCAAAAAAATAAATTGACAATAATTGGAACACTTTGAAAAAATAAGAGGGAACTTCCACCAGAGTTTACAAGTACACGTTCCAGACCGGAACAAAGCAGTATGTTTGCATTCCATGACTGCTGTACATTGGTATCATATGTTTCCAAAAGATATAAGAACATCTTGTTAATATCAACGATGCACCATGATGACGAAGTCGATAGGGATTCTCTAAAACCCGAGATTATACTGGAATATAATCGCAAAAAATCTGGAGTCGATGTTGTTGATAAAATGTGTGCTCATTATGACGTGGCTAGAAATAGTCGACGTTGGCCACTTACAGCTTTTTTAATATTCTTAACATTGCCGGTATTAATGCTCTTTGTATATATTCAATGAATAATAATTTCGATAAGCCCAGAAGGTCAGATTTTTTGAAAAATATTGCTGCTGAATTGGTTAAACCACAAATCCTAAGAAGAATTTACTTGAAATTTGTTCCAAAGAATATAAGGCAAAGAGGAATGATTCTTTTAAATATTGAGGATGTATCATCTTCCAACGAACCAGAAGTTCCAGAGACTAACCACGTGGCAACGAAACAAAAACTTGGCAAAGGATGGTGCTATGTATGCCCTAGAAAGGCAGATTAAGAAACGCCAGTCACTTGTCAAAAATGTAACAAATTTATATGTAAAAGTCATCAAAAGACTGTTTGTAACCCTTGTCTATAAAATAAGAAAATAATATAACCAAAATAGTGACTTAAAAAATATGTATATATTTTTTTACAGTTTATTGATGTTTTTATACGCATTTGGCTAAATATTTTTGTTCTGGTTATTTTAAAAGAAAATGTGTTTTTTGTATTATGAAAAAATATTTAAATTAATGTACTTTTCATGTTTTAATAATAAAATTAGGTTCTGTTTATTTTTGTCTGTTTTTTTAAGTTTGAAACTGGGGGTATCAGAGTACCCCACGCGAGTACTCGTGTGACAAAATAGTGCGCGAGAAATGGAGGGTTAATTTATCATTTTTTCTTTTTGAAAGCGCAAATAAAACTTAAATTGCCAGTGGTCAGCCTACCAAGGTTGTGCCGATGTTGTTTGAGTAAGGTTTATTCTCCGACTATGAAATATTTTGCTGCTGACAGTGCTTGTGTACTTAGTAAAGCTCACGCTCTCGCTGTATACAAGGTGTCCCAAAAGTAATGGGACACAGAACAACAGCAGACTCCTTAAGGCGAAATAATGCGATTTATTCAAACTTGCCTTATCCCAAAATTAATAACAACCAAGATACAGGGTGTCAAAGTTTTAATTTTATTTTCGTTTTATTGCGATTATTTCTTAACGAAACCACATAGCAGCACAAAATTAATGGTTTGTTGTGTTTAATGTGTTTGAGGGCGCTATCTGCGGCATACCCCACTCATTTTAGCAGCAACTTTGTTTAGGCTTCATATATTGATCCGACTAATAAAAAAATAAGTTACTTTACTTCTTTTACATCAAAAACGTATAACTTATTGAGTTCACTAGGAGCAACCATTTTCGAGATAATGGCATTTCATATTTTTAATGCAAGAATGCTAAAATATTTAAAATAATTGTGTATTCGCATTAGTGTTATTTATCACAGCTGACCTTGATTTAAACAACAACGTTGCTAAGGCAACACCATGTTACACAGAGTATCATCTGTCAAAGTTATTAATTTTGTAAGTACAATACGCAGATATTATTCAATTTTTTAGTAATGCCTCGACATAATTTATTTTCTAGTGCGGAAATGCGTGATATGCTTTATATTTACTCACAATAAAATTTTAACGGTCGGAGTGCAGGGCGCAGGTACCAAGAAATGTTCCCGAATAGAAGGCAACCAAACCGCAAATTATTTCAAAATATTTATTACCGACTAGGAGAGATTGGTTCGTTTCGACAAAAAAAAAAAAAGATGTTTCGGGCCGTCCAAAAAATATAACACCACAACAGGAAGAAGAGATTTTAGTTCGTGTAGCAGAAAATCCAGTAGTGAGTTCCAGGAGATTGAAGGCAGCTACAGGTGTAAGTAAATCTTCAACTGTTAGAATATTTCACGATGAAGGACTGTACCCATACCACTTTACACCCGTACAGTGTTTACTGCCGCCTGACCTTCCAGCCAGACTTCAGTTTTCTCATTTCTTCCAAAATCTGCAAAATACAGATCCAATGTTCTTAAATCGTGTGTTGTTTACGAACGAGGCGACATTTATTCGACGGGGTGTATTCAATTACCGAAACAGATATGCGTGGGAAAATGAAAACCCGCATTTAGTGGTTGAACATCACTTCCAATACGTGTTTAAGGTCAACATTTGGTGTGGAATTATCAGAAATCATCTTATAGGTCTCTTTAAATTACCGCCAACTCTAAACGGAGATTTATATTTGAATTTTTCACAAAATGAACTTGGAGGGCTTTTATAAGATGTACCACTAAACGTCCGGCGAAATTTGTATTTCTTGCAAGACGGGGCGCCGGCATACTTCTCCAGATAAGTGCGAAATTATTTAAATGAACAGTTCCCTGAACGTTGTATAGGCCGTGGTGGCCCCTTGACTTGGCCGGCGCGAAGCCCAGATTTTAATCCAATGGACTTCTGCATTTGGGGTTATTTAAAAACCATTGTTTATAACAGTTCAATAAACAACCGTAATGAGTTAAATCAAAAAATTATAAACTCTGGTAATCTGCATGATGAAGATCTCTTGTTTAAAGTCCGACAGTCTTTTGTAAAACGTATAGCGAAATGTATTGAGGTCAATGGTGGCCATTTTGAACAATTGCTATCACGGCGTTACCATTTTTATTTCTAACCATTTTGTTACTTTTAAATGTTATTAAACTAAGTATTAAATAAAATTTTTGATTAGAATAAAATTAGTAATTCCGTATATGAAAAAGCGTGTTTATTAGAAAAAAATAGTCAACCTTAAGTATCTACATTAACTTTGACACTTAGCAAATGTAGCTGATTTACAATAATTTTAAGTCAGAAATTTACCGTTGCTCGACTTTCCGTTGCTTTTGGATCACGTACTTAGTTTAATTGGACATATAAAATGCCATTATCTCGAAAATGGTTGCTCCTGGCAACTTCAGTAAGTTATACGTTTTTGATGTAAAAAAAGTAAAGTAACTTATTTTTTTATTAGTCGGATCGATATAAGAAGCTTAAACAAAATTATGCCAGCTAAAATGAGTGGGGCATGCCGTAGGTAGCGCCCTCTACTGGCTACACAAAAACTATGGATAATTTTAAATTCCTCACCTCAATGTGTGCTGCTATGTCGTTTCGTTAAGAAATAATCGCAAAAAAACGAAAACAAAATTAAAACTTTGACACCCTGTATCTTGGTTGTTATCAATTTTGGGATAAGGCAAGTTTGAAAAAATCGCATTATTTCGCCTTAAGGAGTCTGCTGTTACTCTGTGTTCCATTACTTTTGGGACACCCTGTATACAGTGAGTCCCAGAAGTAATGTCTAAATTCATTTAAAATTCAGCGGTGTGTTTCTAGCAAAAACCCTCGGACCGGTCGATTTTTATTTCCTAATGTAGTTTTTCTGATAGTAAATTCATGTATACAGGGTAGCCCAAAGATAAGTTACGACCATCAAATTCACTCCTTACTCACAGTTTTATCTCCTTTTCGAATATTGCATCGAATTCTAAGTATGCTTCATGTACCATGTGGTATACGTAAACTCAACAGTTATCTAAAACATGACGATTGAACATATCAATAAGTACCTACGACCGTATTTCTAAAGATTTATTTGTAAATCGAGCAAAACATTCCATTGTGTGATTATTTTGTTTTCTTTTTTTAACTCAGGTATTTCTGAATATTGACTTGTTACCGTTTTAAAATTTTATTTTAAATACGGATTTGTCAAGCGTAGTTGCAAAGTTGCGGTTTCCACAATGGTGAAGTTAACGCAACGAGAGAAAATTAAAATTCTATGCATGGTTGCGTTTGGTAATAGAACGCGTACTCAAATAGAAACAGCTCAATTATTAAATGAAATCCATTTTGATCGCCCTCCCATATGTCAAAGGGTGGTGAGCAGAAAAAATGTGAAATCTAGAGAATTATTGGGCAACAGAAAATCAGCATTGGATGATGAAAGTTCACAGCCAGTACCCTCAAAAAATAAATGTGTGGTGTGGAATCGCGGAAGAGTAATTGGTCAATTTTTCTTTAAACAGTCTTTAACTGGACAAGTATATCGCGAATTTCTCCAACTTGAATTAATTCAAGTATTAGTGACTATTTCCGAATCCATTGGACCTAGACTTCCCCGACGAAGAACTGATATTCCAGCAAGATGGTGCCTAGGAACAATGCTGCCACTGTGCGTATATTTTTGGATAAAACCTTCCCCAATCGGTGGATAGGAAAGAGAGGCTCTATCAAATAGCCGGCTAGGTCGCCAGACCTAACTCCGCTGGACTTAACTCAAATCCAAAGTATTTGTTGAGAGGCCAAACAATCTGCAGAAGTGTAAAGAGAGGATCCGAAGAGAAGTACGTGCTATAACTCCGAAAACTGTTGAAAATGTGCAAAAAGAGTTTATTGATCACCTTGTATATTGTTATGCCGTAAATGGCGCACATTTTCAACATTTAATTTGATCTGTTCTTTTGTTATTTTTAAATAAACAGGCCCAGATGTTTTTAATTGAAAAATGAAGTTGATGGTCGGAAGTTATTTTTTAGGCTACCCTGTATACATGAATTTACCACATAAAAAACCACATTAAAAAATAAAAATTGACGGGTTTGAGTGTTTTTCAAAAAATCACACCGCTGAATTCTAAATAAATTTAGACATTACTTCTGAGACTCACTGTATATAACTCGTGTTCGTCAATCCAGTTGCCGACTGTAGAATTAAAGCGTTTAAAAATACAAAGTTCGCAGAGCCAGGTAGGATCTAAAATATATTAAATAACGAGCAGTCTCTCGCAGACATATTAATCGCCAATATAACTTGGTGGTTTAAACCCCTAATTGATTGATTTGGAAACAAAATTGTATCTGCTCAACTCAAAAACATTGTTTAAATTGCTAAGTTACAGAAACTCTTTTTTTTATTGTTATCCATTGACCTTGACAGTGACATCTAATTGGTTAACAGCATTACTGTTTCTCTTATGTGACGTGATAGATGTTTTATGTTTTTTTATTCATTGTATTAAATAGGTATATTTTTTTATATTCAAACTAGTTCTAAATTTTACTCTAAACCTGTTTATTTCGCCCAATTTTAGTATTGATCTGTCATTTAAAAAATAGTTTGTAGTATTGAGTTTAAACATTGTAGCTTGCGGTTCAATATGTAATTACTTAATGCAAATCTCATAATCTATACAGATACAGTAATATTTTCAATTTGTTCATTAAACATTTAAAGGGTAGTTTCATTTAGCTTGAATCACCCTTGGCATTTTTAAAGTCCATTGAGGCGATGTTGTACAGACACAAAAAAGGATTTTGTTTATGTCAGAGATGCGTCAGTTTCTCCGCTACATACTGCATACAGATCATGAAGCCAAATTTAAGCGACACGTATTGTCTCGGTGTCAAATAAAACGAAAACTATCGAAAATCTGCTTGTTGATATTCTTTTAACGTTTGAAAGCCATGGGAACAGAATCTGTTGTAATGGAATGAAATCACATTATTATATTTAGCAGGGCCGTAGATAAGGGGGGGTTTAGGGGGTTCAAACCCCCCCCCCCCCCATAACAACGAATGTTCAGTTCTACCTTGTTAACCACCGTTAATTTTAATAATAATTCTAATAAATTGCCAGAGTTTTCTTACCTAAACCCCCCCCATGGGTAACGCCTAGCTACGGCCCTGATATTTAGTGATAAAGTTAAAAAAATGATAGGTAAATAATTAACTGTATCTTATTATTATCTGGCCTGAGACCTCTAAAAGGAAATGCAATATCACGTAGCTGTGTCCAATTGAAAGGCAACCGAGATAGGTTTTACGACTAACAAATACAGTAGCTACGATTATAGGTAGGATACACCAAAAGTAGTAAAACTCCAGGATAATGGAATATCAAAACCCGTAAAAGACGATTGAAGTCTGTTGGAGTTTCAAATGATGGGGAACCAAGCAGCCTTAAGAAAGAAACAGTGACAATTATACACTGTACTCACATGATTATTTCTTCTTGTCATACAGATTGTTAGTAATATCAAAATGATTATTATAACGTTAAAACCTTAACAGATTTCCTTAATTATTAATATATGCTTTAATGAAAAGTGAAAAATTTGGACCTAACCAAAGAACTTTTTTCATGGTCCATACATTCATACTTTTTACACTTATCTGAACAATAAAGACATGGAAAATGTATTGATCTAGCCAGGGCGTCATAATTTTTCTACTTGACAATATTTGGGCGTGTTATTCATGGACCAAACAAAAGCCAGACATAGACAAATCCCAATCACTGGCGAAAAATTAATTCAAAACTACCTAACGCAGGCCGAAATAAAGGATTTATCGATTGAAATGACGAAACACTTTACGCAACTGAAAAAATTATAGTTTTTCCTCCTATAATATCTATATCATTCGCCAACACGACGCATTTAAATATAGGGCTGCATTATGCAGAATCGCTAAAACGCTGTTGCAAAAGGGTTAACACTAAACCACAAAATTGTAAACTATACAGAAGCGACAGCTTTGTCGGTTCCTTTGATCTTTTGATTGTTGTACCCAATTCTCGTGGCCTTGAAGCTGCGTAGCTCCTCCCCTAACCAGTTCGTACACTGTAAGAAATGACAAGCAGGCGGATGAAACAGAATTCTGATACATTCCGGATTACACTGAGAAAAAAACTTGAGTTAAGAACAAAAACATTATCTATTGTATTTAAATACAATTTAATGGTATTATCTGTACATGTGTGTAGATATTATTATTAAAATTTGGAGTATTTAGACAATCAATTTTAAATATTAATTTAGTATGTGTAGGTACATTATCATTTTGGTTAGGTATTTAGTATTAGGGGGGCTATAAATGGGAAAAAAATTGTTACTTTTAATAACATGATTATTATTGAAATTACTTAAATTACGCAATGTGTTGCTTAATAAAATTATTTTTATTAAAATGCCATATTTTATGGATAATTTTATCCACAAGTTTATTGCATTTTGCTTATTTTATATCGGTAATAACGAAAACTAAAACACACTTGTTGCTTAATTATTTTTTTATTAAAATGGTACAAAAGACAATATGCTATTGTGACGAACAACATTTTGAATATCAACAAGTTAAATGAAGGTTGTACAATTTATGGCTAATAGGAAACAATTTTATGTTACGAATAATCGACTCTTAGTAATCTAATTTGAAAATTTTAAAACAGATCATTATTTCTCTAAGTTTAAGTTAACATCAGTTCTCGGTAGCTGACTGAATCAGGGTAGGGACTGAATCAGTTTTCTTCTAACATATTTAAGCTGTAGCCTCAACTTTTGTTTCCTTGGTGACTTAGAAGACAAATGTAGTGAAGTCTAAGTTAAAGTTGATGTAGATAACAGTTTTTCCCCAACAACAAAACTTTTAGCCTTTTGATCGTCAGTCGCTTTCAAAACAAGAGGAGCAATAGATACATCTGAAAGAAAATATAAATGAATATTACAAATAATGAATCTGTTTTTGTGTATAGAGTAGTGCTACATAAATAGTCCCAAGCAAAAAGCCTTAGTGTAAGTGGCATACCACAAAGCAAAATACTTGAATAGGGTCATACGATAATAATAATTTGAATGGCTAAATTATGATGTACAACTATTTAGTGGTCTTGTCTTGTGTTTACAAAGTGTAATACATAAGTATATATACCAGGTGGTGCACCGTCTAGCTTGCCCTAGAAGATCCCATGTAAATTTTGCTACCCGAAGAACATTTTAAGAATTTTACGAAGACTTTTCTAAATATCTTTTATTTGGCTTATTAGAAAATAATAAAATTTGGTGTGCAAGTCCATCATACAAGGACCTTCAAAAAAGTCGAATACAATGTAAATGTAAAATTAAGAGGGGAACCAATATTTGAGGGTAGCAAAATTTACATCGAATTTCCTACAGCCAGTCTAGCAATGCATCACCCGGTATATACAGGGTGACGCGGATCTAAATGAACATACTTCAACACAAGACAAAGAATACCTTGGGGGTTCTTAATCACCCATCTTTGATAGTTCAATTGTCGATAGTTAATAAGATACAGGGTATTTTATGAACTTCAGCAACTTTTTGTTCTTGTCATATTCTTTAATGCACTCCGTATAAAATTTTCATATTGGGTCAACATCTGTAACCTATCTGTCGCTTAAAATTGCAGTATCAGAAAATTTTAAATTCCAGGCCCGTATTAGAAAAAGTTGACATTTTTAATTTTTACATTTTTAACACCCTGTAGATCAATTTTTTCAAAATATTATTTTTTTATTGGAAAGAGCATAAAGAATTGACCCTAACGGCATAATTTTCACAGTTCCCGCACCCATCACTTGATTAGAATAAATGGTTGTTTTGTAAAAAATTTCAAAATGGTGCATATTTGGAAATTAGAAATTAAGAAAATAACAATAAAAAAGCAAAAACTGCTTCCGAAGTAAAAAAATAAATGTACTAAACGTTTAATAGTTTTAACGAGACTAAATTTTAGGGAACAACACAACAACAAATAACAAAGTAATAATAATAATAACAAAACTGCAAGATAATGATTGCTTTTTAGACATCGACAAAAAATCGTAAATTACAGTCAGAAATTTCAAACTTTGTAAAGTAGGCTTTGCCTCATTTAAAAACAAACCAAAGACTATAGAGTTACTGTTCCATAGCAACAATTCAAGTCACTATCAGATATGTGACAGTTGTCTGACCTTTGTTAGTATTCGGTTAACAATTATTGCAATTTTCTGTTGAAGATGCCTTACCAATTTTCAAATGCCGAATATGCCGACATTATTTTTGTATACGGTTTTTGTAACGGTAATGGAAGAGCTGCTGTTCGGGAATATCGTAGGCGATTTCCGGGTAGAAGATGTCCATATCACAAAACATTTGCAAATGTATTTTTATTTGCTGGAGAACATGGACATTTTCCCACCGACAATAATATTGATCAACCAATACGACATCCAGTTCAGGAGGAAGAAGATATCTTAAATCTTGTTGAAGATCTAGGTTCTTCAATGTTTCTTTACGTCAGGAGAAACTCCTTTGACATCTGTTGATTATTCGTGATTACTAATTAGCTCTATGGTTTGTAGGAATTTGTAATAAGCTCTTTGCTAGGATGTTTGTGATTCTTACGGATTTAATTTAGAAGTTTTGTTGCAAAAATTTTGGCGCCTTTTAAATATAAAATATTTGTGCATGTCAATTTCAGTGCTTCTCTACTATTGTGGGATGGGATTTGGACCAACAGGGAGCCAGTCTTTAGGTAACTTGTATGTCCCGATTTGTCTTGATCTTGTATGTGAGTCGGTAATAAGTTGGTTTGTCGATACGTCCGTACGTTCGTAATAATTTCTAATAATTTTCAAGAAAAATTCGTTAACTGTCAACATCTTAAAGTCATTATGTAACACTACATTCATAATGTATCTGGGCGCGTTCGCGATAATTTTCAGCGCTTTGTTCTGAATCACCTGGAACTTATTAAGCTCCGTTTTGCTTATGTTGCACCACGTAGGTGCACCATAAGTTAGAACCGGCCTGACCAATACCTTGTAGAGGTTGACCTTAGTCCTATTAGCAAGTCTACTCCGCCTGTGAAGCAGGGGGTAGATAAAGCCCAACTGTCGCAATGCAAGTTTTATTCTATTAATTGAATTTTGCCTCCAATTCAGCCTTTGGTCGAAAATAAGTCCCAGGTATTTCACCTCCTGGCACCAGTTCACTTGGACTCCATTGACCCGTAGCCTTGTTTCAGGCCTGCGGACGGTGCTTTTCGAAAAGAAGATTACCTTCGTCTTGGAGGGATTCAAGCGAATCTTCCAAGCCGAAAGCCATTTTTCCAGCTCGATTATATGACGTTGTATCCGGCTGACGACAATTCGCGGTGATTTAGTAGTCGAAGTAATTGCTGTATCGTCAGCGAAAAGATAGAGCTGCGTAAATCTATCTCGCGGAATATCGTGAGTATAAATGTTATACAACATCGGAGAGAGAGGTGAACCTTGCGGCACTCCCGCCCTGATGTGTTTATTCAAAGACAGTGCGTTTTCTGACGAGACTGCAAAACTTCTATTCTCCAAAAAGGAAGCTACCACCTTGATTAAGTAGTTCGGAGCACCGAGCCTTATCAATTTTAACAACAGGCCATTGTGCCAGACCTTGTCAAATGCTTTGCTTACGTCAAAGAAGACCGCTGCCGTCCGTATGCGCCCTCTTGTTAAAGCCTTTAATAATGTTTGCAGTGAGTCGCGTGGTCTGCCTAACTGTGCAATGTTCGGGCCGGAACCCAAACTGTTCGGCAGGCAGAATATTGCGCGTGAAAACAAAGTCGTTGAGCCTACTCAAGATTATCTTCTCGGCAATCTTCCCTAGGCTCGACAGCAGGCTGATCGGCCTATAGCTAGCCGGCATCGTAGGGTCTTCGCCTTTCTTATAAATAAGAATGACTTTAGCGCGTTTCCAGACAGTTGGCCTTCTCTGATTATCGCCTGGGATAAGCTTACTATGTTCCCCAAAGCTCGGTCTGGTAGATTTCGCAACGCCATATTCCTTAAACCATCAAAACCGGGGGCTTTCTTAACATTCAACACGCTTATTAGGGACTTAACCTCGTTTAAGGTGACTTGGGGAAAGGCCTGAAACGGGTGATTAATGGTTTTGTAAATCTGTATCGTCCTTGAGACCCTCTCATCTCTCAACACGTCATTAGTCGGGTTTTCACTGAACTGGTCACAGAGTTTGTCTGCGAGCAATTCAGCTTTATCCTTGGCATCGGTTAAAACCGCACCTGTTTCCTGGTTTTTCAGGTGAGACATGGGTGCTCGTGCGCCTCTGGTCAAGGCCCTAGTCATTTTATAAATAGAATTATCCGCCATAGATAGACCTTGGACCTTGTCGTCCCACAGGTTCGATTGCCTTTCGCTCAACAAAT
Source organism: Polydrusus tereticollis (assembly GCA_963920685.1). NCBI lineage: Eukaryota > Metazoa > Arthropoda > Insecta > Coleoptera > Curculionidae > Polydrusus > Polydrusus tereticollis. The sequence continues at coordinate 50,931,106 of OY987328.1, read as the reverse complement.
CCCTGATTACCTGGGCTTCCCGATTCGCCTCCGCCTTGATGCGAGGATCACCAGTACGATACGCCCTATTCTTTAATCGGTTTTTAATTCTAATGCGGTTCTTAATTTCATCGCTTAAAGTCCCGTATTTTGAAAATCCGGACACTTTTGTGACAGATGCTTGGGCAAGAGCTGCGTTAATGTCATCTGTGATCTTGCTCACTGCGTTATCAATGTCCAATGGACTATGTGGGGGTTGTAAAACCTCCACATTTTTCAAAATATTGTTATACCTAGGCCAGTTCGTCGAGGTGCGGGTAACAAAACCTCTACCTTTCTCAAGCGGATTACCCACTTCTATGACGACCGGTATATGATCAAAGGTCAGATCACAGATAACTGATGGCTGTGATAATTGAACAGCATTTTTGATCACAAAAATGTCTAAGATCTCCGGAAGACCCCGTGCAAAGCAATGCGTGGGCTCCTCCGGTGGTAGAATATGGTAATTTAGCGCTTCAGAGAATTCATACAGTGTGCGACCCCTTTGGTTCGTAGATCTACATCCCCAAATCCTGTTTTTCGCGTTAAGGTCGCCCCCAATAATCGTTCTACTATTATTATTGAAAATTTTTCGTAAGCAATTGCCGGAAAAACCTACCGACGGACTGCAGTAAACAGATCCCAGGTATACGCGTTGACCATTTTTGAATCGAATAGAAATGAATGTCCCTTCAATATGGGGACAATTGTCAGGACCTGGCACAACTTGAGCTGAAATGTGTTTCTTAACCAGAATCATAGTTCCGCCCGCTGGTCTACCGAGGCGATCGTTTCTGAATATTGTGTAATTCGGGAACGAAAACCTATCTCCCTTTAACCATGTCTCTTGGATAAGAAACACACATCTATCTCATTTCTCTCGACAAACTCGATAAGTTCGAGTCTCCGATGCTTTATTGAGTTAACGTTAAGCGTTGCTAGTTTAATATATGCCGTTTCCGATTGCGCTGTCATTTAACCTGCGGTTTTTTGAAAAGCACTCATCATGCTTTTTAACTGAGTCTCCATTACTTTCGTAAACTGGACCAGGAAGCTTTGCATCGTTAATTGCAAAGCCGCTTCCATGCCGTTCGGTGCTGCTTTTTGATCTTGCGACGTATTTGTTGCTTTCGTATTGCCATCGCTAGCCAATTTATTAACATCTTGCTGTCCCCATCGGAAATTACTCCTGGGCGCAATATTCGCATTAATATTAATATTATTATGTATATTTTTGTTCGCCGCATTTTTGTTTAGATTGCTCGGGTGCCTTGGACAGCCCATATAGTTAGCAGGGTGGTCACCTTCACAATTCGAACATTTAGCTTTCTCCTCCTTACGCTTAGTGCACTGATAAGAAAAGTGTTCAGCTGCACATTTTAAACATTTTACAGGTGCAGTGCATCGAAATTGCGAATGGCCAAACAACTGGCAGCGGTGGCATTGCGAAATTGTAGCACGCGCGCGTTGTGTCTCTACCTTGATTGACATGGAGTCTAGATCTCTTAAATCAAAAATCGTTTTTTCGGAACGTGGCAAGAAAACCAGCACCAAGGGTAATGGTGCCCCGCTGCGACTGTGCCACCTGATAACTCTTGATGGATTAAAACCCAATTCCTTCAAGTCGTCTTTGATTTTGTCTTCAGTCCACGTTTCCAGGACACCACGGAGTACGACATGTAACTCCTTCTCATCCTGGAATCGGAACGAGTAATGATAAAGTTTGTTCGCAATAAGGAATTTTATTATCTTATGATAATCCACTGGCGTCGGTGGATGGATTTTAACGCCTTCTGGCACGGTCACAGCTCGACCAAAATCAATTTTTGCTTTACGCAGGTAATTCGAAATTTCGTTATACTTGGCCTTATCTCTGATGACGATTGGAGGGACTCTTAATTTTGGTGTCCCGGTCTCCGAAGCATCATCAGTGACGGCAACATTTTTTGTCTTTTTAACTTGTGATGCGGGTATCTCTGCGTGACTACCCGATGCCACCTGGCTGGATTGAGACACCTTTTGTGTCAGATGCTTGTTTAATGACAAATTACTTGATTTCGGTAGGTTCGGCCACGCAGAAATACCAGCCACTTTCTTGTTATTGACATTGTTTTCCGTGTCAGTATTGTTATTAATGCGCTTTCTTGTGCGTCTAGTCTTTTGACTGGACCACCGTTCGCTCTCTTCATCGGATTCAGACACGGAGCCAATCTCCATATCTGATCCTACATTACTTACTTTAATTTCATCATTAACTCGTAGGCTGTTTAGTTTCCGAACGGTAGCCGTATCTTTATTGTTGTCCTCGGTTTTTGTACCTGCCTTTATTACTTTGTCAGTGAATGTCAGAGATCCGTCAAAAATCTTGTCTATTTTTGAATTTAAATTTAAATCAATTGAATTACTGTCTAAGCTTGTCAAGTTCGTATTCAATTTGTACCTACCAATCTCGTCTGTTAACTCCCTGATAGTTTTACCCATTTCTTCCAGCTCGATTGACTTTTGTTAGACTTTCCTCCTTCATCTGCTTGGTTTTATTTACCCATTCCATATTACAATCGTTTAGCATTTTCCTCCATTTAGCTTCCATGCGTTTTTCGCTTTCCTTAATTCGTTTATCTATCGACAGCTGGACTTCCATCGGCGCCATGGGTTCGTCGTCGGAATTTGGTAATTTTGCCTCAATGAAGCGGGAGGCATTCCCCCCGCTTTGGGCCTCCATAAAAAGAATTAAAAAATTAAATTAAATTTGACTGTAGGTGACACTTAAATAAAAATTCGATACTTTAAAAATATCGAGAGAACTTTTCTGTCACTGTCAACAACCTCACTGCTCAGAGGTTCGATTGCGACTCCTTGTTGAAGATAATCCCAAAACATCTACTCGAAAAATTGCGACACGTCTAGGAATCCCACAAAAAAGAGTTAATGTAACACTGCAAAAGGAAGGCTTGCATCCGTTTCATGTTCAAGAAGTTCAAAGATTGGAACCTGGCGATTATGCAAACCGGTTACTCTTTTGCCAGTGGCTCAGTAGACACCAAAGGAGTCTTTATCGAATCCTCTGGACCGATGAAGCACAATTTACCATAAATGGTGTAAATAATTCAAGGAATTCCCATGTATGGTCGTTAGAAAATCCACATGCCATCAGACAATCGCATTCGCAGCACAAATTTTCCATAAACGTTTGGGCAGGTATAATAAATAATAAATTAATTGGGCCGCACTTTTTTGCTGAAAGATTAGATGGAAATCAATATTTAAATTTTTTACAAAACATTTTGCCAGGACTTATGCAGAATGAAAATGCTAACGTGAGAGGGCTCTTTTTTCAACATGATGGGGCCCCACCACATTTTGCAAGGATTGTATCTGAATTTTTAAATATTACGTTTCCTAACAGATGGATAGGCCGTGGAGGGCCCCATTTATGGCCAGCCAGGTCGCCGGACTTTAATCCTTTGGATTTTTTTTTCTGGGGGAATATGAAAAATTTGGTTTATTCAGAAGAAATCAACACGCGGGAGCAGCTTTTGCAACGAATTATTAATGCTTTTCAGGAAATAAAAAATAACCCAGACGCAATTAGAAAAGCAGTGTCAAATTTAAACATCAGAAGACGAAGATGTGAACAAGCCAATGGAGGGCATTTTGAACAGCTTCTTAAATAACAGTGTTCTGCTAAAGTGCTCTTAAAGTTAATTCTTGCTAAAACTTTTTCTATGTATTAGATTTTAAGCAGTCGATTTTAACTTGCAGTTTTGTTATTATTATTATTACTTTGTTATTTGTTGTTGTGTTGTTCCCTAAAATTTAGTCTCGTTAAAACTATTAAACGTTTAGTACATTTATTTTTTTACTTCGGAAGCAGTTTTTGCTTTTTTATTGTTATTTTCTTAATTTCTAATTTCCAAATATGCACCATTTTGAAATTTTTTACAAAACAACCATTTATTCTAATCAAGTGATGGGTGCGGGAACTTTGAAAATTATGCCGTTAGGGTCAATTCTTTATGCTCTTTCCAATAAAAAAATAATATTTTGAAAAAATTGATCTACAGGGTGTTAAAAATGTAAAAATTGAAAATGTCAACTTTTTCTAATCCGGGCCTGGAATTTAAAATTTTCTGATACTGCAATTTTAAGCGATAGATAGGTTACAGATGTTGACCCAATATGAAAATTTTATACGGAGTGCATTAAAAAATATGACAAGAACAAAAAATTGCTGAAGTTCATAAAAGACCCTGTATCTTATTAACTATCGACAATTGAACTATCAAAGATGGGTGATTAAGAACCCCCAAGGTATTCTTTGTCTTGTGTTGAAGTATGTTCATTTAGATCCGCGTCACCCTGTATATATATCTATGATGTACCTACCTGGTAATGAAAAAGATGTTGATTCACTTTGGACTGATTCAGTTTTGCTGCAGGAAGGTACTGGAGCCAATACTGGATCTAAAATTATAATTTCTTACTATTACTTATTTTGTTTTATTTTGTAAGACTTGCTACCAACTATATTATATTAGTAACGTAGTCAGAATAAATAAATAAATAAAAATACTTTACATGAAGATTACGACCAATTTAATAGGCTAGTTTAGGGTAATTACTTAGGTAAAGTTGGAACAAAAAACTTGTTTAATTTCAAAACTAATAGGTATGAAAAAAGATAAGATAAGATATGATTACCAGGGTTCAGAGATATAAAATTATTGATATAAATATTGATTCGGTGAAAAAAAGATTTAAGCTAAATCCTGAAAGCTCTACAGATACTACAGTACTTATATTATGCCAATATAGCTTGATAAGAGGCTATTAATTTTATTAGATTTGTAGGTAGAATCAAAAATAAGGATAGTTTACCAATGAAGAAAATTAGCATTTGCATGATTTTGGAATACCTAGTATATTGCAACTTAATTACTAATTAGGCACTTCGTTGGACAATGTAAGGATTAAAATAAGAATTCTTTTTATACCTATCCTTGTTCAAATTATAAATATTTTATTTTCTATGGTTTTGTTATCTCCTAAACTCTAGTATAGGGGGACATATTGTTTGTATCGTAAAATTATAATTTAATACAGTATTTTTAACTGACTCTAACTCTCGAATTTATAATTATACCTATGCCTTTTTTCATCTTTTAAACTATAAATATTAAGCATTTTAACAAATAAAATGAGTTTATGAAAAGTAAGTTACCTGCAATAGCCATAATTTTACAAGAACTTTCTATAATAGAACTTTCTGCCCTACTTTTTAAAGAATGCTGGAAAATTGTAGGTATGGCTTCACCTATCAGGGTTTTTCGAGTATCTCCTTTAGAGAGATACTTATCCTCAAAGTGTTTTTCACATAATTTGTGGTATGTACTTATGAAGAATGTCAACTTCCTTCTGAAGCAAGTCAGCACGATTACATGACATCTCTGCTCTAAAAGAAATAATATTTGTAAGTAAAAAGGCTAAGGGTAGGAAACAATAATCCATGCAATGATATTTTATACAACAACTAAGGATTCAATACCAAAACTCCAATAGAACAAAGAATAAGGCTAGGTTTATTTAGCTATTAAAAAAAGTTACTCGAGGAGTTACCTGTTTTGTCTAAATATCCAGGTACTTTTTTTTATCCAATAAAGCAATTCACCAGGTAAACAACCATCATTACAACCGGTTTTTAAATTCAATTGTGACAACTGTGGTCCAGTGGTTCACATGAATACCTAAACTATATCAGATTAATTTTCTTACAATGAATATGTAAGCAAAATAAATTAATTTTATAATATGCTAATGCTAAATTTGATTTTATCAATAAAGCGTAACATATAAAATTATCTACATAAATTCACAATGTTTTACTCTTGGCCCTAAGTAGCCCTTTCAATAACTATAATAAGCCTTGACCAAAACAAAACAAAAATGTGCACCTACCTTTTTCGATCTTTAGGAAAGGCGAAAAGTGATATTCCCATACCGCTTTTGGAGTTGCACTCACGGTAAGCACAATAATTGTTAGGAGGCATTTTAAAATCAAAAAGTTAATTAATCACAAAAATGAAATGCACACCGAAATTAAACCTAACCTCGATCGCTCAGCCGAAACAAAATAAACAATCAAGTGGCAAGGCGCCAAAGCTGAGGGCGGTGACCGACACCCATCCGTTCGCGCCGGCGCACTCAAAATCAGAACCGATAAAACGGCTCTTTGTCGCTTCTGTATAGTTTACAATTTTGTGACTAAACCATCAAGTTAGAGAATACCTCGTATCCATTGAAAATATATAATATACAGGGTGTTTAATAAACATACGTTAAAAATTAAAAGAGTTATTTTCTGGACTATTCTACGAATATTTTATCCTTTGCTGATTTATTGATGTAGTCGAAATAAAAGTATGGCGTTCTACACTGGGATTACCAAGTATGATTTTTTGTAAATGCGTTGTTATGTTTTAAGCAAATCAGTTTAAACGTGGATTTTATTTGAATACGTCTCGTAATTGATCATTTTGTATGTGTCGAATTTGTTGAGACTGATAGACGTTAGCTGCGTTCGGCAAATACATCTGCGATTAAATTGATTTTTTGTCACGTGACCACAGATCAGTCGGAGAAATTTGTAATAAAAGAACGTACCAAACAACTGATCTCTGTCAAAGTGAAACTGCTTTGTTTTGATTCAAGAAATTTAACCTATTTTTCCCCTTTTCTACTAAAAATGAGTATTCCTACTGTTGTATTGACCCTAATTGAAGGGATAGATCAACTGTCCTATCCTCTTTGCTATCAACTTATGTTTGAAGACGATGATGAGGAAGACGTAAAGATTTTGGTAAATTTTCGTCTGTCACCAATATGGTAAACCAATGAAGACTAAGGTTAGTTCAGGGGTAAACCGTTTTTCTACTTCCGCATCATAAAGTTCTATTTCCTTCATTTTTTAAAGTTAACTTTCTTATAAGGTCCTCGCCAAAGCAAATTTCAAACCAAAACTAAGAACAAACTTCAAATCAAACTTAACCTGACTAACTCAGTTGGCTGAGATTTGAGATTAATCGCTTTCATCCGATCAAAAACTCCGAGCAAAAAGATCATCGTAAGAGCGCTCACATTTTAATTGCCGAACGGTTGACATTTACTTCCCCTACATCCAGATATCATAAACGAACGATTCAGATCAAATCTAAGCGGTCTGATGTATTTGCCGAACGCGGCTGTTGTTGTTTGACGTGTATTTTCTGTCTAGAATAGTTAAACTTTTGTTAGTAAAGTCCTCTATACGAGCGCCGAGATAACTGACATGTGTTTCATTAAAACTTTCATTTTAACTCAAAAGAAACAACCCTGTTGTTTTTAAAAGTGTTCGGCAATCAATGAGGAGAAGATTGGATTCTTGCTTCCTAGCTGAAGGCAGTTAGTTTCAACAGTTCTTGTAGATTAAGAAACTTTACATGTAACTTTTGGTAATGAAATGTTGTAATTGCCAAAAATTCTTGTCACCATGTATTTTCGAAATAAAGCGTCCAAGGAGTAATCCCTTCAATTTTCGCCTTATGCTTAATAAACACCCTGTATAACTAACATGTATTCCTATTTATTTAAGTGGGATTTTCACCTATTTGTTCGCTGTCAGGGCCATTTTCGAGCAGAAACACAGCTTAACGTGGGTTCCGAACCAGGGTCCTAGTCCTCATGCACGACAACCATCCCGGCCTACATCCTCCAAGGTCTATCAATCCCTGGCCTCAAGTTGTCAGTTGTGACCTACCGACTGGGGAGTGCATAACTTCACATTCCCCCCACGAGATATCTGATCTCATCCGGTCTCTAACCGGCATGAATGGGGGATTTTGGACGCCGATATATTTTTCACTCTTTCCTTGTTCTGTCTGACGCCCAACGTCGGAAAGCAACGCCATGTCGAACTACTAAAATCCACACGGGCCCGAGGATTGAACCCGCGTTACACTACTCCCTGTGTATCCAAAACCGTCGCCCGCACAGCTAGTTAACCTGTCATTTATTCTTTAAAAATTAGAAAACAGTATAATAAATTACAAGTTTAATAAATCATAATTTTAGAAACCGCGTGCGAGTGCGCGCTTATAACTTTATAAAACATGTATCAGTATGAATGCTATCAAATTGCTTTACGAAATATAATGTAAGTTTTATAAACAATATGCTTAATACCCCCTATGAATACAGACTGCATTGTAAACTTAAGAAATAACTGGTATTTTAATTTTATTTAATCTGTTTTACACCTAACCGATTTTAATTAGCCGACAAAATGAAAATATTAATTGAATTATCTACTTACTAGCATATCTGACAACATGTAAATATGCATTATTGTGATTAGTGGAGTTATTTTCTGGTGAAATTTTCGATCTTTCTGTAAACTCTCACCCGACTAATAGGACCATGGCTGTCTCTATTTATTTGACAGCATTAAATAGAGACAAAACGTATATTTCAAAATCGAGCATGCGCCTGATATGGACACGCCTCCGCAGCCTCGTTCTGACAACCAGTGGCGGAGGTGAAATGCTACGTGTTTTATTAATAGAGCGAATTTTTCTTGACGTTTCTCTTTTTGTGGAAACTTTTTCAAATGTCACATATTCGTGGAGAAACCTACCCAAAATTAAACAGGGTTTCGATGTATACAGGAGCTAGTATTGGCGTGATTAACAGAATTCACAACGAAAATGAACACAGAAAAGCAAATAATCCCGAAAAGCTGCTATCGTCTCCCGGCAAGAAAAGATCTAGTCTTCAGTTATAGACAAATGTAAATTTGTTTTTAGTGTAATAAGACGCAGTGACGCAAAGTTTTATCTAGAGTTAAAACAGGTAGATATAAATTTTATTATTCGATACAATAAACCACTTTAGTACTGGTTGCATAAAAGTGAGACCTTGCCGAGACTTGGACTAACAACGACTTACTAGTGAATAAGTTTTTACAAAGTGCTGAGGTTTTTCGGGTACCAAGAGTTAGTTTTTAAAGCGCGACAGAGTTTTGGTGATTACCAGGGTCAAATGAACCGAGAAAATCTTATCAAATGGCTCAGCGAAAAATAACTTCTTAATATTCCCTCTAGCAGCGTAATTGCGTTGGATAATGCCCCTCCATCATTCTGTCGAAGATGATAAACTGCCCAAAAAAGCTTAACCCCTTAACCTAATTGGATTTGCATGGGCTTAAATAAAAAGATTCATTCAGAGCTTAAACACGTCAGGGGATTTTAGTTTAGCTAAGTTGAAAGAAATCCTAAATGAAGCCATTGCGTCAGTTACATCATCCGAATGGGAAAAATTTTGCCAGCATGTCATCAATATGGAAAATACATTTTGTGAAAAGAACATTATCGGATATTATCTTCGGGAGAAACGAAGTGGAGGTGGATTAAAGATGGGCGTAACGCCTAATATCTTATATATATTATTTTCACTTAAATAACGAACTTTGGCCCTGTCCATCGACTTCCCCACAATGTAATGGTGAATCGAAACCTGTAAATTCTGCTTTATTAGACCGGACTCTTCTCGTCTGTTAGAAATTGCTTTTTTTGGAATCATTGAACTATCCTAGTATTGTAGTTCTTGTTGAGCATTGGTTACAACCATCGAAATTTTTGTTTTGCCTGAATAAGTCCTGGTTTCAAAATGCTCTCGCGTTCAGTGTATACGGTGTTGATAAGTTTGATTATTTGTTGGAGGAATAAACCTTTGAGTTTTCCATTGTATTCTGTTCCAAATTAAATACATACATTTTGGGGATTTATCGTTCACCCTCCTCTAATATACGTAGATGTATATTTCCAAGAGTTAGAAATATTATAGTCGGAGATATCTGTTAATGCCTCTCTTCCTTTGACTGGGGACCTAAATATAAATTTCTTGGATAAAATTGATAAGAATCCTAGATCACTTATAAATTTCTTGGCCTCTTTCAATCTTGCAATGCATGTTGAGGAACCAACTCGATTCTCAGCTGCATCATCGTCCATATTGGATTACTTGTGTACTAATTCTAGTAAAGAATAAATAAACTGTTCAGTAGTTAATGCCAGAATGTCTGACCACGAGGCAGTGGTTGCATCTTACTTGGTTTGCATTGATATGAAGGTACCCAAATTGAAGGTTGGCAGGCTTTATTTGAGAAAGAACTTTAATCAATTTTCGTTAATATGCAACCAAACAGACTGGGATGGTGCTTTAGACACTAATGATCTCATGGAGCACTTACACTCCACTCTAGTTAATACATTTAATGTGGCTTTTCCCCCTATCACTATAAGGAAAAAAAAAGAAAACCTTGGTTTCGAGGGGCATTAAAAGTTTCTGGAGAAAATATGCGCTGCCTTCACTACGTGAGGAAGTTTGCAAACAATAATGTTAGTTTTGCCAATTATTTTAACAAATATCGCAGTATCTATAGGAGAACTATCAGAGCTGCTAAGAGGGTATATTTTAAGAATGGAATAGATAGGTCTCATAACAAGTCAAGGGAATCGCGAAAGATTGTAAATGATTTGAGAGGAAAAAATAACAGGGCGCCTACTAGTAACCTTAACGCTGACGATCTGAACCATTTTTATTGTAGTATTGCTAACGCGTTTGCAAAAGAAATAACACCAGTAAATGATCCTGGGAGTTACTTGGGTCAAGTGTCTAATAAATTTTTCTTTAGACCGACCTCTGCTATGGAGATTAGGGCGATGTTTGGTCAAATCAAAAATAAATATGCTTCGGGTTGGGATGGGTTCTCTTTGAAGATATTTTCTGTCTTACCATCAAGGGCTTTACAGGTTTTGGCTGAAGCAATAAACTTTTTCTTTCTCGCAGGCATTTGCCATCTTGTCTAAAAAAGGTAATAGTTATCCCACTTCACAAGGGTGGTGGTTATGATACCCCTTCAGATTTTTGACCAATTGCTTTACTTCCCACCTTGTCAAAAATTATAGAAAAAATTGTAAAACTGCGGCTGATGTCATTTCTAAATGAACACAACCTTTTGTCTATCCAACAGTTAGGATTTCAGGATTCGAAGGGTACGAGCGATGCCATCTTCGGGTTCCTTGAGCATCTGTACGGGTCCTTAAGCTCTGGTGAGACTGCTGCGGCTCTGTCATTTGCCAAAAGCGCTTGATTGCGTAGATCACCGAATACTGCTTTTGAAGTTGAAGGCGTATGGGGTAAGAGAAACTGCCTTGGAATGGGTTTGCTCATATCTAACAGGCCAGGTGTAGACAGTCGTGTTTAATAACAACAACTGATGAGCTTACCACTGACACAAGTGTTCCACGAGGGTCAGTCTTTTTGGTCTACTTCAACGATCTGTCAATATCTGGAAAATTTATTATTTTCGGTAATGATACCACTATCCCTTGGCACGGAACAGACCTTGGCAAGCTTGAAATTAACATGAGTAATGATTTGGACAGGATAAAGGGGTGGTGCGATGCAAATCTGTTATCCTTTAATATCTCAAAGACAAATGTATTGAATTTTAAGTGTGTTATAGATAATGTCTTTATAGAGAATAAAATTTTTTTAACATTTTCTGTAAGTAAAGTTTCAGGGTTATCAATAGACAGCTCTCTTAAATTTGAAACTCATATTGACAATTTATGTAACAAAATTTCTTTTAACTGTTATGCTCTGAGGGTGATATCAAACAGCTTAGATTTTACTGTAGCAATATAATATTTTTATTTTTTAATTTCTGATCGATAGTGTGTGTCTGAAATTATTCGGGGGTAATACCACGAGTGCTTCTAATTTTTCCGGAAAAATTTGGAAAAACGAGTTGACAAGTAATCTGCTTAACAAAAAGTACGAGTGTGATAAAAACTTGAGTGAAATAATCAGTTAAAATTCATCGAAAAATATGTCAAATCACCTAACTTATGGATATTAACTTTGGTTACCCGATATTTACCTTTTTATAGGTATTTTGCTATACCTACGAGTTGATAATGAAACATATATTTCTAGAATAGATACAGTTAGTTATAATACACATTTCATTTTCCCTCTCAGTTAATGGTATTTGTGTTGTGTTTAATTAACATACGGCAAAAATAAAGAGGTTACTCCCTGGACTATTCTAAAAATATTTTATCCTTTGATGATTTTTGAAAAGCCGCTTCGTTTCGAAGTTACAGGGCGAGAATAATTTTCGACAAAACCAATTTTGATATTTTTCAAATTATTAATGTAGTCGAAATAAAAGTATGGGGAACTACACTGCGCTTACCGAGTACAAATTTTTTTTAAAATGCGTTTTTATCTTTTAATTAAATCAGTTTAAACTATTTGGAAAATCCTTAGTGACTATAATATGTTGTACCCATACCACATACACCGCGCTAAGGTACTTCTTCCTGCTGATTTTCCTCAGGGATTGCAGTCTGTAAATTGCTTTTGCACACATTGGTTCAAATCTCTCAACTGCTGACGCTGATTCTTTTTACCGATGAATCGAATTTCTCAAGAAATGAAATAAGCAACTTTCACAACAGTCCACACATGGCAATTAGAAAATCCACATGAGGTACTTGAAGATCGTTCAGCATCAGCTCTCCTTGAACGTTTGGGTTCGAATTGTGGGTGACTGGCTAGTTGGACTGGTAATTCTACGAGGAAGACTCACCTGCAATGTGGTTTATGCACGATGGTGCACCAGCGCATTTTAGTGTGGTTGCTTGTGAGTGTTAAACAGTAATATATGGATATCGCTGGATTGATCGACGTGGACCTCACTTATGGCCTGCTCGATCCCCGTACTAAACCCCCTGGATTATTTCTTAGCAGGAGGTAGTCATTTTTAACAGTTCTTATAGATTAAGGAACTTTACAGGTAATTTTTGGTAATAAAAATGTGTGTTTTCGAAAATTTTTCTCGTCCTGTCTCTTCGAAACAAAGTGGCTTCTCAAAAATCATCAAAGGACAAAATATTTTTAGAATAGCCCAGGAAATAACCCCTTTAATCTTTGTCTTATGTCTAATAAACACCCTGCGTATTACATTGCAAGTGCAAAAAGTGAAACTTTTGTTTGGAAATGTTGTCGTACGAGGTAATAGCCAATTGCCATAGTTACACTCGTGTGAGAAATATTTACCAAAAACCCATAATTTCTGTTTATATTTAATGTTCTGAATTTCATCTCTAGAGTTGTAAAGTAAAATAAAAACAAAGTATTTATGTTCTACGAAATTGGCACCATGCATCTGTTGCAAATGTCATGTTGACAATAATATAGATAGATACTCTTACACTCTGTCTCAACATGAGTGTGATACAAACTATTTTTTTGCCAAGTTAACCGTGCTTGTTTGCTCACTCGGTAATCGCGATCGCGGAAAATAGTACATTATTCAACAAGCAAATATAATGATGACTGTTATTCACGCGGATGAAGTTTATGACACAAGCCCTAGGCGAGTCTCATAAATCATCCAAGTAAATAACATCCATTATATGCGAGTAGAATTCTATACTTTGTCCAGGACTACCAAATAACTTTAGCTACAATTAAGTACCACATATCTTTATTTTTAAATAACTAACATTGAATTAATAACATTAAAACAATATATTGAACTTCTCACTAACTAGCAAGAAAAATTATTTGTTAACATTAATATTAATGTTTGTATTTACACAGTGTGTTAAGTTAAACGTAAGAATCGAACTTAAATCTACATTGATATTTTGGAATAACTAACATTTTGATGTTTCAAATTCAAATTAAAAACCGAAGCGCAATCGTCAACATATAAACCAGGTGCCATGGTGTTGACATAGCAACAAGCGCTGCAACTGGACGTTCATGGCATGCTCTACTTTTTATTGTACGTACAAAATCCTATTGAAATCATATGATTTCATTATACACCGTGAATAATGAATATTATACACTGGCGTATATTGGATATTATTATTATTAAGGAAACACATGTATAATGATCATGTTATATAGTAGTCGTGGACAATAGTACATTATTCAACAAGCATATAATGATGACTGTTATTCACGCGGATGATGTTTATAACACGAGCCGTAGGCGAGTCTCATAAATCATCCAAGTGAATAACAACCATTATATGCAAGTAGAATACTATACTTTGTCCAGAACTACCAAATAATTTTAGCTACAATTAAGTACCAAATATCTTTATTTTTAAATAACTAACATTGAATTAATAACATTCAAACAGTATATTGAACTTCTCACTAACTAGCAAAAAAAATTATTTGTTAACATTAATATTAATGTTTGTATTTACACAGTGTTTTAAGTTAAACGTAGGAATCGAACTTAAATCTACATGTATAATGATCATGTTATATAGTAGTCGTGGACAAAGTGTTTTATTAGAAATATTGTGATTATTTAGATCTCAATCTCGAACTCCGAGCCGTATTAGCTAAAACTTAAAACTTTATCTCCTTTTTGACTTGGATAGCAAGTTTAAATGGACTATCTCTCAAAGAAGTCCTCTAGTTCCCTAATTTGGCCGATACATATTTTTTAGCACCACCAGAATCGGCTCCCCTACTTAGGCATTTTTGTTAATCGGCTTCATATGCAATATCCCCCAAGCCTCAAAAAAATCTTCATCGCTACCTGGCGTAAAATTTTTAAAAATTAAATACGGCTCTCATATAGACCTGTTTCAATAAAACCACCAGTAATAATTACGATGATTTTATAGAAAGAAACACTTGTTTCTTATATTTCCACTAACTTTTATTTAGAATTTCCCACCAAAGGTTTTTGATATTAGTAAAGATGATTTAACTTTAGGTAAGTTCGCAGCTGGAATATTAATAAAATCATAAGGTTAAATATTACTAGACGTTTTAGTTTTAATAAATTTCAATATATTTTGGAGTATTAAAAAAAAAATGATTACACTAATTTTATAAACGCAAGTACTTAAATGAAATAACTAAATAACTTTTAATAGGCTAATTAGAACATAATAAAATTTTGTGTGCTAGTCAATCTTACAAGGACCTGTAAAAAAGTCTAATACAATTTTTTATGGGAAATGAACTGTGGGGCCAATATTTGAGGGTAGCCGAATTCACATGGGATTTTTTATGGCAAACCTGGCCCTGCACCACCCAGTAGAACATTAAAATATGTATGTACTAACATGAACTAACCGTTTTTCCCTTGTTTGCACAGTGTCGCTTTAAGCGTCATTACACTGGCCTAGTTTACATCACACTAGTCGCTCGCTTTTTACTGTCCGGCTAGGGAGTTACAGACAGATCAGTTGTCAGAATTAAGTGGAATAGAAACGAAATTGTAAAGTTATTAAAAATTTATGAAAGTTTGCCTATATTATGCCATATAAGACATAAAGGTAATATACGGCATATTTTCACTTTAAGGTTAAACTACTTAACTCGGCGCACACGCAAGCTCATTACCTCATTTTACTTATTTTAATTTAATCACACGATGTGGTAAAATAGGCTCTTTTGTTGTTTGGCATGCAAAAACGAACGCTTAATACAATTTTCAATCCCAATATTAAAGATGCGTGTATCTATGTAACCAACTTTATAGCGGACACTGTATATTTTGCAAATTGCTCTCAAATTATTCAGACTAGTAACCTAACCGAAATCCTGGTTGCGCCACTGAGGTTCCTAATAAAGACACCGTCTCGCAACCGTCTGTTAATAATTGCATTTTGTTCTATTGTTAATTAGAGCATATTTTTGTAATTGCACATTCATAAATTTGGCAAGAGTGCAAATAAATGTTTATCTGTCAATCTAAATTAAGTAACAACCGATAATATAAGTTTTGTTTAGACTAAAAGTGTGTTCTCCTTTTTTTTTGGGTTTGTGCCGAATTATAAGTATATAGAAAACTAAAAATAAAAAAGAACCTCAGTTAAACTTTTCGTTTAAATTAAACTCAAAATACTGACAATTAGCATATTTACTTTATTGGTCAATAGCAAGATAAATTAAGCTGATTAATTTTATATTGCCCGTAAGACCTTTATGAGGTGTGACCGAAAATTACTTACAGCAGTTGAAAAGATTTTAACACGTAATTTAAATTCTCTAATATCTAATCTTTCGTTATCTGTGTCTGGTGTTAATTGTCAAGTTAACAAAGAAAATTAATGCCATGTGTCAAAAATGTCTCATAGCAGGTATGTTCTTCAATTCGCAAACAAAACTGGGGTGATAATATTTCTTAACTAATGAAATATTAAATTATAAATTAAATGACAGATTGGAAGTTTAGCATAATTTACATTAAAATTTGTTCCTTAAAACATTAAAAGTTTGCATCCTGCAACATATTTCTATTGTTACATAGAATCCAATACTTTAATGATCCCAGGAAGGTAGCCGCCATCGAGCTCATCCCTCTAATTACTAAAATGCCTAATTTCATTTATATGCTGGGATGCGTATAAAGGATAAGGGCAGAGGACTCATTAGGAACTGCTTTACCCCACGTGCGAAAAATATAGTTTCCTTTTGTGTATTAATGGCATATTAGAACAGTTTGCCTGCTGGGTTTACTAATACTACGAAGATTTAGCCCTTTGTTCGGTAGGGCTTTGCACGCAATAAAGGATAACTGGATCATTGAATATTTTAATCAAACTTTACTCATTCAGACAAGTATACTAAATAAAAAATGTGCTGACCAGTGTCGCAACTATAGATTATGGACCCTCCTGAAGCTTTCGACATAGAGACACTATAATATTACAGTACGATTTAACGTGGATGAAACGTTTTTGATGGACCAATCCAAACGAATTCTTTTCGTTAAAAAGGAATTATGGTCTTATTACTGCTTTCGAGATATTAATGATTTTCCGTTCTTTTCGAAAAACTTGACCTACAAGTATAATTTTTTAGCTTTGTGCTACCCTCATTTGGGGTTATGCAATATCTGGAGGTTTTTAACGCTGTGTCCAAATCTTACAATATACAGGATGGACTAAAAAATACAGATATTGTGGTTACTTGAAAAAAATGTCTAGCGTTGTCGTCGTGGCTGATCTAATTTTATTTCGATCTAGATTTTGAAAGGCTTGACTAACCAAAAGCAGCAACTCTACCCTTGAATTTATTGTCGATTTCTAAGTTTTTTTTTAAAACAATCCCCATAGATAAAAATGTAGTGGATTAAGATCGGGTAATCTGGTAGACAAATCGGGATAACAACAGTGATATGAGACACATGACACTGCATGGCACACTGACTATAAACTGAATAGGAATAACGTTGTCAAGAAATTTTTCCAATAAATAAAGTTAGAAACTGGACCAGTTTGGAATATGTTAATATTATTATACAGAATGTTTAATAATTTGAAAATTATACTTTTATATATAGGGTTATGATAAAGAAACGGATCAGCCTTTTATATAAAAACCGCCCACTTAATCAAAAATTGCTCGGACCCGTCAAATTAATTTTTTTGAAGCGCATTTTTTTTCAGAAAAAAAAGTTGTACAGGGTAGATCATAAAAGTGCTATATGTGTTAACTTTCATTTTTTTAATGAAACATATTGTTAATCTTTACATTTTTATATTCTACAATCAATTCTAGACATTCTTCATTAATTATGCCCTATACTTATCTTCAGCCGTTTACGAGATATTAAGGCTTTAATGCTGGTATGCACCATTGGTATGTTTCTCGACATAGCAACGTTCTGAACTTAAGTCACAATCTTTTGACTATTACAATTTCTTATTTAAGTTTGAGACGTCAAAAATGACAGTAAATGTTAATCAAATTTGAATTTTGCTCTGCTGATATTTCATCAAGATGCGCCTCGCCGAAGATAAGCGCATTGAAATTTTGATTATGTTGGGTTGTGAAGATAAAAGTAGAAGTCATAGGAAAGCCCGTGATATGTTTAATGAAAAATACCCAAATCGCCCGCCTATTAGCAGTATTTAGGGTAGCAAGTAAGTGGAGAACTTCCCGTACTACTAAAGATAGTGTTAAAAGTGGTTGTCCTGGTATATACGAGGAGAAAAAAATAAACATATTATTATCACTACAGGAAGATTCTCCTATGAGAATCTTCCTGCATACAACTTGGACGGGACTACGATATTCATCAAGCCTACGTATCTAAATTTTTACAAAAAGAGAAGTTTCATCTATATAAATCAGTATTTGTACAAGAGTTATTGGATGGTGATCCTGATAGGCAAGACCAATGTTGTGAAATAATCCTTGAGCTAACAGATAATAACGCAAGATTTGTCCAAAGAATTTGTTTTTCAGATGAAGCTACGTTTTGTTTAAATGATCAGGTTAATAGACAAAACTACAGATACTGGGCACAGGAAAATCTTCACTGGTTCATAGAAAATCACACCCAGTATAATGAAAAGCTTAATATTTGGGCGCGCATTGTTGAAAATAGGGTAATCAGACCAATTTCCTTTGACGAGAGTCTCACTGGAGAAAGATATCTAAATTTCCTTCAAAATGATCTGGTTCCAGCTCTTTCCACTCTGTTTCCAGATGATAATGATCCTGATTTACCAAGTTTAACCTTATGGTTTCAACAGGATTGTGCTCCCCCGCATTATGCTGTTCATGTAAGGGAGTACTTAATACAATTTTTCCGGGGCGGTGGATAGGTAGACGGGGGTCAATAGAGTGGCCACTCAGATCGCTTGATCTTAATCCACTGGACCTTTTTTTATGAGGCTACGTCAAAATTTAGTTTATAAATCTAGACCCGTCTCGGTAGATACACTGAAGTAGTCTACTTGACGAGTAATAAGAGAAATGTATCCACAAGTAGTACTAAATGTACAACAGGAATTTCTAGATCGGTTGATCTACTGCAGAACAGTTGGTGGAGGACATTTTCAACATCTTATAAAATAGTTTCTTTTCATTCCTTGTTGTTTGTTTATTTTATTTTAAAATTGTTAAATAATTTAAAATTGGTAATATTTCGTAAACGGCTGAAGATAAGTATATGGTATGATTAATGAAAAATGTCTAGAATTGATTGTAGAATGTAAAAATGGAAAAATATACGATATATTTTATTAAAAAAATTAAAGTTAACACATGTAGCACTTTTATGATCTACCCTGTACAACATCTTTAAAAAAAAAAAATGCATTTCAAAAAGATAAATTTGACGGGTCCGAGCGATTTTTGATTAAGTGGGCGGTTTTCCATATAAAAGGCTGATCCGTTTCTTTATTATAACCATGTATATAGTGTATATAAATAGGTGATGACGAAAATATTTATTATAAAGAAGTGTCCTAATAATGAGTTTGACGAATGTCAAATAAATAGTTTGGGTAGCAATAACAAAAAACCATATTGACAATTTTCAGTTTTTTCGGCACATCTCAAAAAGGAAATATTGTTAGTCAATTCAAAAATGTGCAATTTCAATGTCCAAATTTTTTTGCTGAGTAGAGCATGCCCAATTATTAAAAAAAAAATTCGGACTGCCCTCTTTACTGGTTTGCCATAAACATTTAGTACCATCCTCGTATACAGTGAGTATCAGAAGCAATGTCTAAATTCATTTAGAACTCAACGGTGTGTTTTCTGGAAAAACGCTCGGACTCGTCGATTTTTATTTCCTAATGCGTTTTTTATGCTGAATTCATGCATACAGGGTAGCCCAACAATAAAATATGACCATAAACTTCATTTTTTCAAATGAAAATATCTATTTCTTATTTAACTTTTGGATTTTTCATCCAATTCTAAGTATGTTTCGTGTATCATATTCTATACCTAAACTTAACAGTTATCGAGAAAATTACGATTGAACATATCAATAAATAAGACCTATTAAAGAACAGAACATCAAATCAAATTGAATATTGAAAATATGCGCCTTTACGGCTTGACAATATCCAAGGCGATCAATAAACTATCTTTGCACGTTTTCAGCCATTTCCATAGTTATGGCACGCACTTCTCTTCTCTCTTTCAACTCTTGCAGGTTGTTTGGCCTGTCAATAAATGCTTTGATATGAGGTAGCCCCACCAAAGGAAGTCCAGCGGAGTTAGGTCTGGCGACCTAGTAGGCTATTCGATAGGTCCTCTCCTTCCTATCCACCGACTGGAAAAGGTTTCATCCAAAAATGTACGCACAGTGGCAGCATAGTGCGGAGGAGCACCATCTTGCTGGAATATCAGTTCTTTGTCAGAGGAGTCTAGGTCCAATGGATTTGCAAATAAAGCAACTAATGCTAGAATTAATTCAAGTTGGAGAAGTTCGAGATATTCTTGTCCAGTTAAAGACTCTATAAAGAAAAATGGTCCAATTACTCTTCCGCACACTATTCCACATCACATTTGTTTTTACTTTCTGTAAACCTCCATCATCCAATACGGATTTTCTGTTGCACCATAACGACAATTTTGTCTGTTCACATTATTATTCAAACAGAACGTAGCTTCATCGAAAAAAGTAATATTTTTTACAAAATTATTATCTAGATTGCATATAATGTGCCTGCGTTCACAAAACTCATTTGGCCTATTGAAATCATCTTCAACTAACTCATGCATTAAAATAACTGTGTACAGGAGATATTTGTGCTTTAGAACTATTTTATAAAAACAAATTTCCGCATGTGTAAATCGGCCCCAATGTTCGACAGAAGAATACATGGATTTTCTTCGAAAGAAAGCAAAACATCAGGTTGTTCATTTTCATTTCGAGCAGGTTGACCAGATTTAGGCAAATCTCTAACATGACGGAAATCTCTAAATTTAGCCTTTATTCTACTCACCACCTTTTGACATATGGGAGGACGATTAGAGGACTGTTTCTATTTGAGTACCTGTTCTATCGCCAAACCCAACCATGCACAAAAATTCAATTTTTTCTCGTTCCGTTAACTTCACCATTGCGAAAATCGCTACTTTGCAAGTACGCCTCACAATTACTTATTTGAAGTAAAATGGGACTAAACGGTGACAAGTCAACATTTAGAAATACCAGAATTCAAAAAGAAAATCAAAATAAACATACAATGAAATGTTTTGCTCGATTTACAAATAAATCCGCAGAAATACGGGCTTACTTATTGATATGTTCAATCGTAATTTTTTGGATAATTGTTGAGCTTAGGTATAGGACATGGTACATGAAATATAATTAAAACTCGATGCAAAATTCAAAAATGAAATAAAATATAGATATTTTTATTTGAAAAAATGAATTTGATGGTCGTAACTTATTTTTGGGCCATCCTGTATACATGAATTTATCATCAAGGAAACCACCATAAGAAATAAAAATCGACGGGAATCTAGCTTTGTTTTTCTACGGCTTTCTGACTCATCCTGTTTGCATATTTTTTTTTATATTCTAATAGACTTTAAAAAACCCTAAAATTTTTGTCTGCAATTTTTTTCTGCTAGCTGTCTTACTTTAAGAAATAATCGACGAATTTTATGTTGATTAAGTACATTTCCGGATTTCCAAAAATATAGAGTTCCTTTTATTTTGAAAAATAACCTAATTATCATTCGATACCTTGTTACCATATTTGTAATAACAGCTTAAGATCAAATGCAAAATTTTGACAATAATCAAAATTACTCTAGAGAGTAAATTAATAC
Organism: Polydrusus tereticollis; assembly: GCA_963920685.1. Classification (NCBI taxonomy): domain Eukaryota; kingdom Metazoa; phylum Arthropoda; class Insecta; order Coleoptera; family Curculionidae; genus Polydrusus; species Polydrusus tereticollis. The sequence goes on along the minus strand of OY987328.1, from coordinate 50,909,410 downwards.
TTAAATAGTTAATTTTAATAACTTTCTATGTATATAATTGTGTATTGTGTATTAACACTTTATTATTAAATTTTTTACTTTGAAGAACACTGTTTGTATTTAATCTAAGCCACAGAAAAATCTGCGTCTTAGTAATGAAATTTGATTACGAAGAGGCAAGTACAACTACTTATAATATTATTAATATGTACATATAACTAAAGTAAGGTAGAGAAAAGAAAACACTTAGACTTAAAATAACCAAGAGCTCTATACAGATGGTTTTCAAAAAGTCGGCCGTGTTTTTTAATAGGTTTATTACAAGCAGCAGTCCGGGACTAGTTTTTAATCGGAAATAGAGTCTATCAGATGAATATTGCATGTAGACCTCGCCTTGTGCAGTCATATAACTGGTTGACTGTATTTGATAGTTTGAAACTGTCAGGTTAGTTCAGGTTAGTTCAGGTTGGAAACAAACCTAATATTGGGCCATTTTTGTTATTCTTCTAATTGCATCTTAAAGAATTATATGTTTATTATTGAAACTATGGAGGGTCAATTGCCTTACGAAATTTCAAAAAATTGTCCATGTTAATTAAAGGGAAATATATAGTATTAATAATTGAGTGTTAATATACAATTAAAGATATAGAAAAGCATTCAAAATAATTTTTGAACTAAGTATTAAATATTATTTAACAAAGTTAATATTATCAATATTTTACATTGGTTTGAATAAATTCACTAAAGCCTACTGTTATAAATAAAGTAAATAATAAAAAATATCGATTAACAACTTGTTTATCAAAATAAATAAAAATAGCTATATATTTTTGAAAAGTGCAAATCGAGGTGCAAATTAAGCTTAATCAATATAGAGATAATATGTAGTGTGTCTAATTTAAAAAGTCATAGGTGTGGTTAACCTTTTTAAAACGAAATTGCTTAGACAGAAACTTCAGTTTAGTTCAGTTTGATCAGTTTTTGCCTTTTTGATAAGATAGAAAAAGCGAGGATTTTCAAAATCACCTTATAGATTTAAAACTAAGGCAGCCAAATGACAAATTTGATACCGAAACCTCTTGTTTGGGTAGAAAGTAAGAAACTGAAGCCAAAACCGTAATACTTTATTTTAGATAATAATAATAACTCTGATACCACTACAGATTAGCAAAAAACTGTAGATACCTAAAATTGAGAAATACCCTCAATTTTTATAAAAATAAACAACTTTTTGAAGAACATAATCACTAAGTACATTTACATAGTAGAACCAAAAATACCATTCAAATATACGCTTTACAACCAAAAAAAATATCGCAGTAATTTGCCTTTTGATTCTTTTTTTTATCAATTAGGAAGAAAAAATATCGAAATCAGAAAGTAAATTGTAAAAAATATTAGACAATTTAAACATAACAGATCTACCAGCACTATCAAAAATTGTATCTTTTTACTATTACTATCTCCTATGATAATAGAAGAGAAATAACTTATAGTTAATAACCAATATCTTATCAATAATTGTGGCAAGAAAAATAATCTAAAAAACAAGTCGGAAGTCTAAAAAGGGTAAGTAAATTTTAACTGATATTGTATACATTTAAAAGCAAAATCTTTAAAATAAAAAATGGATTTAAATTTATTTGACCGTTGTCATGATTTTAATTAAACTATACAAACACCCTTAATACCATCGATGTTTGCAGCAAATTAAATTAATCTCCACGAAAGCTCAAGGGCAAAATAATTTCAAAGGGTAAATATTTATACTCCGAGTATTTGCGGGTAATGAATTGTTTTCTGTTTTAAAATAAAATACTGGCAGCTGAAAACCGTTTTAGGTCCTATCTTTTTAAATAATGATAATAATTTACGGGCATTATCCTTTTGCTAATAAGAATAAATTCAGAAGCCAACATTTTAATTTAAAAAAATGTTTTTAATTATTTATGAAAATAGGGCACGTTATACCGTGGTGGCAACTATGTATCTTAATGATTTTTATTGCAGTTAAATTGGATTGATCAATGTTCTACTTTTTTTTTAAAGTAATTTCTATTTTTTTAAATATTTTCATTATTAGTGGTTTATTTAAAATAGAGGATGGATTTCATCATATTTAAGTAACCGTACACAAAGAGTAGTAGAAAAAGAAAATTGTTCATACAAATCGAAAATTGCATCTAATACGATAGGAATTCCACAAGGCAGCATATTGGGGCCAATACTGGTTATTATATTCATTAATGATTTAAATTTAGAAATTAATAATTTATACCCTTTATCCAGCCTTACAGAGTATGCGGATGATACTAATATATTGGTTGGTGGTAGAGATGTAGCAGAATTAACAACTAATGCAAAGAAAATTTACCAGGATGCCAAGTTGTGGTTTCAAAAAAATAGGTTAATCCTAAATAATGAAAAACTAACATTCTCGTTTTTAAAACTAAGCTAAGTAGAAAAGAAACTCCCGAAATTGTGGAGCTAGATGAAGATCCACTATATGTGGAAAGAAATACAAAATTTCTAGGTATTCACATTGACGAGTTTTTGGACTGGTCACATCATGTAGATTACCTAAATGATAAATTAAATAAAATATGCTATTGCCTACGTATAATAACCAAGTATTTAAATGAAACAGCAAGACGAACCTTGTATTTTGCAAATTTTGAAGCTACAGCTAGGTATGGAATTATATTTTGGGGGACAAATTCGAAATTACAAACAATATTTGTTATTCAGAAGCGAATATTGAGAATAGTATATAGGATGTCATATTTGCAGTCATGTCGAGGTATTTTTAAATCTAAAAATATGTTAACTATTTATGCACTATACATTTACGAGACTATTGTATTTTTTTATAAAAACAAAAATAAATTTAATACATTTACGCATCATAGTTATAATACAAGAACACAAGATATAAATTATCCAATACATAGGTTGACTTTGTCAGGGAAAAATCCATATTACATGTGCATTAAAATGTATAATAAATTAAAAGCAGAAATTAAAGATTCCCCAAATGAACGTTTATTTAAGAAAAGATTAAAATACTTTCTGGTAGATTTAGAGCCATACTCTGTAAATGATTACTTGGAGGATTGAGAAATAGTAAATATGTTTAGTTTCAAAAGGTTGTATTTAGTATTTTTGTTTTTGTTTGTTTTTGACGACATTTCATTTTATTTTGTTAGTTCTTAGTACCTATCAATGTAATTTTGAAATAAAGATGAATAAATAAAAAAATAAAATAAATAGTAAGAACATTATATTTTATTTGTTTCTGCATAGCAAGCTCTATCAACTGCTAGATTTATTTTTATTATGTACTTTGTATTGAAATTATAGTGCACTAATACCACCGGATACCTAATATGCAAATAATTGTGATATTTTTTGGGCAAGTACAGCATAGTTTACCAGCTGCTCATATGTTTTCTTGGTAAATTATCTTGTTATAGAGGCTCTGCGTTGCTTTCGTTGTCACTGTGCGTTTTGATTGTAGCACGAGAAAATAATGGCTTTAAAAAATTACTGCAAGAATTCTCGTGGATTCGTTATTTTGGCCAAATGTTTAAATAATAATAACAAAAATTATCTTGCCGGCAGTAAGTAGTATGATTTATTTATTTTATATACCTATTATACACTATTCAAATTTTCTAATCTTAAATTATTTACGCTTTAGTAGAAGAAATCAAAAACTCTGTTAAAGCAGGCCTACATCTCCAAAACTAACTGAACAATTTTGATGTGCCCATAAGAACTTTAATTTATTGGAACACTATAAAAACAAATTTGAGAATTCGACCTCAAAACATTTTCTTTAACATTGTGCAGGTTGCTCTCGTAATTTTTAAGAAATGCATTAAAATAAGGGATATAAAGTAATTGCTCCATTTTACGTCCAAAGAAAGTGGTGGCTATATTACCATTTTTTACTTATTAAGCGATTTTCTTTTTAGAGATACTGCAAGTCCAAGACAATGTTGTAATAGAGAACAATCAGGGATCTGCCGAAGTATACGAGGTAAAGCGTAAAGATAGTAGCGCACAAATTGAAAAGTCTTAAGTAAATTTTGTAAAAATATTTCTCAGGATAGCTGTCTGGAAAACAATTCTTGCATTAAAGATATTATCACGATTGCGAAACAAGTCATTTCCACGAATTCTACATGTAGTCCGTCTAGTGCTAAAACATTGCAGGAGTTCCAAAATGAAGATATGAAATCAGTTTTGCACTTGATACCGCCCTACCTTATACCTACTATGAAATATATTTTTCGTTTATATTGTAGGATTGTCAGTGAAGAACTTGAAACCCTTACTATACACACAGACTGCAACACTGGCTATACCTGATTTACCAATTTTTTTAAATACAGGCCCAAGAACCTAGAAATATAGAAAATAACAGTTCCTTGGATGTTGCAGATACTGATGACGGTATTGTGATATTTTTTGCTCAGGAGGAGAACGTCGAGAAAACTAAAAACAGTATGGATAATGGATATATATATAAAAGGAAGAAAAAAGCATTGAAACTAATATTGAAAAACAAATAGGAAACGAAGGAAATTTTCTCTCAGAATCATCTGCAGAGATATTTGTAAAGAATACTGAGGATTGGGTACTCATGATAAAAGGGTTGCATTTATATCAGGCCTTATAAAAAGTACAAGGAAGAACTTGGAAGAGGTAAAACAGGAAGAAAAGGTACATAAATATGGAGTAGTGACCTATGAATATTATTTAAGGTATACTGAAATGGAAGTACAAGTTTGCAAGTCTTGTTTTTTTGGCAACGTTTGGAGAAACACCAAAATTTATTGAAAGTGCAATCAAATATAAAGGGGCATCTGTTCCTGGTTCTCTGCATCCTAATAAAAGAGAAAAGCATGGCTCAAAAAATAAAATCTCGACTGCAAGATTGCAAGAAGTATAAGAATATGTTTGAGGCTACGAATCCCATTATTCAAAAGAAGGCAGGAAGAAACTGCAGCAGAAAAGCATCAACAATTAGCAGACTAAGCAGATGACATGAAAAGAAAAGATATTGAGAAAAGTAAAGAAGTAAAAGATATTTGAGTTCTGACATCTGATTTACAGCAGATTTTATGTCTTGACTTTGAAGCGTGCATTTTGAACCAGTAGACTTTGGACTGCCAGGTGTCAAATTTTTATTTAGACCGTAAAAGCAGTCCTCATTTCTTAGTTTTCATTTAACTCCTGAAATTTAATTTGGAATGAAATTTGAAAAAAAGATAAGATATTACGATATTCTGTTTTATACAAATCGGGAAGAACGTAGAGGAAGCAAATAAAAATTACCACGTGCAGTATCCAGAGAGGATATTTTCGCAAGATTGTGACACAACCTAATTTATGGTGGTTAGTTTAGTTTAGCAACCTTAATGAATTCTTTGATGATCCTGAGAAAAGGAATAATTCAGTGTTAAACTTTAAATGTCTGTTACAATTTTAAACATGTGTAATCTAATCAAAAATATCATTATCTAAATGTAAGTACAACTTCAATATAGTTATGTACAAAAAATCTCTCCAAACATTGTTGAACAGCTCCGTTGTTTTTTTATTATATTTATATTAAATGTAAGAATCTTAATATTGACAAATAAATATTATTGATTGATTGAGTTTAAAAAGGAAATACCGAAAAGGTATGCATCAAATAGGGATAGGGCATTAAAAGAAACAGTATATTTAGGAACTGTTCCAGATAACCTCAAAACGTCAACCCAAAAGTTAGAAACATCAGCAGGACTAGCATTGGATCTCTGGAACGCATTTTTCCGTTTCACTTATTGTCTACAGTTTTTTGGTGGCCAATTTTGGAAATAATTGGATAGCTAACCAAAGTCCCAACCCTTGACGGGCAAGGCCACCGGATCCAACAACAATGGACTTTTATCTTTGGGGAGGGTCAAAATACCTTATTTTTAGATTGCCAACGAACACTAGACATGAATTAGAAGTCGCGGTGATGCAAACTTTTGCATCTCTCACCCCAATTGAACTGATCAACTCGAAATATGATAACTCTTGCTGCCTAAAGAAATGTTCATTTACAATCGATGTTCGAGAATCCAAAGTAAAAGGTAAAATAAGTGTGCTGTCGTCAGGAAAACTATATATAGAATTTTCGTTTTTTCCAAAAGATCGATAATATATAATACCTAACTATTATACTAGCTTTCCTTATGTAACCCGACGGAAAGAAGACTGGTTCTTTAAATAGGGGAGACAGTTAGAAGGCGAAAAATTAAATATACGTTAAAGATTGTATGTATAAATTTAAATAAATCAAAATAATTTGTTTCTATATCACCACGTTTTACATTGTCATTACATTATGTTTATTTTTATTTTATTACATTTTCTTTTCCAATATATGAGAAAAACTCTTCTAAATCCCCTGTTCGCTAAATTGTCTAGTGGTACAAAACTTTTTGAATAAAAAGCAGGATGTTAGCTTCTCTAATAAAGTTACACCCCAATTGTCGTTTTTACGCACGTTGCTACGCTGTTAGACTGAGAACAAACAAATAAACTTCTAAATTTATTTACGATACTGCCTGTAGAGATTTTCGCATTTACGTTTATATAGAAGAACTGATTGGTACATAATATTACTGTTTTCTTTTTCACAAAAGTAAACTATTTCTAAAGAAAATATATACTGACAAAAAATAATAAGTAAAATGATGATCTCAAAAGGGAAACTAGTCACTTTTCAATAGTAATATGTTAAGTGCATGTAAAATTGCTGAAAATCATGCATGAAGGTTTGTTGCCCTAGAAACAGCTTGAATGCATTTTTATTGTTACTTACCAAAAAGTGCCCGACCGAAGGGAGGGCACTTTTTAATAGAATGTAATTTAATTGTTTCTCTAACTTTCTATTTCGGTTTAGAGATTGAATTTAAAGATTTGTTGTCTGTAGCAATGGATAAATTTCGTTGTAACATTTCTTAATAGTGTTTAATTTGTTGTGCAACTGTACAGGGTGTCCAGTTTTCATATGTTTTCGTATAGCAGCTCCCTTATTATAAAAAATAGAAAGATGGGGTTTGCGTCTTACTGTTCTATTGTTTTATGAAACTTTCATTGCCGCGATTTTGATTGTATGATAACTTATGAAGAAGTTAAAAATAAGTTATTATAAAGCTTGTTATGTTTTTGATAACTTATTAATAAAGTAAAAATGGGTTATTATAATGTTGTTTTATCATTTATGTAGAATTCAGTGGGTTAGTTAGTATTTTTCTAAAAAGTTTAGTTTTCGAGTGACCATGACCCAAACTTGTGCCTTTTTAAATGGGATACCCTATATATTATTACTTTGTCTCATCCCTATTTTAAAAACCTTTTCAGAAATATATAATAGTCCATATTTATTCCTTTTAAAAAGGGATAATTTTAACATTTTTTGTAAAATTAATCATTATTCGTATAGAAGGCTATGCCATGGTCAATCACGGATAACCAACCATGACAGAGAACCAAAGTCTGTAAATGCGCCATTAGGGATTGTTGTTAATTATTACTAGTATTTGTTTGATTTTGTAAGTTTATCTTTTATTTCTGTGAAATATTGTTCAACATGGCACAAAATAATAAATTTGAAAATTATGAAAAACACAATATCCATGTTTGTTTTATCCAAGCGAATGAAAACGCGAACGCAACCTTCATACTGCATTTTAATAGGTGAGTTTTAAAGTCATTTGTTAGGTACTATTAATATTCACAATAAAAATAAAAAGGTTTTAATCATTATTGTTATCTATTATTAGCTTTTAGTTACATATTTAAACTTTTCGTAGATATCCAAAAAGACAACAAACTTATAAAAGAATATTTCAAAATATCCAAGCCAATCGCATTGAGCACGGATCTTTTAGAAATCCAAGGCCTAATTTTTGCAACAAGGAAAACAGGGAAGAAGAGGAAATAAATGGTTTGGCATCTGCCACGGTAAAATCATCTATATCATGCAAAAATGTGTATGATGAAGTTGGGATTAAAAAATCAAGAAAAACATATAAATTTAAACTATACAAATACCATCTCGTCCAACATTTGCATCCCGGTGACGCAGAACGTAGGATATTTTTTTTGCAATTGGTACCTACAAATGTTGCAGGAAAACGCAAATGTTGAAAGAAGGGTGTATGATCCGATGAGATTATTTTACTTGTTCTCCACGAGACCGTCAAGGTCGGTTTGGATTTAGCATGTCATGCTTTGTTTTAGGCACTAAAATTAAGTATTTTATCTATGACGGACTTTTAACCGGAAGTGGACACCTAGATATAATGCGAGATGCACTAATTAAAATATTAGAGGATGTTCCTTTGACCGATTTAAACAATATTTATTACCAGCAAGATGGCGCTCAGAGTCACAATTCTCATATAGTGGGAGAATATTTAGAAACCGTATTTTCCGATAAATGTATTGGTACCAATGGACCAGTCAGGTGACCTCCAAGGTGACGGGTTCGATATACATTGTGGGCCAAATTTATTTGGAACCCAATTTGGCTCTGAATAATTTGTGTTAAATTTGTCCGATTCTAGTAAAATATTGTGTGAATATTAGAGGGACCTTTTTCTTAATCGTAGAAAGAATATACAACCAAAATGTACAGGGGAAGCCAAGTAAGAAGAAATATTTTAATCATACAGCATTATAGGGCTTTATTAAATAACAAATTAACAGAGCGAAGATACAATAGATAAATTACTTTTCAATCATTTTAGAAAAAATTATTGTGAACATGACCTCCCTGATTAACTACAACAGCCTGGAGTCTTCAGCGCCGTTATCCAATTGATTTATTTATAATTTTCCGATTATATTGTTGCCAACAGTAAACTATTCTCTCTTTAAGCTGATTAATCGTATTGATCCAAGTATTCTGATAAACTTTTCCTTATAATGTCTCTCAAATGTTATAGTCGACGGGGATTAACTCCAGGCTATTTGGAGGCCACATGTTTGGTTCAATAAAGTCAGGACAATTTTCCTGCAGGTATCTTAAAGTACTTCTTGACGCACGGCTAGGTGTGCTGTCTTGTTGAAATGTGTAGTTGTCGCTAATTGTTTCTATTTCTCGAAGCATACCTTTTAAAATGTCCCATTGATCTCGGAGTTAATTTTTTTTACAGAGTCGATAAAATAAATATCAGTTTTCCTAGCATCGATACAGCCAAAGAAACCATAACTGATTTCGAAAAATGATCTCAGGAAACCGGAAGAATTTCCAGTGGTATTTCCGATTTTCTTTGTACATTAAAATATACCCTGTTGTTCTGAGAATTTTTTGGTTGTCGCAAAGAAAAAAGATATTTATAATAATTATAATAATAATAATAACAATAATAATTAACGAACTATATAATGCCTATTTTTTACAGGGTGACGCAACTAGGACAAGATACGACCGTATACCGTCAAAGACTGCACGCTGGTTTCTGCAATATATACCCACACCTTCAAGTCTCTGAACAAAGAGTAGCAGATCAGTACAGAGTAATACTTAGAAATAGACTTATTCCAGAAACCAGATTGAATACAATTAAAGGAGAAATTGAACGAGAAATCCAAGAACAAGGAGAACAAGAAAGAGGAGAAGAAAGTGCAAGAAACGCCACAACCCGAAGAACAAGAAAATGAACAAGCTGAATTACAACCTGAAGATCGAGACCAGCAAGAAGAGCAGCTGATCGAAAACCCACCAGAAAACTATCAGCTCGTCAAAAATCTAGCCATGGAAATGAGAAGAGCTGAAATGAAATACAAAGGTACAGATCCACTATGTAGACCACCACTACCCAAGCTAAACTTCTCCAAAAAACTAGCAGCCACACTAGAGGTAATAAACAACATAATTCTACCAGAATATGTTGCAAGATTGCCTGTGTTGTAGCATTATTTAAACGAATTTTCCTTTTTTTGTCAAGCCAAATCTAGGGAAGATTTATATGTTTTTGAAGCTGGAAACTACCAACCATGGCTGCTTAGAGGTAGCAGTTATGGCCGTGTCGTCGGCAAACAGATATAGTAGCGGTGTAAATATTGTACAAGACCGGCGCAAGGGCGGGATCATTTAGGTGAGTCCAAAAAAGTGGGTTGCTAAAAACTTTTTTTTTTCGTTTTTTGTACCTTTCTTAATATTTTTTATGTAACATCTCTATACCTAAATTCAATTATTTCTAAGTTACTGAATAATAAAATTCCGTTTTAATTTTTGTATTTTTAATGGTAAAAATAATGTCATTATCATAAATAAAATTTTTAAATTCAGTTTAGCAATTGTTAAAAATGTTTTCCATTTGATAATTGGCAGTAACGTAAGCGACTAATAAATTCATCCTGTACGTAGTTTTTGGTCGAGTTAACCGTATTTCATAAGTAATACGGATTTTTTAGTCTGAAATTGTGATCTTGGCAGCCATTCGATTGCTCCTCTTCTTTCAATTGACTTGTGAGGCGTAATGTGGTGGAACCCTGTCTGAATAGCTAAGTATGGATTTTCTTCTCCCGAAGATAGTGCGGCAAGAGCTGTAGTCAGATCTTCTTGCAAAAATAGCAACTATCTATCTCCGGTTAAACTTCCTTCAAAGAATATTGACCCTTTACCAATATTACCCACAATGCCAGCCTATACGTTTGTCTATTCTGAGTGTACTATTGGTCACGAGATTTAAAAAGGGCAAGTTTCAGTTGAAGTTAGCTAAAAGCTAAAACGTTTGGTTTAGGTTAGTTCAGGTTAGTTAACTGAACTTACCTATATGCACTTATATTATTAAAAAAAAACTAATCAACTGTACGTTTCTTGACGATATGGTGACTGCTTCTATATTACATTGAAGCGCAATAATAAAACTAATTATTATAATATTATGTACAAGCTAATTAAGTAAACCTAAATGTCTTTCAAAAAAAGTCAATTTTTTGAGTAATTTTAAACAAGTTCCAGAAATAAACCGCAAAAAAGTCAGTATTTATTAAAATTGGCAATACACTCAATGTCGTGTGATTAGGATCATAGGGTGCTTCTTATTTTGATTTTCAATACTTCAAACGGAATTTTGTATTTTAAAAAACTGCACAAACTAATGTTGTTTTGCACATTAACTTGTTTTGACTTAATACCTGCACATATGGTGAGAATCTTACCCATATAGTCAAGAAATATCTAACACCAATTATTTTATAATTTTTAATTATTATATAATTTTATTAACAATCCATTTTGTTAACGCCGAAACGACTAACGGAACATGATGGTTGTCTCTTTCAAATTTTGGTGAGCTTCCTCGTAAATAAGATGCATGTTATCTACTATTTACTAAATAACACCATAACACCCAATAAACACTAACTAAAAATAAAAATTAATTTCCGAGTTATTAATCTACGTTGTATTAAAAAAAAATGGTACTGCAAGAAGAAAATTGAAATGTTTATTTTGTATTAAAATTCGTGCGATGTTGTATTGCAGTGAAATATTTTATATCTTCATTAAAAAAGAGTTTTTAGCAGTACTTATTTATTCTGTCCGCTTCACCAGCACTAACCACGCTTTTCATGTTAGTGGAGAGGTAGCTTAACGCATAGGTTAGAAAAGTAGATTTATGGATATAGCTTTTAAACAAGAAAACCGGCCTGTGAGAAACCAATTCAACACACTCTTAAAACATGGCATTTTCCGTTGACGTATGGTGTTTCGAATAAGATTGTTTTCTTTATAATTTTATTGAGACCGCATTTTTACATAAAACATTTAATTATTTTATTATAACTTTAAATAAATTAATTTATGAAAACCAACTTTTGTGTGGAGAAAGTCATTTGGAGTAGTCAGTAGGATTTCCAAAATAAATACAATCGATTATTCATCATCAACAATCAAAGAACTTGGTGAAATCCTAGTGGATGTGTTAGAATTAGAGAGGTTCTTCAAACAATAAACAACCCAGTCCCTCGAGGAGCCGCAGCGACCCTTTTCCGAAGAGTTTACCAAAAATTGGTACATGCATCGACCAATCTTGCAAGGCCCAGAAGTTTTGGTAGAACAAACATCGCCGATCAAAACTCTATCTGACATTTTAGAGTAAGAAGATTCGACATTGACTACTCTGTTTTTACTAATAAGTATAAGTGGAGTTTGTCTCTGAATATCTGACCATAATTCAACTGTCTCGCCCAATCAGTTAAGTTTACAAGACTCAAATAGTTCTAATGTTGATTTCAATTCACTCGCTAAGTACCCGAATAGAAATATGACTGAATTTAAACCAGCATATTTTATTGTGTCTCAAGATTCGGTGGAATATCGAATTTGTTTTGTACTTTCTACCTTATAAATTGGTTAATTGCACAATTATATGGCAATGCAAAAGTGATTATAGGCATTCAAAATTGTTCTGCGTAGAATTGCTTAAGAGAAACTTTATCCAGAAATTTTGCAGACCAAACAGACCAAACTTGTCGTAATCGCGATCTTGTTTTAATACGAATGGGATATTATGAGCAGCTAACCAATTTCTGATCATTTTAGCGTAGTGACAGGAGGCTAGATCAGGCTAACAAATGATTTCATCATTATAGTGATGTGTATTAATGAAATCAACCAATTTCGAAAGACACTTCTCTGTATAATGATTTGCGTTGGACGCTTCAGCCCCGACATGTCCGACAATAAGAACGAGAAATGCTTACCACTAATATGGCGCACCAAACAAAAACTTTACCCTCAAACTTCTTTTTTAATTTATATTTACATCATGTGTACAATTATTATCGACATTGTCCGTATAATACCCATAATTTTTCTTTAACTCAGAATTAGATAACGTGAAATTCATTAAACAGTCATTATTTTATACATCTTAACGCCACAAAGTAGCTCCTTGTTTACTTTGTTAAAATTAAAAACAAAGTAATACAGAGCTCACCAAGTAGACACAGTACACAGCAGCACAAGGAGTAGAGTGTCGCTACTAGTCCTTGTTTTTATATACCTGAAGCTGACTACTTATAGATTTCCTGCACATCCTAGCTCTACCTCCTAACCTATGCTAGGACCTATGACTTTTCCACGGCCTTAAAAGAATATCATTAACTCTTGAAATTTATATTCCTTTTTGAGGTTCAAAAGTTGTCATTAAAATTTGGCACTTAAGTTTTGCTTTTATAAAGCCATCTCGTCTACCGGATTCATTTGCCGATGAAGAAGCCTTACTTACAATCTTAATGCTCCTTTCCACTGATTGTGTGTGCCTAGGAAAATCAGGGATCTCAAACATTCTTTCGACCCGAATGGTGTCTTCAAAATCTGCGTCTGTAATATTACGAGAAGCCGGTGGTTCGGTTATCGTTATGTTTTACCAATGAATCATCTTAGTATACTCATTTTCACCAAAGTTATTTGTTGGTATTCTGAAAGCTCTAACATGTGGTCAGTACTAAATCTTTAAAATCTAAAGAAGGTAACTCTACTTCTGTTTCAATAGATTTGTATTTAGTTAGGGGAAAGGTTTTACATTTCTACAATAAAACGCCAATTGGTTTAGAAAAACTGTTTTGGCCTTTAGTTTGACCATTTAAATTCTGAAATAAGTGCCGTAAAGGAAGTTCGTTTTCGTGTAACTGGTACACAAACCAGTGAGGTGATCGTGTTTCTCTCGCCTCGATAATTCGAATTATTCCACCTTTTGCACCCATATTGGTAGGGGTGCCATCACATCCTAAAGCCATAAGCTCTGATAAATCAAATTTATGTACCAAACAATCTAGAATACTTTCTGCACATTTTACTGCATTGCTTGAATCGGGATCGACGTCCTTATGTATTTGGAGAGAGGGTCTTCTATGAGGACTAAATATTCTTCGAAAATACTTCGTTTATGAACGCTACCGTCAATTTTTTCCATCTTCAATACCCGGTTCCTCCTCCCATTAAAGTAAACTGATATATAAACCACGTCTTTCCCTTCTTTTTGTAGTCAATCTCTAAATTTTTCCGCTCTCTTCGAATTTCGGATCTATTACTTAAACATCCAGAAATGAAACATACACTACCTTTACACGGCGGTAAGTAAATCGGTACTAACTTTGTGGGTACTAATACTTAAAATAAGAGTAAAGCAACAGCCCAAGCATTTATTGATTCCCACTCCTTCACTTACGACAGGCACAGACTAAGTGCTGGTCTCGATTGAAAGCAATTAAGTAAGTTATTAATACGTTAAATTTAAGGCCATGACGGACCCCCTAACATATAAATGATTGATTGCAGTTACCGCTTTTAGTAGTATTATTTATACGACTAACCTTATTATAAAATTTGGTATTAGTTACATTTACACGCAAAGAATGGACATTATATAAAATTTTTTAAAAAATTACATTATTGGTGTGGCGGATCCACTAAAAATGAAGTAATTGAAACAAAAATTGGTATGAGTAATATGTGACCCTAAAGGAAGCTTTTTGTAAGTACTACATGAAGGGAATAGGAAAGAAATGTTTCGCTAAACCCTAATAATCACTCTATTTATTTCGCACAAAACTTAAAAAAAAATTGACGTTATTGAAGTTCATATTGCTAACGAATATAAATTTAGTATAAATATTGAACCATGTTATCAAATTATTGATCACAGAAAGACATATAAACTTCTTTATGCAAAACTTTAATAGGGTCCGAGAACAGAAACCCATCTCCCAAAAGGTGTATGTAAATAAGGACATTCGTCAAAAAGGCCAAATATATTCCATATCCACTAGAGTAAATAATACGAACAATAAACATAAGACTTTATCCACGGATTTGAGAGATAAACTTCACATGAATAGTCTTATACTTAATAAATTTTACTAAGGTAATTTTTTAGGTTCAGATCACCCCTGTCTATGTTACATTTTATATTGCAAGGAAAATAGCAATGAAAAATCTTGAAACTAACGCCGGAGTTTTAGCATTAAAATTAAAAAATAAAAAGGAAGAATTTACACCCACACGCTAATGCCCTTCTCTGATTTGAACCCTATTTCTAATATTAGAAATGAGTAAGTTAAACCGCAATGGAAGAAAATGTATCCGTCCTAATACTTGAAAATAAATACAATATTGTAATGAATTAAAACCTAAAAATTAATTACTAAATGAAAGGTTGAAGCAAAACTTAAAAAATTCTACCTCATACAAGAAGAACTAAAAGAGGTCTAATAAATGGCTTAGACAGTAGGGTGGGTCGATCTATTAAGGAAAAAAATAAAGTGTAAGATCTCAATTACCCTGGTTGCTAGAAAGTTGTCACTACTATTGTGGATCATTCATGCAAAGTTTCGGCTCTGACAAGCGCCATCTTCAGGTGCCTAGTTCGCTTCGAATTTTCCACAAAGCGTACTACTGAAATATGCAGCTCTTCGCTTATTTCACTCAATAAAAATTGAATAAAATAACCCAGAATTCACCACGTGGAGGTGGCTGCATGTCGAGTTCTTCCCCGCCTCCCTCCCGACCTTCGTCTTATTAATGAAAATTATCAATTTATTGATCTAAAGCCTTTAAAAATTGCTGTTTTGTCTCAGTTTTCGGATTTTTTTTACTGGAGGCAATCCGAGTTCGAATCAAGCCATCTCTTGATTCTGTTCCGCTTACTAAAACAGAGGCTTCAGTGACTGTCCTAATACATCTTTCAACAGATTGTGTGTGACAAGGGTATTTCAAAATTTCGATGTCATCAGGAACTGTTAGAATCATCTCTTGCAATGCAGTATCTGAAATTGTTCTTGTGAGTGGTGGTTCAGTTACGCTAACTGACTGCCAGTTTATCAATTCAGTGTAGTCTTGAGCGTCAAAATTCAGTTTTGGGACTTTGAACTCTCTGATTTTGCTATTCTGAAGACTCATTACTCTACATTTCAGAATTCTTCTTAGCGCAAGTTCTCTAATAGGCTTTTGAACATCTCTAAGCATTGTCAATAGAATCTTTTCTGGATGAGCGAAAAATGCATTCCTCTGTATGACCGGATCAATCACATCTTTAACTGTACTTGGCATATATCTCGATTTTGTTATCAGAGAGAACAGTACACGATGATCTGATTTTAATATCGATCCAAACAGGAGCAAAAATATTACTAAATTAAAAAACACATAAAAAGAAAAAGTTTGCTGCTATGTTTCTTGAGCTTGTACCGAAATTTTATTTTTTATATCAGGATTGCTACGAAAAAATAAATGATGTTCGCCCTGATATATCTTGTTATTTCGCTAGCCCGTTATAAAATCTTTTTATATTTTTATTAAGTTTATTATTAAATATTAAATTAAATTGATGTCAAGATCATGAATTTAATTAAACATTATTAAATGAAGGACTTATTAATATGGCATTTGCTTTGGGTGTAGGTGGACGAAATATATTTTTAGCTTCTAGAATATATGCACAACGACATCTGCCAAGAAGACCTCTTCATTCGACGGCATTACAGCTATTGTTTTTCCTTTTAGACATCTTTTTAAAATGTATGGAATCCGTCAAATATGAAAATTTAACAAATTACACGAGTTACGTAGACCAGGCGACTTTAAATTATTACCAATAGCAAAATGTTTCGTTTACACGATCGCGCACTTCAATAGCTGTCGGTAACAATGTCGGTGATCGGTTAAGTATATTAAGTGCAGTAGAACAGTACGCTTCCTGCAGTAGTACTTTTCCTCCATGAAGCAAGTCCGATTATTGTCCGAGGTAACTCATATTTCTTTTTCCTTTTTTGGTAAACAAGATTACTGAAGTTATTTCTATTATTTTACACACGTTCCCTGAGTTTTGTTTTATTTTTGATTTCCAGGGAAACTGTACCCTGATTTTCTATTGCCTTGAGGAAACAAGACCGTTATGTTAGTGTCTTTCATGCATCATGACAATGCTATTGATCCAAAAAATCGAGAAAGCTAAGAAACCGGAAACAATAACTTTCTATAATAAAACTGAAATTGGGGTACTTAATCAAATTTGTGAAAAATATAGTGTAGCCAGAAACACAAATTGATGCACGATGGTGATATTTTATGACTTGCTAAATATATCTGGACTCAACGGTCAATTACCCGGAAGAAAAGTCTTGAGGCGCGACTTTATCAAAATGTTCGCATGGGAACTAATATAACGACAATAAAAATACAGTAATTGTAATTAAAGACGCCTTTCTTCGCCACCAAATAGGCTATCTAAATACGTTGGACGGTATCGTATTTGTCTTCGAAGCACCAACAAATCAACGTGAAAATTATGCGAGAAGTATGTATGTAAAGATCATCTAAGGGATGTGTGCACCAAATGTTCATCGGACTAATTATATTCCAGTTTTATCATATACTTCCTTGATGATAATGATGACGAGCTATTATACAGCGAAACGCGTCTGAGGATAGTTCTGGCAGAAGGAAAAAGCAAACCCCTTTTCAATATACTTTCTTGTTTCCTGTTACTTACCGTTGTTCTATATTATGTTTTTTTTCAATATTTATCCGGTAGTTCGTTAAAAAATTTCCTAAATTAGGTTGCTCTAGAGTAAAGGTTATTTTTGTGATCACTTTAAATTTCGATGACAATAAAACTGTGAAAAGTCAGTAGCACATTTATAAATTCCCCACCAGTAAATATATAAATATCTAAATCTTCCGTGTATGATATACAAAGTTTCGGACATAAATAAAGATTGTTTTGAAATTTAGTTAAAAAAATTAACAAAATATAAGTAGAATATACACAAAAAAAAGTCTACGCTTGTATACCGCACTAAACTCGTTAGTAAAAGATGCGCGCCTAACGGAGGGTTATCCTACATGACACACATATTGTTTAGGAAACTGAGATTTATAAGATAGATTTAAAAGACTTTTTATTTTATTTATTACTAGTGAGATTAGCTCTAATTCGTTTAGTGTCAATAAAGACAGACTTGTTGACAAGAATGCTGTAGAGCTAACATTTGTGTTACGACTCTGTCGTGGTATATCTTTGTCACCCGTTATATGAACAGTCGAATACCAGTTATATGTTGTTGTAAAAAAAAAAAGTGTCAATGTCAAAAAATGTGTTGTCATGTTGTTAATATTGTAAAATTGTTATTTTGTTAATCAGTAATAAAATTAAAATACAGTCCACTAACCATATCCAAGAAGAATAATTCATTTCATCAACATCAATAAAACTATTGGTCCATCGAGAAGGATATTGATCAACAAAAAATTGCCGAAAACCCAAGCAGAAAACCCAAAAAGTCAAATCAGTGAGTAATCCTATCCCTTTCCTTTTCCTATACGATTTGCAGGCTTGCCTGTGTGAAACGGTCGAATATTTGTTGCTTTTGTTAAGTAGTTAAAACGGTGACATATTAAAGAATTTATAGAAAAATGGTTAATCCAAAACGTAGAGGTATAGATTTGACGGATAATATCCGTAAGAGAAACGCTTTGATAAGTCAGTTGGGGCGTTTTAAGATATTTTTTGAAAATTTTGATATAAATAAAAAACAGCAGTTACCAGACCGGGTTAAAAAGTGTAGCGAGTTATGGGATAATTTTGAGGAAATTCAAAATAAAATAGAGGCGTTACTTGACGATGAATCGGAATTAGAGGTCGAAAAAGGGGAAAGAGCGACATTTGAGGATGAGTTTTTTGAAGTTATAACGCTTGGTAAATCATTAGTAGCGAACCACATAACCCAGTCTACATTAGTAACAAATAATATCAGTAACATGTCACAGAGTGTCGGTTCTGCAGTACAGCCAGTACAAGCAAGGCTTCCTTTAATTGAGGTTCCAAAATTCAATGGGTCGTACGAGCAGTGGGTAACATTTTATGACACGTTCAATTCACTTATTCACAGCAATCAATCGCTATCAAACATACAGAAATTCCATTATTTAAAAGCTTCTTTAACTAACGAGGCCGCCTTGGTAATTCATTCGTTGCCTATTAGTGATCAAAATTATATAGTTGCATGGCAGTTGTTAAAAGATCGGTTTGAAAATAAAAAGCTAATAACAGATACATATTTAAAAGAACTTTTTGATCTACCTGCGGTAACCAGCGAATCTCATTCACAGCTTAGGCAATTGTTAGATAAATCAAAAAAGATTTTAAGAATTTTGGAGATTTTACAACACCCAATCAAATCGTGGGACACAATTTTGCTATTTTTATTATCCAATAAATTAGATGCTGGTACTAGGCGTGAATGGGAGTCGTTTTTACAGAATAACAATAACCAAGCAACGTTAGATAATCTCTTTGACATTCTACAAAAAGGATGTTCGTTATTAGAAACGTTAGACCAAAATAAGGTAAATACAGGACCGAGTTCGGTTCAAAAATCAGGTGTAAAATCATATCAGAAACATTCATTTCCTGTAGTCACAAAACCAGGTTTTGCATGTCCTTTTTGCGGAGAAACACATTTGCCATTTTATTGTAACAAATTTCTAAATTTATCCATACAGGCAAGAATCAACGAAGCAAAAAAATGTAATCTTTGTTTAAATTGTCTAAGATCCAATCATACAACTCAAGAATGTTATGGCACTAATTGTAAAAAATGCGATAAGAAACACAATTCACTGTTACATTTAGAGTTTGAAAATGTAACAAGAAACTCAAACACAGATCAGTCAAACATACATGCGAGGCAAACATACAATCAAAGGCAAGCACAAATCAATCAAGCACATGGTCAATCACAATTAAGACAGAATTCATCGCAAATAAATACAAACAGAAATCTACACGTTAATCCAAACAGACAACACAATTTATTTGCGCAAAATATAAATACTATGCAAAATCAAAACACAGAAATCTTAAACACAAACTTTATTGCAAATGAATCAAACACAAATGCTAGGCAATATACTACACAACATGCTAGTCAAAATACGAGTATTTCCCCAAACATGAATACAATTCAACAATTCAATAGAAATAATATACAAGGCAGTGCGCCAATGTTGCCAAATGTTATGCAAAATCCAGAAATATCTGAGAATGCAAGATATTCAAGGTTTCAACATTTACATGGTGATATTAATATATCAGATCAAATACCAGATCCAACTATGAATCAATCACCAATATTTCCTAGTCAACAAACAATGTCCTCGCAAAGTTTAAATACAGAGAATAGTTCAGAAGTATTACTTTCTACGGCTATTATTTATATTATGGATAAATTTGGAAAACCAGTGGAATGTAGAGCACTTTTGGACTCAGGGTCCCAGTCAAATTTTATGACTCAAGAATTGTGCGCTCGGTTAAAACTAAATCAAACAAAAATCAGTATACCAGTAGTAGGTATAGGTCAATCAATTACAAGTATATCGAGTATGTCGGAAACAACTATTTCATCACGAATATCCGCATATGTTGCGAAAACTAAGTTCTTGGTTGTTAAAAACATAACCGGAGATTTACCATCTTGCAAAATAAACACGGGACGCTTAAGTATTCCACAAGAACTGATGTTAGCTGATCCTACATATCACATTCCGAATAAAATCGATGTATTAATTGGAGCTATTCTTTTTTGGGAATTGCTCTCGGTCGGTCAAATAAAACTTAACAAGGGCGAACCATGTCTACAAAAAACAAAGTTAGGTTGGGTTATAGTTGGTCCAGTGTCTCCTCAGTGTTTAAACCAAGCAAGTCGATGTCATTTATCAGTTAACGATGTGCATCAGCAAATGGAACGGTTCTGGAAGATCGAAGAAACCATAAACGACGACGAGCTGTTGTCTAACGAAGAAAAAGGCTGCAAAGACATATTTCAGGACACTACAACTAGAAATAACAAAGGAAGATTTTGTGTCAACCTACCCATAAAAAAGGACCTACCAAGACTGGGAGATTCATTCAATACAGCTAAACTAAGATTTGAAGGTTTAGAAAGGAAATTTGCAAAAAACTCAGACTTTAAGAAATTATATGTAGATTTCATGGAAGAATATGAAACACTCGGACATATGACAAAGATAGATTTGGAGACAGAAGATATTGAGCAAGAAAACTATTACATTCCACATCATGGCATCTTTAAGGAGTCGACCACAACACGCTTAAGAGTCGTTTTTGACGCCAGCGCATCTACAGCAAACGGCGTATCACTGAATGATAAGCTAATGGTTGGACCCAAAATTCAAAAAGATTTATTTGATATATTGTTAGGGTTTAGAAAGAATAAATATGCCATGGTTGCCGACGTTGAAAAAATGTATCGGCAAATCAATGTAAACCCTGAACAAAGGTCTTTACCCAGACTGGAACTTTGTGGTGCGGTACTTGTTAGTCAATTGGCAGCAAGAGTTATTAAATCACTTCAATTAAATTTTGATGCAGTTAGATTTTGGACGGACTCCACTATTGTCCTTTCCTGGATAGCAGCGGAACCATATCAATGGAAAACTTTTGTTGGAAACCGAGTGTCAGAAGTTCAACGACTTACATCAGAATATAGATGGAGCCATATTCTTGGTGAAAACAACCCCGCGGACGTAATCAGTAGAGGCTTAAATCCGGAGCAATTGAGTGCCTGTAGACTTTGGTGGAATGGGCCAGAATGGATGACAAATCTAGATTGTCAATGGCCATCTGGTAAATCGCTAGAACATAATAATTTGAATGTACCAGAAAAAAGAAACGTTTCGGATAACCTCAAGGCACATCCTATTGTTATTCAAAATAATTTATTTACAGATTTATTTACAAGATATTCATCGCTACAAAAACTTCAAAGAGTGTTAGCATATATACTAAGATTTGTAAGTAACTGTAAGGGAAATTTACTTAATAAAAATAAAGATTGTTTGACAATAATTGAATTGAATGATTCTTTGAGTTTATTGATTAAAATGTGTCAGCTTTCTGAATTTGCAAATGAAATAAAATGTATTAAAAATTCAAAATGTCTACCTCATTCGAGTAAACTGTTGGCTTTAAATCCCGGTCTCGATTCTAAAGGTGTATTGCGCGTAGGCGGTCGTTTGGAAAACTCTAATCTAAGTTATGATCAAAAACATCCAATTATACTACCGAAAGATCATGTTTTAACTAAACTTATCATTCTTCACTATCACTATCAATACTTACACTCAGGGCCACAGGCTCTTTTAGCTATCATACGTTTACGTTACTGGCCTATTTCTGGGAGAAATACTATTCGAAAGGTTCTTATAAAATGTATTGTCTGTTTCAGAAATAAACCTAAATCTTTAAATGAAATAATGGGTGAATTACCAGCAGATCGAATTACCCCATGCAGACCGTTTAGCATTTGCGGCACCGATTTTGCTGGGCCTTTTAAAATTAAGGCTTCTAGCCTTCGGAATTCTAAGATTCTTAAAGCATACATGTGTATTTTTGTATGTTTTGTGACAAAGGCCGTTCATATAGAACTGGTGAGTGACCTTAGTACCGACTCGTTTTTAAACTGTTTTAAGAGATTTATTTCACGGCGCGGACTTTGTTCCAAAATTTATTCAGATAATGGTACTAACTATGTGGGAGCTAATAATGATTTACAAAATATATATGAAATGTTTAACAATCAGAATACAAAAACTCGCCTTATGGAATATTTAACTAACTTAAATATTTCCTGGAAATTTATTCCCCCTAGGTCCCCACACTTTGGTGGTCTGTGGGAAAGTGCTGTTAAGAGTGCTAAATATCATGTTGAGCGAGTAGTAGGAAATACCGTTTTGACATACGAAGAATTATATACCGTTTTCACCCAGGTAGAGTCCTGTTTAAACTCCCGTCCTTTACTCCCGTTAACCGAAGATCCCAGTGATATCCAAGCATTAACCCCTGCTCACTTTCTAATTGGGTCTTCACTTGCTGCACTACCTCAAAACACAATTATGGAAAATCCAAACCGTCTTAGACGATATGAGTTGTTAACTCAGTTAGCTCAACAATTTTGGAAGAAATGGTCGCAAGATTATTTGAGTTCGCTACAAGCTCGTAATAAATGGAAAACTAGTTCTTCAGATTCACCCGCATTGAAGCCTGGAACTTTAGTTTTGATTCGAGAGGAAGGTTTACCTTCCAATCAATGGGTATTAGGACGAGTGGTAGAGACTTTCACTGGAACCGACAACCGAGTGCGCGTTGCAAATGTGCGCACAAATTCCGGACTAATAAAACGGGCAATAACTAAACTATGCGTTTTACCTATACAGGACTAAAAATACTTAAATAATATTAATGTTCCGTGTTGTTTGAGTATTGTATTGAAATGAGACATTTCAAGGTCGGGCGGAATGTTACGACTCTGTCGTGGTATATCTTTGTCACCCGTTATATGAACAGTCGAATACCAGTTATATGTTGTTGTAAAAAAGAAAAAGTGTCAATGTCAAAAAATGTGTTGTCATGTTGTTAATATTGTAAAATTGTTATTTTGTTAATCAGTAATAAAATTAAAATACAGTCCACTAACCATATCCAAGAAGAATAATTCATTTCATCAACATCAATAAAACTAATTTGAGTCCATCATATTCAGTTACTGTAGGATTAAGATGCGCAGGATTTTGAAGGAAAAGTGTTTTTTGTCAGCGGGTAAAAGATATGCTTCAGCAGAGATCTTAATTTTTTAATAATGGTTTGATTAGTGATTAGGCATTATTTCACAGGAATGGATCGATACAATTAACCCTTTTTTCATTTGAGAAGTTAACTATTAACACAGATGGTCGGTTAATGTATGGGCCCGCTTAACACACAATTTTTAATACAAATCTGACTAGTGAGGTTTGTTTTCATTGTTTACAGAACCATTTTATAGTGGAAGATACCGGAATATACAAGATCTTCCATTTGAAGAAGTTGAACCAACACATGTTTAAATTAGTCGAATTTGTGAAGTCACCACGAATACCCTGTCTCAAAAATCTCAAAAACAGTAGCATGGATATGTATCAAGCGTCTAGAGGTTCTTCTTGTATCATTTCTACAAGTGATAAAACCTAAACAGTTTGCGAAGATTCAATTGAAGTCGCAGGAGAATTCCTAACTTAAAAAAAAAAAAACAGAGATCCCAAGTAGCTGTACCTAAATGTAATGCGTAGATAACTATGATTGTTTTTAAAGGATCTCTGAAAGATCCTTAAATATCAGAAAATATCAAAAAAAAAACTAAATGATTGGCAACGTCGCAAGCAAATTGAAAAAATATAAATGTTACTGAATTAAATAACTACAAAATTTACGGGTCTCATTTAAAAAATCGTATTTCTATGTTTTATACTGAGTTATTGTGTGCTGTAAAATATTTTCACGTTATGCCTTTTGGTAAACCCAACAACTCTTATATAAAACTGTTTGTGTGCCCCTTGTTATTTGGGCGCGATCAAAGACCTTACTGACATACCATATACAGTGCGTCCATAAAGTCTTGCACAAATTCATTTAAAATTCAGGTATTTACTTTTTAAAAACGCTCGGACACATCAATTAGTACTTTTGTTTGCGCATTTTTTAACGTAAAATGTTTTTATACAGGGTGTCGCACGTATGAGGTATGAGGTCATCAATAAATGTGTTTAAAATAAATTTTCAAACGTCAATATTTCGGAAACCGTGATTTCCAGAGGTGTTAAATGTTCATCATAGAACTCAAAATTGATATAATATACAGGGTGTTCCATTAAAAAAAATCCTTGATGACCTCATACCTCATACGTGCGACACCCTGTATAAAAACATTTTACGTTAAAAAATGCGCAAACAAAAGTACTAATTGACGTGTCCGAGCGTTTTTAAAAAAAGTAAGCCCCTGAATTTTAAATGAATTTGTGCAAGACTTTATGGACGCAGTGTATAATCATCAGATGACCACCTACCGGTCCCTAGAACACACTGTAAGTGAAATATAGCGCCACATAAAATTTTGTGTAAAACTTTTTAAGCTTAAAAGTCATTCTAATTTTAACTTAATACTATTTAATGACTTTTATCCATCGTCTGCTAGTTATAGAATTATTATTTATGTCATATTAGACAAATAAAGGAGCAAATAGCACACTACTGAGTTATAAATCAGAACACACTAGTGGGTTATAATCATAACTCACTGGTGGGTTGTGGTAAAATATGCATTCATATAAGGCTTTGTCATAACCGTCACTTGACTTGTGGGGAATAATAAATGAACACGCAAGGTTCGCTTCTTTTTTAATAATATCGGCTGAAATTTCTTCCATGTTTTGAAAAACTACCCTCGAGAATCGCAAAAATAATAATTTTAAATATTGTCTTCAAATTTTTATTTTTAATCAATTCCATAACAACAAAAATCACCTTAGCCTACTTTTACGTGTCAAGTTTGTCATTCAAAAATATGTCAATAATAATGTAATTCAGGGTTTTCCAGTTTACATTGAAACAATATATTTTCTATTTTTTAATAATATCTATCAAGTGTTGGATAAAATTTTGTATGGCACTCGTGTGTTAAGTCATATAAGTCACTTGGGAATTAGCCCTCTCGGCCAACGGCCTCAAGGGCTAAACATTTCCCAGCGTGACTTATATATAACATAACACGCTTGTACCATAAATACCTATTAATCTCCATAATAGCAAAATTGTTAATATTTTAATAGTCCCTATCATATAATTCGCCGTAAACAGTCATTTCAAATTGCTTTAATGTGTTTCCTACGATGACGTATGTAAATTGCTTTATTAATTGGCATGAATAAATTATGATTATTATTATGGTTGCGATTAAGATAAATAAGTATTTGGATAGTTTATTTCGAAAACGAAAAACTTATTGAACACAAAAATATTAAAATACCGGATTATTAAGCCACTAATTGGAAGTCTGACTAAGAACTACAAAATGTCCCCTATGGGAAGAGCATCAGGTTTAACTCATTCGCATATTGGTATTTATTTAGTTAACTAAATTAGACCGGGATGGTCCTGATCCCATTAATGAAGGTATGGGTTAGAAAATTTGTATTCCGTCATTATTAACCTTATTTAATGCGTTAATGGAAGGGTTACTTTTTTTTTGGAAAGTAAGTTTTATTAAAACAATTAAGAGATCTCCGGGAAAATTAGCACTGAGGTGGAAGGTGTTTATTTCCGACGAGAGATTATAGAGTATACCAAGGCGTGAAGCGTGGAGGTTAGTTCAGGTTATTTTATCTCGCGACAGAATAAAACTTTTTACCAAGGTTTGCATACTATTTTATTTACAACCATTTTTTTTTTTTTTTGATAAAATCTGTTTTTGTGATATTTAAGACAACAATATTTAGATCGTTGTCAGTATGTTGGGAAGTGAAGTAAGTATAAACACCGTAGATAGGAAAAGGTTACGTGTGCACTTAAAATATCCCTCTGCTTATCAATTTTTCAAAAAAAAAGTGGAAAAGTAAAAATTGAAAATTCATTATCTGATTAAAAAGCGCTAATCATGTTTTATTTTCATCAGCTGAATTCATCTGAAAGGTAAATGGGAACATGGTTAACGCTTTTTAATTACTCTAATTTTCGCCTCGGAATTCTCAATCCGCATCATTACCAACATATTTACATAAGCAGTTTTTTAAAATTCGCAAAATGACGTAAAACGGGATACTGCATAATTATATCTCAAAAATACATATATATGGAATATGTTCTGCGTTTGTAAATAATAAAGATTTTATGTGTCAATACAAACTAATAAGTTTTATTTTATCACTTTTATTCTATTTATAAATAAGGACGAGGCAAATCAAAAATTTTTATGGTTGATTTTTTTCCTACTGCCTTTAAATAACCTGTCCACTAGAATTACTTTTAATTGGTTAGAGGACAATAGAGACATTACGAAATAAAAATATGCCATAAATGTGCTTCATTTTCTACGTCATTTTTATTCCCTCGTTAAATATTTAAACCTACCTATATCAATTTTGAATACAGGCGGCAAATTGTACCCATTGTTAAAACAGCTTTCGGTTTTAGGTCGATAAAAACAGTTTTCTTCATTAGGTTGAAGTAGGATATAAAAATATGAAAATTTAGTCTTAGTTAGACTGAAGATATGCTATTTCTGCAGAATACAATAATATAATATCATGTTTTGTGTATTGCCCATTGAGAAATACTGGAATATTTAATGAAATTCTTAATTAATCTTGCTCAAATGATTTACAGTATTTTCAAAACAAAGCTTTTGGTAACTTGTTAATTTTTTAGTGATTTGTAAAATTGACACAAATTTAAAATATTAAAAATAATTAATATTAATTAACTAATATAATATATACTGGGTCTCCCAAAAGTCCGCATAAAATTAATAATTATCAATTAAATTCTAAATACTTTTTATGTAGGACTTGCTATCCCGATTTTCAGCTGTTTCCAAGATATTGACATTTAATTTTTTTTTATTAAAGGTAATCCTTTTAGTACATATTATATTTTATATTAGAACATGTTAAATAAATCAGGTATCTTACTGTCATCAACTGTCCTTAATTATGTCAATACTGAGTTTGACTTAAGTAATTTGGCAATTACCTAAAAATTTTAACAGGAAAGCAGCGCATCGAAATTTTAATTATGTTGGTGTGTGGGGACAAAATAAGAAGTCAAGCTGAGGTTTGTACTTTGTTTAACGAAAAGTATCCAGAAAACCAAATCCCTCAGTCGACTGTAAGTAGGGTATTCCATAAATTTGAGGAGCATGGTACAGTTAGAGATTTACCTAGAAGCGGTCGACCACTCGTTCTAACCGAGGATAAAAAAATCGATTTAATGTTATCGCTTACTGAAAACCCCCACTCTTCAGTTGTTACTTTGGCGTTAGATAATGAAGCTACTTGTAGTACAGTACATCGATTTTTTAAGAGCGAAAAATTACATCCTTATAAACCTTTTCTTGTACAGGAAATACTAGAAGATGACTATGATAGACGGCTTGAATTTTGCGAAGAAATGATGATAAGGATTGATAGTAATAATGCCTTTTCAAGTAATATTTTATTTTCTGATGAATCTACATTTTGCCTGAACGGGCAGGTTAATAGACAAAATGATCGATTCTGGTCTCATGATAATCCGCGATGGTTACTTGAGACGCACACTCAATATGCTGGTGAGGTTAGTTCAGGTTAGTCTGTTAGTATGTTTGGGCAGGCATAATAAATAATAGAATTTTGGGACCTTATTTTTTTCAAGAGAACCTTTCCTAACCAGATGGATTCAGATATTCCAAATGAGATGGGATGGTTTCAACAAGATGGTGCCCCTCCACATTTTGGCGTGGAGGTCCGAAGGTACCCAGATAAAACTTTTACAAACCGTTGGATTGGTCGTAGGGGTACTATTTAGTGGCCAAATAGGTCGCCGGATTTAACACCGCTGGAATATTTTTTTTGGGGTTATTTAAAGGAAAGAGTGTACCGAAACAGACCTAACAACATTGAAGATCTCAAAGAAAGAATAAGGATAGAAACAAGTAGAATACCTCCTGATTTTATAAGGAATGCAGTAAACGGATTTTACCATCGCCTAAGGGCGTGCCAGGTAGAAGACGGTGGACATTTCCAGCATTTGTTGCACTTTTAGAATTTTCATTATAGTAATACATAACAAATTTTTATGGATAACCTTTTTGTTTCAATTTTCAAATTAAATGTCAATATCTTGGAAACAGCTGAAAATCGGGATAGCAAGTCCTACATAAAAATATTTAGAGTTTTTCGTAGAATTTGAAAATCTAATAAAAAAATTAGGCATTTCATTTAAAAAAATTGTCAAAGACGTGACAGCTGTTTTATGAGACACCCTGCGTCAAATTTTTTTATGTCAACAAATGCACAATTGAAAATAATAATTTACGGGTCCAAGCATTTTTTCTAGATCGTTTTGCATTAATTGATATTAATTTTATGCGGGACTTTTAGAAGATCCAGTATAAAGAACCCCGAATATTTTTGAACCATAATTAAACAACAACAGAGACCACTTTAAAACAATTGGTGTTTTTATTATTGCTCACTAACACAGGATTCATAATAAATTAGAAAGTTGCAAAAATGTTTTAACTGGTTAACCGTAAAGGGCTTAAGTGTGTTCTTTGGGTCCATCTCTAAGGGCTCTTCAATTAATCATAAATCATTTTTTTTCTAAAATAATTAGGGGAGCCAATATTTGACAACCATATAATTTGCATCGATGCAAAAGTACAGATTTTAAAATTTTTCTAACTTGATGAAATTTAAGCCCATTCATCCCAAAATAAATAAAATGCTTGGGATGGCTAAATTGCTAAAAGAACAATGGTAGAAATTCCAATAAATCGCTGACATATGTTTTTTAATTCCTCCGAAATTGCGTGCGTGAATTACAAGCTTAAAAATTAATTTCCACTTTTGTGTGGTTATTTTTGATTATGAATTATTTAAATTGGCAGTCTCCAATAGAGATAATTCATTGTTTAGTTACATAATGAGCAATTTTTTTAAAGTTAATTTAAAAACAAGTTGGTTTCACTACCTCATTGTCGTATAACCGCTGCGACTTCTTGTGTATAAAGCACTCCGTCTAACTCATTATTTATTACTACTCTTTACCGATCCATCTGTGAAACGACCGCGGGCACTAATCATCAGAATTTTTAGTAAAGATTAATGCTAGAACACCCTCCATTAGGAGCAGTAAAACCCGATACGACAGTTTTTAAGAAATATAGGTACATACACTAATTACCTTACTGTAGGTGGATCCATTCAATTTGCTTTAAAGGCTGATAAATCGGCTGTTAACATTAGATTTGTTTCGAACAGTTTTTGTGGGTTTTGGGACTAACGTGAATATTTGAAGATGACTGGAAAAAGGAAATGTCTTTCTTTAAGCGAAAAAAATTAAAATAATCGGGGAAAGTGAAAAAACTGGTTTAAGTACCAGGAAATTGGCTGAAAAATTTAAAGTGGGTAAGATCCAAGTGACTATGTTGCTCCAAAATCAAGCATCGCAACGGTGAACAAAAAAGAAAATTTCCCTAAACATAAGGACTGGCAGTGGACTAAGTTTGTTTTTAACTGGTTTATTAAGGCGTGAAACAAGCACTTACCAATATCCGAACCCATAAGTCAAGCAAGAGCCCTCAAATCTGCTCAGTGTCTAGGACTAGAGAACTTCAAGGCATCAAATGGATGGTTAGCAAAATTCCGTCGTCCGCACGATATTGCTTTCAAGAAAATAAACTCCCGGACAAAAAAAACCGGCACCCTGAATTTTTTGCTAACTTTGATCCTTTATAACTTCTTTATTTTGAATCCGATTTTTACAGTTTTTTTTGCCATTTAATAGATAATTTAATTAGGAATGCGCTGAACTTTTTTATTTATGGGTCATGTTCGATAGGGCGATATTATACCGAGTGACCCAATGTGAGTTTTTTCGTCCTAAGTTTTAAACACTCTGTGGAGTTATTGAGGATATTATTTTTCATACTGTCAATTTCAGAATAAAGCTACATGTATTCCTAACATTTTCTATTTTTGACTCATTACGATATCTCTCTTTTTAAAAAAAATACGATTTTTTAAATAAAACTCTATTTATAAAACCTTTTTTATTAAAACAATTAATTTTAAAACAATGTTAAAGTTTAAACCAAATTAGTAACGTGTATGTCCTCCTCTAGCTTCAATAACAGAACGCATTCTACTAGGTAATGACTGAATAAGTGTCACGATTCTTTCTTGAGGGATTACATTGTATTCTTGGGAAAGTGCTATCCTCAGCTCCTGTAAAGTACCTGGTTGCATAGGGCGACGACGAACAGCTCTTTTCAACTGATCCCAAAAATGTTCAATTGGGTTCAAATCCGGACTACATGCAGGCCAATCTAACCGTCGAATACCAACCTCATCCAAATATTCATTTACTATCCGTGCAACATGTGGCCTAGCATTATCATGCATTAGTATAAATTGGTCACCGATTAATGAAGCAAATGGAACTACTGCCTCTTGAAGAATATCTTCAATGTACCGATGTGCATTTAGTGCTCCATTATCCACAAATATCATTTCAGTTCGCGAATCAGCTGAAATACCCGCCCACACCATAACGGAACCACCATGATAAGATATTATCTCTGTTATGGTGCATTCAGCAAATCTTTCGTTTGCTCTCCTATAAACACGCTCACGACCATCCGGTGACCGAAGACAAACCCTCGACTCATCTGTGAAGAGAACAATACTCCACTGCTCGACAGTCCAGTTTAAATGTTCTCTGGCAAATCGTAGCCGCTCTCGTCGATGATGCCGAAGTAGTCGTGGTTTTTTTGCCGGTCTACGTGAACGGAGCTCAACTTCGCTTAACCTCCTCCTAACCGTTTTGTCATTAATATTAACTCCACGTGTCATTCGCAACTCATTTTTTAAAACCACGGAAGTGGCTCTTCGTTCCCTTAAGGATCTTACCACAAGGAAGCGATCGTCAGCTGCAATTGTTTTTCTCTTTCTTCCAGATCCTTGTCGTCTAGTAAAATTCCCTGTTTCCAAGTACCTATTCCAAGCATCTTGAACTGTGGCCCTTGGAAATCCCAACGTACGAGCCACATAACTTTTATTATGACCCGCTTCTATTAGCGCAACTATTTTTGCTACGTCTGTTGTAGTTAACACCATGCTGACACCAATAATTATTATAACTATTATGAAGGCTGTCACTGTCAAATACTTATAACAATTACATAAGTTGACTCAATTTAACAATGAAGATAATATTTCGCTCGCACAACTGTTTTCTGGCATTAAGGAGACATTTGTAGATTTGAAACAATTTGCCTCTATTAATAATAATTTGCCAACAGAAAGTTCAGAATTCACAATCATCGAGTATATTAAAGGGATCCAAGAAACGGATGAAACTACTCCTAACTACTCCAATTCTACTACCAGGAACCTGAACTTGCTTAAGTGTCGAAAATATGAAGCCTATCTGAGGCCTGCGCAAGTTTGAGAGACTTTTTTAATAATGTTAATAATTTTGACAAGTCTACAAATATTTCTCAATTTCTGTTAAAATGTTAATCTGAATTTGAAAAAAAATATGAAACAATCATTAATTTCTGATTATTTTAAAAAACTAGAATTTCAAAGCAAACATACAGTGCATTGTATAATATATATGTTAGTATGCACGTGCAGTATATACATATTGGTGAATTGGCTTCATCTCATTTAATTTTAGTTCTCATAAATTTAATCAAAAATATTTAAAATTATTTACATATACGTAGATACTTATTAATAAACACTGTAGAATGCAGATCACTTCATTTAATTTTTCTCTATTAACCAACCACCCCTGCTAACTGACCAACATTTGATTCCCCGAAGGTGGTCGCTATTGAGAGATTTTACTGCATATAACAAAAGCTCAAAATAACCAATGTAGGTATATTTGAAAACGAAACTTTACAGGTTTTTTAAAATGGTTAGCTTAGCAGATTTTTTATGAATTATTTGTGTTTTCAATTCTCTGTTGGCGAATTTTAAAGTATAGTATACCCTAACCCTAGTATATAAAGTAGGACAGTATGCCAGAGGGATGTTAATACCAAAGAGAGGTAATACAAAGATGAAAAAATCTGACCTGAAAAACTTAAACATTGCACAAAAGATGTTGAGGGCATAGTTAATCCGCCATAAGGTTTCTCTTCTGTACTTCTAAACGCGTTCTACGCGAAAAAATTGTTCCTTTACGTTCTAACATATTCCTCACAAATACGGCATTAACGTTGATTTAAACATTTTTGCAACAAATATCCTCTCACATGTATCAATCCATTTTCTTCGGATTTATCGAAATCCCGGTAGTCACTAGTGTATACTTTCAAAGAATCAGTTTTAGCGGCCATTATTAAATTTTTGCAGTTTTCTGAAATATCTGGTGAAATATTTAGTAAAGTTTCCTGTATATCGTTTAATCAGTTATAAGTCGTCGTTCGAGTCCGAGTCTACCAAAACTATTTAAGGATATGTATGAACGTTGTCAAATTGCTTTCGGAAATGTAATAAGTTCTATAAAAGTTATGCTTAATAATTCCTATGAATACATAATGTAAAGTAGTGCTTAAAAAGTAAGAAAACGTTATTGGTCAAACTTACAAGTGACTGGTATTTAAATTTAATTTCATCTGTTTTACATCTAATTTATTTTATTTAACCGACAAAATTAAAATATTAGTTCAATTATCTGCCCGTCGTTGAGCGAAAAGTTTCAGATTAGTGCTCGTGCTGACCACTAACCAGTTAGAGCTGTCGGCGAAATTGGAAATATGGGGATAGTGAACCCACCGAATATATATTCTACAATGAACGTGCATCTGTAGTGCGGTTCATCCCATTCTAAATCTTTCTAGCAGACCGCAGAAAGTGAAATTCAATAATCAGACTAAAGTAGTGTCTGTAGGCAGTATTAAAACATACCATCAAATAAAAATTTTGGAAAAATATCTGCGCCAAGAGTAATAGTAATTCCACTATTCTTGACGCACTGTTTAGGGATAGATTGTAGCAACTTCATGATTGCTATTAATGATTTTGGGGACATATTGAACGTACCTGCTTTTTTTGTCATATTTGCACGAGATGCATTTTGTATTTTTATTTTGTTCCATAATATATTTAATTAAATATCTTGCATCCCTTTAACTTCCTTTGATTACAGAAAATCTGTCGACATGTTTGTGGGGTTAGTGGTACTCCTTCGTAACCGAATTCTGCTCTTCTGTTGGCTATTTGCTCCGCAGTCTTTAAGGCGCGGTGAAAAGTGTTGACCATGCAACTCTTTCGTCTACATTTTACGTCGTCAAACGCGTACTTATCACTTTGGTCAGTTTTTTGTAAAGAAAGTTTGTCCGGAATGGTTTCATTCTTTGTTATTCATTCGATTAAGTTCTGGTTAAGTCCAGACTCTGATATTGTTTTCTTCCGTCGTAGGGTGTCTTATTGCTCTTTTCAGTTTTGAGTTATTTGGTTAAGTTGGCAACAATTTTTAAATTGACAGGTCAGCATCCGCTTTCGTTTTAGAAATTAAGTGGGGTCGTTGTTTTATAAAAACTAACCCTTCTCACTTCCAAAAAGGAAATCACGCCACTCCGTGCGACGTCTCCTTGGAAATGGAGACCTACAATCTGGCCACTCCCCTTTTAGGAGTAAGCTTTCTTGAATTTTATCGTCAATTTTGTTGCTTTTTTTATTAGGTATTCAGTGGGTAATTTCCTTTTTCTGGTATTTTTAAGGGGCTTTTACTTATGTTTTAGCTCACGTTGCATACGATTTTTCGTTTTGGAATGCATATTATATGTTTAGTTACATTGTATCCTAACCCCGACCTTGTGGGGATTTTAGCGTTCAGAGAAAACACATCAATCCGTGGTTCAAATTGGCTCCATTTGAGGCCCTACAATATAGTTTGATATAACAATATGAGTAGTAATGCTGTACCAATCCCAACTCAAAACTCCATAAGAAATAACATGGGCGCTGAAATCTGCATTTTTCGGGCCATTTTAGGGCGTGGCACTTTTCCTGGAAGCCACCATCCTCTCTTAACCTAAGTGCAACCCAGCTACTATCGCCACCTAGTGAGTGACGTCATAACTGTTCGATGCCGGTAATATAGGGCCCTATTGACCTGTGTGGAACCCTCCACTGCTGCCACCTAACCCCCCACACATTATTCTAACTTTTGTCCCAACGGAACCCAGATCACGTGTTACCCCGATTATATAGTAATATCATTGTAGGGGTGCCGCCTAACGGGGAGAGATGTACGTACCTGTTATCTTGAGACCTGTAGCGCCACCTGCTTTTCATATCTTGTTTACCGCGATGGTAGGTATGACGTTGTAAATCAGTTAAAATATTTTAAAATATAATAATACCATAAAAAAGTTTTTGTCCTCGGTGGGATTTGAACCATAATCCTCTGGGGCCGAACCTCAAAGCCTTGCAAAATACGCTACGAGAGCATATAGATTAAAACTGCTAAACAATGTTTGACAACGTGAAACCACGGGGGCACATCTGATTAGATTGCTGGAACAAAAGGTCCTTAAGTGGGGTTATGGTGGTGTTTTATAATGTACAAAATTAGGGTAAACCAGGCTGGGCCCTCCAATGTTAATTTCGGAGGGATTTTTATGACTCATATCTCGGGAACCAATGGGCCTTGGATATTGCGCATGCGTAGCTGGGGACTATGAAATGGGTTCTTGCGCATGACTCGAAAATGACACCTGTCACCTGTCAATTAAGAACTGTCACATGTCAGATGTCACCTGTCAAATGTCAAAATCGACAGCTGATGTATGTCACGTGTTTAGGGTGACGTCATGAGTCGTTTAAAAAAAGAACGGGGTTGATCGGGACCAATAGGGTCAAAGTTGGTATAGCTAATGCCCTAACGGTAGGAGGGTGGCCATAACATGTCATCAATGAACATTGTTAGAGGCCGCGTGGTATGTAATTAGACAACTGGAGATCTAGTATGTCCTTTTGGCAAACAGTATTTTCAGACGCCATCTATAATTACGTTCGCGCACACTCCCGCTATCTGGGTACTACCTGAACTTATGCAACCAGAAGCCCCTATCAGCAAATATTGCCTTCGCCAATTTATTAACAAACGTAAGTGTGGCGATGACGACAAAATGGAGGTAAACCTAGCTTTTATAATGCATTCACCATTTTATCGACAAACCAGTACTAATGGCGTCGCCAAACCAATATTTCCCCTTATTCAACATAAAAATTGTCGAAACGGCAACACCGCCGTTCCAATACTGAAAATTTAAGAAAATACGCTTAGGCCATATTGTAATAGCCGTCCGCAACAGTACCATTCATGAGTGTATAATTAAATAAAAATCAATCAATTTTAAAACTTTTTATTCACAACATAACAATATCACTTACTACCACCCTGGTATATTACATTAAAGGAATAAAAAAAATCGGTGTAAATAAAAATTTTAAAACTTTTTTATTTACAACATAACAATATCACTTACTACCACCCTGGTATATTACATTAAAGGAATAAAAAAATCTGCGTAAAATAAAAAGACATATCTGTAATCATTTAACAACGCTTTATGCCAGAAATATATGCAGTTTTCAAGTCAAATACGCCATTAGAGCACTAGTTAGCAAAAATATTTAAATAAGACAAGTTCTTGCATCAAAAATAATACCTGAACGAAATAAAAATTTGGCACAAGACACTTATCGCCAATCTTGTATATAGGTACAATATATTATAAGTTCAAAATTTAGCGAAAAATATTTACAGTTAAAACTAAGGATTAGAAACATTTACCGTGCAAGAATAGGCATATCTATATACAAACTTAAAAACTAACAAAAAAATGAATGGAAAAAGACGTTGGCGGGTATGGGCATTTGAACAGAGTAATCATACCTTATTTCAGCTCCTATATCAAAAAAAAGGATTCTTTATTTACAAAAGAGTATTCCTTCTCCCAAGGATCGTTGAAAAACGCTTCTAATCAGTCCATTCTATTCAATTAGGGAAATCAGGACACACTTCAGGCTATATTTCATGATAACAATCTAAATCCATGCCTTCACTCGATACTGCCGCTCACTCCTCGACCATACAATATACATTTTTCAATTCTTCAAAGAAAAAAAAACCTTTTTTGGCACAATAATAATGACAGTGACAGTATTTTTCAGAAAAAAACCGGTGTATGATTCGTTGTCATAACATTTTATTAATAAATATATTTTCTGTTTTAAATTTATTACGATTACAACATTAGTAGAAATATCAGTTTGTTGACTTCGATGTAGTTAACCTTGATATTAAATGCAACTAAATAGTATTGCCGTAATTATTATAGGTCAGTCGTTGAAATCAATATTTAAATTTATTTACAATTGTACAAAAAACAAAGCAGCTTGCTTCTATAAATAATAATATATATACAAGGTTAACCGAAAAGTTGAGTATGAATATAGATAAATTATTAATAATGTTTATAGGTACATTGTTTCATAATTATACACCGGTTACCCGACTAAGTTTAATTTTTCCTATAATGACGTACATTGTAAACAAGTAAGATCTGGGAACTTCATAAAAATAAGTTAATATACATTAGATGACCTTTCTAAATTCTGAGATATGTTGCGACATTGAAATATCTTATATTATACGGTTCACTGCACATTTTATTCCTCGAATAATATTTAAAAAATACCAAGAGTAGTAGATAACTAAGTAATTGTATATAACATTTAACCTGGTACAATACCAAGGTTACACCGGTAACCGTGAACGTCTGTGACATTAACACAGCCTATGCATTATATTTTGTTTATTGAATTATATGACGGAAAAATTGTAACAATATGATATGTGACTAAAATGCAAATAATTTTAAGTGTATTCTAATTACGTCACCAGCTTATATAAAATTCAGCTATAGAGTGAGTTAGCGGACAGTTTAGTAATATTCTTATCTTCAGAGTAAGAGCCAAATATTTATGAGATTTTGTTTAGTTGTTAAATATACAGGAGATGGTTATTTAACAATCTTATTCTATTTTAGTTTTTAGATAAAATGCTTGTATATAATTATTGTGTAATATTTTGAAGAAAACACTTAAATACGGTAATAAATTCATAAAAATTACAAGTTTAAAAAATAATCTTAATAATAATTAAAGCAGAATTAGGGATTCATTGTATATTTTCTGCTCAGAAATGTGCAGAGGCATGAACCTATAAACTTTTCACCACATCAGCCGCTGATAAAAAAACTACTCATTTAAATAACCCTACTTAATACCAACAACGTCTGTTTTATTACTATAATTAAATAAAACATTATATTCACTTACACATAAATAATAGTCTTTAAATGGACAGCTAAAATATTGAGATAAATCAGGTATCTGAGAGTACAAAGGTTTTCAGTAAGCATAAAAAATAGAAATAAAAAATACATTACAAATAAAGAAGGCAATATTTTATAGTCAGCATATGAGGGAAAAATAAAAGTACACATAAAAAAGACACATATCACTAATCTCGTATATACTACACAGATAAAAAAAAAACCAATACAAAAATAAAATGGCATATCGTCAAGTTCAAAAGACCCTGTATATAATAATATTTGGAGTACAGTGTACTACTTAAATATATAAAACAAAAAATATTTTCAGATTAAAAATTATAAAATAAGCCATTCATTTTCCTGCAATTATAAATTTGAAGACCGATAAATCCTGAGAAGGTCAAAAGCACCCTACACGAGTCAAAGGTCAAAGCAGTACCATTTTACTAATTCATCAACAGTAATCTGATATACTTACTTACAAAGTCAATTTTTAGGATTACTGATTACTGTTCTGTTAGTCGTCTCTTAATCTGATATACTTACTTACAAAGTCAATTTTTAGGATTACTGATTACTGTTCTGTTAGTCGTCTCTTTTGGGAACCCCGTATGGAAATTGAAATAAATAAAAAAATTGATTTTTTATTAATATCTAAATGATCCTTTTATCGATTTTGTTAAAATCTGGCAGGGTTATTCATTGTAATAAGACGCTAAGTTGGCACTAACTAAAAGAAAATTATAAGTTCCAGTGGCGTCTCGGGGGGGGGGGGGGGGGGGGGCAGTGTCACGAATAATATTGACAAAAAAAAAAAATGTATGCTACTGAGTTTTTTGAAAAATTTAAATTTTTTTCAGATTGGGCATCTACAAATACAACTTTTTTGTCTCATAATATCTATTCGTATATAACTTCCTTTTCGAGGAAAAAATAAAAACGACTTCATTGCATGACGGATAATTGTTAAAATAAAATCAAGTTAACTTTGATCGTTCTCGTGAAAAATATATAGAAATTTGAAACTTGATTATTTTGTCTAACTGACGGACGCTTTAAAGCAGGTTAAAGGGTGAACAGGTGAAACGGGTATCCATCTATCAGGTATTAATCTTACGGTAGACGAACATTTTCCGAATTTAAAACTGAAGAAAAAAGGTGTTTTTGAATTAAAAATCCAACAGTTTAGATCAAAATTTATATGAGAAATCGGATAAGCTCATTAAAAATACGGCATCCCATTTAAAAAAATATCAAAGTGACCCCTAGTACTTTTGTTTGATGTTCAATTGTTTCTTGCTGAAGATATTCGAATTCGCGGGAGAAAATGACTTAAGATGGCTATTTCAGTTTTTTATAAAAGTACAGGAAAAGTCAAAAAATCGCCTTGTCTAGTCTTGGTTGGATAACCCTGTACAATGCTAACCTGAACAGCCCTGTTTAACAGGCCCTGTTTAACAGACCCTGTTGACCTCTCTGTTACAGAAAACAACCCCGATAAGGAAACAAAAACGTTTGAGCTACGTGGGAAATAAATAAAAGCTGGCTTGTTGAAAAATTTAAATATTTATTAAGGTAAAGCTTAGTCTAAAAATATAGTACTTTGCAAAAATTATACAGTAAGCAATGAAAGTATCATTCAAAATTTTCAATAAACATTCAAGGATATCCAAGTATGTATATTATTTATTAACACAGTTGTATGTAACAATATCCAAAAAACTAAGGTTTACTAGAACACACTGTATACAGCATGGTGGAAATACTTTACATATTTCATATTCTAATGTGATAAAAGAATAAAACATAATTATAGTTTAAAGTCAAGCCTATAAATATTATTCTCAAAAGAAAAGGTAGGTACCTTGGCTCTGTACAAAAAGTAATTAGAAGTGCTAATATTCAATCAAGAAAATACTATGGTAAGTTATGGATACTGATATAGGTTCATAAAAATAAATAATAAAA
Source organism: Polydrusus tereticollis (assembly GCA_963920685.1). Taxonomy (NCBI): domain Eukaryota; kingdom Metazoa; phylum Arthropoda; class Insecta; order Coleoptera; family Curculionidae; genus Polydrusus; species Polydrusus tereticollis. Next base: position 50,869,438 of record OY987328.1, on the reverse strand, counting down.
AAAGACAACAGGCTGTTATTTTAAGTTATATAAAGATGTAGAATATTTCCTTAAAGAGAAAACTCTTGTCAATTTTTCACAAGAAGCAATAGACAATTTAATAAAATGTAAGCACCTGTATAAATTGGGGAAAAAATTGAACTAAAAATATGTATCGATAATAAAAGCATTAAAAAAATGTGCGTGTAATAAGATAAGATACCTATCTATAGCGAACAAATATTGAACGTTTCGAACCCCACAACTAGCACTGTATATACATTTACAAACATCGAAAATTAAGCAGGTTAAATAAACTAAAAATGTACCTTGTGGGAATCCACAGTACTGTAGAGAAACAGTAAAAATCCAATTCAACGCATGGAAAGTAACCATTTTTAAAATATATTCTGCACTTGGCATATAATTAATTCGATTATAACATTTGTGAAAAAAATATCAGATCATACTACTAAACTTTTGCATAAAATAGATGTAATTTTAGATAGCCTTGATATTAAAATACATATAGTTTGAATACCGAAACAGTAGAAATTTTAGAGTAACGAGAAATGTTATAAACATATTTAAATTATGTATAGATCAGAGAGAAATGTATGTATCTACCAAAGACGAAATTGTATTAATTTATTCTATAAAAGACAACGTGCATACGGGGGAAGCTAATAAAAAGTCATTTTTATTTTATTACATTTTTCCAAAAACTATTTAGCTAAATTATTAAAATTTAATACACAATGATGTCTAATTATGTTGATACATTGTTAACAAAACTGGTGTTTTTCTAGTCACCCGTTTCTGATATAAGTACATTTTGATATTTGATTATTAGTAATTATATAAAACGATAGGTAAAGTCGATACAAGCACGGCTTTTTAAAACGAAGAGGGTTAAACATTTAATATTTATCAAATGTAAGATACAAAAAAAAATCAAAGTTCTACTTACAACCTAGAATATAAAGCTAAAAAGCCGAATTTTTATCAGATAAACGCTACGTTAAGGTACCGTCCAAATGAAGGAAATGAAAAGTTCGCCAATTTTGCAGAAATTTTATATCTACGAAAACATGGTTCGGGGACGCTTCTGAAAAAAACTTTGGAACAGACCTGTTCCGGGGGAACAGACCTGTTGAACAGACCCGTTCCCCCAGAACAGACCCGTTCCCTCGGAACAGACCTGTTCAACAGGTCTGTTCCGAGGGAACGGGTCTGTTCCGGGGGAACGGGTCTGTTCAACAGGTCTGTTCCGAGGGAACGGGTCTGTTCCGGGGGAACGGGTCTGTTCAACAGGTCTGTTCCGAGGGAACGGGTCTGTTCCGGGGGAACGGGTCTGTTCAACAGGTCTGTTCCCCCGGAACAGGTCTGTTCCAAAGTTTTTTTCAGAAGCTTCCCCGAACCATGTTTTCGTAGATATAAAATTTCTGCAAAATTGGCGAACTTTTCATTTCCTTCATTTGGACGGTACCTTAACGTAGCGTTTATCTGATAAAAATTCGGCTTTTTAGCTTTATATTCTAGGTTGTAAGTAGAACTTTGATTTTTTTTTGTATCTTACATTTGATAAATATTAAATGTTTAACCCTCTTCGTTTTAAAAAGCCGTGCTTGTATCGACTTTACCTATCGTTTTATATAATTACTAATAATCAAATATCAAAATGTACTTATATCAGAAACGGGTGACTAGAAAAACACCAGTTTTGTTAACAATGTATCAACATAATTAGACATCATTGTGTATTAAATTTTAATAATTTAGCTAAATAGTTTTTGGAAAAATGTAATAAAATAAAAATGACTTTTTATTAGCTTCCCCCGTATGCACGTTGTCTTTTATAGAAAAAATTAATACAATTTCGTCTTTGGTAGATACATACATTTCTCTCTGATCTATACATAATTTAAATATGTTTATAATATTTCTCGTTACTCTAAAATTTCTACTGTTTCGGTATTCAAACTATATGTATTTTAATATCAAGGCTATCTAAAATTACATCTATTTTATGCAAAAGTTTAGTAGTATGATCTGATATTTTTTTCACAAATGTTATAATCGAATTAATTATATGCCAAGTGCAGAATATATTTTAAAAAATGGTTACTTTCCATGCGTTGAATTGGATTTTTACTGTTTCTCTACAGTACTGTGGATTCCCACAAGGTACATTTTTAGTTTATTTAACCTGCTTAATTTTCGATGTTTGTAAATGTATATACAGTGCTAGTTGTGGGGTTCGAAACGTTCAATATTTGTTCGCTATAGATAGGTATCTTATCTTATTACACGCACATTTTTTTAATGCTTTTATTATCGATACATATTTTTAGTTCAATTTTTTCCCCAATTTATACAGGTGCTTACATTTTATTAAATTGTCTATTGCTTCTTGTGAAAAATTGACAAGAGTTTTCTCTTTAAGGAAATATTCTACATCTTTATATAACTTAAAATAACAGCCTGTTGTCTTCTTTTATTATTTATTTTTATGAACCTATATCAGTATCCATAACTTACCATAGTATTTTCTTGATTGAATATTAGCACTTCTAATTACTTTTTGTACAGAGCAAGGTACCTACCTTTTCTTTTGAGAATAATATTTATAAGGCTTGACTTTAAACTATAATTATGTTTTATTCTTTTATCACATTAGAATATGAAATATATAAAGTATTTCCACCATGCTGTATACAGTGTGTTCTAGTAAACCTTAGTTTTTTGGATATTGTTACATACAACTGTGTTAATAAATAATATACATACTTGGATATCCTTGAATGTTTATTGAAAATTTTGAATGATACTTTCATTGCTTACTGTATAATTTTTGCAAAGTACTATATTTTTAGACTAAGCTTTACCTTAATAAATATTTAAATTTTTCAACAAGCCAGCTTTTATTTATTTCCCACGTAGCTCAAACGTTTTTGTTTCCTTATCGGGGTTGTTTTCTGTAACAGAGAGGTCAACAGGGTCTGTTAAACAGGGCCTGTTAAACAGGGCTGTTCAGGTTAACATTGTACAGGGTTATCCAACCAAGACTAGACAAGGCGATTTTTTGACTTTTCCTGTACTTTTATAAAAAACTGAAATAGCCATCTTAAGTCATTTTCTCCCGCGAATTCGAAGATCTTCAGCAAGAAACAATTGAACATCAAACAAAAGTACTAGGGGTCACTTTGATATTTTTTTAAATGGGATGCCGTATTTTTAGTGAGCTTATCCGATTTCTCATATAAATTTTGATCTAAACTGTTGGATTTTTAATTCAAAAACACCTTTTTTCTTCAGTTTTAAATTCGGAAAATGTTCGTCTACCGTAAGATTAATACCTGATAGATGGATACCCGTTTCACCTGTTCACCCTTTAACCTGCTTTAAAGCGTCCGTCAGTTAGACAAAATAATCAAGTTTCAAATTTCTATATATTTTTCACGAGAACGATCAAAGTTAACTTGATTTTATTTTAACAATTATCCGTCATGCAATGAAGTCGTTTTTATTTTTTCCTCGAAAAGGAAGTTATATACGAATAGATATTAAGAGACAAAAAAGTTGTATTTGTAGATGCCCAATCTGAAAAAAATTTAAATTTTTCAAAAAACTCAGTAGCATACATTTTTTTTTTGTCAATATTATTCGTGACACTGCCCCCCCCCCCCCCCCCCCCCCCGAGACGCCACTGGAACTTATAATTTTCTTTTAGTTAGTGCCAACTTAGCGTCTTATTACAATGAATAACCCTGCCAGATTTTAACAAAATCGATAAAAGGATCATTTAGATATTAATAAAAAATCAATTTTTTTATTTATTTCAATTTCCATACGGGGTTCCCAAAAGAGACGACTAACAGAACAGTAATCAGTAATCCTAAAAATTGACTTTGTAAGTAAGTATATCAGATTACTGTTGATGAATTAGTAAAATGGTACTGCTTTGACCTTTGACTCGTGTAGGGTGCTTTTGACCTTCTCAGGATTTATCGGTCTTCAAATTTATAATTGCAGGAAAATGAATGGCTTATTTTATAATTTTTAATCTGAAAATATTTTTTGTTTTATATATTTAAGTAGTACACTGTACTCCAAATATTATTATATACAGGGTCTTTTGAACTTGACGATATGCCATTTTATTTTTGTATTGGTTTTTTTTTTATCTGTGTAGTATATACGAGATTAGTGATATGTGTCTTTTTTATGTGTACTTTTATTTTTCCCTCATATGCTGACTATAAAATATTGCCTTCTTTATTTGTAATGTATTTTTTATTTCTATTTTTTATGCTCACTGAAAACCTTTGTACTCTCAGATACCTGATTTATCTCAATATTTTAGCTGTCCATTTAAAGACTATTATTTATGTGTAAGTGAATATAATGTTTTATTTAATTACAGTAATAAAACAGACGTTGTTGGTATTAAGTAGGGTTATTTAAATGAGTAGTTTTTTTATCAGCGGCTGATGTGGTGAAAAGTTTATAGGTTCATGCCTCTGCACATTTCTGAGCAGAAAATATACAATGAATCCCTAATTCTGCTTTAATTATTATTAAGATTATTTTTTAAACTTGTAATTTTTATGAATTTATTACCGTATTTAAGTGTTTTCTTCAAAATATTACACAATAATTATATACAAGCATTTTATCTAAAAACTAAAATAGAATAAGATTGTTAAATAACCATCTCCTGTATATTTAACAACTAAACAAAATCTCATAAATATTTGGCTCTTACTCTGAAGATAAGAATATTACTAAACTGTCCGCTAACTCACTCTATAGCTGAATTTTATATAAGCTGGTGACGTAATTAGAATACACTTAAAATTATTTGCATTTTAGTCACATATCATATTGTTACAATTTTTTCCGTCATATAATTCAATAAACAAAATATAATGCATAGGCTGTGTTAATGTCACAGACGTTCACGGTTACCGGTGTAACCTTGGTATTGTACCAGGTTAAATGTTATATACAATTACTTAGTTATCTACTACTCTTGGTATTTTTTAAATATTATTCGAGGAATAAAATGTGCAGTGAACCGTATAATATAAAATATTTCAATGTCGCAACATTTCTCAGAATTTAGAAAGGTCATCTAATGTATATTAACTTATTTTTATGAAGTTCCCAGATCTTACTTGTTTACAATGTACGTCATTATAGGAAAAATTAAACTTAGTCGGGTAACCGGTATAATTATGAAACAATGTACCTATAAACATTATTAATAATTTATCTATATTCATACTCAACTTTTCGGTTAACCTTGTATATATATTATTATTTATAGAAGCAAGCTGCTTTGTTTTTTGTACAATTGTAAATAAATTTAAATATTGATTTCAACGACTGACCTATAATAATTACGGCAATACTATTTAGTTGCATTTAATATCAAGGTTAACTACATCGAAGTCAACAAACTGATATTTCTACTAATGTTGTAATCGTAATAAATTTAAAACAGAAAATATATTTATTAATAAAATGTTATGACAACGAATCATACACCGGTTTTTTTCTGAAAAATACTGTCACTGTCATTATTATTGTGCCAAAATAGCTATTTTCCTAACAAGTGCAGAAAATCGATTTTTCCGCACGCAAATGCCGTTGACAGCACGACGCGTAGCGGAGTGGTGTCAAGCATTTAAGTGCGGAAAAATAGGTTTCTGCACGTGTTAGGAACAATAGTTTTTCTACTAGCGTGAGGAAACAAATCGAAAATAATTTAAAAAACGGAGTTTTTTTTTTAATTTTTATTACAATGAACAAAATTTTACAATATTAATTCGTTCATCTCTTCATCGGAAATCATTTTGCGTGCCGAAGAATTCAGCAAAACTCCAGTAGAAAAACTGATAAACTAGTTTAAATTTATAATATTCTGTTGACAGTGACATACAAATCAACAACTGGTTATATACACCATAGCAACTAAGATATTTCAAAGGTAATATGATGAACAGTGACTTCAAATCGTACAGCATTTAATTTAATTAAATTTAATTTCAAAATATAACAGTGCGGAAAAATCTTTGCCGCACGGTGCGGAAAAGTGGATTTTCCGCACTAAAACATGTGCGGAAAATGCGTTTTTCCGCACGCTAGTAGAAAAAAGGTTTTTTTTTTCTTTGAAGAATTGAAAAATGTATATTGTATGGTCGAGGAGTGAGCGGCAGTATCGAGTGAAGGCATGGATTTAGATTGTTATCATGGAATATAGCCTGAAGTGTGTCCTGATTTCCCTAATTGAATAGAATGGACTGATTAGAAGCGTTTTTCAACGATCCTTGGGAGAAGGAATGCTCTTTTGTAAATAAAGAATCCTTTTTTTTGATATAGGAGCTGAAATAAGGTATGATTACTCTGTTCAAATGCCCATACCCGCCAATGTCTTTTTCCATTCATTTTTTTGTTAGTTTTTAAGTTTGTATATAGATATGCCTTCTTGTGCGGTAATGTTCCTAATATAAATGTTTCTAGTCCTAGTTTTTTAATTGTATGTAGATATGCCTATTCTTGCACGGTAAATGTTTCTAATCCTTAGTTTTAACTGTAAATATTTTTCGCTAAATTTTGAACTTATAATATATTGTACCTATATACAAGATTGGCGATAAGTGTCTTGTGCCAAATTTTTATTTCGTTCAGGTATTATTTTTGATGCAAGATACTTGTCTTATTTAAATATTTTTGCTAACTAGTGCTGTAATGGCGTATTTGACTTGAAAACTGCATATATTTCTGGCATAAAGCGTTGTTAAATGATTACAGATATGTCTTTTTATTTTACGCAGATTTTTTTATTCCTTTAATGTAATATACCAGGGTGGTAGTAAGTGATATTGTTATGTTGTAAATAAAAAAGTTTTAAAATTTTTATTTACACCGATTTTTTTTATTCCTTTAATGTAATATACCAGGGTGGTAGTAATAGCTCAGGAGTATTAGGTTTTAAACATAAAATCCTTCAAAACTAGCTAAAACATTGCATACGTACTCACAATACTTAGATAAACAATGTCCAAAAACTCCCCACTCGTCCGCCGCTTGCGTTCCTAGATACACCCCCTCCTCCTTCCGTCCCGCCAGCGCCTCGAGTAAACAACTCTATGAAAACTAAAGGAGGACTAACTACAGGTAAACTTATCTTGCTTAAAGGAACAGAGTGTAGGTCTGATGCAAGAGATTAACCAAGCATTACCTGTTGTGTCGTTTTTCTTTATGTAATGCTTACATCGAAAATTTTCTTGTTTACAGGCAGAGGTATAACAGACAGCACGCTGAGTACATGGATAGCGGCCTTGCCACGCTGCATAAAAATGTGTGAAGCTATTGAAGAATTCACAGGTGTAAAGTCAGAAACCTCAGACCAACATGTAGATCAGCGAGATGCAAGAAAAACCAGAGACCATCAAGATCTCAAAATTTTACGTGACTGGTTATCACATCACAATCCATTTGTATCAAGGGGAAATAATGAACTGGTGTGTTTGGCCACTGGATTACTCGGTGATGAAGCCATAAATTGTGATAGGGCTCTGCAGATTGGCCAGGAATCTATGAAAAATGTTAATGGCAATTTTGAAGATATAAAACTTAAGAGGAAGGACAGAGTTAAACCTTTGTCTGCAATGAATCGCTGCATAACTGTGCGCAATGCTTGCGTAGAAGTGAATCCACAACAATTATTCAACAGAATATTGTGTGTAATGAATAGCGAAGATTGTCTTAAGGAAGCTTTTAAATATGAACTCGCGCCAAAACCCCCCTGTCTATTTGATGATGTTTCATTGAGGAAAACAAACAAGGCAGAACTCGCAAAGAAACTTGAATCTTACTTCCCGTGCTCATCTACTTCAACGTCGGATACGTTTTATGTCCTTGATGGGGGATATCTTATACACACAGTAAACTGGCCACCACGTCCTGCAACTTATGAAGATGTATGTAATTCTTATGTATCATACATCCAACGGAAATTCGGAATATCTTGCATCACAGTATTTGACGGTTACAGAGGAGACACAAGTATAAAAATTGAAGAACAGAAGCGCCGATCCGCAGGTAAATCGTGTGCAAATTTAAAAGTAGAATTAAACTTACCGATTGTATCTGGGAAAGATGAATTTCTTTGTAATCCAAACAACAAGGCTCAACTTATAGACTTATTGATGCAAAAGCTAGGGGGAAAGGAAATGGTCGTTCATCAAGCTGAAGCAGATGCGGACACACTGATCTCAGAAACAGCGATTGGTTTATGTTCCAATAATCCGTCAGTTACTGTAGTCGCGACAGATACTGATATTTTAACAGTATTGATAGCAAGATCAGACGAGGGTAATGCTCCGAAACTGAAGATGCTAAAACCTGGAAGTCTTAAAAAGGAGAGTAAATACTATGACATTGCAGAAATCCAAAAAAATATAGGTCCTTTGAAAGATGTCTTACTATTTGCACACGCTATGTCAGGCTGTGATACGACATCGGCATTCTTCAGAAAAGGTAAAGTAAAGACCTTCCAATGCTTAAAAAATGCAGAGTTGCGGACGACCGTTTCCGTATTTAACGACCCTCGAACTGAACATAACGACATTGCGAAAGCTGGGGAAGCATTTGTTTTGCACATATATAATAAATTTGACCTCGAAATGGATTTAGATCAGCTAAGGTACTTTTTGTTTAAACAGACAGTTGCCAAGCAAACCATAAAGGATACTTTTCAACTTTCATCTTTGCCCCCTACTAAAGATGCAACTCGACAACATTCGTGTCGTGTATATTTACAAGTTCAGCGATGGTTGGGAAACTGTCTTCCGCCGTGCGAATGGGGCTGGACAAAGCGTGGCCAAACACTTGTTCCAATCACTACACAGCTTCCCCCTGCGCCTGATAGTTTACTGAATCTCATCACTGTGGTTGTAAAAAGGGATGTGAACGTTGGTGCGAGTGTAGAAAAGCGGGTTTGATGTGTTCGGCAATGTGTCGCCATTGTATTGGCCAATCGTGTGAAAATTCACCGGACTCAATACATGATGATGATGTGATTTAAATAATCGAAAAATTGTATTTTTCCTTTCTAATAAATATTTACAGATCTATTTTACATTTTTTTTACTATTTGAAGTTCCTTTTTTGAAGATTTCCAAAAAAATATGTAAAAATTATTATTATTTTTTAACATCCTGTATATCTCATGACGCAAGAGGCGGATACTTGGGGAGTTTTTACTAGTTGTTAAGAATCAAATACAGTGCCAGAATACCAAATTTCAGCTAGTTTTGAAAGATTTTATGTATTTGGTCAATTTTAATCTAATAATCCTGAGCTATAAGTGATATTGTTATGCTGTGAATAAAAAGTTTTAAAATTGATTGATTTTTATTTAATTATACACTCATGAATGGTACTGTTGCGGACGGCTATTACAATATGGCCTAAGCGTATTTTCTTAAATTTTCAGTATTGGAACGGCGGTGTTGCCGTTTCGACAATTTTTATGTTGAATAAGGGGAAATATTGGTTTGGCGACGCCATTAGTACTGGTTTGTCGATAAAATGGTGAATGCATTATAAAAGCTAGGTTTACCGCCATTTTGTCGTCATCGCCACACTTAGGTTTGTTAATAAATTGGCGAAGGCAATATTTGCTGATAGGGGCTTCTGGTTGCATAAGTTCAGGTAGTACCCAGATAGCGGGAGTGTGCGCGAACGTAATTATAGATGGCGTCTGAAAATACTGTTTGCCAAAAGGACATACTAGATCTCCAGTTGTCTAATTACATACCACGCGGCCTCTAACAATGTTCATTGATGACATGTTATGGCCACCCTCCTACCGTTAGGGCATTAGCTATACCAACTTTGACCCTATTAGTCCCGATCAACCCCGTTCTTTTTTTAAACGACTCATGACGTCACCCTAAACACGTGACATACATCAGCTGTCGATTTTGACATTTGACAGGTGACATCTGACAGGTGACAGTTCTTAATTGACAGGTGACAGGTGTCATTTTCGAGTCATGCGCAAGAACCCATTTCATAGACCCCAGCTACGCATGCGCAATATCCTAGGCCCATTGGTTCCGGAGATATGAGTCATAAAAATCCCTCCGAAATTAACATTGGAGGGCCCAGCCTGGTTTACCCTAATTTTGTACATTATAAAACACCACCATAACCCCACTTAAGGACCTTTTGTTCCAGCAATCTAATCAGATGTGCCCCCGTGGTTTCACGTTGTCAAACATTGTTTAGCAGTTTTAATCTATATGCTCTCGTAGCGTATTTTGCAAGGCTTTGAGGTTCGGCCCCAGAGGATTATGGTTCAAATCCCACCGAGGACAAAAACTTTTTTATGGTATTATTATATTTTAAAATATTTTAACTGATTTACAACGTCATACCTACCATCGCGGTAAACAAGATATGAAAAGCAGGTGGCGCTACAGGTCTCAAGATAACAGGTACGTACATCTCTCCCCGTTAGGCGGCACCCCTACAATGATATTACTATATAATCGGGGTAACACGTGATCTGGGTTCCGTTGGGACAAAAGTTAGAATAATGTGTGGGGGGTTAGGTGGCAGCAGTGGAGGGTTCCACACAGGTCAATAGGGCCCTATATTACCGGCATCGAACAGTTATGACGTCACTCACTAGGTGGCGATAGTAGCTGGGTTGCACTTAGGTTAAGAGAGGATGGTGGCTTCCAGGAAAAGTGCCACGCCCTAAAATGGCCCGAAAAATGCAGATTTCAGCGCCCATATTATTTCTTATGGAGTTTTGAGTTGGGATTGGTACAGCATTACTACTTATATGAACTGCATTCACGCTCTGGAGCATATTTGGCCTTAAGGAGAGGAGCTGTAACTTCTCTTGGTGCCCGTGGAGAGCCCTGCTGGTAACAAATACAGCAAGTCCACAGTGGGGTAGCAGGCTCGTTTAATTTTTTTTTATTATTGCTCGTCATCTACTTATCATATTTTTTACTATCCACTTACCTCTTTTGGCCGTTTTAATTGACCAATTTAAATAAACCTTTTTCATTAACAATATTTTTTTTACCTTTTTCTTAACTTCAACGTTTTCTATAAATTCTTGCGTCTGGAAAAGTTAAGTTTTTTATAAGATAATTTTAACTTTCAAATTGTACAGTCCAATGTATAACTCTTCTCATGAACCCTACGAATAATAAATAAGTGTGAGAATATTTTACAAGTTTTATTTATTGTATGGTTTTCCAATAAGTACAGGTATCCGCCATAATTTTCTTGGCTAAGTCACAATAGACCAAATGGCGTTCAAAGGTAAGTCAACGATAAAGGGAAGGTATTAGCATCTGTCTTCGAACCACGACATAGTACCTAAGCAATTTAGAGCTGCCGTTCGCATTATGTGACAATCTTGCACATTAAAAAAACCGTAGCCATATAACAGGATACTCTGATCAAAATGCTGGCCGGTTGGCCGTTGGTTATTTTACAGGTTCGTATAACGGTTATGGCTCTATGAAATTAAATAAAATTGTGTACATATTTGAAAATTGCATTATTCGTACTGTTCCCTGTTATGTTAAAGACAAAAGAAAATTACAAATTGGCATTGTTTGTTTAAATTCCGCAGTGACACAACATTTATCACAATAAGTTTCAAATTGAAACTGCACATTGTAGGTTACAGTTCTTAACATTCGAAATTATTCGAAATGGGACAATATGCCCTGATAGTGGGACCGACGGGTCTTAGAGTAAGGGTTATTGGTAGCACAATTCTGGGCAAAGAAAATAAACGACACATTGTCGGGAACTGATATTTTATTTTATTCAGACTTTTTTAAAACCAAAACGTAAAAATCTCAAAAGGTTGAACCTTGTTAAAATTATTAAATTATTTGAAAAAGTAATTGTTATGGCACATTTAACAGAGACGCAAAGGAGTAAAATTTTAGTTTTCTTTACACGGTGATAAATTAAGAACCAAACTCCAGATCGACCCATCCACAGATCCACAGTAAGTAAATCGAATATAAATTTGAAAAAACTAATATTTTGTGGCAAGTAACAGAAACCCCCATATTTTGGTCCGTGGCAGCACGAAATACTGTTAGTAAAAAAACCATCAGGTAAGCGTTTTACAAAAAGATAAATATATCCGACAGAGTCAAGTTATTTCAGGAGCATAGTGATCCTGATCATCAGTATCATCAACATGATGGGTATACGTGTTACAGACCAACAATTCCCTAACAATGTGAATTTTGTTTAAACGGTTTACTTAATCGTCAAAACTGTAATTTCTGAAGTTTAAACAACTCCGGTTGGATGATGGTGTGCCATAGACCATATCCCCAAAAGCCTAATGTCTAGACAGGCATTCTTTCTAATTCTAATTTAACCAAAAATCTAATATAAATTTTTCCCGATGAGCCTGATATGCCTGACAATACCATTTTGTTCCATCGAGACGATGTATCAAAACACTTTGCTCGCGTTGTTCAAAATTAGTTGAACGAAGTGTTTCCTAGACGGTGAATAAGTTGGAGGGGGTAAATGGAGTGGCCAGCAGGCTCACCGGATCTTACATTACACGACTTTTTTCATTGGGGATATTTAAGTTGATTTTATTTATCGAACGACCCGAAAACATAAATGATTTAAAGATTGAATCAAAAATGAAAGAAAAGTGGGTAATGGTATTATTTATCAAATAAAAATGTCAGTTTGTTAATGGTTTGCATGGCAAGCTGTGACAATTAATACAATAGTTTTTCGCTCATGTCTTCGGTCATGTATGTTTGGTTGCATAAACACGGATGATAAACCTAAGTATAAATATGTGAATATTATAAATAGTATTACCAGCAAAAAATATATAGGCATATATATATAGGCATTCGACTTTACAAAATTTGTATAAGATTTTGAAAAAAAGATGCAAAAAAGAATAAATATTATAAAGTGCATGTTATAAAGCTATTAGAGCACTCTCTGCAAGCAGTTTATTTTTTTGCATTCTCTAAAATGATGCCTCATGAAAGTTGTATTGATTATATGATATTTTCAGCGCGGAAAATGTCACCATAAGTGATCCAAGTAAGGTAAGTAAAATTTTTAACACTTATTACACTACATTAGAGGAAAAACTGGATAATAACATTAACCTAGACAAAAACTACATTGAGCTTCAGATGTTATTTAAAGAAGAAATTAATTATAGCTTAATTTTTCTGAAACCGGTTAACTAATTAGAGACAAAAAATATAATGAATTCCCTTAAGGATGACTCATGTACAGGCTTAAATGAAATAACCAGTAAAGTTTTAAAACGTAATAACGACGTTCTAGCTAAACCTTTATGCTTTTTAATTAATTTAATATTTCCAGAGGGTATATGCCCCCAAGACGTTTAAAATGGCCATAGTAAAATATATTTTTAAGAAGGGAATTAAAACAGATGTTGGAAACTTTAGACCTATTAGTCTTATTTCAAATTCTTGCAAAATTTTAGAAAACATTTTTGAAACCCGATATGTAAGGATTTTATCTAAAAATAAAATACTGACAAAAACAATTTTAATTTTGACAAAATAAATGCCACCGCAAACCTAATAAATAAAATTAATAACAGTCTGGACTCAAGCCGGTCCTGTACCGCAAATTGGACTCTGAATAATAGACTAATCAAGCAGAATAAATGGGTATAATTATAGAAAACTGTCTGAAGTAGGACTATTACATTCATTCGCTCAAAAAAAAAAGAAAATTAGATCAATTATGCATATATGTTTAAACAAATCAGAAAAATAATTGATTCGCAATCTTCCACAGTAGACACAGAAAATCACTACTTAATTTTAACTCCTTTAAATAGAACAATCAGACAACGTAATTCCTTATATACAGGGTATTCCTTAATGATATACGGATATTTGAGGGTGTAAATCTAAATGAAAAATTAGTAATAAAGGGTTTTCCAATAAAAGCGATATGATTTCAAAATTAAATAAAATTAAAATTATTTCAGATACAATAAAACTTTTTATATTATCTTAAAGTAAAGTTGATAACATTTATGTTTTGAATAACACATCGTTTAAATGTCCTCCGCGACTTCGTGTACACGAGCGAATTCGACGAACCCAATTTTCGATGACTTTATGCAATAAATCGGGCGTGATCTGACGAATGCAGGGTTCAATGTTCAACCTTAATGCATCAAGTGTTTGTGGTCTGTTTGCATAAACCTTACATTTCAAATAGCCCCAAAAGAAGTAATCTAAAGGAGTTAAATCACAGCTTCTTGGAGGCCACTGAACAGTAGCATTCCTTGAAATTATCCTTTCGTCAAACTTTTCTTGCAGTATATCGGTAGTTTCATGAGCAGTGTGACATGTGGCACCGTCTTCCTAGAACCACATATCCTCCAAATCAAGTGCATCTATATTTGGCCACAAAAAATTTCTTAACATCTGTCGATATCGTTCACCATTCACTGTAACTGCATCTCCTGCCTCATTTTGGAAAAAAATGGTCCGATGATGCCACCATACCATAAACCACACCATACAGTTACCTTTAGCGGATAAAAAGGCTTCTCATGAATCTGTTGTGGATTATTTTCATACCAAAAACGGCAATTTTGCTTGTTAACGTATCCACTTAACCAAAAACGAGCTTCATCTGAAAAGATAATTTTTTTGGCAAAATTAGGATCCCTTTCAAGTTGTTCTAAACTCCAAGCAGCAAATTCTCTGCGCCGACGATGGTCCAGTGGCTTAAGTTCTTGGGTCAAAACAATCTTATACGGGTGTAAATTCAAGTCTTCTTTCAAAATACGCCAAGTTGTCGTAAGTTGTCGTTTTTTTAATCCTTAACTCTTGAGCACGACGAGGAATTGATAAATTTGGATACACTGCAACACTAGCTCTTACAGCAGCAATATTCTCAACAGTTCTTGCGTTTCGATGTCTTCTTGGTGTTTTTGCATCGTGAAGAGTAAAATTATTTTCAAATTTCTCAACGATGCGACGAATGGCAAGCAAAGAAGGACGATTATTTACACCAAAGTTTTCGCGAAGTGCGCGATAAGTGTTCACAAAAGATCGTCTATTTTCATAAAATTTTTGGATAATAACCAAACGTCCTTGAAGCGCGTATGTAGCCAAAATAAATTGTTTTAGTTTACTGACAATAACTGACAACTGGTGACAGGTATAACTTTATTACCATTGTTACCACATCGTTTCAAAATCATACCGTTCTTATTGGAAAACCCTTTAGTTTGCTTTAAAAACTATGGTCTAAAAATGTTCCGTTACTAAAAGACAGGGTGTTAAAGTTTTAGAAAAAAAAAATTGAAGTTAATTAATATTTTCAAAACTACTCAAGATATTTCAGTGATATTTAGTACGTGCGACAGTTAATAAAGGTGCATATTTTTCAATTCCAAAATAAATTTCAGCTTTAGAAGTGGCGTGTCTACGGACACTGATATTTTTGAGGAAAAAATGGTGCGCCAATGGTTTTTTTTTAATAAAAAATATTTTTGAATTCACCATTCAATTTGACACATAAGAGGTTTCCTGAGTTGCTTTCCTGTGATAGGCCATATTTGAGTTAAAACAATAAAATCATTGTGTTGTCGGAGAAAATTAATTTAATTATTGAAGAATACAATTTTACAATGAATCTGGTTGCCATGGAATATATCACTTGCTTTTAACATCTGATATTTTTTAGTAAATCTCTGTCTTTCAAACCTGTGCATTGTGAATTATTTATTTCATTTTAATTTTACCATCTTGTCAAAAATGGTAAATTATTCAAATGTAGAAATGGCGGAAATTCATTACGTGTACGGCATCGCCGACGGTAATGGAGAGCAGGCCAGACGTATTTACCACCTGAGATATCAAAATCGTGCCAGATAGCCTAACCTTTTCATATCATCATCATAATATTCATCGTCGTCTTGTTAGAGCTGATAGTATCCGATAAGGTACATCTGAACCTCTAAGCATGAGAATACCTGAAATTGAGGAAGCGGTGCTGCACGAAGTCGAAGAACATCCTGAAACCAGTACGAAGAAGATTACTAGAAACTTGAATATTTGCTATAAAACTAACTGTTTGGAGAATTTTAGTGGATTTCTTATTTTGTGGGGCGTGTGACCTTCTGTCAGTGGTATCTTCATATCATTGCACAAAATCCGCAATTTTATACACACATTCTGTTCACGGACGAAGCCAATTTTTCCAGAAATTCCATTCGGAATTTTCACAACAATCATTTGTGGGTGGAAAACAATCCTTATGCCGGAACGGAGATCCATTTCCAATGCCAATCTTGGGATAACGTATGGGCAGGAATTATTGGTAACCACTTTATTGGCCCATTCTTCTTACCAGGATGACTTGAAGGAAAATCTTATCTCAATTTCCTACAAGAACAACTGCCTTTGCCGCTTGAGGATGTTCCGATAAATAAGAAACCATAGGTGGTACATGCACGATGGTGCACTAGCATATTTCAGTGTAGTGGTTCGCAATTATTTACAAAATGTTTATTCAAATTATTGGATTGGTCGTGGATTTCTTTTTGTGGAGCCATCTTAAGACGCTAGTGTACACAACTCATATTATCACTGTAGAAACAATAGTTGCAGCATAAGAAATACTCCGGGGACATTTCAACGAGTGCGCCATTTCATGAGAAGGAGGGCGGAAGGATGCATATTAAGTGGAGGGGCCATTTTTAACAATTTTTATGATAATCGTTCCATGTTAGTTGTAATGTTATGTTAATGTTGTATATTGTCAGTTGTTCATTACGCACAGATAGCAATGTGTTTTTCTATCTTTTCCTATTATATTAATAATAAGTATTTTATTCTCAGTAACGGCGCATCGCAGGAAAACTCTTATGTTTCAAATTAACGGTGACTTAAGAAACATTTTTTATTTCGGAAAAAACATTGGCGTACCATTTTTTTCCTCAAAAATATCAAAGTCAGTGCCCGTAGACGCGTCACTGCTAAAGCTGAAAATTATTTTTGTATTGAAAAATATGCATCTTTATTGACTGTCCCTACGTAGTAAAAATCTCACGTAAATATTAATTTATTTACATTTTTTTCTTAAAACTTTAACATGCCGTATTTTCATAATGGGACATTTTTGGACAATAGTTTATGAAGCAAAATATCATTAATTTTTCATGTACATTTAAATTCTTAAATATGCGCACATCATTAAGGAAGAAACACCCTGTATAGGTCAAAAATTCTTTAATCCACTTAACTTGATAATCTGAAAGAAATCATTCATACCCCAAACATTAAGTGGAAAACCTTTAAATTACTTACCGAACATTCACCTAAATATTATACAGGGTGGCCCATCGAACACGTACCGCGAGGCATTACAGGCTGGAAAAGGACTTTTCGACAAAAGCCAAAACCACGTCAAGTTTCTTTGTCACGGGGACAGCTTTTGACGCAAAAATCTAGCAAAACCTTCAACCCCCTAATTTTTTCAAATGAGAATGGGGGTCAAGTGACACCTCATCCAAAAGGGCTCTAAATTCCCTATACATCGCTGCTTACATTTTGAAAATACCAACAATACGTTTGACGAAAAATGCAAAATTCGATTTAAAACTTACCGTATTATTAAAAATTCAAAAAGAATTCGCTGTTTTTTTGGTCATTTGCAGATTATTTAGGCTCGTATCAGTGAGATATCAGTTATCAAGTTTTTGCTTCGCATTGGGCCAGGTAGTTGCTAGATAGTTGTCTTGTGACTTGTGGTTGAAGTGTTTTCAAATTATTGAACCTTTAAAATTTATCAATTATGGTGTACTCAATTGCAGAAAGAGTAGAAATCGGTTAGTGCAAAACTAAATCAAGACGACTTTGATCGTCGCTCTCAATTTTGCGAAATTATGACTGAACGAGCGATTAAAAATGGTAATTTCCTATTTAATGTGTGTTTTTCGGACGAGTGTACCTTCTTCTTAAATGGTTTAGTGAATCGCCACAATTGTCGCTACTGGGCCGATATCAATTCAAGGATTTTCCACACACACACAACACCCCCAAAAGTTGAATGTATGGGCTGGAATTTTTGGAAATTCCATTGTAGGCTCTTTTTTCCTTTCTGGAAATTTAACAGGCGATATGTACTAGAAAATGTTCATCGACCCAGCTCTAACAAATATTATAGAGAACGACCCTGCACACAATGAACAGGAACTGATTTTCCAACGAGACGGAGCTCCTCCGCATTATTCGCTACATGTGCGCAATTATTTAAATGACACGTTTCCAGGACGCTGGATAGGCCGAATGGGTGCAATTGAGTGGACCCCTCGGTCACCCGACTTAAGTCCTTTAGATTTTTTTTTGTGTGGGCACATAAAAAGCAAAGTTTACGGCACTCCACCTGACACATTGGAAGATCTGCGAGGACGAATCATTGACGTATGTCGCGAAGTGGCACCCCAAGTGCTCCAGAGTGTACGGCAACAGTTTGAAGATAACCTGTATTACTGTATGCACGTTGGTGGACAACAGTTTGAGCATTTACTTGACTAATAGGGTAAGCTTTTAAGCAAAATATATCGGTTTTTGCATTTTGCGTCAAACGTATTGTTGGTATTTCAAAGAATCATATTTTCTAAACGAGTCGATCGATTTTCAAAAAGTAAGCAGCGATGTATAGGGAGTTAAGAGTCCTTTTGAATGAGGTGTCACCTGACCTCCATTCTCATTTGAAAAAAATTGGAAGATGACACCCTCACCCAGTGGGTATAAGGTTTTGTTATGATTTTTGCGTCAAAAGTTGTCCCTCTGACAAACAAACTTAGCGTGGTTTTGGCTTTTGTCGAAAAGTCCTTCCCCAGTCTGTAATGCTTTGCTGTAAGTTTTCGATGGGCCACCCTGTATAACACGCCAATATCAACATGACCCTTTATTAGTAATTTCAATTTAATACTTTTGTTACTTATTATTTTCCTATACATTTTGCATACCCCGTGCGTTTCGTTTGTGTTTTTTATTTCTTTATTTTTATTCTATTTTCTCTTTATTCTTGGCCGAATTGTAAAACCTCGTATCTTTGATTTGACAACTTTTCAGTAGGGACTAAAAACACTTAATGCGAGCTTTTGATATTTGCGATGTAAAAATACTTTTGAGCGAAATTTAGATCAGGCTTTTGTAGGGTAAGCAAAAACAAATTCAAGGACACGAAAAGGACGCATTTTTTGACATACGAGGTTTTGCAGTCTGGCCGACGTTATGTAATTTCTAGATAGCGATATGCTATATCAGACTACTTCTTGCTGTTTTTTGTTTTTTTGGCGGCTTAACTTTCCTTGTATGTTCCTTGTTCTCTATGACTGTATTATTAGACTTGTTTTTATCCTATTTATTTATTCATTATAAAATGTCTATAACCAAAATGTTCGTATGCAATATTACTCTGAATAAATAAGTAAATTAATATACTATTATCACAATTCTGTATAGTCTCTGCTATTATGCAGATTTCAAAAATGATAAAAAAAATTAGGGTACATTTTAATTTATCCTATAAAAATATTTGAAAACCCACAAAATTTACCGACTAAACTTCAAATGGATCAATAATTTTCGTATCTTTTTCCGTTTTTCTTTCCTATGGATATAAAGAACTGAAAAGTAAAAATAGTAGTACTTTTCATTTAAGTCGGTGAATAATTTTGTTTAGAGACAATGTGTCGCAAAATATCTATCTTTTGTTCGTCGTCCCCCACTTTAAACATCGAGAGTTATAATATGGTGTTAGGTTAGAAGGATTTACGAATTCGCTGAAGCTGAATAACTAAGACGAAAATTGGATAATAGCATAGATTTAGATCTTCTTGTTAAATGTGACAATATAGTTTAACAAGGATTTGCTTTCTGATACCTTTTCCGGCACTAACTTTATAAAATAGAATATTGTTTAATGAACGACATAAACGATTTTGGTATCTAATACTTGAACTTTTGTTTGAAACGAATAGTAAAGTTCTTAGTTTAAAATATGAATTATATTATTATGTGCTATCATATAGAGTGATTTTTAAATGATGACATTGATAAAATGCAGGAAAATTCCTTGCCTTACCTAGAACTGGATATCTACTGCTTAGCTTCTTACACGCAAAGTGCTCTTATTTTTTGTTGCTATTAAGACTTAAGTCACAGCTTATAGTTATAGTTTATAAGCTGTGCTTAAGTTTTCCGTGAACTGATTCACTAGTTCTTATGTTTATTTTTTGGTCATTAGTTAACTTCTTAACTAAATAAGTTAATATGCTGATAACAAAGTTTTATGAATATTATTTTCTTACTAAAAATCCAGATTTTATTAGGTTACAGTTCAGGTATTCTTTAGGATTTTATTATAATTTATTTTCGGATATAAAAGAGAGGTTTACTAACCTACCAACTTTTATCAAAAAAAAAGTTCGTGTATTTCATTCACCATACGGTGTGTTCAATATTAGAATCTCTATATTAGTATCTCGCTTAATATAGGAGATAGAAAGTTGGTTAAATCGGGAATACTTTCGAAAATTTAATGGTGATCCTGAATCGGTCCTAAAAATTATTAAAAGTTTGGCAGTTTTTCACTTATTAAACAAAAACGAAAAGTGGAGCATTTATTTTTTTTAAATAGCGGCTTAACGGTTATTATTATTTATCATTAAATTAACTTTTAAATAGCGCATGAATCTAACATAACTTGTGGTACATAGAAGTGGAATAGTTTAATACCAAAAAATATTTTGTCTGAAATAATCTTTTTTCCTGCCGAATAAGATAATTACCCAATTCTTTCGTCTACGGTCATAAATAGGTTTGGCAACGCCACGTAAATTAAAAAAAATCTTAATCGAAAAGAAATGCAAAAAATCACATGGTAGGCCGTGATATTTTATATATTTTTACATGGTAGGCCAGTATCTGCAATATTAGCATAAATAAATTGCCTATTTGTCATTCCTAAGTAGTTTAAATTGTTTGATCGATCTTCCTCTGAAAATGGCACAAATGTTAAATGAAAAAAAATGTGATATATTGACTCTTTATTTGCAATCGTACCCAATGGCTATACTAGCGTCTGCTAGACATTGGAATTGTATTTAGAAAGACACCAGTCACATAAAGCTATTACAGAAAAATAGTAGGTAATAAATTTAATCAATTTTGGTGATTTTGAAGGACCCTAGGGAATTATAATAAAACAATAATAAGGATCGAGATAGAATTGTATTGGAAGCATTTAGTGAAAACCCATCCGCCTCTGTAATATGCATAGAAGCAGAAATTAATGTACCCAAGGCCACGATACATGAGATTTTACAAAAAACAAGTTTCATCCATACAAGCTTACTATTGTGCAGGGAGTTAATGAAAATGATTATTCAAGAAGAATGCAATTTTGTTATGCTGACCATTTGGACTGATTAGTCCCGAGTAACAAACTGTGGAGTAAACTGTGGAGACACAACCGACACTATTGGAGTAGAGAAAATCCCCACTTATGAGAACAACGGAGACTACAAAGGAAATTTGGTTTTAACGTATGGTGTGGTATTATACAGTGAGTCCCAGAAGTAATGTCTAAATTAATTTCAAATTCAGTGGTGTGTTCTTTGGTAGAACGTTCGGACCCGACTCGACTTTTATTTCTTAATGTGGTATTTTTGATGGTAAACTCATGTTTACAGGGTAGCCCAAAAATAAGTTAAAACCATCAACTTCATTTTTTTAAAGAAAAACATCTATTTTATGTCCCATTTTTAAATTTACATCGAACTCTAAGTATGTTTCATATACCATGTCAAAAACCTAAACTCAACAGTTATCGAAAAATAACGATTGAACATATCAATAAGTAAGACCGGTTTATTATTTATTTAAAAAGAAGAGAACAACAAATTAAATTAAATGCTAAAAATGTGCGCCATTTACGGCTTGACAATATCCAAGGCGATCAATAAACTCTCTTTGAACATTTTTAACCATTTCCGGAGTTATGGCACGCACTTCTTTTCCGATCCTCTCCTTCAACTTCTGCAGATTGTTTGTCCTGTCAATAAATGCTTTCGATTTGAGGTAACCCCAGAAAATGAAGTCCAGCGGAGTTAGGTCTGGCGACCTTGCAGGTCATTCGATAAGTCCTCTCCTTCCTATCCACCGACTGGGAAAGGCTTCATCCAAAAATGTACCCACAGTGGAACCATAGTGCGGAGGAGCACTATCTTGCTGAAACATCAGTTCTATGTCAGGGGAGTCTGGGTCCGATGGATTCGGAAATAAAGCCGCTAATGCTGGTATTAATTCAAGTTCGAGAAATTCGAGACATACTTGTCCAGTTAAAGACTGTTCAAAGACCAATTACTGTTCCGCGCACTATTCCACACCACACATATGCTTTTTGAGGGTACTGGCTGTGAACCTCCATCATCCAATGTAGATTTTTCGGATAACGACAATTTTGTCTGTTCACATTATCATTCAAACAATACGTAGCTTGATAGGAAAAAATAATATTTTTTACTAAATTATATTATTGTCTAGGTTACACATATTTTGCATGCGTTCACAAAACTCATTTCGCCTATAGAAATCATCTTCAAATAACTCATGCACTGGAATAACCTCTCTTCTTTAAATTTAGCCTATATTCTACTTACCACCTATTGACATATGGGAGGACGATCAGGGTTGATTTGATTAAATAATTGAGCTGTTTCTATTTGAGTGCGTGCTCCAACACCAAACTCAACCATGCATAGAGTTTCAATTTTCTCGCCTTCCGTTAACTTTACCATTGTGAAAACCTCAACTTTGCAACTACGGTTGACAATTACTTATTTTAAGTAAAATTGTCATTCAGTTCCTATGGGCCGAGACAGTGACAAGTCAACATTCAGAAATACCAGAATTGAAAAAAAAATAAACTTATTATGGATTTACAAATAAATCAGATGTACGGTATTACTTATTAATATACTCAATCGTAATTTCTTCGATAACTGTTGAGTTTTGGTATAGGATGTAACGTAAATAAAAGTTATTTCGTTACACTGGATTTTAAAGTATAATAAATCTCTAAGTATTGGCGCTGCCCTATGGATAACTCTGCATACGCAGTGATTATCGATTCTTTAAGTTTGTATGTATGAAGAGACCAACTGGAATTTTGCCGTTCTATAACATAGATTGGTAGGGTTTCTTTAATATGGACTGTCGATCTCTTACATTTAATTTATTTTATATTTTCTCCGTGAATAGAAGGAAAGGTTCTAGTCAGGGAGGTTGATTTTTTGATAAGAGAGTCATTTTTGGTTTGGTCCTGATACAGGTATGTCACGCTAACTTTGAGTTTTACTTAATTTATATTTTGTTTAATAATAAGTATGTAATTGGACCATAAATATTCCTTACTAAGAAGCCATGACCTTTTAATCTATTTTGACACGGATTGAATTTCACATTTTTACGTTCTAACAAAATAAAGACGTGCCGGCCATAATGGCGTCATAAATTAGTAATCTTCATTCATCTCATTCATCCTTGTAAATTATAATGTTTTTAATGATCTAAAAGCATTATCCTAACAAACAGCAGGCAGTAATCAAAATATTTCTTGAATAAATATGGATTTCAACCAATATTTTCATAATTTTGCATTCAATTTAAAACCACCATTTTTTTCACTATCAGGTCATGGGTTTGTTCGTTTTTCATCGTCAAATAATGTCTAAATTTTCAATTTAACTTTGTTTTTCGGGTCTCTGTCGTTTCTTTTACGTTTTAGCAAATATCGTTGGTCAGTTGGTAGTTTATTTAAGTTCTTGACGAACATTGATGAGAGCCAAATATAGAGTAAACCTGACTGGACCATTCTCAAGGAAACCGACAGATCCAGGCTCTACAGATCTGATTGCTGACAGAATATCCCAGGAAGCTGATTTCTAGGAAAGCGGGTGAGTTTTTCTTTAGTTTCTAAGCTTTGAAACCTAAATTGAATTTGTTGAAGAACTTACCCCATTTCCCTCATTGACATCTGTCAGGAATCAATTCTGATTTAATGTTTATTTTCTCTTAAACTTCTAACTCAATTGGCAAGACATACATGTACTGGGTGGATAATATCCTAGGGCACACTGTATATACAATTTCTCTTGTACCGTATCTTACCATGGGTGCCATAAGACATTAGTCTGGTACACCAATATCATGTGGTGACGAATGCCTGTAGCTCGTTAAACCACATTTATCTATCTTGCAAACGATTGCATTTTTGCTCGTTATGCCTACCGTACCTGCACAAAAGTTATAGATACTTTTGAATGCAGCATTTTTTACTAGTTTTAAACACAAGTATAATATATTTGTACATAGTATAGTATATGAATTACTTAATTTTTATCTTGTTGGCACAAGATACTTTTCTTAGCCTAACTTAAAACTTAAATATCTTTTAAGTCAATCAAATCATTTATTTTTCTTAATACTTAAACACGAAAGAAATTTTGTTTTTGACCTTACGTAATTAAACATGGTAATTTCATTTCCAAATTTAAAACTTTATTCATATTTACTTGAGTAACAGGGAGTTAAAACATCCTGTAACTATATTATAGAATTTTAGGTTACCACTGGTACTGTTTAACATAAGTAGTAGGTTCTTAAATGTTTTTTTAGGTCAGGAGAAACTCCTTTGACATCTGTTGATTATTCGTGATTAACATAAGTAGTCATTTTTTAACCCTTCATTGCAATATTATTCGCTGGTCTAACTCCACCTTTCTAACATTACATGTAAACAAGCAAACCTGAGGCTGACATAAGCTCATCTGATGTCATTGTTCAAGTCAATCACCGTCACAAGTATTCAAGTCTACTCAAGTCCTGACGTCTCCCTCACCTTCTGCAGTGCTGAAGTTCTATGCATGGAACGCCTCGTCGAGACAACTTCCAGGTGAAGAGGACTGAATCTTGGACACACTTCATGGATGACAATGCAGAGCTAAGTATTTGTAAGTCAGAAGGATAACTTTGTAAAAATCAGCAGACCATTTCTTTATTTTCACTTTAATTTTCACCTTTTTATATTGTAACCTGTTTCTTCAGAAACCATCCCAACAATCATTGTCATACAATTATAATTTAATAAACTACCAAGTGTTTGTAAGAATTAGTATTATTTCTGGTAGATGATTTCTGATTGAATGAGTATCTAAATCATTACAAGGACATGGTACATAAAACATACTTAGAATTCGATGCAAAATTCAAAAATGAAAAAAAAAATAGTGTTTTCATTTGAAAAAATTTGATGGCCGTAACTTATTTTTGAGCTATCCTGTACAGATAAATTTACCCTTATAAAACCATATTAAGAAATAAAAGTTGTCTGGTCCGAGCGCTTTTCCAAAAAAAACGCCGCCGAATTTTAAATGAATTTATATATTACTTCTGGGACTCACTGTATGTATGTTATACAGGGTGGTGCATTGGCTGGCGCAACATAGGAAATCCCATGCAAAATTTAAGGTGGTCATATATTGGCCCCAATTTATTTTAGAGCAGAAGTTTATCTAAACTTTTTAAAGAATCCAATAAACTAAACTCAGTTTCAAAATTTTAATAATTTTTATGCAGTCTATCCAAAGTTATTTAACAAATAATATTATCTTTTATTTTCCTAAAACGGATAATACGGGTCTAAATTTTAATATTTTGATTGATTACGTCAGTGTCAAATTCAAACCAAGTTTGACAATTTTTTTAACTATAATAATTATTATTTCGTTATGAACTATTCTACGTCTGAAAAGATTGCTATAGTTAAGTGGTATTATGCAGGAAACAGCAGCAGAAAAGTATCGGATATTTTTGCAGTACATTATCAAAAGAGAAAAAGTTTAGCAATATTCACCACAACCAGAATAATTAAAAAATTTGAAAATAGTGAAACGCTTCTCAATAAATGTAAATGCGAAAGAGGAGACGAAGGTAATAATCCTGCAGATAATGATAAAGACTTAAATATTTTGTTAAGTGTGGAAGAAAATCAGGGAATTATAAGTACTAGGCATATTGGAGACGAAGTGGGGAAACATCATACAACCGTTTTACGAGTACTATATAAACATAAATATTATCCATATAAATACCATAAAGTTCAAGAACTAAGGGATGGCGACATGACTCGAAGGGCTGATTTTTGTTTTAATATGATGGAGAGGGCAAACAATGACAGGGAATTTTTGCAAAATATTTGTTTCACCGACGGATGTACTTTTACCTTGAACAACGAGTCTAATATACAAAGTTTTCGATACTGGAGCAAAGAAAATGAATTTCGGTTTATTGAAACAAGGACGCAGTATCTCAAAAAGTCAACGTGTGGGCTTCAATCAAAATTTAACCGCTCAATATTTTCTTGAACTGCTTCAAAATGAAATTACGCCTGCGTTGCATGAAGTTGTTCGAGAAAATCAAGAAATTTGGTTCCAGATGGATGGCTGCCCAGCTCATAACTCCGCAGTAGTTAGGGAGTATTTAGAAAATGTTTTTATAGGAAACGTTATTGGACTAAATTACACAATTAATTGGCCAGCTAGGTCTCCCGATCTTTCGCCGAATGACTTTTCTTATGGGGACACCTAAAAACAACCATCTACAAAAATTTTAAATGCGAGACGCTAGAGGATTTAAAAAATGCTATTACTGCAGAGTGTGAAAGGCTGTCCGTGTATCAATTAGGGAATGTTCGAAACGAATTTTATGATCGTTTGGGGTATTGTCCAGCAGCAAATGGGGGGTTGTGTGAACATTTAATTAAATAATTAGTTAAGTACCTACGTAATTTAGTTGTTTTATTAATTCTCGAAAAATAAAGTACTTTTTGTTTACCAAAACTGTTTTATTGATTTATCTCCTCCCCTATATTTTTGTTTGTATAACAGAGAGACAAACCAAATTGTATTAAAAATCTTAAACCTTGAAGCTTTTAACCTATTTTACCCAAAACCAAATGTATTGTCATAATACATCCTTCTTGTCAGTTACTGACATTTACTGGTGTTTTTATAATAAAGCTTCAGAACCGTATTTGCTAATTTTCGCCAATTATAGATTGACGTTTTTTTAAATAAGCCCTTAATGACTTAATAAATCGCGCTAAAATTTCGTCAGTTAGTTCGTCAAAGTATTCCCTTTAATAAAGTTAAATAAATTATCGGCTTTAAATAAACAAGGGGGCCAATATTTTACCATCTCAAAATTTGCATGGGATTTCCTATGTTGCGTGGATCGATGCACCAACCTGTATATTGTGAATATGCCTAATAACAAAGATACCTAGGTAAGTCCTTCTTTTAGTTTCAATAATTGGTCCGTCTATGTATGATGGTAATTTTAATGGGGAACGATATATAAACTTATTAGGAAATTAAATGATCCTTGCATTGTGTTAACTAGTGAAAGATGAAGCCGATTTTCAAAGACTGTGGTTTTAACAGAACGATTCAGCAAATAATACGAGAGCAATTAAATTAATTTTTTTAATGAAAGTATTTGGCGACCATATTATTACGCTGCTTGATTTTTATTTATATATATACTCCAAGATGGCCGCCATATGAAATAATAAAATTGCGTTAGGTAACTCACAAACAAAAGACAATCTAAATTTTTTTTTAGAAATATTCTTCTTTAAAAGTGTCTTAATAATGTAAAACTTTAGAATATGTAAAGTTAACTGTTAAGCCGCTATTTAAAATAAACGAAGTTGGCCACTTTTAGTTTTTGATTAATATCTGAAAAACTACAAAATTTTTAACAATTTTAAAACGAATTCCATATCATCATTAAATTCTTTAGAATATTCCACATTTAACCAACTTTTATCCTTTATTAAACGAGATACTAATATAGACAGCCTACGTTTCGACACATAACCTAGGTCATCCTAAGGACCAGATAATACTGTAGGTTCTCAAATAAATAAACCTAAGGTAGGCTGTTAATTTTGGCACAAATGTGAAGACTATCCAACAATGTTAATTCCAACATTAATTAGCGGTAATTTGCTTCAACTAAAACATTTTTACTCAAGGATTTAAGTAGCTAAAAAAACATAACGACTAGGTGGTTACCTGCTACTAAATATTATGGACAATCACGTTGGTTACTGTTATGTTTTAGCCCTGACTCAGTTATTGCTACATTGCGATAACAAATTCTTATAAAAACCGCATTAAGGAAGTTAAATAATGAAAAAGTAGTATAAAATAATTTTTTTATACTAAATTACCGTGATATGTTTGTACACTGTGGGCCAAATGAACTTTTTTTGATTTTAATACTTCATAACTTTAGTATGTATGAACCAATTTTGATAACTTTTGGATATGTTTAAGAGCTTTGTATTCTAAAGTGGTTGATCCATAAACAACTTTAAAAAAATTCAAGGACGGATTTACAAAACTTCACGTAAGGTCCAGACGTTACAGAAATTGAACACATTCGAAAAATTCCGACGCAATTTTTTCAAATTAACTTACGTTCTTTTAATCGTTATTGTTTTAGTTTCGTGACTAAATACTCGGTAAAACAAGAGACGTCGTTTGGAAATCCAAATAGAAAACTTCGAATGAAATTGTTTTATATAGAAAACATATCTTACCAAAATAGAAAAATTTAATAACAAAACTTACCGTGCTATAACAATTAAAGGTACAAATTGTGAATATGACCAACAAGAGCATAAAATAAAATAGTGTTCTAGTGGAAACTATTGCAACAGAACTAGGTTTAAATAAAAATAATCAAATGTAATTTTATAAAAAAATAGTAGCTATAAGAGCCTGTAATGAAATTGTGCTCTAGTAGAAACTACTGCAACAGAACCAGGTTTAAATAAAAATAATCAATGTTAATTTTATAAAAAAAATAGTAGTTATAAGAGTCTATAATGAAATAGTGCTCTAGTAGAAACTACTGCAACAGAACCAGGTTTAAATAAAAAAAGAATCAATGGTAATTTTATAAAAAATAGTAGCTATAAGAGCCTATAATGAAATTGTGCTGTAGTAAAAACTATTCCTACAGAACCAAATTTAAATAAAAATAATCAATGGTAATTTTATAAAAAAATAGTAGTTATAAGAGCATAAAATGAAATTGTGCTCTAGTAGAAACTACTGAAACAGAACCAGGTTTAAATAAAAAATAATCAATGGTAATTTTATAAAAACAAATAGTAGCTATACAATTTATAGAAACACAAAATGAAATGGTGCTCTAGTAGAAACTACTGCACAGGCAAGGCAGGTAATAGGTACTAGAGTAGCAAGAGATAAATGAAAATTTAAAGAGATATACAGTGAGATTTCATCATAGAACCCCCGAGACAAATCATCAGATATTAACACAAAGAAAAACTCAGTATCCAGTGATCAATCACCAAAGATAGCGTAATCTACCTATAATGGCAACTTAAAACTTATGCTCGGTTCTCTAAATTAGTTCCGTTGGGAAGAAACTACAAAAATGGCATAAGCCGACTCTATATTAAGAGCAATTAGTCTCTTTTCCAAAATCTATAAAAAAAATATAAACCAGGGCAGTAAAGCTATTTTTTTTAAAGTTGTCCAAATTATGAGATAGGTAATGAACCTCTAAGATTCAAAACCAAAGATGAGGGTGCCCATGTGCGTATGCACAAAATGGCGACCAGGTAAGTCTTTAAAGAAACAATTTATGTCCTTTAAGACAAGATCAGTAGGTAAAATGATTAATCAATCTCTAGGGTAAAAATAAAAGATAATCTTAAAGTAAATAAAACAATTGAGCTCAAGGTTCTATGATGAAACTCAAAAAGAAAAAAGAAAAAATTAAGAAAGAAGTACTTTAGTACTTGCCTGTACAAAAGTCTCAACACTAGAGAGCGAGAAAAATTACCTTTCTGTCCTCCTGCCGAAGGGAAATCCCCTCTACATATCCCTGCGACCTCACTTGGACCAAGTAGAGATCACTATTTAGGTCACGCACTATCACAAAAAAGTCTACACCCTGCTCGATTCGCTCGCGGGTAAAACATCCATTTTAATTATTAATTTATTAAACAAAAAGAATGAAAATTCAATCTTCGCATCAGAACCACATTTCATTAAATTATAACAGGTTATGTAAGTATAAACGTGACTATAAAAGGCACTAAAGGGACGATAAATTGTATAAATTTTAACTGTGCGGAAGAAAAAGACAAAAAATGCTAAACATAAATACTTTTAATGTTAGAAAGAGACAGTCATGACCCGGACTAAAAATGAGATCACCCTGGTTGACCAGTGCCATCTTAATTAAAAAAAAATAAAACCGGTACAGCCAGGTTGCAGATACCCTAATTGAAATTCAATCCCGTCTCAACAGGTGGCAGTATTTTTACTGAATTTGAGATTTATATTTAAATTTAGGGCTGTTTCGGTAAGTGTGAGATTTACCGTAACACGTTTTAATTTCTTAGGTATTAAATTATATACTTTTGAACCAGGGTACGTTACAAGATGGCGCATCATTGATGTCCAAGTTCTATATACTGTGTACTGGTTTATATGTATTGCCTCTGCTCTGATATATTTTTTTTTTAAATTTTCATTTCAGTGAAAGAAATAATATACCGTAAAATGTACAAAATTGTAATATTAAAAAGTTGTCTGGAAAAAAGTTGATTTGTACGGACAAGTTCTTGTTTCTTAAGACTAATTTTTATAATACAATTTTGTACAACTAGGAATTGTTCCAGTTTTCTGTTACACATTTCTCCCCACACCCGAATAACATATCTTAATAAAGGCTTGACAAGCGTCTTACAGACCACGATGATGTGCTCTTTGTTGAGAATTTCTCTTAGATGGTAAAATTTGTGTAGAAAACATCTGACTTTTTTCTACAAATATATGCTTGTGAAAGGATGTATGTAAATATTTAATGTGACTGACCTCCCTTAAGTGGCAATTTGATTGAAATAAGGCCATACAGTAATTATAAAAAAGGTAATGTAGGGTGACTTTATAATATTTTTAGAGTAATTTGCAGCTGTCCAGAAAACTCTTATTTTTAGGAAACTTTTTTATTGTTTCTTGCAATAAGAAAGTTATCACAACTTGGGGTTGTGGAGTCCTACGGAAGGTGCAATAAAACATAAGACTGCAAAGTCACAAATGTTCTATATATTTGGTATTTGTTTCTATATTTACTCCTTTTTATGGTACACTTTACTACATGGCCAGGAGAGAGCCTGACTTGTTCCCTGCTGGAACCGTCTTGTTCATTACACCGAGAGTGCTGATTATTATTTAAATGGTGTTAACAGTTGCCCTAGATCTCAATGCACAGTGAACTATGGAAAAATAGTACTGTTGTATGGGGGCCATAATTTTATTGACAATATCTTGGTACCAATTCTCATCATCGAAAATAACTGTACAAATGTTGTTTTGTATAAATAGGAATCATTAAAACCATTAAACCAAAAACTATTTTCGATCCAATATGGGAATTTTAATTTTAATTTCTTTTAATTAAATATGGATATAAAATGTTCATGTAATCATTTACTGCTGAAAAATTGGAAGATACACCATATGGTGAAGTTATAAGCTGATCGTATATTGTCGTCCCGTTTTCACACTTTGTTGCTAAAATGTTTGGCCCATTTTATATCATTCTATATACCTAAGGAAGCAAAATGATTAATCGACAAAAAATCGTACTATGCAGAGGTTGGTAGGGAGTGGTTTTTAAAAAAATAGTAAAAGTTTTCCTTGCGTTTTTTGCAACCCTCCCACTTGATTATCAAACTGCCCTAATCTTATTTCAAAATCTTAATTAGAATTTTTTTTTTATTAATTTAAAGATATCGCGCGCCATGCTTTTATATGGAGCGCTTTAACGAATAAACGCACACAATTGGATTAACTTTTAACTCGTTATAACTCTAGAATCCTCTGACTAATCAAAAACATGCTTTCCATAAACATTTTAGATGAAACATTAGGCATTACAATCCTTTTTTTAAATTATTAGCCCGAAGAACAGTTTCGTCACAAAATCGGAAAATGTAAACCCATGTCATTACAAGCGCTGTCGACGGTGGAGATGCGATGAAGGTTCCCGGTGTCATGCTCGGCCAGCCGACAAATGACTCAACGTTCCACGGCGCGCGAAAGTTCGTTTTTCCTTCGCTCTGGGTGTTATTTTATGAGTTTCTTGTATTAATTAAATTGAGTTCTGAATGATAAATATCTTGAAAAAGGTTAGTAATGGTTTGATTGGATTGTTTTGAGTAATTTAATTTCAAATCAGTTATAGTTCATCTTAATTTTTTTAATAATACCTAATATTAATTAGGTAATAAGTTATCCCAAAAAGACAACAAATTGATAATTGTCCAGCGTATATGGAGTGTTTACAAAAAATGGTACAGTTTTATTTTTTTCATTAAAAAAATCCAGAAAATATACTTCAACAAGTTCTAAGAGAATTAGTGTTATATTCAGGCGTCTAGGAAGACGCACATAGCTCATCAGTAATGGGAGTAACCTCAGAATTATATTGGTTTTGATTGTTGTATTCAGCGGGTTACTGAATACCTAATAATAATAATCGGAGTGCTAGTTAATCAAAACAGAGAAAAGAGGGGACACAGAAGATATATGGCTTACCCGTTTTCAAAAACAAGTACCTATAGAAATCGGAAAACTGACAAATTTCCTTTACCTAATAATTACTAGATATTGCATTTAATGGCCTAGGGCAGTCTTTCGTCTGCAATAATTTAAACAGTACAGCATTCAGTACAAGTCTGAATTCGCTTTAGTATCAGATGCAACATTTTTAAGGGAGAAAATACGACTAGATTTTCTGTCTCCTTTATTGCTTGAATCACGCATGTGCAGGAGCCAATGTAATTTATTTATTTTCTCGTACAAGAACACAGTGACCCAGTGCAATCTGAAATTGAGATATTAATTAAAAATTTAAATATAATTGATACAAACCTTTTTACAGTTGTAAGTATTCAAAACAGAAGTGTCCTCCGGTAATATTGCTTCGGTTGATAATATAGGCCGTTTGCAAAATTCCAGTCTCAATCTGATAAATTCGGGAATGACGGCTTTGGCATCGTACTGTTCAGTCTTAATTTGATCTGATGGCCACGGCGATAATGTTGTTTTACACTATCTGTAGTGGGATGCCATTTACTAATAGGTTTGAACGATGCTAAAATTCCTCTAAGAAAATTTATGTATTTGATATTTTCATTAGTACCATGTAAACGAATTACAAATTTAACGACATCATTAAAAACTTCTTCTTCTAAGTACTCCTCTTTGTCAACTGTAGCTAGTAATTGATATCTTAATTTCAGACTGCACTGGATCACCAGTGTTTTTGTTAAAGAAAAAAAAATACATTAGCTCCTGTAAATAAAGGACACAAGTATAATAAATAATACAATAAAAGAGACAGTAAAACTCTTTGCATATTGCTCCTTAAAAATTTTGCCTCTGATAGAGAAGCGAGTTTAGACTCTGATTAAATACTGTAATGTAAGAATTCTGGTTTTTTTAATAATTATGGTTATTATTAATTTGGTGCTGTTTTTTAGACGGAACACCATGCCTTTAAATGCAACATCTAGTAATAATTACATAAAGGAAGTTTGTCCGTTTTCCGATTACTATAGGTCTGTTTCAATAAGCAGTCCGGGACTAGTTTTTAATCAGAAATAGAGTCTAGCAGATGAATATTTCATGTGGACCCCAGGATTCTTAAGTCCTACAACTGGTTGGTTGTATTTGACAGTTTGAAACTGCTAGAGACTAATGGTTGGAATAGACCTTATACTTTTTTTTGGTAAACAGGTAAGATAAAGGTTTTCTGTATCCCCTCTTTTCCTCCATTTTTATTAACTGGCACCCCGATTCTATAATCGTACTGCTAGTTTCAGGTAGCGAGCCACCCGCTGAATACAACAATCAAAAACAATTTAATACTGAGGTTACTCTCCATCAGAATCTCTACTAAGCCACAATGTTGCTATACCTACTGCGTGTTCCTAAATACCTAAAAATAACGCGAATTCTCTTAGAAACCTACAGATGGAAAAATCCTGAACGTATAAACCCTGTCTCCTGGATTTCTTCAATGAAAAAATTAAAACAGTATCATTTTTTGTAAACACGCTATGTACAAAACGCTGGAAAAATATCAATTTTTTCTTTAAAAATTTTTTTTTGTAATAACTTATTACCTAATTAATATTAGGTATTATTGAAAAAATTAAGGGAAGCTGCAGTTAATTTAAAATTAAACTACTCGAAGTAAAGGAATCAAATCATCACTGACCTTTTTTTAAGACATTTATCATTTATAACTTAATTTTATACAAGAAACTCATAAAATAACACCAAGAGCGAAGAAGAAATAAACTAACGCGCGCGGTGATACGTAGAGTCGTTTATCGGCTGGCCGGGCATGGCAATGTGAACCCTCCTCGCATTTCCAGGGTCGACCGCGCTTGCGGTGACAAGGGCCTACATTTTTCAATTTTTGACAAAACTGTTCACCGGACTGATAATTTAAAAAAAGCATTGTAATAGCTAATGTTTAATCTACAACGTTTATGGAAAGCATTTTCTTGATTAGCCGAAGAGTTATAACAAGTTGAAAGTTAATACAATAATTGTGTGTTTTCAGGGCGAGCGTTTATTCATTAAAGCACTCCATATGAGAGCATAGCGCACGATGTTTTTAAAATTAAGAAAGAAATGTTTTTAATTAAGATTTTGAAGTAAGATTAAGGCAGTTTGATGCCCAATTAGCAAAGTTTTAAAAAACGCAAACAAAAAAATTTTGCTCATTTTTTAAAAATCACCGCTACCATCCCCTACACAGTACGATTTCTTTCGAAAATCTTTTTTAGGAGGTATTTTCGAGCTGGTAAACTATACTAATACGAAATAAATTTAAAACCGAGTTTGTTGTTTCTGCTTACTCATTAACCAACAGATAATATAATTAAAACTTTTTCCTAGTTCGCTAGTTGCTCACGATAAGTGATATTGCGATTGCATCTAAAATGTGAACTAAAGTGTTTAAATATTTTTTAGCTAAGTATATACAGCGTGTATCAGTCAAATGGAATAAATTCGATAATGAATAAATAGGGGCGTGTCCAGAAAAACGCTCAGGCACGTCGATTGGTATTTCTAGTTGCGCATTTTTTTCAATAAAAACTTTTAACACAGGGTGTGTCATGTAACAGTGGCCAATACTAGCTTTCTTATTTTAAACACAACACCCTGAATATTATTCAATTTTTGGATTCTTCAGAAAATTCTAGACATATTTCATGTACCTACCTACAATATCATATACCAATCTTCAACTGTTTCGGAAATAATAAGTGTTTTCAGATATATTGCAAAAATCAACAACACACCAAAAAACTAATACTGTTTATTTCTTGATAATGTAAAGAACAAAAAAAAAACTCCGCGAACTTCTTGACAACATCCTAATCTTAAATAGAAATTTCTTCTAACGTTACTGAACATCTCAGGCGTGACCGATCTAATCGCACGGGTTATTCGTCTTCTTAAGTCAGCTAAGTCGAGGGGTTCAGTTTTGTATACAATATTTTTGACATAACCCCATAAGAAGAAGTCTAATGGCGTCAGATCAGGGGATCGTGCTGGCCATTCCATCGATCCACGCCTCCCTATCCACCGATTTGGAAATACTTGGTCGAGGTACTGCCGGACATTGATTGGGTAATGAAGCGGTACTCCATCTTGCTGAAACCATATCATATTCGCTGGAAGTTGTGGGTTTGCTTGATCAACATAAAATATAAGCTTGTCAAAGTTGGCAAGACATTATTTTGGAGCAGTGCTAAATAATTATCGCCATTTAAATTGCCATTAATGAAAAAGGGACCTATAATATGATCTCCAACAATTCCTGTTCAAACATTAACCTTTTCAGGATATTTCTCTCATCCAGTGAGAATTTTCCCTAGACCAATAGCGGCAATTCTGACGATTAGCATAACCGTAAAGTGTAAAGGTGCACTTATCAGAAAACAAAACATGTTCTAATAAAATTGGATCACATTGATATCTAACATTGCCATCATTAGTTCAGAAAAATACGTTCTACAATCAAAATCATGAGCTCATGACTAGGTATCATTTTATAGGGATACAGTTTATTTTCTTGTACCTAATGTTCAAATAATCGATGAATGGCAAACATCGAACATTTGGGCTGTTTTTCGACTAGAAGTATGTGGGTTTTCCTGAAACTCAAGCATAATATCTAATTTGGTATCATCACTTATTGCATTGGCAGCTACTTTTTTTTATCTGCTTTACGTGTCTAAGCTGGCGAAACTGCTTTTCTATTTTACTAATTGTCCCTTGAGTTATAGGCGGCAAATTTGGAAATTTTTCATGAAATAAGCGAGAAACTTCCATTTGTGTCCGTGTTTTATCTCCATAACCAATTATCTGTAGAATTGTTATTTTGTGAATTTTTGTTAAATAAACGATTTGTCTGATATGCAGTTAACGAAATTCAAACGACTATAACACAGACAAAAATTTGCTAAGAACAGGCGTTTTAAACAAAAGTACACAAACTATTTATACCTTTTTTCATATCGGTAAAAACATTTTAACATCCGTTTTCAAGGTCTCCTACATTAATGTTTTTTTTTGTTTTTTACATTATCAAGAAATAAACAGTATTTCTTATTAGTTTTTTAGTGTGTTCTTGATTTTTGCCATAAATCTGAAAACACTTAATATTTCCGAAACAGTTGAAGATAGGTATAGGATATTCTACATAAAATATGCCTAAAATTTTCTGAAGAATCCAAAAATTGAATAATATACAGGGTACTGCTGCTTCGTCTAACACAGTGGGTTTCTTCGATATGGACTTCAGTGCCGGGGTAATTAGTATAAAATAAACTCCTTCGTTTTACTATTTAGAACTTCCCTTTTCTTCTAATTTTTTTTTGTGGGACAGCGAATAAAAGGAATAAAACTCAACTTCAATATGTCAATCGTGACTACTTTTTTTTACTTCATCTCATCATTTCATTTTTTTTTATTCAACTTTAAAAATTCAATTAACAGACGTAACTCCGCTCTATAGTATTTGATAACCAAATATGACTAGTGTGAGCACCCACCTTAAGTGCTGACCACGGAAAAGATAACTTAATCTTGGTGTTTACCAAGAATTGTTTTGGATGATGTCGACTCAGCGGAATATAAACATTGGACTAATTTTTAATAGAGTGTGATTTTTATGGGACTTGCCTTGAGAATTCGGTGACAAATAGATCGATTGAATTGTAATTCGTTTTGTATGAAAATCAACGACAATTAAATAAAGTGTGTTTTTAATTAAAGTGTTTTACTTGGTCGTCGACTAAACCAAGTGTTTTCAACAGAAGTGGGATATTTTCAAAAGAGTTTTTAAGACATAAAACTGTGTTTTACGTACTTTTGGGTGTGTTCGCGGTGACAATATTTTAACAGTACTTTTGTGTCCGCTGACGGTCAGAGTGTTCTTTAACTGGATTTAAACTGTTTTTCAAGAACCTTTGTGTGTTTTGACATTTATAATCATGAGCAAAAGACAAGGTTCTCCGTGTCGGTGTCGCAGTCATAGTTCATCTCGTCTTAATGATGACATTGATGATCCTAAACGGAATCGGCGAAGTAAGAACGATAGTGCACGTTCGTATACTCCAGATCTGCCTCCTCAGCCAAGTGCTACTGTCATCAGTGACCACTCAGGTTTGATAGATATAGTCAATATGCTTAAAAATGACCAGAGGCCTAAAATAGGTATGTCCGTGAAAGATACAGACATTACTGAATTTAGCCCTTTGTTCCATGATGTTAATGTATGGATTTCCAAAATTGATGAGCATGCTGCAATTTATAATTGGGATGATATAAATATTTATCATTTGGCCATAAACAAATTACAAGGTCCTGCAAATACATGGTAAAAAGTCTTCCAAACATTCCAAAATCATGGGCAGAGTGAAAATCTTTATTAATAACAACATTTCCGTCCACTCGAGACTTGTACATTTTAATGACTGACATGCTAGCACTGAAGCCTAAATTAAATCAAAGCCTCTATGAATATTGTTTTGAAAAATTGGCGTTAATCCGCAGAATGAACTTAAATTTAACAGGTAGTGATGAAGTTAGTCTTATAGTAGGTTCTCTCGAAAATCAAAATATTAAATTTTCAATCAAAGCGGCCAACATTGTAGATCCTTCTAAAATAGCTGTTTATTTAAAAGCTTTTGAGCCCTCCTTAAGTTTTGCTGAAACGTCACGAAAACGTGATCATCAACCAGTATCGTCAAATAATAGATTTAGGCAGTCAGCAAATATCGAGTTAAGAAACGAAAATAGAAATTTGAGCGTTTGTTATAAATGTAAACAATCAGGACATAAACAGTATCAGTGTCCCCAGAAGGTTATGCATGGAGATCGAAGTAGTCTATACTGTCAATATTGTCGACGTACAGGGCATTCGATTAATAAATGTTTTAAGAAAAATGGGCAAACTTCAAACATTCACTTTAAATCAAGCGAAAAAAATACTGCGGGGGTCAATAGAAAAGTACTTTTGATATCAAGGGAGAGTGACAAAAATAAATTTTATAAATCTGTCAATATTAATTAAAACTTAGATGAGCAATGTTTTGTAGATTTTGGCAGTGAATGTTCATTGATAACGGAAAATTTTACTAACAAGTTACATTTAGACATTATTGCATTACCGAAACCTATTATCCTTACAGTTTTTGGTGGATCCGAAATTGTGGTTTCAGAAATGGTATCCTGTAGCATAGGTATTGATGATGTATGTTTACTTATTGATCTTTTAGTAGTAGACAAGTGTATTCCAGGTATTGACATTGTCATCGGTCAGAACTTTACAGAAGATTTTCAAATTAAATATTCTCGTATAGGCCACCACTTATCATTTAGCAGTTCGTCGCTATCAGTCAATGCGGTAAAATCTTCACATCAAAGCACCGATAATCAAGTTATTAGGATTGGAATAGACGATTGTATGGTTTAAACTGAAATCAAAGATATCATTGAAAATTTTCCAACGTGTTTTCCGAAGAATACCTCTAAACTGGGATGCATTCCTGGAATTGAAATGAATATTAAGTTAAAATCACATACTCCCATTGTTCAACGACCTTATAGATTGGCTGAAGCCGAGAAAATTACATTACGAGGACTGATCAATGAACTTCTACAAAGTGATACGATACGTCCATCACAATCACCTTATGCGAGTCCAGTCATTATGGTGAAGAAAAAAAAAACAGGACAACAGAGGCTGTGCGTGGATTACAGAATGGTAAATGCTCAAGTTGTGAAGGAAAACTACCCCCTTCCCCTAATCGAAGACTTAATTGACAGATGGGTTGGCCAAAAATATTTTACAACTCTGGATTGTCGATCAGGTTACCATCAAATTAAAATTGCCGAAGATTCCATTCCTACAACAGCAGTCATTACTCCAGAAGGCAAATATGAATACTTAAAGGTGCCTTTCGGTTTGACAAATGCACCATACATATTTCAACGTGCAATGGATATGATATTGGGTGACTTACGATACAACAAAGCGTTAGTATATCTAGATGATATCCTAATTCCGTCAAAAACTATTGACGAAGGACTAGAGACCCTGAAACTTATTTTAACCCGACTACAAGAAAATGAAGTTTGTCTTAACCTTGAAAAATGTCATTTCCTAACCGATGAAGTTGAATACTTGGGTTATATGATTAAAAATGGAGAAGTGCAGCCAAGCCCTACTAAACTATTAGCAATTCAACAGTTTCCTGCTCCAAAAGATATTCATCAAGTCAGGCAATTTTTGGGTTTAATTGGACACTTCAGAAAATTTGTGCTCAAATTCGCTCAAAAGGCTAAACCTCTTACCTTGCTATTAAAGAAAGGAACAGAATGGAAGTGGTTAGAAGAACAGCAAAAAGCGTATGAATGCCTCAAGGAATATATGAGTACAGCTCCTATTTTAATTTTATTTGACAACACTAAAGATATTATTTTATATACCGATGCCAGTCGAATTGGATTAGCTGGAATGCTGGTACAGATAGAGGACGGTGACAAGAAAGTCATTAGCAACTATAGCAAAACTACATCTCCAACGGAACAACGATATCACTCGTTCGAGTTAGAAACTCTTGCAATTGTAAATTCTGTGAAGAGATTTAGGCATTATTTAGTTGGCAAGAAGTTTAAAATCTTTACTGATTGTACAGCTGTCAAAAGTGCTATGACGAAAAAAGATCTTAATCGCAGAATAGGCAGATGGGTTTTAGATCTACAAGAATATGAGTATGAGATTTTCCACCGATCAGCAACCCGAATGAGTCATGTAGATGCTCTAAGCAGAAATCCAGTTAGGCAATGCAATCAAGGAGTGTATGCTACGGTTCTTTCTGAAAATGACTGGTTATTAGCAGCTCAGGAATCTGATAAAGAAATCAAAAGTGTCAAAACGATACTCCATTCTGGCGAACGTCACCAAAATAAGGACATTTTTAATGATTATGACCTTTGTAGGGGAATAGTATATCGCAAAACTGATCATGGGAATCGTGCAGTTCTTCCTAAAGCATGTAAATGGCAAATCTTAAGGTACAATCATGATGATATTGGCCATTTTGCTGTTGATAAGACACTAGAACGAATTTCAAGTAGTTTTTGGTTTCCTAAAATGCGAAAATTTATTCAAAAGTACGTTGATGCATGTATCAGTTGCATGTACCATAAAACATCAGCTGGAAAACGACCTGGATTGTTACATCCAATAATAAAAATCCCTCGCCCATTTCACACAATCCATATTGATCATCTGGGACCTTTTTGCAAAAGCAAACAAGGCAATTGTTATGTTATTGTCACTGTAGATGCGTTTACTAAATTTTGTTTTATCAAGGCTGTCAAGAATACGAAGACCAAGTATGTTATAGAGGAAGTAGAGAATATCATTAAGGTATTTGGAGTGCCTAAACGTGTAATTACCGATAGAGGTAAAGCACTTATTTCTGAAAGTTTTAAAGAGTTCTGTGCAATGTTGAAAAGGCCGTCGATACTTTGCGATGTATCTGTGCCATGTTGAAAAAGCCGTCGACACGTTGCGATGTGTCTGTGCATTGTAGTGTTTTGCCGTCGATACGTTGCGATGTATCTGTGCAATGGTTATAAAGCCGTCGATTCGTTGCGATGAATCTGTGCCATGTTAAGAAAGCCGTCGACACGTTGCGATGTGTCTGTGCAATGTTTAGTTTTGCCGTCGATACGTTGCTATGTATCTGTGCAATGGTTTTAAAGCCGTCGACACGTTGCAATGTGTCTGTGCAATGTTGAGTTTTGCCGTCGATACGTTGCGATGTATCTGTGCAATGGTTTTAAAGCCGTCGACACGTTACGATGTGTCTGTGCAATGTTAAGTTTTGCCGTCGATACGTTGCGACGTATCTGTGCAATGGTTTTAAAGCCGTCGACACGTTGCGATGTGTCTGTGCAATGTAGAGTTTTGCCGTCGATTCGTTGCGATGAATCTGTGCAATGTTTGATAAGCGGTCGGAACCGATCTCTATGCAATGTTGAGTTTTGCCGTCGATACGTTGCGATGTATCTGTGCAATGTTTAAAATGGCATCGAGATTGGAAGACCTTGTGCATACTAAAATTGAACGCTGTTTAGCAAAGTACAAGAAAAGTTTCTGCTGGCACTGTTGTTTTTAGGTGAATGGTCGACGATCATCCAGTCAGGATGGCCGATTGTGAGCACCCACCTTAAGTGCTGACCACGGAAAAGATAACTTAATCTTGGTGTTTACCAAGAATTGTTTTGGATGATGTCGACTCAGCGGAATATAAACATTGGACTAATTTTTAATAGAGTGTGATTTTTATGGGACTTGCCTTGAGAATTCGGTGACAAATAGATCGATTGAATTGTAATTCGTTTTGTATGAAAATCAACGAAAATTAAATAAAGTGTGTTTTTAATTAAAGTATTTTACTTGGTCGTCGACTAAACTAAGTGTTTTCACTAGTGAAAGTGATGAGATATAGAATT
This sequence comes from Polydrusus tereticollis, assembly GCA_963920685.1. Taxonomy (NCBI): domain Eukaryota; kingdom Metazoa; phylum Arthropoda; class Insecta; order Coleoptera; family Curculionidae; genus Polydrusus; species Polydrusus tereticollis. The sequence continues at coordinate 50,827,110 of OY987328.1, read as the reverse complement.
GTTGGATGTTTTCCAACATACTGTCAGCGTTAAAGCGACAGTTTCAAAAATAGTGAACTAAAAGTACCATTACAGTACCAGAACCAGACCAACACCAACAGATTCGAAAAATGTCTTTCTTACCAATAAAATAAATTATTGTATGGTCCAGTTTCCTGCAAATATCTAATATTGCTGTTGTTCTAGGTAGCGTTTTAAATAGTTATGGTTGTGGTAGTCCCTGTACAGTATGTCGTAACCAAAGTGTGTGTTAACAATAATTGTGATAGTTCTGTGTGGCAAAAAACGTAAAGTAACAGATTTCCAAGTGATGTATATTTAAGTATTTAGATTTTCTGCTGAAAGGAACAGGAAAGAGCTTATACATTATTAATAATTTTTCGTTTTGCATAGCAGTAGAAACAAAATAGTAATACTGTTGACCGGTCAGGTGCGAATCGAGGTTATAATGTTAGAACTGTCAAGGGGATTTTCTAGCTTATTATCGCGGAGCGCCATTTATTTATTAACTATTATTATTCATTTCATATAAAAAACGTATGGTTTAAATGCATTAAATCATTTTTATACCACCCCGTATAACTCTACAATCGCAAATTCATATGTAATAATGTAATGAAATAGCGGCGTATACCCTATGTTCCTGGTCATCCGATCATCCGATATACGTCTGCATAATTCAAAATATTCCTGACCATGCTAATTGCAATCGCAAATTACAGTTTGTCCATTTGAAAATCAGATTTCTGTTTGATCATTCTCATATTATCAGTGTTAATAATATGAATGCTGATACATGTAGTAATATGGATTGTATCCTTCCATTATTAATGTAAATCTATATCCTGTAATTTACTTTGACCTTACTTAATGGCTCATTATACCTTTGTTTACCCGAAAACATAAAGCAGAATTTTAAGCTTATCCTTGGAACATTATAATAACATTACCAAAGCTTATGGAATAATAATTATTATAATATCTAAGGTAACGTAAAGTCTTTTAGAAGTTTAATTCAATGTAAATTTAAACAAATTGCTGGTTTTGCGAAAGGGTTAAAGTCTAAAATTTTAATTAATTACACAGTGGCAACATGCCTTTATAAAGGGGGTACCTACTTTTTTGAATAAAAGGTGCGTAGTGCGTGACAACTAGCTTGTGATATTTTAAGGCCTGTAGAATTGTACAAGGATACATTTTTGTTATACTCTATTTCTTAACGGATGAAAGCACACCGAAGGGTTATTAGTCGTAAAACCGCAATAAACCATAGGCGTGACAATAACAGGTACCTGGTCTTAAATTACATATGTTGTCAATTAAACACTTATTCGCAAACAAATTTATAATATGAAAAGAAAAATAATAAAAGTAAAACACCCATATAAAATATAAAAGAACAACTCTAATTCAGATTCAAGTCGAGAGTGCGCCCGCATCCTCCAACAAAAACCCAGGCTGCCCGTCCTGCTTCATCGGTGATATTTGATACTCATAACATAAGCAGTACCGGCTTAGTCATGAATTCCCACAACTAAAAATCGATGATAACATTCGGCCAATCCTGACATTGGAGTGTCCTCACTCCACCATCCAAACCTAAGGGTAAAGAAAAAAAAGAACGACTTACAAACCAGTCCAACAACATAGTAGAATATTATTCGTTGAGAGACAATAAAGTTTACGTTTGCAAGGAGCAAGGAGGGTTTCACTAAATATTTATCAGGGCGGGCTTTCATCTTTTTAATCTTACAAACATTTTTCCGCTTAAGTAAACCTATAAAATTAATTGTATTACCCAAACATAGTATACCAATTTAATAAAAATAAAATAAAAATAAATAAAAAAATATATATCTATCGTACGTACATAAACGGTTCAAATTTTCAAATTGTTAAATATTAACACTGTCATACACAACTGCAGTTTGTGGATGACAAAAACCTTATGGGCCCGCGCTAGAAAACTAAATCTAGCCCACCTGGAAATGCGAGTACCAGGACGCAGAAACCTCCCAGAATACCGGGTACTTACAACCCTATTCACAAGGCCAGCCCGTCCCTACTCATATAGCGCCCAGGTCCATATTCTTACCTAAATATGGTTGCCACACGCCATTTCCAGTACACTAATACTTACTTAAAAAAAAAAAAGAACTACATTTTAAAACTGTATCCAAGGCTTGATATTCTCAATTCCAGCCACACCCACATAAGGCACCTGTGACCTAGTACTGCCAGGAATATCCCGAACTTCGTAACGGTCATTACCCAGTTGCCTTGCAATTTTGAAAGGGCCACGCCACTTTGGCCGTAACTTTTGACTGGACCCCGTAGCTTGTGTGGATGTGATTTTCAACAAAACTAAATCTCCGACTTGAAGGACCTTTGGTGCACATCGTTTTGCATCAAACTGTTCTTTTTGTTGTGCCTGATAGTCCGGGTACCTGTCACTAACTTTTCGTCGAAGTTCACTCACGTTAATTTCATCCCTTATGTCCGGCGGGACAAACGCGACTTGTCCAGTCACACGATAGCCCAACAACACCTCACTTGGAGCCGCCCCTAATGCCCTATTTACAGTTCCATTTAAGCCTAATTGAATATTAACGACATTGTCATCCCAACTGTCGTCTTCTACATCCGCTCCCATAGTGGAGAGAGAGTCCAAAATAGTCCGATTGTAACGTTCCACTTGCCCGTTTCCACGTGGGAGTCCTACCGCATTCAAGTAGTGAGTTATACCCCTTTTAGAACAAAACCTTTTAAACTTGGTTAAAGTAAATGAAGACCCCCTATCACTTATTATTCTTTTTGGTGCCCCAAAATGTTTTATCACGTCAGTTAATGCTTTTATTATATAACTTGTTTTTGTATTTTTAACAGGATATATCATTACATATTTTGTAAAAGCATCAACTATGACAAAGAGCTGTGTATTACCTTTACGTGATTTAATAAAGGGACCTAAATGATCCACATGAATCGTATGGAGTTTGCTAAAATATGCCACCGGGTGTTCTTTACCTTGCTTTACTTGTACCAGAATTACCGCAACTCCTATTCGACTCGCATCCGAGTAAACTCGGCATTCTAATTCATTATTAAAAATTTCTAAAACGGGTTTTCGAATTAGGGCACTTTTGAGTGTTTCAAAAGCGTCTTGCTGTAATTTACCCCATATGAATTCAGTGTCTTTATGTAATAACAAACTTATTGGTTTAGATTTTTCGGCATATTTTGGAATAAATTTACGAAAATATCCGGTTAAACCCAGAAATTGTCTCACGTTATGTATATTTTGAGGAATCGGAAACTTTTCTACAGCACAAATTTTATTATCAGTCGGTTTAATCGTTGAATTTGATATTTCATAACCCAAAAATTCTATTTTTGTTTGTAAAAAATAACATTTATCTAGTTTAAAAGTTAAACCGGATTTTTGGAAAAGAGTTAATACTTCCTGTAGAGTATCTAATGTGTCCGTGATAGTTTTACCGGGGATTAGGATATCGTCTAGATAAACCAATACTTTATTAAATCTTAATTTACCTAAAATTGTATTTATAATTTTTTGAAATACTGCCGGCGCATTGGTAAGTCCAAATGGTACTTTTAAAAATTCGTAAAGACCATCTTGTGTAATAAAGGCAGTTTTCGCAATTGAATCTTCTGCCATTTTAATCTGGTAATACCCTGATGCTAAATCGAGACTACAAAAATACTTGTACCCTGAGAGCCGGTCTATCTGATCTTCAATTAAATTTAAGGGATTTTTATTTGGCACCGTTATTATATTTATAGCCCTAAAATCTACACATAGCCTTTTCTCGCCATTTTTTTTTGAAACCAATAATACCTGACTGGCATAAGGTGAGTCCGACTCCCTAATAATTTTGTGTTGTAAAAGTTCATCAACAATATTTCTAATTAACGATCTTTCTTTCTCAGGATATCTTCGCGCTCTATGTGTAACAGGTACATTTGAGGTTAACTCTATCCGCATCTCTTCTCCAGACGTCCCTACGTCAAAAGAGCTAGCTGCAAAATAATTTTGAAACTTATTTAAAATGTGAAAAAGTGTACGCTCCGCCACTGGGTCATGAATTCCAACATTAACATTTGTTTTATTTAAAATCAAATCGCCCGATTGAGAATGACTATTAAAACATAACGTTGAGCCTTTTTTAAAATAAGTGACATCATCAATTTCAGTAAAATTTTGTCCTATCAAAACATCAACGTCCATTATTTGTTTGTTTATAACGTAGAAATTTATTTGTTTTTCAACGGAGTCAATGTTTACATTAGCAGTCACATAATAAAAAACCTTTAAATCTGTATCGGATACAGTCTTAATAGTAACATAATCTTGAAGTTTTTTAAGTTTCAAATTTAGTGTAGGAATAACAGATTCATTAATTAAAGAACATTCACTTCCAAAATCAATAAAACACTGAATTAACTTATTTTCTACGTAAATGTCTTTTGTATATTTTTGCATGGAATTTGATGAATATTTTATACCGGGTAGTCACAAATTAGTATGATATATGGCGACGTCGTTACACGTGTTTTTGTTCTTAGGACATTGACTTCTGATATGCCCTATTTGTTGACATGAGAAACATTTTAAAGAGGAAGAGTAGAAGCGTTTATTATTTCTTTTTGTAACCGACGCCGACGGTGCCGTTGTCCTGCAATAAGATGTACCAGGTTTGGCAACCTCAGGTTTTGGTTCAACATAATTATTTGTATCATCAAATACTTTGAAATATCGAGCTAGCTTGGCTGGGTTAGTTATCTGAGAGGTTTCAACAGAAAAACGAATTTGTTGATTTTTAATACCTCCCATTATTAAATTGACTTTATCAGCATCCGATAATGGAATTTTCATTTTATTGATCAAGGCTAATTTTTCAAAAGAGTATGCGTATAAGCTTTGTTGAGGTTGAGGAGTATAATTTAACATTCTTGACATATCCGAATGCAAATCTTTTTTTGGTATAAAATTTTCAAGCAATAGTTTCTTCCATTCGCCCCAAGTAAACAATCGTGTTGGCAGTCCCCGGTACCAAGTTTCCGCCGAACCCCGTAGTTTACTAAGAGCCAAGTGGCAAGTAACTTGGTCAGAACTTGGAAGCCTTCATCCCTTTCTCAAAAAAGTGCCCTTCTAACGGCAAGCCTTGGTTTACCATAAATTGCGAACGAGCTGTTAAATCAAAAAATTATTTCTACAGACAATGGCGTAAAAATCCTACCGCCGAAAATCGTACCATCTTTGTTAACGCTCGAAACCAATGCAAGCAAACGATAAACCAAAGCAAAGAAGCACACAACCAGAGGATCAGAGACAAACTTCTTAAATGTCCTAGCGGCTCAAAATCATTTTGGTCGGTAGCTAAGGCCGTCAGTCAGAACTTTACCAAGTCAACCATTCCACCTCTAACACGTTCTGATGGCACCATTGCGACCAAAGCACAGGAAAAAGCAAACTTACTGGCGGAACTATTCTCTTCACATTCAACGGTAAATTTTCAGGGAAGTACTCCACCGAACATTACCCCTGTAGAATCGAGAATGCCCGAGATTGTCTTTCGCCACCGCCATGTTAAGCGAATCTTGAGGAGTCTCGACACTAAAAAGGCTTCTGGTCCTGACGATATTCCAGTCATTGTAATTAAGAAATGCGCTGACGAACTGACACCGGTATTTTGTAGGCTTTTTAACTTATCCTACAAAAAAGGAATATTTCCTTCTTGCTGGAAAACTGCGAGAGTCCAGCCCATACCCAAAAAAGGCAAGAAGACCTTGCCAAACAACTATCGTCCAGTCGCATTGCTCTCGGTTATATCAAAAGTTATGGAGAAGGCTATCAACGAAAAATTACTAAAATACCTGGAAGGCTTCAACACTATTAGTGACCGCCAGTATGGATTCCGTAAGTCTAGATCAACAGGAGACCTTCTCGCTTATGTTACTCATGTTTGGAACAACGCAATAGAACACCATGGGGAGTCCCGGGCGGTAGCACTGGATATTTCCAAGGCTTTTGACCGAGTATGGCATGAGGGGCTCCTAACTAAAGTGAGAGCATACGGAATGCCGGTTCAATTTTGTTCATGGCTGTCGAGCTTTCTTAAAGACCGTTCTCTGCGAGTGGCGATGGACGGATTTCTTTCAGACACATTTAACATCAACGCCGGAGTCCCTCAAGGTTCTATATTGTCGCCCACCCTTTTCTTACTATACATTAACGATCTTTTGGAAAAAACTAAAAATCCTATATATAGCTTCGCTGATGACAGCACACTTGTTTCAACTTTTACTTTGGATGCTCGGACATCGGCTGCTAATGCACATCTCTATAGGCAGCAAGAGGTCTCACATCTCAACAAAGACCTGGAAGAAATTTTGTCTTGGGGTGACAGTAACCAAGTAGAATTTAACGCTAAAAAGACCCAGGCGGCAGTTTTTTCTAAAAAAGTTAATGTTGAAGAACCAGATATAGTTATGGCGGGACACTCAATTCCCTTGGCTTCATCAATTCATTTATTGGGCGTTAATCTGGATAGTCATATGTCTTGGCATGGCCACGTTGCGGCCATTGCTAGGGCAGCCTCGCAAAAGCTTGGAGTACTTTTCCGAACAAAGAACCTCTATACACCCCAACAACTTTTGATGCTCTATAAAGCCCAAATTCGACCATCACTGGAGTACTGTTCGCATATTTGGGGCTCTGCTCCTAAACATACCCTGAGATTGCTAGATTCCATTCAAAGAAGAGCCATTCGCTTGATCGGTGACCATAGTCTGACAAACAACCTGGAAAGCCTTTAACATCGAAGGCAGGTTGGCGACTTGAGTCTATTTTACAAATATTTTCATGGCAAGTGTTCAACTGAGGTTGCCCGCTTAATACCACCCAGAGCGGTGCATGGTAGAAATACACGACGAGCCACTGCAGCCCACCAGTACGTGGTTCAGCTTAGTGTCCCTCGAACGACACTGTTTCAAAATTCTTTCATCTGGAGAACGTCATCACTCTGGAACGACCTCCCTGAGATCGTCTTCCCCAACGAGTATAGTCTCCAAAGATTCAAGACCAACGTGAATCGTTTCCTGCGCACACGCACCGCTCCTAGAGCGCCATAAAGGATTTATCCTGTAGTGCTGTGCCTTATCATAAAAAAAAAAAAAAAAAAAAAGACCAATTATTTATTTCGGAAAACTCGTCAACCGCATTAAGCCATTCCATAATATCATGAAAAAGGGGGTTAAACTCATCTATTATATTATTATTAATGACCCCTTGATTTACATTTGTTTTACTGATAATCTTTTCAATGCCCTGAAGAAAAACTTTACTTAAAGAATGAGTAGACTCACTACCGTCCTGCTTAGAAGAAACCGTAATGTCAAAAGGAGGGGTAAAACTTCTTACTTGCATTTCATCCCTGGGCCTGCCCATTTCACGAGCCTCAGAAAATGATTCCTGACTACTATGTCGTCGCGATCGGCTACGAGCACTAGGGGTCTCCAAATCTCTCCGACTGGGCTGACTGGACCTGTGACGACGAGACATTTTGACACAAAAACACTATCCCGTGATTTAAAAAAAAAACAGTACAAAAAGGGACAAGGTTTTATCCCACTTCTGATGTTGTCAATTAAACACTTATTCGCAAACAAATTTATAATATGAAAAGAAAAATAATAAAAGTAAAACACCCAGATAAAATATAAAAGAACAACTCTAATTCAGATTCAAGTCGAGAGTGCGCCCGCATCCTCCAACAAAAACCCAGGCTGCCCGTCCTGCTTCATCGGTGATATTTGATACTCATAACATAAGCAGTACCGGCTTAGTCATGAATTCCCACAACTAAAAATCGATGATAACACATAGGTACTTTATTTCATAGTAGAATATTTCCAGCTTACTTAGTTTAGAGAGAAATCTTTCATAACACCCATCGAGGGTAATTCATATACTAAAGTTTAAACCTACCTCAAATAACTAACGAGGGTTCCAATTTACCAAATAGCGTCTATGACCGCTGTTGAAGTTCATTAAAGCATGTTAAATCGGCATTCCGCCCAAAGAAATAGGCAAACTACAAAGCCATACCCTTTTTAAAGCATTTGTAGATGCTTTATCGGCACTAAATTAGCCTGCATGGCCCAAAAAAACTAAACTTGGGGAGCTATTTCCACAAACGTGCTTTAACTTTCAGTGTCCATGGTCGAAAGGGCCGATTCTTATTTTTCTCCAACGTACATATTTACCAAAACAAAACAATGATAAAAATTAGTCAACCCTATCTACGGAAACTAACCTCTTTTAATAACATAGAAAACTAACGGCGACCGAAGTCAACCCACGCGACCAAGCAAAAATTAACCAGACGTGGCTGTAAAAATGCGCAGAAACTGTCAGTCTGACACTGACCTATTGTCGATTTTCTTAAAAACAGCTGATTTCCAACAATCGAGACATTTAACCAACATGCCTTTATAAATGGGGTACCTACTTTTTTGAATAAAAGGTGCGTAGTGCGTGACAACTAGCTTGTAATATTTTAAGGCCTGTAGAATTGTACAAGGATACATTTTTGTTATACTCTATTTCTTAATGGATGAAAGCACACCGAAGGGTTATTAGTCAATACAAGAAGTTATTTATATTGATAACTTGAAAAGTTTATCAATTACCAATCAATTAGAACAAAGATTTGAAATCAAACCTGTCTGCAAGTAGTATCAAACAAGGAACAGAGAAACCAAACCACTTGGCTATATCTTGCAAGATACAAAACATTCCTGGAATATAAACATCAACAAAGGTTTGAAACTAAACATAATGAAAATTTTGGCTATTACAGGTTACTTAATTAGTAATTAATATTTAAGGTGAGAATCTACATATGTATTTTAACAATTTAAAAGCGAAAACTTAACATAATAATCAAACTTATGAAATGCAATTTTCGAACTGTAACACTCAAATTAGGCACATTTTGAGTTTTTACCACTGGCGTACTCAGCAAGAAAAAAACGAACATGACAATAACAAAGACGTATCTCTACGACCAATAGTTTTGCAGAAACCCATTTTAACAAGGAAGTATATAATCTTGATATTTTAATTTCAACTTTAAAATGGTTGTAATGTGTTATCCATTTTTCTTAATACCAATAATTTTAAGTAGTTTTCGTAATAAAGACGGTAAATGAAATACCACCTTGTTCCCAGTAACACTTTTATCATCAGAGTTTAACTTTATATCATAATTTGAGATACAACTTTGTTCGACGAAAATTAGCACTGTAAACTTGCGATAGTTCTTGACTTATAGCTTTGCTTTAGTGCTTAACGTTTTTTGTTTAAATATAAAAATACGTAAAAAAAAAGTAATTTGAGGAAGAGGGATCCTGAAAAGTGGGAAAGTAACATTAATCGCAGGCAAAAAAATTTAGGGCAAGAATTTATAAACCAACGGGGTAAGTTAATGAGAAAAAGAGAAATGAAATCGGGCTGTAAACAAAAACGCATCAGAAAATGTGCTGAAAAAATGACTGCTAAAAAGAGAAAATTGATTTTTACTAATTTTTGGGCTCTCGGTGACCACAATAACGGAATACAGCTTATAAGCAGATGTGTAGAAACAGTGTACAAGACAGAGATTCTCATGTCTACTATTGAAACTTCCCGTTTACTATAGACAACAAAAAAATCCAGGTATGCAGAAAAATGTTCTTTGATACGTTGAATATCACTGATAAATGGGTCACTACAATTTACAAAAAGATGAACACGCAGGAATCCAGCTGTGCAGTTCTTAGTGATCGGCGCGGACATCACGATAATTAACCAAATCAAATACATGCAGGCATTAAAGCGACGGTCAGAATGCATATTTCGCAAATACCAATAGTCGACTCACATTACGTAAGGGCTAGATCACAAAAGAAGTATTTTGAAGAATCTTTAACTTTTCCCAAATTATATAGACTTTATGAAGAGTGGCTAGTCAAAAATCATTACGAACCAGGGCTGAGAGCTACAGCAAGGCAATATAGAACTTTGTTTTATAACGAATACAACATTGATTTTTTTAAGCCAAAAAAAGATATGTGCCCGACCTGTGATATTTATAAAAGAGCTTCAAATGAAGAGAGAGAAGCCCTCCAAACAAATTTTACAAATCACATAGCTCACAAATCTATGGTTAGAGAACTTAAGGCAGAACATAAATTGTTAGCTCAACAACGTAACACAGTTCTAATAGCAGCTTATGATTTTCAGAAGATATTGACGACACCTATGTCTGAAATATCTTTATTTTACTATAAGCGAAAGCTTGCTGTCTACAACTTCACAATATTTGACGTCGGAAAAAGCAAGGGCTTTTGTTTGTTATGTTTGGGACGAAACAATGGCAAAAAAGTGTGCAAACGAAATAAGTAGTTCTGTATACTTGTTTATTAAAATGAAGGTTAAAGAGGGGGTTAAAGACTTTTTTTTTATTCCGATGATTGCGGGGGACAAAATCGAAACCGAATAGTTTTTAGTATGTATTCTTATTATGCTGAAAAATTTGATGGTAATATTACCCATGTTTTTCTCGAAGTAGGCCACACTCAAAACGAAGGTGACTCTATGCATGCTCTCATTGAGAGGCGCAAAAAAAAACAAATTGTTTACGTGCCAGAGCAATGGGTTACAACAATAAGATGTGCAAAAAGTTCAGGGAAACCCTATTCAGTACATGAGCTAAACCAATGCAACATTCTAAATTTTAAAATGCTGATAAATAGTAAGCTGCTTAATTTCGAAGTAGGTACTGATGGTAACAAAATTAAATGAAATAAGGTTAGACATTTGAGTATTAAATGTGATAATCCAAAGCTAATATAGGTTAATTATGATTTTTTATCTGAAACCAATTACTACATCGATTTGAGTCGAAAGTGCGCCTGACATTCAACTCGAAACTTAGAAAATAAAGAGTTGTCCTCATTATCTAATATCCGATCTAATATCCCACCGGTCTACAATGGCCCAATTCCTATTTCAAAGGCCAAGTATAAGGATCTAAACAACCTCTGTAACTCTAAAGTTATTCCGGAACTTTACCATAGTTATTATAAAAACTTAAAGTATACCGATAACAACACAGAACATTTGTCAGATTCAGAATAGATTAAGTAAACCTTTTTTTCCCTAACATCAAACCTTTTTTAACCCTTAAAAATGTTTTTTTGATATGTTTTTGTTCAGTTTTAAGTATATTAGTTATACTTACCTATTTTATAACTGATTTTTTGTTATTTAACTTTGTGTATTTTGTGTTTGTACTTATTGAATCTTAATTCTAGTATTTAGTATTACATAGTATTGGGTATACACGTGGCGACATCTCGTAGCAATCGAGCTATCCACCTAACCAGACCAAACATCTTTCTTTTATAGTATTAGGTATTTTTGACAGTATATATATTTCCTAGATTTTAAATTTATTATTTTGTATCAATATTTCCTTTACAATTACCCTAGCTTGTTATCGTTTTGTTGTACAATGTCTATTAAGATTTTATTCATTTAGTGTAGAAATAAAACTAGTCACAATAATTCAAGGAGATCTCTTATTGTTCTTACTGACATCAAAAAAATGTAATATTTTAAAAGCGTTGGCTACTTACCTATATTATGTTGAAAAATGTAACTTCTTACTATAGTAAGAACATTATTCAATTAACAAAGCTAATTGTTACTAATACGCCGCTAAATTGCTTGTACCTACACATTTTTATGATACACAGCGTTGTACCGAAGCGTCAAAAGCACTAATTAGTTAACCCAGCCCTCCTATGCTAGCAGCAGTTGTCGGAAGGGACACTAAAACTATTAAAACTTTTTAAGATTCGTCTTTTCAAACTTACAAATTTGGAAAACAAGCATCATACGTTCTGTAAGAAGGTTGTATGTGCGAGTTACAACCTTCTTCTACGACCAATTTTGTAACCACTTATGGCTGTATCTCACTAAAATTCCGCTTTCCCTTGCACCTACAAGTACTAAATTATAATAAAAGGAGCGAAAAATAGTATGTTTTTAATTACTTAACAAAGAAATAATTTGTCGAATTTTTTTTTTAATTTTTTAAAATATTATTTTCAGTTTTTTGCTTTCCTGAGAAATAACCAAAAATGAGTTAAACCTTATGCGTTGGAGGTATTGATTTGTTAATTAGACGGAACATGGCTCAACGAAGGACATTCAGTGCAATAATACTTCAGGATAAAAATATTCAAAGCTCTCGTCAAGTATTTGTAGAAGGTTTGTCTACCGGTTTGAAAATAGTTGTAGGTAAATGTCGCAGGTTAATAATAAGCCATATAGGTAGGGAAGATTTGTAAACGGTGGTTTCCTTCAATTTGAGTCAAAACTAAACCACTCATTCGTGAGACCAAGTCTTTATAATCTACTATCAAATCATCTTAAACTAATAAATAATAAAAATACATTTGACTCCAAACTAACTGAATGGATAAAGAATAACCTTGATATCATCCAATCCGACTCACCATTTCTGGGATAAAAAAAATACTAGTTATCTATTTAATTGTGGTTTGGAGATGGAGCCGACCTTGAGCTCCATTATCATCCTTATGGAAGAAATGTATGAGGGTATTGTATTGCATTATGTGAAGTGTGACTTTATGTATTCATGTTTATAATATAATTTTAGTCATGTTAAGGGAACAATTTCAAAAAAAAAAACTAATAGCAATAATATTGGTGTGTGCATTTTTTCACACATGTTATAGTGTAATCTTTCTTCTAACATTCTGATGCATGAAAGTACTCAACAGTGAGAATGGATATTAGATTGAAAACTCACTGGAATATAAGAAGAGAATTGCCAACAGTCTTCTTGCGATCCTCCACAAGCATACAAAATGACAACAAAACCCTGATGAGTAAAACTGCAGAAGGAATTCTTATTTCTGGTGGCTCGAATTGTACAATAAATGATAATGTTAATAATAAAAGTTAAAAGAACCTTGTGTTAATTTTTAACACTAGTATTAAAAGTAATCCACTATTAACACTAGTGTCATAAAATGACATTTTAGACACTGACAACAGCGTCAAAATAAACCACTAACCTGGACTAAATATTATCATGAGGAAATGACTGCTGACGCCTTCGAATTGTATTTCGAGCAACTGATAGAATTACTTCCCGAAAACTCTGTCATACCCTTAGATAACGCCAGCTATCATTCAAGGTTTTTAAAGAAACTACCTACGACTTCTTGGAACACAAGAGATATTTCCAAGTGTGTGTGTCGATCAATCGATGTTAACACTATCTGTATTGTAATTGAAATGATATTTTTCAGTCTCAAAATAATGTTATGTTCCACTGTAACTCAAAATTTGTATTTTACATTTATAATGAGACAATAGAAAACACAGTGTTGCATACCGCATTATTTGGTTTTCTTCAAGTACTTACAAATTTTTACTATTCCTTTTTCTACAAAACATTCAAAGTTACCTCGTATTATTCGATAAATTTGAATATGCTTCTTGAGTAGCCTTTGAATGATGATCCTATACCATCATTTTTATCCATAATTTTCGCAATTAATCTACAAGAAGGTGGATAATTCCCATTTAGACGAATATTTTCAAATACACAGATTTAAAAACTAAAAAAAATATTTATTACGCAAACTTTGAAGTAGTAAGTAAGTAATAACACTTTGAGGTTCCTTTCCTTTTCGTCAGACCAGGCGGCTGATGGAAAGGAGAAGGGACAACTCCATACTCGAACATATTTTAAATTTGCTTTTATTTAATATCAGGACTTCGAGGTGGCCAAGAGTTAGGACCGTATCGTCCAATCCATTATCCATGAATATAATAGATATTTAACCAGTCTCACAATATTACATCAGACTACGCTGGGTGATCATCATTCTGGAGAAAAGCTTACTGTTTATTACTATTTAGTTTTCTATTAGCAAAATATTCAAGCATGTTAGAGTTTAATATTTTTAGGTGAGCTGGTATGTGTGCCCTTCAAAGAAAGTAATCACACCAAATATTAACATTTTGGTAATATTATCTTCTGCAATTTCCGTTTATGGAACAATTGGATTAATCTGAGTATATTGCTCCATAAAAATTAGATCTAGTCTCTTGGCTTCGTCGCCGCTCTCCAATATAAATACATTTTGGTTCTTATGGTTTAACATTGTTAGCTTTATAAGTAATCTGTAAATATGATTTTACCACTTCGCCAATTATATCTGCCTTGATTCGTAAGGATTTTATGGGGCAAGGTTACGCTATGCGAATGCTATCGTAGAAACAGCATTATTTTTTTCTTCGGTTAGGATCGATTTGTCTTTTTAATGTTTAATTATTGTTCAATAAGCTATCGTTCCGAGTAAAAAAATAAGATATTACGGATTTATCTGTCAAGGACGCATTAGACCATTTTTCATGTAACTTTCTTACTATACCTAGATAAGAAATATCTTTCCCAAACCCTAATACTAACAATAACAGACAGTGCATTACACTACTACCTAGATGATGTAACGGTGAGAAATTTACGATTCTTTCATATAAACTTTAAATTAAAACATGCGACAAAATAAATAAAGTTGAAATGCTAACCAATTTTTAATAACATGATTTTCACATGAACTCAAGAATACAAGAATAAAAGAACTTACTTTAATTTTGATATTTTTTTTATTTTCTAGATTTTATATACTTCGAAAGTTTATTCTTTTTCTGTCGTGTTAGAACACGCAAAAGTTTTTTTCGGTAAATCCGCAAGCAAACATGGCTTTTCCCTTCCGGAGTCAATCTGTGCACATGCTCAATGACATGATATTTTGAGAGCTATAATCATGATGATGGATACACTATTTATTTATTTACTAATACCGTGCGAGTAATAGTTATTTTCCTAACAAGTGCGCAAAGTGATACTTTTCCGCACGCAAGTATAGTTGGACGAACGACGCGTAGCGCATATAACTATTTTTTTTAATGCTATTTTGACTGGAGTTTAGCGTTAATTATTAGACTTTTTTAAGAATATTGTTTCAAGGGTTAGTAAACGGTTTAGGAGATACACTCCGTCGTTTAAAAAAGACGGTGGCATTAAAATCTACTTGAGACTGCATATAAAAGGCTTATTTTTAATCAGAATAAAACTAAAATAACTAAAAAACAATGTTTAGTTTAACCTGAACTAATCTTTGTTCTAATACTGTAATGAGATTGTGTATAAAAAAAATATAAACATGTGGAAAAACAATACATTCAAAATGGAGTTTTGACATTAAAAAAAAAAAAACGCATTTTTTGATTTAAACCTACGTTGCGCTAGTTGCAGCGAAATGGCGGGTGTTTGCGATATACCTATGCGACACTTTATGTGGTTTTCCCAGTAAACAGTTAAATGATCTAATCTGTCACAAGGCGAAAATTGAAGAGCGTTTATGCTGGATCGTGCAGGTTATCGTGTGGCTGTTTTTTTAATAGGTTTTCAAAATTCCGGTCGCTATAAAACAGCAAAAACTTAATTCATCCCGTTTTTCCTTCGTAATTGACATAAAGCTGCCATGTGTTTTGAATTGCCATATCTAAGCATTGACAAATCAGTGGAAAATACTACTTTTTCCCTCATATGCTGACACGATAGGGGCTAATATGTTGGCCAGCCCTGTCTATGCCGCCCTTATTTCTTATGACATTGGGTCGAGGCACAACGATTTTTTTTATTATTTGGCGAAAATTTTGAAAAATTAGAGATTGGCATAACTGACTGACAGTTTGATGCTATGGTGACTATATTGTTGTCATTCCAACGGCACACCGTAATAGTTTCCAAGTTTTCCAATGCATGTTCCTCTTGCTTTTTGGTAATTTGCACCGAGTGTTTATTACTATAATCTGTTAACATTTGCCAGACACAACCATTAAGGAAAAAATAAAAAGTCCTAAATACGTTGGGTTGTTATGCGGTCCAAATTCTTCTTGCAGGTTGACAGTATATTTGTAATATCTTCGGAACTCCAATCATAATTTTTTGACCTCTTTTTATATTTTGCAAAATAAGACAAGGGAACATCAAGAGCGCTGTCACTACTATCAACTTTTATCAAAAATAGGCTCAGCCTCTGTATTTACTCTACCAGGAAGATTATTCATTATTACAATTTCTTCATCGCCAGAATCCTCATCTTTGTATTGGTTATTGGAATTTGTTGGCAAAAAAATTGCTATACCAATGAATAATCTAAAATCTAAAACAACGAAAAAAAATTATAGTATCTGTTATGGCCACCGACCTTTAAAAAAAAATAGTCTTATTTTCGTGCATGTATGGCCACCCCATAAGCAAAAACTATTATTTTATTACATAAAACAAAAATCCATTCACATTTTAAACAAGTCTTTTGTCATATATATTAAACATTTATTTAAATAAAATTATAATACTTACCTTTTGTCTTCCATTACGACACAAGATAAAAATGGTCAAAACAACAATCGAAGAAGTAGTCACTACTAGTCTGTTAAATGTGTGTATACAGTTTTCTGCAATAAATAAAATGAAGCTAAAAGTATCGCCATTTGAGAAAGAAAATTAAAAGTTATAAAAATTCTGATATTTTGGTAACGACCTCTTTAGAGAACGATAGCACTTTGAGTTATGCTGAAATGTATTTTGCAATATTCATTCTTGTTGGGTTACTGAATCTGAATTTAAATAATATTAAGCCATTGGGGATATATTTAAAAAATAATATTAAAAACAGATTATTAATGAACGTTTTCCTAGTATCCGGAGCAATCTTTTTCAATGGAACATAAATATTGCCGCAAGGGTGCTCGCGAACCAATCTCAGGACAGAACATTGAATGGAAGCTCTAATGAGAAATTCTAAGTTATATGGTTTTAAAGAAAAAGTTTAGAAACGGTTTTTTATGTTAATATCAAAAAACGTTATTTCATAAAATCATAATTTACATAAAAAGAAAAATTAGAAGGAGAAAGTTTTTACTTTAGCTGGACGCTAAAAAGCAAGTGGACATCGAACTACCCATTTGAAGAAGGGAATTCATGAACAAGAGTTGACTTACAAGAGCTGTTTCACGCAATAGCGCTTTTCTATTCGCGGCATTAACAGGGTGGTCAAACGAAACTCGGGCGGAGTCACACGAGAATCAAAGAACTTGGCGAAAATACCTATACAGGATATAATTTAAGTACGTGGCCAAACTATAAGGGGTGATTCCTCGAGTGATTCGGAAAGTTTATATAAACATAGGTCCTGTAATGCTTTGTTTTCAAGATACAAGGTGTCAAACTATTTAAAAAAATAGTTTTTTCGTAAATATCTTAATAATCCTATAGCTGATTTTGTTGAAACTTAGTAATGTTATTTAGGGTAGTAAGGGGCTAGTTCAGTCCTGACTAGATTAAAATTTTTAGATCCAGTGGCGTCCCGGAAGGCATCATAACCAAGAATTTTGACAAGAAAAATGTGCGCCACTGATTTTTTTGCAATTCTTGTAGTTTTTTCTCATTAGGCAACTAAAAGTTTTTTATTTTTAGCAGTGTTTTCGTATCTTACTTCGTTTATGAGAAAAAAACATGAAAATACTTTATTGCAATCAATAAAAAATCAATAAAAAAAAATTTTGTGTTTTATAAAAAATTAACAAACTGTCTTTATTGTTGTCCATGGACATGGAATAAAGTAATTTTAATTAATGATTAAGCAATTAAAATTAAACAAAATTCATCCCTTGAATTTTTTCGCTCAGATTAACTGTTCTTGATAAAACAAATAACGTCATTTTTCCACTACTAATCTATAACATCGCCATTATTGACCGATAATTAACGTTAGAGATCGTTTTTCTCTACCTTATAAGTTATTATTGACCATGGTCAATAATAAGGCATTGAAATCCATTATTGACCGATCTTCAAGAATCTATTTGAACGCAGGTAATTTGATTTTTTGATTCTACAACATGAATTCATAAACATGAATAACTTGAAAGGTGATTTCTTGTTGTTAGGCAACCAGATAATTATCAATACATATTAGATTATTAGAGATGCTTGATATTGTAAAATATCGATACAATCAACATTGTTGCTGCTTCCATCCTTAATTCTGGATGTGTACACAATAATATCACTAACATTTTCTTCGCTTATTTAAAAAAAAAAACGGAAAACTCGTGAAATCTGATGACATAAATGAACAAAAATTGACATTAACAAAGCCACCTAACAAACAACAAAATATTTTGCCAATTTCAAAGCTAACTTGATTAAAAAATATACTTATACCTACCTATAATAATTATTAATACTATAAAGATAAATGTCTTATAAAAGTTTGTAGTAGTGGAAAAAATATTTTTTCCACTACTACGCCATTATTGACCGATTATTAACGTTAGAAATCGTTTTTCTCTACCTTATAAGTTATTATTGACCATGGTCAATAATAAGTCATTGAAATCCATTATTGACCGATCTTTAAGAATCTATTTGAACGCAGGTAACTTGATTTTTTGATTCTACAACATGAATTCATAAACATCATTTCTTGTGGTTAGGCAACCAGATAATTATCAATACATATTAGATTATTAGAGACACCCGATATTGTAAAATATCGATAGGTACAACCGTACAATCAACATTTTTTCTGCTTCCATCCTTAATTCTGGAGGTGTACACATAGTAATATCACTAACATTTTCTTCGCTCATTTTTTAAGAAAACGGAAAACTCGTGAAATCTGATGACATAAATGAACAAAAATTGACATTGACAAAGCCACCTGACAAAACAACTAAATATTTTGCCAATTCCAAGGCGCAGGTCACTTGATTAAAAAATATACTTATACCTACCTATCATTTTTTATAATTATTAATACTATAAAGATAAATGTCTTATAAAAGTTTATAGTAGTGGAAAAAATATTATATTAACCACGGTTTAGACAGCTTATAGCCCTCGCGTCTTAAATCCCTCGTCGCTTCGCTCCTCGTGATTTAAACTTGCCGCTCGGGCAATAATGATGGCTGTCTAAACCTTGGTTAATAATTTACTAATATTAACCACGGTTTAGACAGCTTATAGACCTCGCGTCTTAAATCCCTTGCCGCTCGGGCAATAATGATGGCTGTCTAACCTTGGTTAATAATATTATTATACTATTATTACTGCAGTGTTTTGAAAGTAACAAAAAAGTAAGAATGCCGTGGAAGGAGGAACAATTGTTCAATTGACTTTGACATAACTGACATAACTTTAAGCAGTGCGTAATTGTTTGATGTGTTCTTAAGAGTTTTAAGCTATAAAATTCGTTACAACTCAGAAATGGCCGATATGCATTTTGTCTATGGAATGGCGCAACGCAATCCTCAACGCATTGTAGCAAATAGACAAACATTTGTAAGGTTAAATATGTGTGGACATTTATGGTCCTCGATGTTTCCAAAAAATGGTTGGTCCTGCTATAGTTAATCAGCATCAGTGGGGGCTCATACCTTAGAAATGTAAGCGTTGCACTCACTCATTGGTATAATATTATAATATAGAGAATCAAGGTTCGAATGTTTTAAAATAAATTAGGTAAGTAATTAAATAATGATTAAATTAGTTTTAAGAGAAAATTCATTAACATCGATAAATCCACCTATGTTTGCTATAAATTGCCCAGTTAAATGCTAAACAAACATTTTAAGTCAAAATGACGCAAATTTGACCTCAAAGATTTTTATACCATTCTTTATACAGGGATACCATTTTATATACAGGGATACATTACCTCCAGTGGTCGTGTGGGTAAAAAGCAACGTAAGTTAGAAGTAAAATAGAGTTTAGCAAGTCATTCATCAGCAAGAAGTTAAAAGGGACTAATATTTACAAGGCAACTTTTCGTACTATGGTGCGAACTGCAGCTCTTATATCGGAGTACTTGCCTTTAGAAGTTGCACACTTTTTTGGCTTTTGGACGTCATGCGTCACCAATTTTAAATGAAGATAGAAACTGAATACTTACAAATCGTTTGAAAATAGGAAAACCTTCTAAAGTTGATAATAGTTTCTCTTAGGACAGCGACTAACAATAAAATATAGATATACAAAATAAAATGGGAATTGTTTGTTCAAATTGCTAAACTGGTTTCCATTTGAAAAAACCATTAAGAAAATCAATTAAATTCTTTAATTTAAAAAAAAAACACTTCTTGGTAAGCCTTACGAAGGGGTTTTATTAAAATATAGTTGGTTTAAAGGGGGAAAAGAAATGTTCTAGAACCTTCGTAATAATTTGGTCATGATACTGTAACAATCTTTTTGCGATTGTTACAACCTATCGTAATAATAGTCAAAAGCATAAATCTTAAATTTTATTAATTAAAGTAATCAGTAAATTTAACTACTACGGTCCTGTCAGGCCTCAATCGATCGATATTTCGTTGTCAGCTGACCGGCGCAGCGTGGAGACATGCAAATCTCGCACATGTTCCAAAGGTCAATTATAAGCAAATAAAACCGAAATGCACGGTGAAATCTCCCTTTTATCCCGCGAAAATCCTTAAGAGGCACATGTGAAGTAATGTGAAGGCTGAAGCTAAGAAATAAGGCACTATAGTGCTGCAGACTCGTTCTGGATAAAAAATTAGTAATTAGTATCACATTTAACCCGATGGGGAATCAAAATTCACATGAAATACCATAGGAAAAAACCCAGAACAACAGGTAAATTTGTTTGAATAATTCGCATGAAAACGAGGTACTGATGCCGACCATTTTGTTTTTAGGGTTCTAATTTGCAGTTTTAGTATGCAGTTTTAATTTGCAGTTTTAGTTTGCAGTTCAACTAATATTTCAATCAAATATGCAACAATTCAATTTACAATTCAATTTACAATTCAATTTATCCTTCGATTTGCTGTTCAATTTATAATTTATACTCAGATTATATTCAATTTACGTTCAAATCCTAACCAAACAATGAGGTTATGTCCAGATCGGAATTTAACAATCAGTGCTAACATTTGATTATTGATTAATTCAGTCCATTCTAATTTTCGCGTCTTAAACCCCTCGTCGCTTCGCTCCTCGTGATTTAAACTTGCCGCTCGGGCAATAATGATGGCTGTCTAAACCTTGGTTAATAATATACTAATATTAACCACGGTTTAGACAGCTTATAGACCTCGCGTCTTAAATCCCTTGCCGCTCGGGCAATAATGATGGCTGTCAAAACCTTGGTTAATAATATTATTATGCTATTATTACTGCAGTGTTTTGAAAGTAACAAAAAAGTAAGAATGCCGTGGAAGGAGGAACAATTGTTCAATTGACTTTGACATAACTGACATAACTTTAAGCAGGGCGTAATTGTTTGATGTGTTCTTAAGAGTTTTAAGCTATAAAATTCGTTACTGATATTACAAAATAGTTCAGATTACAAACTCAGAAATGGCCGATATGCATTTTGTCTATGGAATGGCGCAACGCAATCCCCAACGCATTGTAGCAAATAGACAAACATTTGTAAGGTTAAATATGTGTGGACATTTATGGTCCTCGCTGTTTCTAAAAAATGGTTGGTCCTGCTATGGTTAATCAGCATCAGTGGGTGCTCATACCTTAGAAATGTAAGCGTTGCACTCACTTATTGGTATAATATTATAATATAGAGAATCAAGGTTCGAATGTTTTAAAATAAATTAGGTAAGTAATTAAATAATGATTAAATTAAGGTAAAAAATATTTATTGCGATGTAAGATATTAAAAACTAAGCTCACCAATACTCTAGTTTAAAGAGAAAATTCAATAACATCGATAAATCCACCTATGTTTGCTATGAATTGCCCAGTTAAATGCTAAACAAACATTTTAAGTCAAAATGACGTAAATTTGACCTCAAAGATTTTTATACCATTTTTCATACAGGGATACATAACCTCCAGTGGTCGTGTGGGTAAAAAGCAACGTAAGTTAGAAGTAAAATAGAGTTTAGCAAGTCATTCATCAGCAAGAAGGTAAAAGGGACTAAGATTTACAAGGCAACTTTTCGTACTATGGTGCGAACTGCAGCTCTTATATCGGAGTACTTGCCTTTAGAAGTTGCACACTTTTTTGGCTTTTGGACGTCATGCGTCACCTATTTTAAGTGAAGATAGAAACTGAATACTTACAAATCGTTTGAAAATAGAAAAACCGCTGTCTTCTAAAGTTGATAATAGTTTCTCTTAGGACAGCGACTAACAATAAAATATAGATATACAAAATAAAATGGGAATTGTTTGTTCAAATTGCAAAACTGGTTTCCATTTGAAAAGACCATTAAGAAAATCAATTAAATTCTTTAATTAAAAAAAAACACATAATGGTAAGCCTTACGAAGGGGTTTCATTAAAATATAGTTGATTTAAAGGAGGAAAAGAAATGTTCTAGAACCTTCGTAATAATTTGGTCATGATACTGTAACAATCTTTTTGCGATTGTTACAACCTATCGTAATAATTGCCAAAAGCATAAATCTTAAATTTTATTAATTAAAGTAATCAGTAAATTTAACTACTACGGTCCTGTCAGGCCTCGATCGATCGATATTTCGTTGTCAGCTGACCGGCGCAGCGTGGAGACATGCAAATCTCGCACATGTTCCAAAGGTCAATTATAAGCAAATAAAACCGAAGTGCACGGTGAAATCTCCCTTTTATCCCGCGAAAATCCTTAAGAGGCACATGTGAAGTAATGGATTAAAAATTAGTAATTAGTATCACATTTAACCCGATGGAGGATCAAAATTCACATGAAATACCATAGGAAAAAACCCAGAACAACAGGTAAATTTGTTTGAATAATTCGCATGAAAACGAGGTACTGACGCCGACCATTTTGTTTTTAGGGTTCTAATTTGCAGTTTTAATTTGCAATTTTAGTTTGCAGTTCAATTTACGTTCAACTAATATTTCAATCAACTATGCAACAATTCAATGTATCCTTCGATTTGCTGTTCAATTTATAATTTATAATAAGATTATATTCAATTTACGTTCAAATCCTAAACAAACAATCAGGTTATGTCCAGATCGGAATTTAACAATCAGTGCTAACATTTGATTATTGATCAATTCAGTCCATTCTAATTTTCTAAGGGAGAATTCAGGTCGAATTACCCTTTTTACATAATTAAACAAATTCAATTCACATCAAGAACCATCTTACTCTTACTGTTCCATTTTACTATTTACTCTGTCCATTTTATTTTACCCTTGTTTATTTCCCTTGGGTGCCCAACTGTGTAAGTGGTAACCTAATGTTTTAATGGTATGGACTATTATTAGTGATTGGCAGATTTTCCAGGCTACCAGCCGATTATTTGGAATCTGTGAATCCTGTGGCGTGAAGTCGTCGAGTCCAAAACTGTCAATTTTTCTATTCTGTGCCTTTTATTCCATATATTTCCCATTTTAATTCTTATCCTTGTCTATGTGGAGTTAAGCCTGTTGATTTGGCTCCATATTATTGCCCTTGCTTGGACATTGTTTATATCCCTTGGATGTCTGACCGTGGAAGTGGCTAGCTGGCGGATTAATGGTAGGACAACTTAGTGGTTTGCGGTTTTCCCAGGTTTGTGGCCGATTATTAGGAAGCTGTAGATCCGTGGTGTGAAGTTACCCAGTCCATTACTGTCATTTATTCGTGCCTCTTTTTGCTGATTGGTGGACTGAGAGCTAACCGTTGGATATGCTGCTACATGGGAGAGTCCCGGACAGGAACAAATGCCTAACATGAGTACTTACTTTTGACTATAATTTTATCATAACCCTTGATGTGCTATTGTTTAGAACTGTGAATTACCCAGATAGGATTAAACTTATCTAACTGAATTTATTAATTAAAAAGAGCCCATGCTCAATTTGATTGATATTTGAATCGATTGTGCAGAGAACATTTTTTTTGTTTATCATTTGCCCGGTTAATTTCTTGTTTAGCTATCTAGCCTCAACTTTTTACCCGACCCATAGGTCAATCAGCTTAACAATTATATTCTTTTGAAACAGACCAACAAAGACTTGAGAAAGCACCGTTGCCTGTAAATTATAATAATGATTAGAACTATAAATCACCTTGATAAGATTTGATTTAATTTACTTGAATTTCTTAATTAAAAAGAGCCCATGCTCAATTTGAGTGATATTTGAATCGATTGTGCTGCGAACAATTTTTTGTTTATCATTTGCCCGGTTAATTTTTTGTTTAGCTATCTAGCCCCAACTTATATCGACCCATAGGTCAATCAGCTTAAATATTAATTTTTAATGAAACAGTGCAATATAGAATCGAAAGATTTGCCTGTAATTTGTCTTAATAGGACTTATTTTTACTAACCTTATTTCAGCTGCCTAAAGCATTTGATGTCCGTGTAAATTTTTAATAATCAGCGCCTGTCAATAAATTTTGTGAGGATAATTAGTGATTGTCAATATATTTTGTGTATTTTACATTATCTCCCCAATACTGAAAGCTGTTGAGCTTGTTCTACGTAGAATTTTGCAAAATTTTATAGGATTTTATTTTTACATTAAGTGTGAAATCACGATCAAGTGATATTTTGTACCAATTTATTTTCAACGGAAATTGCAATAGCTATCTGCTTTCTTTCTTTTAAATCTGTGTTTTCTTAATAGATAAGCTACTTCTATTTTCCTAAGTTATAAATTTGTTGATTGGTAAACTTGCGTTATCACGCCAAATTGTTGAATAAAAAATAGACTATTTAAACTTGTTAACAAACATATTATTTACACCTATTAATAAACATAAGTGTTTATTAATTCTGTGCTTCATTAAGTCTACTTTTTCTTTCAGATAATTAGGGACCTTATCGATTTTAAGTTAATTTCTTAATAAGTCTTGCTAATCAACTAAGCTGGCAATCTTTTATAGCATTTCTAGCTTTACCTATCTTTTCATTTTCTATCAGTCACTTAAGGCTGGTTGGCGCCCAATATTAACTCTGGAAATTCAATTTTAACTACCTTTCTTTATGCAAACTACGACCCTGCTCTAAGAGCCGAAAAGGCAAAACAGGGAAGCCGTGGTTCTCTTAATTGTGTAATGAAAAAAAACTCTAAGGATATAATCATCAACAAGTTCCATTAAATTTTTATAATTTTTTATTTTTTATTTTTTTCATTATTACAATACCTAGGATTCAACATTACCAAGGCGGTATTGCAAATTATGAGTAAATTAAAATGTGCTAATATTATTAAAAAAAAATTAAGGTATCTCAATACACTGGCCTTATTTCCAAGTTGATCTAGATCCCATGTGGTCCTGATTCTAAATTAACAGGCACCGGAAAAAAACCCAAAATAAAACCCGAAAAATCGAAAAAGCGAGTTAAATATTTGATTTCAATTATTTTAAAATATTTTCTACCTTATCGGCATCAAATTGAAGGGGGCCCCTTAGAACCCGTCAGGGTTCTAGAGTGAACTAACCACAATTTAAATGGAACAACTCAAAGAAATACGCTATGAGATAAATGAGCTACTGAACTGTTATCATAATTAAACGTTACCCCAAATTTTGACAAAAAAAACATCTAAATAATCAAATATTTATTTCGTTCGAGTAAATTTAAAGGAAAACCAAATTTGACTAAAGAATGTACCAAAAATACTATCCATGTTAGGACAGTGGCCTGCAAAACATATGAACATTTGCACTAACTCACTTAACTTAAACTCCACCGATAACATAGAAAGGTAATGTATACAAATATCTTACAAAAAACCATGTAGCATCCCATAAATATACATTCATAGTAAATATGAATGCTACAACACAAATAAATATTCGACTAATTTAAATTAATTTGATTGAAAGGATACAACAGTTAAGTAACTAGATTATTATCTAAAATATTTGGTAGAGCTTCATAAATTAACTTTGCAAAATTCAGGTGTTTTCGTTTCATGATTGCTTATTGTCGTTTCTGAAGAGTAAAATCTAAAAGTTCAATCTGACATAAAATGAATAATCAACTTATAGAATACTTAGTTAATAATTAATTATTATTCAAAGTGATCACGATAATAGGGATTACTTATATCATAAAAATTTTTGGGCCACCCTGTATAATATAAAATATTTTAGAACATGCTTCCAGATCCCTCAAAGTATAATACATCTGATAATACATCTGAACATTTTGATGGAGTTCTTTAGCTTTCCTATAGTATTTTACTCAATTTTTATTTTACCACCCTGTCTTTATAGGTTAAAGCACTCATTATGGTCCTGACATCTTATATCTCTCGGCATTTCACGCCTCCTGATTTAAGGTCCAGAATAGCGCCGATCTAAACCTGTGTTAATAATAATATCATATTATCGGTTTTTGAAACAATTGCAGTTAGTTCCTTGCAAACGGATTGAATAATCAGAAACAAACTTAACAGTAGGGTAGATGTTATCAACATCATAAATATATGGATTCAATAGACATCAAGGGCACTGTGAAGACATAATATTAAGGGTTAGCAAAAGATGTGAATATGAGCATGATAATATAGTTCAAGGTTTAATCCATACGATTCGCAGCTTATACCAGCTGCTGCTATAATGTTGAAGTATGTTTGTTTATGCCCCTTTCACAGGTTAGCACGATTGCCCACTTAGAAAGATTGGCCTACTAAACCTATTAAAAAAATAAAACTTCCCTTTTTCTTCTTTTTACGGGTTTCTATATCCTTCGTTCTACCATAAATTGAAGTTGTTTGTGTAACTACAGGGTAACATTCGGATAATTTGAAAGAAAATGACGCAAATAAAACAGGATAATAATATAAATTCGTTTAGTCTTACCTTGTGATGTACTAAATTATTCCAATTTTATTCGCATCAGGTATTTATATTATATTATTTTAGTTTATATTAAAAAGGTTTAAATAGTGCTTAGGCATATGACACCGAACAAAGAATGATTCCTCGATTTTGTTCAGTGTTGCAATAACAATTATTATTGGCAAAATACCTACATAAAATATTTAGATTATCTAACTATTCTTTCATCATCAATTTAAAAAAATCCTACTAAATAAAAATATTTATGAAATGCAAGGGTTGCCTTTACTCCTGCCAGATCCTCCATCAGACACGTTTCGCCGTATAACAGCTTGTTAGCGATGCTATAGGATCCCATAAAAGGAAAAAGAAGATAAGGCTGTTTTTGAAAACCAAAAACCCAATATCCTACAGAGAATAAAATCAGATGGCTTCATCTCGTGATGTTAGTAAGTAACTTCATTTCTTAAGTATACTTCCGGCCTCTGATAAAGGTACGCTCAGCCCGTGCATAGCGCTGCCTAGCGAGTGATGTGTTGTCTTTGCAAGTGATTTCTTCTAATATCTGTGACTTTGTAAGAGTATATGGACGCAAGTGTGCTTAAGATAGAGCAACCTGGTTTCATCCCCTGTTAAAAATATTGATATTTGGAGATGTTAAAGCTTTAAATAGCTAACTATAATTGACAAGCAGAAGCGTATTCCAACAATAATGCAATACCAAAGATCACTAAGAACTGTACCCTAAGAAAATACTTCAGCCCTTTTCGGTCAACCGGTTAATTGTTAAAAACTTTGTAATTTATTATGAATCCGGTACTAGTAAGCAATAATAAAAACATCACTAGTATATGACTGCGGCAACTTATCGTCGTGGGCAATAGGTTGTCACTCAGTGCGTTACTTACTTACACCTTCCCTTCATCGTTGGCTTGCTTTAGGCGCCACCTGGTTCGATAAAAGTCCAAACCACGAACATGTACCGAATCTTAGCACCTATTAGAAATCTATACAATAAGTAAAACAAAAAATTTCCCACATAAACAATATATTGGTATCACTTAAAATTAAGAATAACTTTACATTATTTAGGTATACGAATGAAAAAACTTAGCCTTTCCGGGCGCAAGAATTTAAGAAAGAATTAAGTATAACCTACGGGAAGATTCTAGATCCTTGTTATTTTCAATTTGGTGTATGGATATAGGAAGTATTACCTCTAACGAAGATAGCCTTAATTTAAATTAATTGATTTAAAAAAAGGGTGCCTACTTAAATTGATTTCAATATTTAAAGGGAAATGGTAAAAAACTGATGGAAAAAATGTCCAGATGGTTTTTAAGACTGGCCAGCGACTCTTTTACACTTTAGCTGGGCCTCCTAACGTGGTATTTATGAAACCATGTTGCAGCTCGTGGCTTGAAGTAACTGGTTATGGCTCATGTAGTTCCTCATCCTTATAAAATCGTATCACCGTGAAACGGTAAAAAACGAACCAATCAACCAACCAAACAAAACCAACCTAACTAAACCCCTAGAAATAATCAATAAACAAAATTACTCACTACATTTACAATAAATAACAAACTAATAAAATAATTAAAGGAGCTTACCTCTAAAAGGAGAGTGAAGAATTCGTGATCTTTTAGAAAAGAAATTGCCAAACGGCAGGTGGCGCGACCTTCTTACTAAAGGTGTTTCGATTAAATGCCACGAGAATTTTAAGAACCACTTCACCCTAAACAAGCAGCGGACTCAAATGTAACATAACCACAAAAAAAAAGGAAGAGGGCAAGAGACACTCTACACTTGGCGGGACGTTTGTTTTACCTCTGATGATCCATCCATCTGTGCAACAGAAATATCGGAGGTTATCCTTACTGGTATGGAAGCCTTCATCCCTTTCTCAAAAAAGTGCCCTTCTAACGGCAAGCCTTGGTTTACCAAAAATTGCGAACGAGCTGTTAAATCAAAAAATTATTTCTACCGACAATGGCGTAAAAATCCTACCGCCGAAAATCGTACCATCTTTGTTAACGCTCGAAACCAATGCAAGCAAACGATAAACCAAAGCAAAGAAGCACACAACCAGAGGATCAGAGACAAACTTCTTGAATGTCCTAGCGGCTCAAAATCATTTTGGTCGGTAGCTAAGGCCGTCAGTCAGAACTTTACCAAGTCAACCATTCCACCTCTAACACGTTCTGATGGCACCATTGCGACCAAAGCACAGGAAAAAGCAAACTTACTGGCGGAACTATTCTCTTCACATTCAACGGTAAATTTTCAGGGAAGTACTCCACCGAACATTACCCCTGTAGAATCGAGAATGCCCGAGATTGTCTTTCGCCACCGCCATGTTAAGCGAATCTTGAGGAGTCTCGACACTAAAAAGGCTTCTGGTCCTGACGATATTCCAGTCATTGTAATTAAGAAATGCGCTGACGGACTGACACCGGTATTTTGTAGGCTTTTTAACTTATCCTACAAAAAAGGAATATTTCCTTCTTGCTGGAAAACTGCGAGAGTCCAGCCCATACCCAAAAAAGGCAAAAAGACCTTGCCAAACAACTATCGTCCAGTCGCATTGCTCTCGGTTATATCAAAAGTTATGGAGAAGGCTATCAACGAAAAATTACTAAAATACCTGGAAGGCTTCAACATTATTAGTGACCGCCAGTATGGATTCCGTAAGTCTAGATCAACAGGAGACCTTCTCGCTTATGTTACTCATGTTTGGAACAACGCAATAGAACACCATGGGGAGTCCCGGGCGGTAGCACTGGATATTTCCAAGGCTTTTGACCGAGTATGGCATGAGGGGCTCCTAACTAAAGTGAGAGCATACGGAATGCCGGTTCAGTTTTGTTCATGGCTGTCGAGCTTTCTTAAAGACCGTTCTCTGCAAGTGGCGATGGACGGATTTCTTTCAGACACATTTAACATCAACGCCGGAGTCCCTCAAGGTTCTACATTGTCGCCCACCCTTTTCTTACTATACATTAACGATCTTTTGGAAAAAACTAAAAATCCTATATATAGCTTCGCTGATGACAGCACACTTGTTTCAACTTTTACTTTGGATGCTCGGACATCGGCTGCTAATGCACATCTCTATAGACAGCAAGAGGTCTCACATCTCAACAAAGACCTGGAAGAAATTTTGTCTTGGGGTGACAGTAACCAAGTAGAATTTAACGCTAAAAAGACCCAGGCGGCAGTTTTTTCTAAAAAAGTTAATGTTGAAGAACCAGATATAGTTATGGCGGGACACTCAATTCCCTTGGCTTCATCAATTCATTTATTGGGCGTTAATCTGGATAGTCATATGTCTTGGCATGGCCACGTTGCGGCCATTGCTAGGGCAGCCTCGCAAAAGCTTGGAGTACTTTTCCGAACAAAGAACCTCTATACACCCCAACAACTTTTGATGCTCTATAAAGCCCAAATTCGACCATCACTGGAGTACTGTTCGCATATTTGGGGCTCTGCTCCTAAACAGACCCTGAGATTGCTAGATTCCATTCAAAGAAGAGCCATTCGCTTGATCGGTGACCATAGTCTGACAAACAACCTGGAAAGCCTTGAACATCGAAGGCAGGTTGGCGACTTGAGTCTATTTTACAAATATTTTCATGGCAAGTGTTCAACTGAGGTTGCCCGCTTAATACCACCCAGAGCGGTGCATGGTAGAAATACACGACGAGCCACTGCAGCCCACCAGTACGTGGTTCAGCTTAGTGTCCCTCGAACGACACTGTTTCAAAATTCTTTCATCTGGAGAACGTCATCACTCTGGAACGACCTCCCTGAGATCGTCTTCCCCAACGAGTATAGTCTCCAAAGATTCAAGACCAACGTGAATCGTTTCCTGCGCACACGCACCGCTCCTAGAGCGCCATAAAGGATTTATCCTGTAGTGCTGTGCCTTATCATAAAAAAAAAAAAAAAAAAAAAAAAAAGATTACGACGATACGGGAGTAATAACTTAAAATCAAGGGTAGGTAAGTCTAACATTCCTCACAATTTTAAAATTGCTACAAGTTTTAACAATAGCGCTTTAAATGAAGTTTACTGTAATTAGTATGCTTCAGATATAGGTGCTAAAGAAAAATTAAATATTTACATATTTCTTATTTCTTCATTAACTTATAGGCAATACCCTTAACATCGTAAAACTCCTTTCTTACATTGGTTAGTTAGTACATTGATATTCTTATTGCATTCTTTAGAGATAGCATTTCTCGGTTCAAGTAAATTGAATTTTCGTATTTACTATGCTCATATAGCCTATAAAGTAGAGTTAAATAAGCTTGATGCCCCGTGTAAAGAAAGTCACGTGGGTTAAAATATGGTTAAGATATTCGCCAGGACCGCATTCAGGCACAACGTCTTGTAACTACTTAAAACTGTACCAGGAGAAATAAATAATTCCCGTACGCTCCAATATAAACAGCCGCATAGGGTTTCTAAAAATAATGACATCCCTTTAACATAATAAACCAAATAAAAAAGATCTTCCACAATTATTAAATTAAACTAAAGGGTTTTAAAATAGTTTTATTTGAGGTATATTAATAAACATTGCCTGACCCCCAATTGAGCCGACACACATAAAATAATTAAGTTTTTTTCTAAAAAATGGCCGACCCATGTGAAACCACTAAACGCATAAAAGTGGGAAACATATCTTCTGCATTTGTGTGCAATGGTTTAAAAATAAGCGACGCAATGTCCTAAATTGCATTTGCCACATATTAAACGACCTTTTAGATGCGGTTATGTATCTAAATATTGGCGGGCGAATTTTCATTTTAAAGAGAGCTTCTCGTTTTTCTTGTGAGACTTTTACACTCTCAAAGTTTTAGAACTGCCGCCAACTTAACTTTGACACATATCCATAGACAAGGCAGATGCGCTTACGTGGGGGATAGATAGGCAATGTAACATACAAAATTGGTTCCCTAATAGCGCCATACGCGACCGGTTGAAGAACTAAATGTAGGGCATAAATAAAGTAAATAATGCTTTATATTGTTTCCACAAAAGTAACATTTATATATTTTTCTAGAAGCAGAAGAAATTTAAACCTTGGAGATCTATCCATCTTTGTCTTTGTTTAATATTCTACGAATTTTCAATTTCATCGTATACCAATATTGATCTTTATCCCATTCTACCTTCATTTTTCCACATCAATTTAACTCTAACTATTAATCTCTTTAATTTTACTTTACAGTATCAAAATTTAAATTTCCCTAACTTCCCGATCATCAGATACTTGTTTTGACATCAATGTATTACAACAATATTTTACCAATGTTAATTTTACTTCTTTCTGCCTTCACTTCGCAACATTAATTCAACCCCAACTCTTCACCTCTTTAGTTCTACTATACATTAACAGAATTAAAACTTTTCTCCAACTTCTCAATTATCGTGTCCTTCTATTTCACATCAATATAATACTAAAACTTTTCAATAATTTTCATATTTTTTTACAACTGGTCTTTATTAAGCATGACTTTGGATTATTGACTTCTTAAAAGTTGAAACCACTGGTCACAATTCAGCACAAACCTCTACTTACTTATATCAACTTTAATGAGCAAAGCTACTCTGGTAGATCACTGTAGCCACTGATGATGAACATTTCTATGATCGAAACATATTAAGTTCTAATAACTTTTAAATATACAGGGTGTTTCAGAAGTACGGAACGTAACTTAAGGAGGCTGATTCCTTATGATATTCTAAGAGAAAAGTTCCTGTGAACATGTATCCTGAGTTGGCCCGTTTTTGATATACAGGGTGTTAAAGTTTTAAAAAGAAATCGGTTATAGTCGTGCGTTTTATTAGAAGGTGGTCATTTTCAACATTTGGTTTGATTAACTATTGCATTTTTTTGTATCATTATTTATAAAAATAATTTTATTTTTAATTTAAATGTTTAAATTAACTTTACCTATTTTTTTGTACATGCAATAAAGTAGTTTCTATTCTTTCTCTCGAAAACGAAGCCAGATACGAAAACACTTCAGGGAACAAAAGAGTTGAACTATTAGTTGATAAATCCGAAACAAACATCAAAATTAGAAAAAAGTCAGTGGCGCACATTTCTTTCTCAATAATATTCGTTGGTGCTCCCGGGGACGCCATTGGACTTAATAAATTTGATCTAGTAAGGGCTAATTAAGCCCCCTGCCATTATAAATAACGGTGTCAAATTTCAATTAAATCCGGAAAATGGTATTTAAAAAATTATAAAAAACCGCTTTTGGTTTTTAAAGAAAGGAATCACCCCCTTAAGTTATGAAGTTACGTATCGTACTTCTGAGATACCCTGTATAATGTGGAGGTAGACCATCTGTGTTTAATTTGTTAGTATCCAATGTTATACACAAATATTTTGCAACATCAGCATATTACTTATGCTAGCAGGAATTATATTGTTTTTTTTTTTATAACATGACGTGGCCAATTATTATATTAGCAGTGTGGTCGTCAGAGGGGCATATGGTGCCGTATCCAATTCAGGGATTTCAAAGGTATATGTGGTAGAGGACTCGCCCTAATAGCCTGCTTCAATTTCTTTTATTTCATCTTCTTACCTAATACCATAGATTAACCTGTGATAAGGGATTAAAACGAAGTTATTCACTCGGGCCCGACAGATTGTGTAGTGAGCTTTTGTTTCTTGTTCGAACTTCTGTGGGACCTTATCTAAAAATATTGTTTGATATGTGAATTATTAATAACACAACACCGGAAGACTGGCGTAAGGCTATTGTTGTTGCCATATATAAGTCTGGTGGCAGGTCAATTCCCCTAAACTACCGACCTATTAGCTTAACATGTATCGTGTGTAAAATCTTTGAGCAACTTTTGTCAAATTTTGTTAGAAGAGAGTTGGACAGTAAAAATTTATTCTTTTCCAACCAATACGGCCTTGGACCTAATTATTCATGCGAGTCAGCTCTTGCATCTTATCTTTTGTTGGTGATCTGATTAACTCTGTCGATGGCGGTGTGCAGATGGACGCCGTCGTCATCGATTTCAGTAAGGCTTTTGATGTGGTTTCACATGACATACTGCTAAATAAAATTGCGGAACTAAATATTGACAAAAGAGTAATATCTTGGTCACATACATTTTTAAACAGTAGAACACAACAGGTGAGAGTTGGTGACAGCAGTGTCATTGGCCCTCTGGCTTTTATAATTTTTTTTAACGATATCTATACTAACATCCATTCAACTATACGTCTTTTTGCTGATGATTGTACCATCTACAGAGACAAATTAGGGATGTTAAAGATTGTGAAACTTTACAGAGTGATTTAAAAACACTCCAGCACTGGGTAGATGTAAATTGCATGAAGGTAAACACTAATAAAACTCGGCAGATTTCCTTCGGTGAGAAACGTTTTCACCACAATTATGCTCTCAATAATGAAAACATCTTAACAACCAATGTTATCAAATATGTCGGAGTATATCTTACTTCATCTTTAAATTGGTCTGAGCAGGTTAATAAGACGGTGGCGTGCTCAATTTTGTGATGCGCAACTTAAAAAAAGGCAAGTCGAGCCTCTAGAATTAAAGCCCATCTGACCTTGATCAGACCATTTTTAGAGTACTGCTCATCCATATGGCATCCCCATCAGCAGACTCTGAAAACCCAGTTGGAGATGGTCCAAAGAAGGGCTGTTCGCTGGGTTTATTTGAATTTCTCTCACTCCTTTAGTCCCACTGCTGCATTGAGGGAACTTGGGTGGCCATCGTTGCACCAACGCAGGGAATATATCTTGAAGGTTCTCATGTATAAGATCTATAATAGGTTACCATCTTGGATAGAACTTTCTGATACAATCGCTAAACCTAACTACCACTCTAGAGGGGACCATGAATTTAAAATTAGAAAACCTTTCTGGAGGACTGATGTCGGTCTTTTCTCGACATTGGGATTGGGTGTTGACCTATGGAATCAATTAAAATTTTTTGACGGAACAATGCCTACTCTGCAAAATTTTAAGAGGCGTTTGAAAATTGCTTAAAATTTGTAACACAGCGCATTGTGCTTACTTTTACTTACTTTTGTATGTTATATAAATATTGTCTTATTGTTATATTTTATATTTTATTGATATAATTTATATTTTATTGATATATTTTATATGGTATTGTAAATGTCTCTACAGATTATATTTTGAGTGTCCTAATTATTTCTGTACTTAGCATCCACAAGTGTTTATACTGCTGTTGTGTTACACATAAATAAAAAAAAAATAAATAAATTTGTATTTTTGTTATTCTCAAAACCGTAGTCTACTTTAAAAGAACGCCTTATAGTTTTTCTGTACTTTAAGTGCAACATTAATATAGTGCAAACATAATATACTTGGTGGTAAAGACAGACCTTTATTTCTATTTACAATCTCGCCACAGAATATGGACTACTTCTTAAATAATATACTTTTGTTTTTTAGCATTATTTTTGTCTAACAAGCATGTGAGATCTAAATAAAACATATTTTTAAAGATAGTTTGGTTAGTATATTTTTACCATAATCAATGGAAATTACATAAATATACCCAATTGGTTTTATCTACTAATATTATGCATTAGCAATGTAAATGTTAAAATGCAATGATGTTTTAAGTATTTAGAACGAAGCGCTTAACAAGTATTTAGTATAGAAAATAAGTAAAAAAAAACTGTCAAATGCACATATTATTCAAATAAACTTCCACTTCCTGCAATGCAGTTTTTAAATATCAAGTTTTTGATTTTTATTTGAAACGAACGTTATACGATCCCTGTAAATGCGTGACGTAACTCTTTGTGACAGAAAGCTAAAAGAAGATATATTGTAACTGAGTCGAAGGAACATTTACTATCTATTAAGTGTTCCCATAAGGTAACATTTTAAAACTTTATATTTTTACTCTTGTAATGCAAAACAAAATAAAATATTAACAATTGCTATAAAGTAGAGCACGTTTAAAAATAGCAAAATAAAAAAGAAAGTTGATAATGGTTCTGGAGAAACGATAATTCCGGCATTAAACCTCCACGTAAATATAGGGAATTTAAAATGCCTGCCAAAATGTGCTTTTAGTTTCCCGTTTTTTTTTTAACCAACAATCAATTCACAAAATTAAAATCACAAGGACTTTATTAAGGGGCCCCATTTTGACAAAAAAAGTTAACTCAAACTTCAAAGAGAAATAATTGGTTTTTAAAACTTATCATAAATTTAGTTGATTCAAAACTGTTTCAACTCTTGACATTTCAGGCCCAATTAAATACCTATATTTTTGTGCAAGGATTTATTTTTGAACCTGAAATAAACACCAGAAAAAGATGTTAGGTAAAGCTGTTACACTACTGGTATAAGTTGTACTATTAATAATATATGCTAACCGGAACTAAACAATTTCTTGATAATTAAACTTTGAAGAAGACTGGATTGTTTTAATTACAGTAGTTAATAAATGTCAGTCAAAGTCAACGCATTAACATTCCTTAGTTGTTGAATCGTATTTAAAATGCGTATATTCCCTACATAAAAAGCTCGTGATCTCTTTATAACTACTTGTTAAAATCTAGCTGGTTTTTGTCGTCATCTTGATGTGAACGAGTCTACAATAGTTAATTTGGTACCGACTAATATCGCTAGGGCTGTAGCAAAATTGGTCGATCTAACAGTGATATTGTCAATAAAGTGGCGGCCTCCATACAACAGTACTATTTTTCACACCTCCAGACAACTATACGTTGAGATTTTGGACCACTGAGCCACCCAGTGTCAGATCATTTAAGCAATATTTAACACTTTTGATGTGTAAATACCCGAACCTGGGATGGACAGGGCACCTTCGGTATTGCCGACTTGCTCACCTTACTACCCTCAGGAGTGTTTAGTTCATATGATATCTGCCTACCTGCTCCCCCCAAACCCCCGGTAGTATCGTGGCCACTTGACATCGACATGCCCGGTATCCTACCCTCGTCCCCTGAGCTCCGCTTGCGTTACGAAGAAGACGATCCCAGCAGGGAACTTGCTAGGTTCCCTCCTGGCCATGTGGTACCCTAAAAGGAAGTACCAAATATATGTAACCTTTGTGAGTTTGTAGCCCTATGTTTTTTTTATTATACCCCCGTATGACACCCCAACCCCAAGTTGTGACAGTATTGCTGAAGTGCTTGGTAAAACCAAAGCGACCATCCAGTATAATTGGTGGCAAACTGGAGAGTAACGAAGAAGATGAAGTCAAGGCGAAAAATGCTACAGCATGGCTGTAGTGAATCGATTTATATCGTTAATACTCCAAGATTGGCCTTAGAACAACAAAGAAACTTGAAGAAGTTCGTGGAACCAGAGTAAGGAAGCGTAGAATTAATAGAAGGCTCAAAGAAGTTGCTTTAAAGTCGTGTAAGCCTACACAGGCTACAAAACTTTAGAGGAGTCATCGAGTAGCACGACGACTAGCCTTTGCTCAAGAACACCAAAATTGAAATGACATCCCTGTCGTCAAACAACCTGAGCACTTTAATGTTACTCCTACTGTCTCTCTCGGTGGTGGTTCAATAATGGTGGTGGTAGGCATATGTTTAGAGGTACGCACGAAGTTAGTGGTGATTGATAGCGTCGCTCTAACTGCAGATAAGTGACATTCTGCAACGCCATGTCGTACCTTCTGCCCCACATATCGGAGTAAATTTCCTCTTTATGCACAACAATACTCTTTCGCACGTGGCTCGTTATGCAATTGTTTCTTTCTTTTTTTTTTGTTCCTTAAACCGAGTAGAAATAGCGACAATGAATTGGCCTACATGTTCTCCAACCTTAAACATCTAGGGCATACTAGGTAGATGACTTCAAGACTTCTCGCCGTCCAGAACCGAGAAGAACTAGGAGCTGCATTAATTGAAATGTGCGAGAATTTGCAACAAGATATGATCGACATCATCATCAGAACTAAGGGATCCCTCTAGTTGAATGCACAGTTTCATATTTTGTTTTGCGACGGGTACTTAATTTCAATTTTCGGTAAACCGCTAAGGGAATTTGATAGTTCGAAAGTTTCTTTCCCCTCTCTACTTAAGAAATATTGACAGTGTTCTAGAAACCGCCATTTTGTTAGAATCTTGCGTCAACAAATTTATTGCACGTTGAAGTACTTAAAAAGCTTTCTAATGATGCCTTGATAATTTTTCACCACTAAAAGGAAAGAAAAGCAAAATAATTTTATTGCACCACATGCAATAATCTTCTAATAACATGGTAAACTACTTCTAAATTTTCTTTCTCTCTTACAATTACAATTTTACAGGATTTTTACATTTTAAACAAAACCTTACAGTTGCCTTCTGATTTTCAGCTGCACTGCCTAAGAAATTCCCATAATACTTTTAAATTAAAATCACAAAAAATATTTTTTATGTTCAAAACTAAAAATAATTTTCATACCTTAAAAACAAACCACAAATGCTATAGAAACCTCAAAGGCATACTAAGTGAAGAGAAACAAAGAACATACCACACGGGTTCCCCCGGAGTCCTTCCTTGTTGCAATTTTGGAATACACAGAATACATTGTTTGGAATAGTATAGAAAATTAAAAGATTCTTCATCAAGTTCTTTCTTTAATTTACTTCACTTTAATATTATCTTTAAAATCTACAATACGCCCCTTTTTTAATATTTTTAATGTTTTTAATAATATATTTCAACTATAGCCGCCATACTGATTGTTTCTCCTGTGTCATAGCGTAAATCCCGAACTCTATGAATTTCTTTTTAATTTTAATGCTGAAAATGACCTACTAGGTTGGTCCAATTTATATTAAAAAGAAAAATAAGTTGTTTCTATCAAGCGTCCAAATGGCCTAGTTTTGTCCGCTTTAAAGTTGTAATTTGTGTACCCAATCGGAGCTTCATACGTTAAAATTTAGAGGTCGCCTAGAAGTAGATTTTTAATAATTAATATTTTTATCAGAAATAAACAATAATGACAGCTAATTTGAGATCTGCACCGGCTAATTGTCTTTCCAGAAGGACAATCTCCAGGGAGTTAATAGCTAGACATCCCCGTGGTCTAGACGTCCTCCAAATGGTGCAGCTTTAGTCAGCTAGCAGAAGGCAAAACTTTGACATGCAAAGCAGTCTTAAGGTTTATGTATGTGTGAGAAACCTCTCCAAATTGTATGAACAGTACTTATGTCTTGAAACGCGTCGTACTCGTCAAAACCACCATGCTTGAGGATATATTTTTAGGTAACCTGAAAGAATTATTTAATATCGCCGGTAAACATGCTATAATAAAAGTAAAAACCGAAAAAAATTAGATATCCCTTAAAAAGTAGAGAGATGTTTTCTCAGGTAGCCTGAGTGGGTCTGATTTAAAGACAACAGAAAAAGAAATCAAGAAAAGCAGTAAAAAGATATTAAGGCGAGGAACAATATGAAAAAGGGAAAGGAAATATGTTTCTGAGCATATAATATCAATTTCTATATCACCTGGACAGGAACGGATCAAGAATATCAACCTATAGCGTCAACTTCTACAGAAACGTTCAGTACTATACCATCAAAACGACCTAAATGCATATTCGAATCACCTGAAGTCGTCGGCGTCGGAGCTTTCGATTGTGTTAATGTTCTCGACAGAAGAGTGGCATTTATTCCTGAAACAGTTGCAAAAGTGCTTCGACACAATATTTAAGAAACCCTCCCGAAGCTCTATTAGAGGATCTAGGAGACAAGTTAGACAGGAAGCTGCATCATCTAAAGGGAAAGGGTCATCTCTTGGGAGCTCTACTAAGCATATTACCATAAAACATTTTTTGAGTATCTACCGCATGCTTTTCAAAAACAATATTCTATACATGATTATTGGAAGCTTCTGGATCTGTCTCTTTTATTTCTTAGTGAAGAAAGTGGCAGTGAAACAATTCGAGCTCCTGGGCCGACATATCATGCAGATGGATGGCGAAGGCTACTGAAACCCTAAAAATTTGCCTGTTTTAAAGCAGTTTCAGCTGATACCTGATGAATAAAAAAATACCGTAAATCTGACTTTTTTTTTCATGTTTTTAACAGGCCTAAAATAGTTAGGCTTTACAAATTATCTGATTAGCTTTAGTTATTAGTCTAGTTTTCCTTGTAAGATATTTTACAATTTAATTTATTTTAGAACACCCTGTATATAAAAGGATATATCTACCACACCGTGATATTCCAATAATCCTTTTTTACTTATCTGGTTAATTTGATTTGATTGATTTAATAAGTTTTTATGAATTTTGCTAACATTTATTTTAAGTACTTTTTTCCTTACTGCCTCTAGAAATATTCATTATTGACCGTTTTTTAACCTTAGAGATTGTATTTGTTTAGCTCTTGTTCCATTATTGACTTAGGTCTATTCTTAACACTAATTGAGTTGGCTTCATGCTTTAGGTAGCTTTTATGAAGAAAAAAAAAATCTATCTATCCATCACTTACATATAAAGTGAACATAATTAGTTCGATTTTAGACTAATAAAGTACCTTATTAACTCACTAGTGGGTTGTGGTAAAATATGCATTAATCTCGGCAATCATTCTACGTTTATTATGCAAATGAAACTCACGGAAACAAATGTAACAAAGCTTTAATGCTAGAATAATAGAATAAAAATTTAACATGTGTAGGTATTATACAGGGTTATCTAAATTAAGTGTCCACCATTGGTAACTTTGTTATTATTAAAGATACAGAATAGTGTAAATTAGCAAACTATTAGTATTTTTAACGCTCATTAAGATGGAATAATAAAAAAAACAAATGAACATCACATTTTCGAGTTTGGACGAAAATTAGGATTTTTTTAAATGGAAACCCCTATATAATATTTTTTTCTGTTAGAACTCTGAGTTTTAAACAAAAAAGCTTATAAGTAATTTTCTACTGAGATGAAAATTAATGAGGTTATGAAGCTCAAACTAAAACAGCTAAGTAAGTTTTACAAACTTTATTTTAGACATTTATAAGAAAATGAAAATAAAAAATCACAAATTTTTTTTTAGAAGATGCTCAAAAACACCACCCCGTTTTTCAATACATTTTTGTGCACGTTTCTGAACAGCTCGAACTACTTTAAGTATGGTCCCACCATCTATCTATTTTATCTTTTCCCTAACTGCAGTCTTTAAGGCGTCGACGTTTTCGTACCTTTTCTTGTAAATTTGGTTCTTTAAAAAACCACATAAAAAGAAATCAAGCGAGGTCCGGTGATCGGGGAGGCCACTGAATAGAGCCATTTGTGCCTATCCACCGATCATTAAGAATAGTACTTAAAAGTTGATAAGTACCTCTGTAGTTGTGCGCAGGTGCGCCATACTGCTGAAAATGCAAATTCAGTATAGGTATAAGGTCCAGTTCGTCTAAGAAATTGTTCAGCATTTCAATGTATCTTTCACCAGTAAGGGTGCCCACATAAAAAAACGGACCGACAATTCTGGAACCAATTAAGCCGCATCAAACGTTAAAACTGAAACGGACTTGTGGAGCTCTTGGTTGTACTAACAAAAGATTTTCCTTTGACCAGTAATGATGATTTTTTCTATTATACATTCCACAATTTGAGAAATTAGATTCATCTGTCCATAAAATATAACGAAAGTTTGGCGACTTCTTTCTGGATCCCCTGGCAAAAGCGTTTAAACTGGTCGGTACTTATAGGGAAAAAAATTTGTATTTTTTAGAATCCTATGCACAGTACCATAGGACAAATTAGAGTCCTTGACAATATTTGGTATTGAATTGTTACGGTAGGCTTCAAAATATGGAATAACTGCGATTTCCGTGGCCTCGCTTATTATGAAATTTTTGTTTGTCCTTGTTTTGGCAAAAACACTCTCATTGCCTCTAAATTTTCGGTACAGTCTCAGAAAATATCTCTCATGTGGTTGAATGCGAAGTGTTCTTTTGTTCTGGAAGAAACTTTTCTGCACACTAAGTAAGAAGCTAACATATCACAATATTCCTCATGGGTGAAAACCATTTTTTTAAAATTAATAATTGACACAACAAAAGTTATAAGCGAAAAACGAATTAAAGCATACTAATGTTTGACATTACTTGATAGAGAGCGTTATCATTGTTTTCCAAAGCCTCCTTAATATGAAACCGCATTTCTGCCTTCTGCGATTCATCACTTATCTTAATTCCATCAAATCGTAAAGATCACGTGGCTTTCATAGCCTTCTTACTATTTTTACTGTAAATATTTAGAAATTGTAATTTCAACGTCATTTTTGACTTTAGGAGAAAATTACTTATAAGCTTTTTTGTTTAAAACTTAAAGTTCTAACAGAAAAAATATAATATACCATTTTAAAAAATCGTAATTTTCGTCCAAACTCGGAAACGTGATGTTCATTTGTTTTTTTTTAATCTTCCTTCTCAATGAGCGTTAAAAATATTAATAGTTTGCTAATTGAGACTATTCTGTACCTATAATAATAACAAAGTTACCAATGGTGGACACTTAATTTAGATAACCCTGTATTGAGGTGCCATTATTTTATCGAGATTCAAAAAATATGCCAATAAAACATCTTCGTTCACCACGCAGGCACATCTTGTTTCACACCAGTAGATAATTTCTTTGAAGGCTTTGTCATAACTATCTCTTGACTTGTGGGGAATAATAAATGAACACACCAGGTCCGCTTCTTTTTAAATTTCAGTTATAGTTTCTTCAATATTTTGAGAAAGTACCCTCGAAGATTGCAAAGACAATATTTTTATTTACTGTCTTCAAATTTTTGTTACTAATCAATTCCATAACGACAATAATCACCCTATCCTACTTTAACGTGTCAAATTTGTCATTCAAAAATACGTCAATTAAAATATAATACAGTGTTATCCAGTTCACATTAAAACAATATTTTTCTATTTTTCATTAATATCTATTGGATAAAATTTTGTATGGAACTCGTATGTTAAGTCATATAACTAACTTGGGAATAACTTTGTTGACCATATAACACACTTGTACTATAAATAGGTTTTATTAAACTATAACATCATAGTAATAATAAATCAATTAGTCCTAACCGATAAATTAAAATAATATAATTCGAATTAATTTATAAAAGAAAATTTTCTTTCCGTGCTGTATTTTCCAAAAATATTTGGTAAAACATTATTTGTAGCCTTGACCAGTTCCGCAAGTTCGCTTCTAATGCATTATAATGAAAGGAACATTCTGACATCTTCAAGACTACGTATTTCATAATTGGAATTATCGCGGTTTACAATCTATGATGCAGCATCTTTTAAACCACACGTAATTAAAAAAAATTAAGTTTATGTTTCTTGTATCCGCCTTACCCGAGACCAAACAGTTATTGTGCTAATAACGATATTGTATATTTTTAAATATATAGTTTGAATAAAATTACATCGAAACTAAAAAGAGGACAACAATCGTATAAGACCCCTAAGGTCGAGTTACTGGTCGAAGACAATATTTAGGGACTGAGCCTAGCAAAGTCTCCAATGTTGTCTGAGACTAGAAATCTTAACAGCACGCGATGCTCATACTACCTGTTTTACGACTATTATTTAAAAAATTTGAAAATTATTTAAAAAAATCGGCTATTTTTATAATATCTCTAAATTATTGATAGTATCTATGTATCAACGGAATTACAAGGGTCTTAATTATCGAGGGCAAAGTTTCTGGCCTGAGGTAATTCAGATTTAATAATTCCCGTGGTATATAGATAATTTTATTTCTGACCGAATTTAATAACATTTTGCTTATTTTCAAAACGGAATAAATGTTTAAATTTTTAAATTCATTCTTTTCGATACGCGTATTTGCATTGACAGCCATAGGAGTTTTGGTTATACCTATATTATTTATTTATAAACTGACATTTGTTCTCAGTCGCTTGATTTTATATTA
Source organism: Polydrusus tereticollis (assembly GCA_963920685.1). NCBI lineage: Eukaryota > Metazoa > Arthropoda > Insecta > Coleoptera > Curculionidae > Polydrusus > Polydrusus tereticollis. The sequence goes on along the minus strand of OY987328.1, from coordinate 50,783,181 downwards.
AAAAAGCATCTTTTACACTTTATTTCGATAGAGGATATATTGAAAATGCTGAAGAAGCAAGAATGAAAGGCTGAAGAAGCAAGACAATCATTACTTCCTTCTAAAAGTCAGGCTCTATATCAAAAAGATTATAAAATATATCTGAAGTGGCTGGCACGGAGAAATTTTATGCCAGGAAATGCCAGAGAAACTGTATTCCTTGCATATTTTCAAGAAATGGAAAGGTATTTTTAATATTTTCGATATATTTGGAGACAATTGTGTTTATCCGTTGCAGTCAGAAACGTATAGTCCCAGTTTTTTATGAACTGCATTGTAAAAGCTAGAGCCGATGGTGACCATACAGGAAAAACATTACCAAATCCAATGAATTAGAGGTCTCCTTAAAGCGAAAGAGCAAGGGTTATAAACCGATAAAGTCAGCTATATTATGCCCTAAAAATGTCGTTAGACTTTTAAATGGAACTCATTTATTGCTTAAGGTAATTTTTTCCTATTGTTTTTCAATTTGTGTGTATTTATTTTCCTTTATTTTTGTTACAGGTTGTTTTACCTATGAGTTATTTTGGAGGATACAGAAGTCAAGAACTTCTAAACATGAAGATAGCGGATATAGATAGAGGACCGGGATTCCGGTACGATAGTAAACATACCGAAAACTAAAATATATATTATATTTAGAACAAAAGCGTCAAAGGTGAAAAAACCAACCAACTTTAATAATGATGAAGACAAAATTATTTTTTCAGAGTCCACAAAATTTTTGGGAGTACAGATTAATGAATTTCTAGATCGGTCGTTTCATATCAAATGTCTTTCACAGAGACTAAATGCTATTTGCTATAGTATTCGTGTTACTGGTAAATACATGAATAAGAAAACTTTGAAAATATTATATTTTGCTAATTTTGAATCCTGTTAAAAATATGGGATAATGTTTTGGGGAAGGGATAGTCAAATTCAAAGTATATTAGTAATTCAGAAGCGATTAGTTAGAATAGTTGAAAAATTAGATTTCAATGTATCGTGTCGGTCTGTTTTTAAAAAATTGGAATTATTGACGGTATATGCATTGTACATTTATAAGTGTTTAATGTTCCTCTTTAAAAATAGAAACTGTTTTCAAGCACCGACTAGTCATCAAGACCAGACAAGAACTTTAAATATCAACTATCCCATACACAAGCTAACCCTTACTGAAAAGTCACCCAATTATATGTGTTTAGAAATATTTAACAAACTACCAGAAAGAATAAAAAGAATAAGCAATGAAAAACAATTTAAGAAAGAAATTAAAAAGACTTTAGTAAAGTCGGAGCCCCATACTATGAATGATTTTTTAGATATACAGGGTGTTATGGAAATGACTTATTATATTTTAAGGGGCCACTCCTGAGGTGGTCTAGAGTTACACTTGATAGTTTTTTTTTCTAAAATCGGAAGTATTTTGAATTTTGTAAAATACCTTAAAACCGGACTATGTGCGCCTTCCATGATAGTTCAATGCCCCTGAACACATGTGTTTTTGACAAGACAAACTGCTGGAATGGTAATTGTTTAGTTTAGTGCAATTAATGTTGAATTTTGTGCTAAAATTTCGTATATAGACTAATTGAGGGTAGCTGATCACAATTTTCCTTTTGCGTTTTTACGGCAAATGCACTGGTTTTGAGAAAAAAAAATGTTAAAGTTTTTCACTTACAGGTTAGGGTATTCTTTTGTAAGGATGTCTTCAATTTCCTAGATTTTATGGTTTTCCCTTCAAAATATGTGATAAAACTTTCACCAAACTATCTGTTTATAAAATAAGAACAACATTTTAGCAAAAAAACAATGAAAAAGGCACAAATTTAATTAAATTCGTTGTTAATACGCCGACAAAGTAGAACCGTCTCTTTTCAGATTCATTGCACTCACGTTGCCAGATTGTTCTTCTTTTTCTTGTAATTATTAATGGCTTCCATCCAGGAGAATGATATGCTAGCTCGAGCCAATAGGATTCATTCAATTAATAAAAATGAATTGTAAAGTATAGGCAATTTATAATACACTAACAATCTGACAACATGGGTTTTGCAGTTTGCTTCTGCTTTTTTGGCCAGCTGTCAGTGAGCTGTCTCCCGTCTTTCCAGAACGTAAAGTTTTCTGTTCGCTTACAAGTTATCCCGTTTTTCAGAGTTTCCTTGTGGCATATTTCGTTTATTTCAACTCAGAAGTGTATACTATGACTCCGACAAGTAATATTTTATTGGAAATATCAACATTTTAGGATTACATGCAAAATAACATACCGGTGAGTTAGAAAAACTTTAACATTTTTTTTCTCAAAACCAGTGCATTTGCCGCCTAAACGCAAAAGGAAAATTGTGATCAGCTACCCTTAATTAGCCTATATACGAAATTTTACCGAAAAATTCAACATTTCCACTAAAGTAAACAATTACCCAAATCAGCTGTTTGGGTCATTGGCGCGTAGGTGTTTTGGACCTAAATTTTTGAAGGCATTTTTCTCGAATTTCTAGCTTCGAGCGCCATTTATAGCAATTTTTCCCCAATTCGTCTCGACCTATATATTTACGGGTTAAAAAATAATAAGTCATTTCCATAACACCCTGTATAATTCTTTAGGATTTTTCTTTTATATGAGGTCATTCCATTTTGTGTTTATAATTTTATGTAAATTATGTAACATGATTTGAAATAAAGAAATTAAGTAAATAATTATAGGTAAGTAAAATGGCTGCACCGAAAAAATTTACAAGTGTGGATGAAAAAAAATTCTCTGCTTTGCCTTTATTAAGATGGTATATGTTCTTGCGTTCTACAGGTATTGAAAGATTTTTTTACGTTTGTGACAAAATGAATGAACATGTCAACCAATTGGGAAGAACATGTTTAGAAAAATCCCCATCAAAATCGCAATGTAGTTACGATTGTCAGACACGTCTTCCTATACGGGACACTGTCTTCGTCGGCGTCGCCCTTCTGGTACTGCCCCGGCGGCTGCCGCGCTGTAGGAGCAACTAAGACTAACTTAAAGAGGTATGGAGGTTGGAGAAGTTCTACGGTGGCGGAGGGATATTTGGAGAAGAGCATTAAATTAGAGAATAAAACGACGCGGATTTCATTTATCTTACCATCGCGAAACCAAGACGATGTAAGCTATAAGAAATAAAACATTTTACGTTTACTTTATTATTGTTGCCATGTATTTGCTTGTAGTTGTTTTTGAAAACTGTGATGTCATTGTGAAAAGCGACATATTTCGTTTATAGTATATTACTTACTGTTCTTTTAGCCTTAGTAACCAGTAAATGGAACTTACAAAACAGACGTAGTAAATTGATAGTAAAACATGTATTCTTGCGACCAAAAAATACTAGTACAAGAAAAAAATCAAGATATGTTGCTTCTAGACTTTTATTAGAGCCGTTCGAAAAGGCCAGTGGTATCTATGATTCCACCTTGCCATACGTTAATATACGAGGTAAATATAAAGGTTTTTAAAAGGCTCTTTACCTCTTTCTTTACCATATGTATTTATTTTTAAAGATTATTAGTAAAAAGGAGGAAATTAAATAAAAGGAACAATAAATAATAATAACTAATATTTCGTCATGGCACGGTTGCTGTCGATGACGACTTGTAGACGCCGTGGCACTAATCCAGCTCCGAATATTTTTTCCAAAAACTTAGATCAGTTTTATGGGTACGTCTCTCGTTATATCTCATGTTTTTGGTTCTATATAGGTACAGGAATTTTGCCGTTGTTGCACGATTGTATTGTTTTTTCGTCAGAAAAGACTATACTCTTTTCCGTAAATTGACTGGTTGAGATTTTCCCTATTATCCCTATCCCTATTATATATAGAAAAATCTACTCTTCTCTGTTTGTTTTCATCAGTCAAAAATAATTTCTTAGCAGCTCATCCATTGTCACAATCGGGTTTTCACCACAATTATTATAAAATATATCAACTACGCATTCGGATACTCTCCAATATCAACTAGTATGTTATTGTCCTCGCACCTGCAACGTGTGCGTATAATGTGGTAGTAGTGGTGGTAGTGATGTTAGTGGCCGTGTCAAATCCACAATCTTGTACTTTTTTTAAAATTTCTTTGAAAACGTCTCAAGGTGGAACCATTAAATTTTCTCAGCAATTCGACAACTATTTAGGCTTATTGTTGAGATCAAATTCGAATATACAAGGTGTTTCGTTTAGACCCTGCAAAACATCAAAGTCAAAATTCAAAAATATTCCTATGATACACCATAGAGGTCGCAAAAGTTGATTGAATCGTTTTGAAATTTTTGATATTGTAAAGAACCGTCGTCATCCAAACGATATTTAAATTCAGCCAGATCGGAAAGTGGCAAGTATTTTATTTTATTGCTTAAATATTCAATTAATTAAAAATTAATAACTCGCACAAGAAACGTTCTATCAAAATGTGGTTAGACCGTCGGATAGACCATCTTAAATACTCTATTTTTTCAATACATCTCCCTATACCCAAAAAGATTTAATGTCGTAGATTTTCGAGAAAAACTAAAAGAATCTTTAATTTTTTTTAAGTTAAAAAAGTTTTTTATCAAAATATTAAATATCTTATCGGAAAGCGCAACTAGAATTATGTACAATATATAGTTTAATTTTGAAGTTTTTTATATAGAGCGTGCAAAAATTAAAATTTCTCTTTATTTGTTTTTTTCTTAATTGACATATTTTATAGCTTTGGGAGAGTTTATTCGATTCCCCCGTGTTTTTCTAAACACCGTCACTAAAACAAATTAAATGCTCGTCACTATTATTAAAGAAACATAGGTTTTTAAGTCACGAAAACTACCAAAAAATCACAAAGTTTCAGAGGTTTAAAATATTAGTCATTTCGCATAACAGCACGTGCCCGTGATTCAAACATGTGTTTGTATATTTAGCAAAGCTCAAATTTGCGTCACGATGACCGAATATTTTAACGTTTTCTACTTTAAGTGATAAAATTACATTCAGTTGAAGTTAAAAAATTGGATATAATATGTGTTTAAAAACAAATTGTTTTAGTGGGCACAAAAACTTTTCTACAAATGCCCTACTTATTTAATAAAATTTAACATGCAAAAGTCATTGTAATATTTTCAGTGACCTAATATTTATAGCTAAAGAGTAAACAAATATGATCCAAGCACTACTATACTTTTCAGTGATTTTGTATATGTTGATTTCTATGTGTTTATTTTATACAAGATGAAAAATAAGTCGGAAAAAAATTTAAAACTCTTAACCAACCAACTCCGACCATGTTATTTAAAATTTCGTAATGTTTTTGCCCGTCTTTAGTGTACCAGGTATCCGAATAACTTTTGTTTGTGTAAGCAACTTTTGCCCTGTATACGAGAGCTTTTTCATTTGCGGCGTGCTGACTCACATCGCCCGCCCGGCCGAACGATGATTAAGGACTTGGGCAGAGAAAACATTGATGTCGACGCTTTCTTTCGCTAAACTTGCATTTTTGGATTATTTCATACTTTTGTGTAACAATATAGTCTAATTTTGAAAAAGGACTTTTGTTAATTATTCATAGTAGTTTACAGTTCAGGTGTGGGGTGAACAAAATAATTTTTCTGCTTGTTTTTGTGTGTTGTCGAAGTTAAGTTAGTTAAGTGGTTATTGTTTAAAGTTTTAGTGTTTTTGGTTATTCTCTCTTAAGTTTAAGTTTGTGGTAGTGTTTATTGTTTTACGATTGATACGTTTATTACATTATAATGGGCCGTAAAAGGCACAGAAAGGATTCTTTAGACTCGGAAGACAGTAGCTGTCCTTCGTCGAGTGGAAGGTACAAAACCAATAATTCACGTCGGTCATCAAGCCGGAAGCGAACGATTGATCAATCGACATCCTTATACGGGGGTAAGTCGAAAAGAAATCGTCCTTTGCCTAGGGATAAAAGTGTTGAGAGACCGTTACGAACGTCTCAAAGTGAAGGTGTTAACGAAAATCGGGGATTTACGCCACCTCGAGCCAACGAGAGCCTATTTAACGAAACTGAGAGGCATGCCACAGTTACGCCGGCGCCGGCCCTATCAATTGAAGCCTCGACGATGGAATCACGTGTTCACAGGTTAGAAAATCTACTTGAAGTATTTGTTGTTTAATATTACGTAAGTTTGTGTATTGTATACCGGTGTTACGAAAACTAAGAGAGATTGAAAAATGGGAAAAACTAGGAGCCGCCGAAATAGGTCAAGTAGTAGCTCTAGCTCTAGTTCGTCAGATACTAGGTACAGAAAGACTGCTTCCGAAAGAAAAATTGGCAAAGAACAGCGCAATAAAAACCATACTAGTAAGTCACTCGCACATGAGGCAAGAAAAAGAACTACAGAGACTCAGTCATCAAGTAAACCACGACAGTTACGTACAGAAAGAGTTTTGGTGCATGTAGCGAACGACCAATTGGAGAGCACAGAAGATGTTACGCACACTCCATCGATTTCCCAGCGCAGTACTGAGCTGTTTGACAAATCTGCATACGAAGCTCGCATTGAAAGGTTAGAACATATGATAGAAAGCATGGCAAGGCAAAATCACGGTACAGATCACCACAGACTTACTATTCGCACAGAGTGTATACCGGTATTTTCTCCGGAAAACGAAAATATAACCGCTGCAAGCTGGCTAAAGAAAATCGAGCAGCTGAAGAACATAAATGGATGCGATGACGCAACCACGATTTATCATATGCAATCTCGTTTAGCTGGAATGGCAAAAACATGGTACCATAGCCTAACATCTTTAAGTTATACATGGAGCGAATGGAAAGCCCTTGTCATTAAAACATTCCCTGACCATGTTAACTATGCAAAATCGTTACGCAGGATGTTAGAAAGAAGTAAAAGGCCTGATGAATCAATGGCTGCGTATTACTTTAATAAAATGGAGCTGATTAGAACGGTGAATATTACTGAAAAAAATGCTGTATCTTGTGTAATCGTTTGGATACCAGATGTGACTATTCAAAACGCTGATCACGCGGGTCGTTACGAAACACCCGAAGCATTGTTTGAACAATATCTCTCGAATGTACGTCAAGAAAGTACAATAGAAAAATCTCAAAGAAGTGAATCTAGTTTCAAGGCAGATTTGCGAACCTTCTTACCTAAACGTTCAAAACCATATTCTAAGCGCTGACCAACTTTTGAGCTTGTTACGGGTGCTTAACGAGTACCGGGACTGTTTTGCTACCTCTTTAGGGGATGTTGGCAAGACGGATGTTACGAAAATGTCTATTAAGCTCACAGATGAAGAACCTGTTACGTATAGACCATATCGCATGTCTTTTAAAAACCGGGAGACGGTTCGCGATATTGTCGGTGGTCTTATGGAAAATAGTATTATTCGGGAATCAGAATCTCCATACGCTAGTCCAATACTCTTAGTTAAGAAAAAGAGTGGGGATAAAAGAATGGTAGTGGACTATAGGGCACTTAACCGTAAAACGGTCAAAAATAAATATCCATTACCACGAATTGACGATCTTCTGGATAACATTAAGGGCAATACATTTTATTCTACTTTAGACCTTGCCTCAGGGTATCACCAGATACCAGTGTGAAGAAGAATGCTTATTTGATAATTGCGGTGGACGGATTACGAAATTCGTTTTCTTAAAAGCTGTACCCAATACTAAGACAACGCCTGTTATAACGTTCCTCGATGGTATAATTGAAATGTTTGGGGTACCACGAAAAGTGATATGCGATCGTGGAACTGCCTTTACGAGTAAGCAGTTCACAAAATACAGTAAGAATTTGAACATCAAACGTGTATTGTGTGCAACTTCGACACCGAGAGCTAACGGCCAAGTCGAGCGGATGAATCGCTCTATCCTATCTGCACTGATGGCTTCAACTGACGATGAGAGACGTTGGGACGAAGCTGTTAGTCAAGTCAAGTGGGGAATTAACACTATGGTTAATTCCACTATAGGAAAATCTCCATATGAGGTATTTTTAGGTTACCGACCACGTGGAGTCAACGATGCATTCTTGTCGAGCGAAGTTTGCCATGACGAAAGACCAGATCTGGCACAGTTACGAAACGAGATCTCTGAGATAATTAGGTCACGCCAAGAGTACCAAAAGAAGATTTACGATCGAAGACATGCATGCCCAAAAACATTTAAGGTCGGACAACACGTTCTTGTCCAGAAGGCAAAGGGAAGTAACGAAGGCCAGAGCAGAAAGCTTGAGCCGCGCTATAAAGGGCCCTTTGTCGTTACGAAAGTCCTAGATAAGGATCGTTACGTTGTTGAGGAATTACCAGGGTCAAACCGTTCACGAAACGCTTATACTGGCATATGCCCTTCCGATCGAATGAAATTATTTGTTACAGTGGTGTCCTCAGAGGAAGCTGATACTACAAGCGAATAATTTCATCAGATCATAACCTTAGTTTTAAACTAATCTATTTCTGTTGTGTGTTTCAGGGTACACTTCACGAGGACGCGAAGACTAGTCAGGTTAGCCGACTATAAGAGTTCCCCGGCGATTAATTTGTGACAGAGGTGCGGCATTCACTAGCAAAAGTTTCACGGACTTTTGCCAAAATCTAGGAGTAAAACGGGTTTTATGCGCGACGGCAACTCCAAGGGCAAATGGGCAAGTGGAGAGAATGAATCGTTCAATTCTCTCTGCTCTTTTGGCCTCTACAGAAGATGAATCCAAATGGGATGAGTCTGTCGATAAGGATAGGTGGGGAATTAATTCGACGGTTAATTCCACTACTGGTAAATCACCCTACGAGGTCTTCCTAGGTTATCGGCCTCGTGGTGTAAACGACTCTTTTCTTACTTTAGAGGTAGCATGCGAAGAACGGCGAGATATCGAAAAAGTAAGGAAAGAGGTGGTCGAAGAGACCCAAGAGCGACAACATTCGCAGAAAGAATATTACGATAAGCGGCATGCCCAGGTTACGAGGTTTAATGTTGGTCAACATGTTTTGGTTCAAGCGAACAAGACCTCCAATGACGGGAGAAGTAGGAAACTTGAACCTCGGTATAAAGGACCTTTTCGAAGCGCTGTAGGACTGCTTATACGGGCGTCTGTCCTTCAGAAAGATTAAAACTCTTTGTTACAAGGGTTTCAGATAGTAGCGACACCAATGACGTTGAAGATGAGTAATGTGACTTGTCTCTCGTCATAATATTCGTCTAAATATGTTAAATATTAATTATTGTTTTATTATGAATTTTCAGGTAAGCTGCCCTTCACGAGGTCGTGAAGTCTGTCAGGTAGGCCGACTGTAAGCAACTTTTGCCCTGTATACGAGAGCTTTTTCATTTGCGGCGTGCTGACTCACATCGCCCGCCCGGCCGAACGATGATATAAGGACTTGGGCAGAGAAAACATTGATGTCGACGCTTTCTTTCGCTAAACTTGCATTTTTGGATTATTTCATATTTTTGTGTAACAATATAGTCTAATTTTGAAAAAGGACTTTTGTTAATTATTCATAGTAGTTTACATTTGACTTGAACAAAATTCATATTAAAAATGGGAAAATATACAGAACTGTTTTCTTGCATATTAATAATGAAAAGAATTGTCATTTCTGTTGAATACGAAAATTCACACAGGATTTTGCAACAAATCGTTTTTTAATTTATGTGGCTCAAAAGCTATTTCGCTATTGTCTTCAGTTTTTTACAAACAGTTAATTATTGATAAAGAAATAATCGAAGTTTCACCGAAAATAATTAGTTTTTGAGTGACTTTAGTATACCGGGTGTCTCAAAATATATGGAAGTTTAGCAGAATTCATCATATTAATCGAAAAATGAATGAAGAACTGTGTTTTTAAAATATTTTATTAAAAAACGAAAGTTTACATAATACAGGATGTCCCAAAAAGGCGTTTTTTGTAGCTCAAAATTTCCAGGTTTGAAAGATCTGTTCCTCTTAAACTGTTTTACTCTTTTCGTCTAATTTCTGTGTGTTAACTTTATATAGGGTTAAAAGAAGTCATATAAAAATTAAAAATTAAGCCCATTTTTTAGAATAATAACTATAGCGTTGGTTCATTTAGATATGTGTGTTAATTTTATACAAGATTAAAACAAAATATAACGGAAAAATTAAAACCGTTAACCAAGGCGACCGTTTTTGACCAACATTAATGTACCGGGTGTCCCAAAATATGTATTGAGTTGAGCAAAAGTCATAATAAAACACGGAAAATATTAAGATAAACTATTTTTTTTGCATATTTATAATGACAAGGATTATCTATGCAAATTTATTGGTTAAGAAAGACCAATGTTGTTGAAATACGAAAAATCATATATTATATGCAGGATGTCCCAAAGAGTCGTTTTTAATTTATGTTAGGCTTTCCAATTGTCTTCATTTTTTTTTAAGACAGGTATTTATAGATACAAAAATTATGGAGGATTTTCATCTTATCTATATCGTTTTTTACATTACATTTTCAAGTGACTTTAATGTACCGGGTGTCCCAAATTATATTGGAGTTTAGCAAAATTCATCATTTAAATCGGAAAATAAATAAAGGACGTTCTATTTTATAATAAAAATGAAACTTTATTGGTAGAGAAAAGCCAATTCTGTTAAAATAGGAAAATTTATATAAATATACAGGATGTCTCAAAAAGGCGTTTTTTTTATAGCTGAAAGTTTTTGGGTTTGAGAAGTTTGTTTCTCTTACATTTCTTTTTCGTCTTACTTTGGTGTATCGAGTTAAAGAAAAGTCATATAAAAATTGAAAATGTAGCCAATTTTTCATAATAATGAAGCAGTGTAGCGATGTTACTTTAATATTTTGTAGGGGTTTTGAGAATTTTTAGTGTGTTTAAGCAAAGTGTACATACATAGTCAATAACGAAAGAATTCCGTAAAAACGATATATTCATTTCGTATAAAAATAGAAGTTGTAAGGCTCGAAGCCGACGATATTGACGAGTGCTTGCCTTTTTAAGGTCTCCCTTTTATTTTTTAAACCGATCAAATTGGGAAATTAACACTCGGGATCCAATAATATGTAACAGTAAAATATAACATAATTGCTTTGTTTTAGTGTAAAATTGGTAGACAAATAAATTTGAAGATGAAGGCTTTGCACCACCCTAAAAAAATGGGAGGAGGGGGGGCTGTCAAGACATTATTTTGAAGCTGTCTATGAGTACTTTATAACCCTAGAAGATTAAGTTTATATCTTCCAAAAATCTAAATGGCGGTATTTTTAATAATATGAAATAAATCGATACTTACAAATATCATCTTCTCATTCATTGCAAAATTTGCTGGTAATGAAGGCGCAGGGCAAGTAAAGTTGCCTCAGACCAACAAATATGAGGCTATTGTGGTCCCTATTCATAAAGGAGGAGATTGTGTTGATCCCTCAAACTATCGTCCGATCTCGCGTTTACCTACCTCGTCTAAAATTGTTGAGAGACTAGTGAAGGCTAGAGTTTTGGCTTCTTTGGAGCGACATAGAATATTGTCTTTGGCTTAGTTCAGATTTGAGAACGGTAAGAGTACCTCTGATGCAATGTTGTCTTTTCTTGAAAACAGAACTTGGTTCTGAATGATAGGGACGCTGCCGCGGCGGTATTCTATGAATTGTCCAAGTCCATTGACTGTGTAGGTCATGGGATTCTGCTGTGGAAGCTCAACCATTATGGTTTTAGGGATGTATCGCTGAAGTGGTTTTTCCTATCTTACAGGGCGACGACAGGTGGTTTCGATAAACGGTGACATGTCCGATGAGGCGTGAATTTATTGTTGAGTACCTCAGCGGTCAGTACTAGGTCTCATCTGGTTTCTGCTCTATGTCAATGACCTCGCATCCTTCAATATTTAAGGTCAATTTACTATGTACACAGGTGTCATCAAGATATTGTGGAACGAGACCATTAATAATGACATCCTCAAGGAGAAAACGTGATGCAACTCGAACTTATTGTCCTTTAACATTAAAAAAATCAATTTCCTGCCATTTAAGTTTCTTCTTAATAAATTTACAATTGAGAACCAAAATATCCGCAATTCTTTGTGTTTTAAATTTTCAGGCCTAAACATTGACAATAAGCTGTCATTTCACGAACATATTCTTAATCCCTACAGCCATTAGGTGGAGGGTTACCTTGCTTTGAGGATTATTTCTAGAACTAACCTGAACTAACTGGTGAAGTGGAACCAGGCTTTATCACAGAAGAATGTCAAGGTTTTGGGTAAACCGCTGAGAGTAGTTCCTACTTCTTTCAAAATCTGCAACTCGTATTTCTTGGAATACGTGCACTTTATAATGAAACAACTGTTTTTTGAGAATAGTCCTACATGTTCAATAAGATCTACCCACTTCTCGAGACAGGCGCCTTACACATTTTGTTGACGTATTTTGCATTATTTCATGAACGCTTCTTTTTACAAAATTTGTTAATACAAACGTTTAGACCATTTAATGGTCTTCCAGCTCCTTTTTTAAGTTAAATAGAATCTCTTTCTTAAACAGAGCCACGGTTCTTCTCGGGCAATGAAAATAGCAGTAAAAGCGACGTTAGGAAAATTTTCGCGAAAATCGTTCGTGCACAGACGTTGATTGTATTGCCACTCACCATTTACTCTAACCCCGTTTCAGAAAAGCGCTTCAACCTTGAATTGTTTGTGCTGTTTTTTAAAACCGATTGCGTGAATTATTCAAGAAATTGAATTAATTGGCGATGAATCAAATTACTTGAAAGATGACGGAATATCTGATTGATATTGCTAGTATTTACTGACACCCAGCAGGTATTAAGCTGTATCGCGAAGCAGTATGGCCTTAGATGCAAAGCACATTGTGATGATAACAATTTTTGCTTGAATAGTAACAATTATTATAAGCAGCATAATAATAGTAAGATCCAACTACGTGCATCGGTCACCTAATGGCTAAAAAATTTAAAATGCTTAATCTTGGGGTCGGAAAAAGAAACTCTTATGTTAGAAAGTTTTACCATAACATTAGATATTTGAGGAGAATATTATTTTATAAAAATTCGTAGCTGTTTGCTTTTTACTGTAACAAGAGGTGCATTTAAAATCACTGGAGTTTTTAAACAGCTACCTAATTAAAACATTATTTTGTTTACTTCTCAAAAGAAAGGTTTTTTTCGAGAAAGATGTTATTTTTCTAACTTGTTATTTGCGTAGTTTTTGACGATATTAGTTTTATTTTTAATCCAATAGTTATGAACGAGTTACGTCAAAAAATGGCAGGTCTGGTTCAAGGATAGTTTTGTTACAAAACATTTCTGTACAAAACATAAAACAGAAGAAAACAAATGTATTTTAGGTCCAATATTAAAATCGTCATCTGATTAGGAAAGTGCTTTAAATTAGGATTTAAAATTGTCTATTATTTAATTCAGGTGAGACGCTGCACTTATAATATTTTTACTGTAATATGATTCGCTGCTATAGAATTTTTTCAGCCAGTAAAAGTATTATTATATAGCAGAAAATTTAGTTAGTAGATAATTGCCTTATTTTTGCACTCACAACCTTCAATTTATTAACAATTTTTATCTAATTAACTAGCTGATATTTCTGTATATTTTTTCGGTCAATTTCCCACGGTTTCATTGAGTGATGCCTATCAGATTTATATTATTCTTTTGTTAATTTACACAGCATAATTAGTGGTTAAATACTATTGTATTATTTATGATAAAAACCACATATTTCTTTACTAGAGATGGCTTAGTTAAGCTATTTAGTGTTTTAGTAAATTAAATAGTCATTTAGTTAGACATATTATTATGGAATTTGCGGCGTAACTTTTCCTTGTCCTATTAGGTATTACAAGAATGTAATGCACACCACATCAGTAATTATTACACCAATAATAGTAGATATCTTGAGAATAAGTCAACAAAACATTTAGGCCATATTATAGCAAAAACAAAACAGTGCGCCAAAACGTAAAAACTTATTATTTTTTTTGTTCGATATGTTGATGCTACTCAGAGCTATTAATGGTACAAACATTCGACAAACCACAACAACCCCTACGTGGTTGAGTTGCCGGCCACAGACGTTGCGGTACACCGAAGAGGTAAACCTGTGTAACTGTGGAGTTTTGCCTCTCAGGTGCATCTGCACAAGGACGGTAAAGTTCTTTTCACGAAAAATGGTTTTCATTTAATGACTGATTTAATAAAATGGGTGCCAAGTGCGATCGTAAATACTCGTAAATCCCAAGTATTCATTTTCTTGGCCGGACTATAATGTAATAATAATATAACTATAATATAAAACTGTCGGGGCCTTTCAGTTGAGGCTCATAACCATAAACGATGTCACTGTTTCTCCAACGATACTGCTCAAAAAGTCCTTCATCGGGATAATGTCATCATTCTAAAACGATCTTCCTTGGTCGTGTTTCCCAACAAATATGATCTACAAAGATAGAATATCAACGTGGGTCGCTTCAGTTGCATAGGCACCGATCGCAGATGAAAATAAAAATAATGTTTGTTCGTTGGTATATTTCAATTTTGAACTAGGTTACTTATTGTATGCCATAGATATGTTACGGGTAATGACGTTAATCCGGCTAATAACGTGATTGGCCAGTCCATAACGTGAATGCCCACCCTTATTGGATATTCACGTCAATGACCGGCCAATAACGGAAATGCCCAGGTAATTTGGACAATGTTGATAATTTATAATTCAAGCGCGCTGTTAACATCATTGTCCTGGCAATAACGTCATTGCCCACTACACAGCGGCGAACGATGTGAATGTCAATGAGCTTAAAAGATCCAGAGAATCTTTGGGAAAACAAGCCACCAAAATGCTGAAAATATCTGACCAAAAATTCTCTGAGGTTCATGTTGGAACTACGGTTCGTGTACCCATACCAGACGTAGACAGAGCTCGTAGTTCTCCCCGCAATGTTCTAGATGTAGTTAGGAGTGTGGAAGATGGTTTTTATAAGCTTGGTAAGAAAGCGGTTAAAAATTTAACTCTTTGAGGTACGGATTAAATCGAAAATAAAAAACCCTTGCGGTACAGAGTTTTTATTTTTAAAAATTCTATAAACTATAAACATTAATGGTGTTAAAATGGTCATGTAAACCACAACAAATAAAAAAAAATCCGAACTTGCTAGTTTTTAGTAAAAAAAAATGGAGGTACAATTTTTAACCCGTCATCCTTGACAGGACTTAATTTTTGTGGTACGATTGAAAACATGTTTTATTTTTTCCAAGACATAAGGGTACCTTACACACGCTACACATCCAGTATGTGCGTGTTTCAAATTCTTTATTGCTACAACTAGCACATCGCCGCCTTGTTGTGCGAAGAGGTTGGCGGGCACTCTGTGAAAATCGAATGGCATCTGATTGTGTAGGTTTTCCTTTCTTCAATGGAATTGACAACTCTGTTGGTAAAGATAGTTGGTGAACCAATTTATCTGCAACCAGATGTTCAACAATAGTTAACCGAAACTTTTTCATGGTCATTTTGTCTCTGTTAAGTAGCTGGTATAGCACAAACGCATTAACAACAGCTGTATCCAGAAAATAATAAAAAATTCTGTGCCACCATTTCTTGCTTTTTCTATCAATTCCATAAAGTGCCTTCATTTGATCAAATTTATCAACCGAATTCATATGTCTATTGTAATCCAGAAGAGCCGATGGGCAAGGTACAGTTTTAACTAAGCCTTCTCTAGATTTTCTTTGCACTTCAGTTATATTTTCTGGATCATGAAAATTCGATAGGATGTGTACAGCCCTTTTGTCATACCATTTAAGAGCACATATATGAGTGCTACTGGTAAACCATTCATAGTCTCCTCTTTTCATGGTTTTATCTGGGCAAACCTTTCCTATTTGATCTGACAGTCCCACACGCATATATATTTTTATCAAGCAAGTCTACTAAAAGAGGCAAACTCGTAAAATAATTGTCAGAATATATTTTATGGTGGTTATTTTCCAGTTCCAAAGTCAACTGCTTGACTACCCGAGCAACTAAGTTTTTTTCTACTTCATTGCCTTTCTTCCCAGTATAAATATCAAAGTCCAAGCAGTAGCCTTTTTCGTCTGCAAGCATCTACACTTTATAACTCCTCTTAATTGGTTTGCCTGGCATGAACTGTTTTAAACTGGACCGACCTTTAAATTTAATCATCGATTCGTCTACGGATAGATGTTCATGTGGATTTAAACATGCTTTAAAATTTGGTCTAACCATTTCTAAAAATGGTCGCACCCCATAAAACTTATCAAAGTCGACCATAGTTCTCTCGGGCATTAAAGAATTGTCAATTAGATGTAAGTTAGTTAACAGCCAACCAAAACGTTGTACCCCTAGAATTTTGCTCACATACGGGTCATGTAAGATAGGATTGGTGCTCCAGTAATCTCGATAAGAAGGTAGTTGTTTTACGCCCATTAGTAAGTTCATGCCTATAAATGCCTTTATTTCTGCGGTATCAGTTTTGACATATGTTTTCCCAGTTTTGTTAAAATTTTGTTCGGCATATAAGTTAGTCTGGAACACTATATAATCTAACACGTCATCCGTTACAAAAAGTTTAAAAATGTTATAGGGGTTGGGATCTCCTAAATTATTAACAACCGGCGAAACTCCCGATGTCTTCGTAAAACCTAAATTTTGAACCATATTGTTTTCTTTATTCCATTGAATTGTGTCTGCATGTTGCTCGAATCTAGCTAGTTCTGCTAATGGAATCAGATCTTCTGCGTCCCATGCATCATCGAGTTCCTCCTCAAATTCTAAGACTTCATTATCATCCAATTGTGCAAAAGTAAATTCTGCCTCATCAACATCCGAGTCATTATCTTTGCCGTCGCTGTCATTTTCTGACTCCACATCGGAGGGAATATCGTCATATTCCGTTTCTAAAACGTCAACGCTATCAATTTCGCGATATAGTTCTTCTTCAGTCATACCAACAAGTCTGAACGGTAAATATTCTCTTTGAGCCATGTCTGAAAATATAAAACCCATCAGGTATGGTGGGACATATTTTAAACAAGCGCAAAAACGTCTGTTATTTTGTTAAAAAAAAATTCAAAAAATTAATAAGTATATGACTACCTCATGTTGTAGGTAAATATCGAGATAATAATGTAGTTATAACTGAAAATAAAAATATAAAACACATTAAAAACTTACCTGGAATGTAGGGTTATCTTGCATTTGATATGCTAAATAAACAAATGAATTCTCAGCGTGCTCAAGACAGGTCACAGCTTGTTTTTACTTTTGGTTCTCTTTACTTAGGATTTTACAATATAGTAAAAGGACGTGAGAGAAAATAAACCGACATACTGCTACGGTACAATATATTTCATAGGTGGGTTATATTTGGCTCCACCGTACCAGTTCTGACAAGAAAATGGTGGTTCATTTTATGTCCCACGAAACCTCAAAGAGTTAAATTAGAAAATAATGTTGAGCTTTTAGATACAACTCATGGTGTTTTAAAGCATAAGTTCATCAGATCCGAGTTTAATCCCTGCGTTGAAAAGCTTATTTTATTCGAGAACCTTAGCGACTTCGCAAAAAATAAGGAAATAACCCATAGAGAAGTTGCAGCTGCAAATATTATTTTAGGGGGCCAGGGTTACAAGCGTTGTCACTGCAAGGGAGGATGCAAAAATAATAAATGCGCATGTCGCACAAACAAGAAAATTTGTAATTCAAAGTACAATGGGTCATTTTCTTGCCAAAACAATAATGATGATTGATAGGTTGTGTTCCTATTGTTTGTTCCTTTTTTTTCGAATAAAAAGAATCAAAGATTTTATATTGCCTGGTTTCAATTAATCATCACGATATTTATATAATCAACGACGTTGTCCGGCAGTTTTTGGTCATTTATGTTAGTGACTGGCCAAAGATGTTGATATGAAAAATATCAACAACATTGGCTGCTCACAACGGGCCATAACGTGAATGCCCGGTCTATAGCGTTATTGGCCTGGAAAAATGGACATTAACGTCAATGGCAGGCCATTAACGTGAATGCCCAATTATCGTCATTGACCGTAACAGATATAAATATTATAAGCATTGCTGATCCCGCCTACAACGTTCCAAAAGTAAAATATATAGGTATAGTAAATTTTATATCATTACGAATAATGATAACTTATGACCTGCCGTTTCGTGCTACCCTGTACATTAAGTGTCCCAGTGTTTTCTATGATTTAAAGCGTTAGGGCCCCCTCAGACGATCAATAAATATTGGCAATACATCAATTTATTCCCACATATGTTCAATACTATTGACACTACTTATTGATCGCTTTAGGGGGTCTTTAGATAATAAACTAATGTCATGCTTTCTAATCTTACCGTTTATATGGCAATCGTTCTTTCACATAGAAAAAAGGAAGTTATCCAATAAGAAAAATATGATTAGTTCTTTTTCGGCACACAGTGTTTATGCTAAATAATCTTTAAATTCGTCGGTTTTTAGAAAAATAATTTACATAAATTAATATGAGCAGTCAATAAACCTTTGAAGGACTTTGATTTGTTTTATTTAAATATGTTTTAATAATTTTTGCTAGTGGTTTATTTTGCATCTCTTCCCTGTACCCAATGATTGCTTTTATAGGTTAGTTAGGTTTATCAGTTAATCATCTGTGATTTTTAGATTTTGTCTTAAAAAACCATAACCAATTTATCGCCAGAATAAAATTATAAAAAATCCGTAGCATTGCAAATTACCAATTATTATTAACTTACGGTTTGCAGTAAACTCTAGGTCAAACATTCAGTTTTATGCTGTAGAATGTTAGTAGTGTGGCGGGTTGTCTTGCATCGTTGTCTAAATAATTCAAAGTAAAAACAAAATATTTCAAAATTATTTGTCTTTAACAGCGAGATCCATCAAAGAAATTTAAGACTTTATTTAGGTTTTAGATGAAGATAAGTAGACATTTTTATACAGAATGGCAAAAAAGTCGCGTATAATGCCTGTATGAAAGTTGTTCAGTAAATTATACCCCACATTTCTACCTGAATGATTTTTTTCTGTTATTTCTGGTTTGGTTGCCATAGAGACCAAATTACTTTTTTAAATGGAATACTCTGCATATAATTGCATATTTGGATTCTACTGATAAATCTCTGAATTTTTTTGTATTTCAAATTTTTATTTATTTAAAATTGTAACAAACTTTATAATAACAAAATGAATAGCCTAGAGAATTGAACAACTTAACATCGGAATAATTAACAAGTAAAACCTTTTCAGTGGATCAGGTGTTCAAAATGACCACCATTTTCTGCCAAGCAGAGCGCCAGTCGATCCCTGATCCCGCCTACAACGTTTAAAAGTAAGTCCTCTGAATTGGCCCGAATTTCAGCACTAATTCTGACTTTTTAAGATTCTAAGTCATTTGGACGGTTAACGTAGACTTTGTTTTTTAAGCGTCCCCATAAAAAAAAAGTCGAGCGGGGTTAAGTCCAGGGATCGCGCTGACCAGTCACTAGAAGTTGTTCGCTTTTACAGGGTGTCCCATTTAACAAATTATATGTCTGCTTTAAATCTCTAAAAGTAAGACCCCAAAAAAAAGTAAGCAAGCCACTGAATTCTACTTAAAAAACTCTCTTAGAACCAGTTTTCAACTTGTTGATAAGTTAATGGATAACCGAAATACAGGGGAGTGGTATAAAAGTAAATGTTTTCGAAAACACCTTGTATTTCAAAAACTAAGAAAGCTAAGACATGCATCTTTCGTTTCACGAAAAATTAGCGCTGTAATGTAAAACCGCAACTCTCTATCTTTACTAGTTACCGAGATTTTGCTATTACATCAAAAAATGGACACCCTGTATAATATATAAATGTTTTTAATTTTTGAACGGAAAATTTAAGAAAAAAATAAAGAAATATACGTTGAAGCAGATATCACAAACTTATTTTGCATTTGGTAAGTTTATTCCTGGAGAAATTAATAAAATTTGTGGTATTTTTAGCCATGGAGGACTTTCTAAAATCGTGGGGAATGCCCAAAAACATTATAAATGTTTTAGTAAGTTAATATATTGTATGTATATTGTCTCTAAATAAACTTTGTTTAAATATAGTTGTATTGCTAATTTCGTCCTATTTAATCTTAATATGATGAACAACAAACTAATAACGAAATAATCATAAAGTTTAAAAAACAAATTGGAATTGTTATATATTGAAGACTTTCTTATTTTAAACAATTATTAATTCCCTGAACACGAATGTACAGACACACTGAGTATTTTTATGTTGTACGCCAATACAGTTTTTATTTTTGCACCGAAAAAAAATCTTAAAATTACCAATTTTACTAGTTTTTCTAAAACGCCCAAGATGTTTTCGAAAAATCTAAAAAATAATATTGGTGTTATAGGGAAAACTACAATTTTTTTGTTTGTAAAAGTTTTTCTTTGCAAGAATCGATAACTGTAAGAAGGATGTAAATCATGGACACACCCAGTACAATATGTGCATTTGTTAATTAATAAAACTGTTTAAGATCAGGAAGTCAAGGTTTCATAGAAGTTTTACCGATCTCAATGGAGGATTTAATGTACATGTAGTGTATACAGAGAAAAAATAGTTTTATTTTTAGATTTGAGTTCACAATGAAACATAGCCTCTCTTAAATGGAAAAAAATTATCTCTCAGTTTGAGATATTTATTATTTAATATTAATCCTATTTAACTAACCTGAACTAAAGTAAGAACTATTTTAATACGAGATATTTTCTTTTACTCTAAGTGCGAAAACATTTCACTTTGAGATTATATTTCTTCGCCACACATGAAAGTCAATATGCTCTTGATTAGAAGCCAACGGCTTTACGTTAAGACCTTATTTTTATGTAAGTGCCCATTGACTAATCGAAATAAAGTTTTATGTTGTGAAAATCAGTGTTGACGCTATGCCGCTTTGATATAAAAATTTTATTTTGCAAATCTTCAACCTGAACCAAATTTGACACTGTCGTAACTAAAAATTTAATACTATACCCTATTTAATTTGTGCTTTCTTCATGAAAGTAATAGCTTTATTACCTTACATTAGTAACCTTGTTTGTCTCTATCTTCCTCTTGTCAGTTTATACGGTCTTATTATTTAAACAATAAACCGGCTTTCAAATAACAAGCTCTATGTGAATCTCTCCGTTAAAGTCTAAAGGATGAAAAGCTTACAATAAACTAATTGAGGAACAATAATAATAAAGCTTTCCGCAAGTTATAAAAAGGTAGGGTGAGGATTTCAAAACGTTACTCACACCAAAAATAGACCCTAAAATACTTTCACATTTCTAAAGGGTACTTACGGTTTAAGAACTCCTTCCACTTTATCCGATATGGTGTAAACCATGTTGAAAAATATCTGCTACCTTTAAAGGCTACAAAGTTTCACAGCACAACCGATTATAAAAATCCCACAAATCTTCCCGTGCAGAAACAACCTCGATTACTGCAAATACGCCGGCATTAGGAAATTATTTTATTTGAATGAATGAAGCAGAGATTTAACGTCCTTGCAACTGTAAACAAAAACATTAGTACCTATGTACTAATAACCATGGGGTTTAATCTAATATTAATTTTAATTTTTGTTTCAAAATGCAAACCAGTTTCTAGAAAGAATAAAATTGTGGATAATTAATTAAATCATATATTGAAATAATCAGCATTAAGAACCAGTTACATTTTGATTAGTTACGTAGTTCTAAAATGAACGGAGTGAAATAATTTATTACATTTACAATTTTTTTATCATATTATTAGTCGTACATAGTACAGGGTGTCTTCTTTTCGACACTTTCGACGGGTATCTCCGTTATTAGTACAGATAGAATGATGCGGTTTTCGCAAACCTCTGCCACTTTTTTGTTAAACAAACGATGCCTTAAACGGATTTATCATGGCCATCTTGTTTTTTGAGATACAGGGCGAAATAGAAAATGGTGCATTTTCAGACACCCCTTGTATTTCAGTTATCTTATACCCTATCGAAAATGTAAAAACAGGGTGTTATAAATAATAAACAAAAACATCTACTAGTAGGCCTAGACTTATTTAGGCTATAAAACAAAAGTTTCATAATGGTCTTTAGCTCTTGTCAGAATTGGATTTAGGTATTAAAGTTTGAAAAGTTACTGATAATTTATTTAGCATATCCTATTTTTCATAATTCTCAAAATTTGGCCATCGTTAATTAAAAACGCCATTATGAAACTTTTGTTTTATAGCCAGAATAAGTCTAGGCCTACTAGTAGATGTTTTTGTTTATTCCATTAATATACAAGAAAAAATTCCTTTTTACTATTGTAAGTATTAGAAAACTTAAAAAGTTTTAAATTAAACTATAAGGTAATATATATGGTGTATTGTATCGTCAATAAATTATTTTTATTAAAACAGAATCCAAGGCCTACTGCCTATTTAAAATTTGTTATTTAAAAAATATAAATTTTAACCGTCCTGTTAAAACAAAGTGTCAACTATTATATGTTTTTGGAAAGCTCTCAGTAAGCAGAATGCAAGTATGAATAAATATACAGGGCATTAAATTTAAAAAAACTTAACTTTGGTGTATTTCTCACTGGAAAAATACTAAGTACGCCACTGAATTCTACGTAAAAAACTGTATAACACCCTGTTTTTACATTTTTGATAGGGTATAAGATAACTGAAATACAAGGGGTGTCTGAAAATGCACCATTTTTAATTTCGCCCTGTATCTCAAAATCCAAGATGGCCATGATAAATCCGTTTAGGGCATCGTTTGCTTAACAAAAAAGTGGCACAGGTTTGCGAAAACCGCATCATTCTATCTGTACTAATAACGGAGATACCCGTCGAAAGTGTCGAAAAGAAGACACCCTGTACATAGTATAAGTATCACGTCTCAGACAATATTGGCGCCCAAACAATATCTTTAGCCATTATGTCATCCTCACCGTTAATACTTACATTTAGTATACTATTCTCAGTAATAGTATCTTGAGAACCAAACTTGTTGCCTAAATATACTTTTATTATTTCGCAGAAAAGGTTAGATTTTTTGAATTAAGTTTGTTTTAGATTTCCATGAAACCCCAAACTTGTTTCAGTTGCGACTTAACAGCCATGCTTTTGATATTTAGTTGTCCGTCCACATCATTTCTTTTTTTACGACTTTTTTTTATAGAAATAAAATTTTGTACTTTCTTGGGTGTGTGAATAGTAGTTGAATTAATTAAAGACGGTAAGTATTTTAATACAACTTTTTGAATATACTGGAAAATGTCAGATATTTCTTTACAATGCAAGATTTAAGGCAGCTTCTAACAATTATTGAGACCCTTTGAAGTTTTTTGATTGACTCATTGACACTGCGTATAAAAATGAAAAAGGATTCTTAACTCGTTTCTTTCTTGTTATACACAGCCTTGTTCAGTATTTCTCATGACATTCTACCAAGGCATCTCATCATTTTTTGAAGTGCTTTCATAAACCAAATTGCATCTTGCTGTTGGAAAACAATGTTAAGAACTTAAGTAGATCCCCTAAACTCGCCTGCATTTAAAAATATTGACCACGTGTTTCCCATAGTTCCATTTAAATACATTTTTTAATAGATATAGTAAGTGTCGAACTAACATGAATGCAACAAAATATAGACCAGGCTTATGCTAAAATTTAGAAACTTACTGATTACTATTTTTATTCTCACTTTTATCATTTTAACCTCAACAAATTGTCAGATTTGTTCGGTTTTAGATTTGGAACTACGTTACCAATTTGCTGTTAATTATATTGCTGGATAAAACTAAAACAATAATGTCATAATTTCACACAAATTTGCTGCTTTTTTCTAACGCATTGTCCTATTAAATTTATAATGTCAAAATACAGTAAAACCTATGTTTGCGACCGCCTCCATAAAGTGACCACCTGTGTTAAACGACCGGTTATGAATTCCCCATGTTTAAAATTAAAAATCCCATTAGCTTATACTCCTCTTTACCGATCAATCTGTTAAATGACCGCGGAAACTTATCGAAATTTTTAGTAAACATTAATGCTAAAAATACCCTTCATTAGGGGCAGTAAATCCCGACCCGACAATTATTAAGAAATATAGGTACATACACTAATTACTTTATTGCAGGCGGATCCATTCAATTTGCTTTAAAGGTTGATGAATCGGGTGTTAACATTACGTTTGTTTTAAACAGTTTTTGTGTGTTTTGAGACTAACGTGAATATTTAAAGAAAGCGGGAAAAAGGAAATGTCTTTCTTTAAGCGAAAAAATTAAAATAATGAAGGAAAGTGAAAAAACTGGTTTAAGTACCAGGAAATTTGTTGAAAAATTTTAACTGGGTAAAACCCAAGTAACTATGTTGCTTCAAAATAAAGCAGAAGTTAGAAATTTGTTCCATGGAGGTAGCAACGGTGAACTAGAAGAAAGAAAAAAGAAAGAAAGAAAATTTGTTAAACCGAAGTACTGGCAGTGGATCAAGTTGTTTTTAACTGGTTTTGTAAGGCGCGAAGCCATAATTCCAACAAAAGGCCTCGAATCTGCTTAATGTCTAGGACTTAAATGGATGATTAGAAAAATTCCGTCGGCGGCACAATATTACCTTTAAGAAAATATGTGGCGAATCAACCGATATGACTATCAAAGACGAAACTGCTTGGAAATGCTCTACAGAAGCAACCTTATTAAGAGGCTTTTAACATGTATATACAGTGGTTGTCCTCTTCAAGAAATATCGAAAATAATATTATCATAACCAACGCCTTGATATGGGTTTCGGTAGCCTGGCTCAATTCGTCCACAGTGAATATTGACGATTTTGAAGAAAAAGATAATATCTCGCTCGCACAACTGCTTTCTAACATTGAAGACACAGTTGTAAAACAACAATTTGCCTCTATTAATAAATATTTGCCAACAGAAAGTGCAGAGTTGACTATCATTGAGTGTATTGAAGTGATCCACGAAACGGATGAAACTACTCCCAACCCTGAGACACAGGAAGAAGAACCTGAACTTGCTTCAGTGTCGAAAATATCATGCGTATCTGAAGCCTGCGCAAGTTTGAGAGACCTACAAATATTTTTTATAATGTTAACAATTTCAACAAGTCTACAAATATTTCTCATTTGATGCGGGTTGTCGCTATTGAGAGATTTTACGGTATTTTTTTTAATAAAGAATTTTATTATGTAATATCGGATGTAATAAAATGTTGTCTGTATTTTTTCTCAAATTTGTTTCATCCTGTGGGTAGGGTAGTTCCAGTCATCTTTCCTTGACATTCCTTCTTATTTTTGGTTCACTTCAGTATCTCTATGATTAGAGGAGATATACTGTTTTATAGCAAAACATGTTTTTATAAACTTTATTATTGAATACACTTTTATAACTACATAAATTTTTCTTCGCTTTGCTTAATAAAATCAAACCTAACGCGTGACTTTATTTATCTAACCTTGCTTTAGTTATAATATAAATATTAAGCTTCAATTCAATATTATTAAATGTGAGCTTGTGAAACAAAATCGTTTTTGATGAACAGATTGGGAACGATAAGAATTTGCATTTCCTTACGTTCATTTGTGCCAGGTGATGTGTTCGGGCGACGAGAGATTCTGGTTTATGCTGCATGCTCACTTTAAAATATCTTTTGTTGAGAACAAGTAAATCATGAAAACAAACAAAAATTAAAAATAATAGAATTGATGGATTTAATAAAATGTGATGTTAATATCATACTTGTCCCCTATACTTCATATTAGCTGCATTCATGTGCCTCGGAGTTCTGGAAATTAAATTTTGAATTATATCCTGGGAACATTTTGCATTATAAAGTTCATTAAAAAATCTTGAGCAATAAAACAATTTATCCCCTCTAATCCTTAAGTTTATGAACTGAACAAAAAACTAAAATGTTAGAAATAATAGAATTTTCGTGTAATTTAAATTGTAAACTATGACCGTTGCTAGTATACGTCACAGCTGATACGAAGTTCTGAAAAAAGAAAATTTGAAAATTGAAATTTCAAT
This sequence comes from Polydrusus tereticollis, assembly GCA_963920685.1. Taxonomy (NCBI): domain Eukaryota; kingdom Metazoa; phylum Arthropoda; class Insecta; order Coleoptera; family Curculionidae; genus Polydrusus; species Polydrusus tereticollis. The sequence continues at coordinate 50,757,074 of OY987328.1, read as the reverse complement.
CACAAATAACGAAGAGCATGACATCAGAAGCAAACCTTCAAGGCAAGAATATAATTAGAAATGGGCTATATGTTCACATAAATAAAAAAAAGGCCGTCAAATGTATGGCAAATTTAAGATTTTGAATTAATTGGGTCCAGGAGTTTATTCAAATTCACTTTCAACAAAAAAAAATCATAGCTCGGATAAAAGTGTTTAAAAAATTGATCTAACTTTTAATACATCCATGAGGAATAACTCGTCTTAATAATTCAAAAATCATTAATAGAACACTACCCTATACGAGGACAACGAGTCAGATACACACATTATCTATAACTCATAATAAGTAGTTAAATTTAAAATACAGTGAGAGCCAAAAGTAATGTCTAAATTCATTTAAAATTCAGCAGTGTGTTTGTTGTGTTGGTAAAACGCTCGGACCCGTCGAATTTTAATTCTTATTTTTTTTTTATGGTTAAGTCATGTACCGTGTACGTATTCCGATCATCAACTTCATTTTTTCAAATGAAAACATCTATTGTTTATTTTATTTTTTAATTTTGTATCGGATTCCAAGTATGTTTCATAGTAAAACTCCAGAGATATCGAAAAAATTACGATTGAAAATATCAACAAGTAAGACCTGTTTATTTAAAAAGAACAGAATAACAAATCAAATTAAATATTGAAAATGTGCACCATTTAAGGCATGACAATATCGAAGGCAATCAATAAACTCTTTTTTAACTTCTGCAGATTGTTCAGCCTGTCAACAAATACTTTCGATTTGAGGTAAGCCCACAAAAAGAAGTCCAGCGGAGTTAGGTCTGGCGACCTAACAGGCCATTCGATAGGTCCTCTCGTTCCTATCCACCGATTGGGAAAGGTTTCATGCAAAAATGTAAGCACAATAGCGTGGAGGAACACCATCTAGCTGGAACATCAGTTCTTCGTCAGGCGAATCTGAGTTTAATGGTTTCGAAAATAAAGCCACTAATGATGGAATTAACTCAAGAGATATACTTGTCCAGCTAAAGATTGTTTAAAGAAAATTGAACCAATTACTCTTCCGCGCACTATTCCACACCACACATTTGTTTTTGGAGGGTACTGGCTGTAAACCTCCATCATCCAGTGCGGATTTTCTGTTTCCCAATAACGACAATTTTGTCAATTCATATTATCATTCAAACAGAATTGTAGCTTCATCGGAAAAAATGATATTTTTTACTAAATTATTATCTAGATTGCACATATTTTGCATACCTTCACAGAACTCATTTTGCCTATGGAAATCATCTCGGAAATCATCTTCAAATAACTCATGCACTGGAATAACTTTGTATGGGTAATATTTGTGCTCTTGAACTATTCGTTGACGAACAGATTTCCGCATGTGTAAATTAATCCCCTTGTGCGAGGGAAAGCAAAACGTCAAGTTGTTCATTTTCATTTCGAGCAGGACGGCCAGATTTAGGCAAATCTCTGACATGGCCGAATTCCCTAAATTTAGCATCTATTCTAGTCACCACCTTTTGACATATGGGAGAATATAATCAGGACGGATTTTATTGAATAATTGAGCTCTTTCTATTTGATTACGTGCTCTATCACCAAACCCAATCATGCACAAAATTAAAATTTTTTGTCATTCACCATTATGAAAACCGCAAACTTTGCAACTACGCTTGACAATAACTTATTTGAAGTAAAATTGTCATACAGTTTCTATGGAACTAAACAGTGACAAGATAACATTCAGAAATACCAGAATTGAAAGAAAAAAAAAATAAACACACAATCGAATGTTTTGCTCGATTTACAAATAAATCCTCAGAAATCCGGTATTTCTTATTGATATATTCAATCGTACTTTTTCGATAATGATGTTGTCGTACCTTATTTTTGGGCTACCCTGTATACATGACTTTACCATAAAAAAACACATTGAGAAATAAAAATCGACGGGTTCCGCGCACTATTCCACACCACAAACTGCTGAATTTTTTAATGAATTTAAACATTACTTCTGGAACTCACTGTATAGTATTATACTAAATTTTACTGTATAACTTACATAATGACCATTTTTCCCGAAATAGACGGTACAAATTATTGTAATTGTCAATTAAAATATATAATTGTAAAACTAAAGGTTAGATAAATAATCTCAGAATCTTACGAAACGACATGTGCAAAGGAACGATACTAACTATAACATCATAAAAATCATAAAATTTTATTATTATTGAAGCAAACAACAATAAAACGTCCCATTTAACACACGCTTTATGTAGCATACCTGATACGCCTTTGACCCAAATTCCTGTCAGAAAATAATACAAAAATATACCTCATAAAAATATGATAAGTCTTAAGTTTACTAAAAAATATGTTAATTCATATTTTTAATAAAATTCTATTAACTAAAGCCAGCCACTCACAATCCAACGCGGTAGTACGATTTTTTTAAATACAACTGCAGTACAATTACGTTGAAAATCAGATGAGGCTACATATGTTACGGTGCCACAGTTTAGAAGTTTCCTTTAAACCTAACCTAATTTTCAGTTCTTTGCTGTCATTACAAAACAATTAACGCTGTTAGATAGCGCGGAAAAAGTGGCAATGTTAAAAGTGCAGTTTACTTTAGAATTCGGTCTCAAAAAAACCCAGGAAAAAATAAAATTTCGTTTTTTTCCAGATATCTCCGGAATTACTCGGAATTATAAAACTTTCCAAACGGCATATTATTAGGCACGTAAATGCCTATTTAACCGACTTCGTATCTTTTACTGTTTACGAGATCCCTATACTGGCCCCTTTTTATATTGGACACGTTGTATTACACTCACGTTCACGTTATATAAACGAAATGTTACCAAAATCGCACGGCAGGAAATCTCTAGCAACCAATATGATCAATCAACTCATCCAACCAACAGTGCTGTGTTACTATAGACTATAGACTGACTTGTCTGTGATCAAATCGCGCCGCCTTGGTCGGACTGCAACCACACGACATGATCAAGTTACGCTCGGTTTTGTCTCATTCAACCTAATCGTACTGAGACGTTGGATTGTGAGTGACCGGCTTATGGCAACAATCCGACCATATCGACACGATTTGACGACAGACTGTAGCAGTGCAATGCTGTTGGTTGGACATTACAAATGAAACGTAAAAATAGAAAGCAATTTTGATATTCCCGTCCCACTGAAGTTAGCAGTTTTATGGATTAACCCCATCATATACAATTGCAATGAAAACAAACCTTAGATTAACATTGGGTTTAATTTTAGAGTAAATCTTATATATTTACTATATTAAGTCTATATCTAATTCTAACCAAAACAACTGGGCCTGAGTGCACATTTTCTGTTATACGATTTCGGTTGTAAAATATTTAGTAAATGAACATGACTATATTTTTCTTTTCAGTAACCAAATTTTGCACCAACACCTACATTTTTCTTCTTTTTTCAATAATCTCTGAAATGTTCTGCTTTCACAGAAAAGAACTTAAAATTAGGTTAGGTTTAAAGGAAACTTCTTTACTGCAAGCACTACCGTATACCATATGGGGCCTCATTCGAGTTTTAAGAAAATTGTACTTTAACTGCATTCGTACTAGGGCATTGGTTCGTGATTGACCGGCTTAAAGTACCCGACACAAATCTAATGCATGCATTCGCCCTCAGATCCTTAATATTCTCGTTTTGATGTTAATATACTTTGTTTTTTAAGAATTCCCAAAGAAATGAACCAAGCGGCTTCAAGTCAATCGCAGGCTAGTGAATTCACCCAATCCATGTGTTGTGTATCTAAGATTAACAAAATAATACACAGGCAAAACATTATATCGTGGTGGGGCTCCATTTTGAGACCATACAAATTTGTTGTATCACCTCAATGATAACGTATCAAGTACATTTTCCATTTCGTTTGTTAAATATATTTAAATATCTTTTAGTTTAGAATTCATCGTAAAACATAAGGTGCCTGAGTCATCCATTTTTTCTGTCGTAAACACCTGAAGTTGTGAAGGTGCATTCAGCACTCGATAGAATATTTATAAAAACTTCCATGTTCGTTGTAGCAATTCTTGAAAAAATGTTATTCGTCTTGATTCCATTATCTTTTGAACTGGTACTATTTTGTAAGAGTGGAAGCAATACTTTTTTAAGGATGTACGGTTTTTTATAACAGCACGCATTTAAAATAATTAAATCTGGGTTTAAGCCACAGAAAATGTTTAGACAGATTACTAAACTTATGTTTTGATGGATACAATCCTAATTTAAAACGGAAAAATTATACGATGTTTTTTTCTTGCATTTTACCAATAAGTTTTATGAGAGCTATAAAATCGGAACATAAAATACCACTCTTGTGCATGAAAATAATCCGTGTGCATTAGAAATCATTAAGTTAATCGTATTCTTCTTAGTGCACCCTCTATTGTCATGGGTTCGTGAACCAATTATTAAAACATTTAAATTACGTTACTTGTTGATTTATTTTCGTGTTCAGTAAAGTTTAACTAAATTCAAGATGGTATATTAAATATATATATATATATACATATAAACTAGTGAATATTGGGGAGTGCAGCAAATGAAAGAGTACTCTTTAAAGTTATTCCAAGCTTTCGGAAATCATATATTTCATTTCCATCCTCAGGGAGACTACAATTTATATAAATTAAGATTAGGAAACCTCATTAGAACAATAAATAAATGATTTTACTTACAACTTTTTTGAGATTGTTCATAAGGATGTTCATAGAATTAATATAGGACATGCGAGAAGAAAACGTGTTGAAACCCAAGTCAATTACAATTAAAATCAAAAATTGGAGACAATACTAAAAACATTGTATATGGACGTAGAAACACACAATTTAAAATAAAATCAAAATTTTGATGTTCACATTTTGAAAATTCGTTACAAATTTAAAATTATGGAATTATTTAGCGGGAAATCATGACTTGCGTGCCTCCATTTTAAGTGTACGTAATATAGACAACACAATTGCCATAGACTGGTACCAAAAACCTTGTAGTGCAGGTAGATATCTAAACTACCATTCCTACCATAAACATAGTATTAAAGTGAACCTAATAAAACAAATGAAAACGAGAGTTTCGAAAATTTCACACCCATCTTTCCTAAATAAGAATCTTAACATCCTCCTCAATCTGTTCATTAATAATTCATACCCTGCCACACTGGTAAAAAAGATACTATTCAGCACGTCCTCCACTCTAACACAAGCACCCAACGTGAACATTGTCAATAATACAAACAGAAATATAACTGAAGCGACTATAAACTATAAGTTCACTTCATTGCCTTACATAAGAGATATCACTCCAAAACTTTCTAGACTATTCAGAGAAATCAATGATATAAAGATTGCATACAAGCCTGTACTTACAATAAACTCTATTCACTCCAAACTTAAAGACAAAACACACTCTAACCAACTATCAGATGTTGTCTACAAAATCCCTTGTGCAGACTGTAATAAAGTATACATAGGTCAAACTACTAGGCCCTTGTCTAGCAGAATCACTAACCACAAGAGTGACTGTAGACACCATCCAGAGAGATGTGCCCTTGCTGAACATGCAAATAATATGGACCATAACATTAATTTTAATTCAGCTGAGATTCTAACCTCACAAAATAATTATAAAAAAAGACTGTTTTTGGAAATGACATTTATTGCTCAAGAACCCAATAGTATGAACAAAAGAACAGATATCCAACATTTAAGTGTAATTTATTCATATCTGCTCCACTTAGATAAAAACTTACGTACAATCAATACTAATGATAATAGTTCGAACCTCGTATAAATGCATTTTAACGATTTTTCAGGTTTGCTGCACGATAACACTTAAATCCGTAATTCTCTCTATTTAATATTATTCTTATTGTAAACCGCATTAAAAATATTTTTGACAATTTTAATGACATGTTAAAATGACAGTATTTCCTAACCTACCAGTCACTTAAAATGGAGGCACGCAAGTCATGATTTCCCGCTAAATAATTCCATAATTTTAAATTAGTAACGAATTTTCAAAATGTGAACATCAAAATTTTGATTTTATTTTAAATTGTGTGTTTCTACGTCCATATACAATGTTTTTAGTATTGTCTCCAATTTTTGATTTTAATTGTAATTGACTTGGGTTTCAACACGTTTTCTTCTCGCATGTCCTATATTAATTCTATGAACATCCTTATGAACAATCTCAAAAAAGTTGTAAGTAAAATCATTTATTTATTGTTCTAATGAGGTTTCCTAATCTTAATTTATATAAATTGTAGTCTCCCTGAGGATGGAAATGAAATATATGATTTCCGAAAGCTTGGAATAACTTTAAAGAGTACTCTTTCATTTGCTGCACTCCCCAATATTCACTAGTTTATCTCTTAACTAGTCAGCAACGACTACCCTCTCGATATATATACATATATATACCGGGTGTTACATCGTCGAGCGGGACATAAGAAATCCCATGTAATTTTAAATGGGGTCAATTATTGGCTTCCCTAATTATTTTAGAAAAAAATTCTATTTAGGTTTATTAAAGAGCACTAAAACCCACATTCAAAAGAATAACTTTAGATATTTTTGATGAGCCCGTTTACGGGTTATCGCCGATTTCTTTTTAACTATTTCTCCTTTTTATGGCCCCGTATTTGCGGGCACCAGTCAAGGTAAAAGATGACTGTCAAATAAAGTTGTCATTTTGAAATGTGTGCTTAAAGCTGGATTTATAAACTCGAAAAGTTGGTGAGGTTGAAGTTATGGTCAAGTTGTGAGGTTAGATATTCCGAATTCCGAGCATAAAAATTGATTATCTCGAACTACCCGGGAAGTTTTCGAACCTTACATGAGCTTTACATGAACGAGTGTATAAATAGAACTGAGTGTTCCCTTTAGTTTAAATTGAACTCCTATTTCCAACACCAACTGAACCTCAACCTCGCCAACTTTTCGAGTTTATAAATCCACCTTTATTGTTATAAAAACTCGTACATCGAAAATATTAAAGGTGTATTTATGAGTACAAATTAATCTGAATAAAACTAAAATAAAGTATCCAATTACAAGGTTAATTATGACATTTTACATGTTTCAATATTTTACTAATTAATAGGTAGGTACTATTAAATTGTTAGAACTTTAGGATTTAAGAAGATGTTAAAATATTCCTCAAAATGACAACTTTATTTGACAGTCATCTTTTACCTTGACTGGTGCCCGCAAATACGGGACCATAAAAAGGAGAAATAGGTAAAAAGAAATCGGCGATAACCCGTAAACGGGCTCATCAAAAATATCTAAAGTTATTCTTTTGAATGTGAGTTTTAGTGCTCTTTAATAAACCTAAATAGAATTTTTCTCTAAAATAATTAGGGAAGCCAATAATTGACCCCATTTAAAATTACATGGGATTTCCTATGTCCCGCTCGACGATGCAACACCCGGTATATATATATATATGTATATTAAATAGCCTATACTTAAATTGCGCAGTAGTCTGTTTATGCTCGCTACCAAATAACAACCACGAGGCAATGCCTTCTGAAGCTCTTGATTGACCTGTACTGATTTTGGCGTCATATCTTCGCGCATTGGGGCAAATGTGACTGCCCCAATTTAAACTTCGTCGAACTCTAACACCTGCGATCAAATATTTTTGTTTAAATCAACCCGCACAAACATTATGGAAGTTTGGTCTCGGTGAATTGGATTGAAACTCGGGGACTTGGTGGTTTATATAATGCTGATCGAAAGTTGTCATAGTGTCAACAGTAACTGTTGACGTGGAAAATTTGGTAGATACTTATTACTGTATACGGACGCGCAGACACCATGCATGTAATTACTGAGATCTTTTTTTCAAATTGCTGAGGCCATTAAAAATACGCATAATACGATGCTATGATTTTTCTATTTTTTTGTGTGGGGCTGTACACTAAACTGATGTCATAGAAAAGAATAAAAGCCTCTGAAATGTACCTGTACGAAATCTCTTTGAGACATACGATGAGAGGTGACAAATAATAGCTTCAAATTATATAAATGGGTAAAATATACAGGAAAAGATCATTTGGAAGATGCTATAGCTCTTGGTTAAAGGACTTGATGATGTTGTTTAGCTGTAGTACATCGGCAAACAATCAGACATATTTCGAAAAGCAAACTCCAAGATAATCATAGCCAATTGGATCGCAATCCCGTAATAGGAGATTGTGCACTGGGAAGAATAGGATTAACTAACAAATTCTTAATTCGAACGAATTATTTCGGTATACAAGGGTGATATTTTACGTTTTGATTTTGTAGTTCCCTTAGAGTTTGCTTCTAACATGAAAAAAAAAACGTGCATCTTAAATTGGGATTATATTCATCAAAATGTAAGTCAATTAATTTGTTATCAAACTTGTCTGTGCCATTAGACCAAATTTTGTTAATAATTCAACCCTGTTAGATGCGACTGGCAACGGGACAGTTTCCTTTACCTGACATTTCTATTCTTGTTTTCAGCCATTGATATAAAAATTAAAAATAATCTGGCACTAGTGTAGTTATCGATAATTTGCACTAGTCCTAAATTATCGGCATTTTAAAAAGCTAGTACTACACGAAGTTTTAAAATATTTATTTTCATTTACATGACATAACAACGGGCAGAAACAATAACTAAAACAAATATTCTAATTCATATTAAAGTGTTTGCAGTTTATAATAAAATTAATTTTTATTATCACTTATAATACCTTTACTAGCATTTCATGAGAGCTTGCTTGCTTCATCCGTTCGAGGCAAGAATCTTGAAAGTGCTTTAATGTGAATGACTTTTTAGCATTTACTGGACTAAATTCTTGAGTACTTTTATAAATACTTTCATTAGAACCTGTAACAAAACAACAATTTTGCACTAAAGTTCGAAACAACTATGTGTCACAGATAACAATTGACAGTAACCTGATTTATATTCCGACGTGTCATAATGACATTATTATGGATTTCATTTTCAGTGTCAAAATGACATACTTTATAGGACAGTACTATAATGATTTCATTATATGACTGAGTACTATAATGAAAAATTAGTTTACTGACGAAAACTTAAAATTCATCAAAAAAAAACACAAAAATCGTCGGAATATAAAATATTGTATGAAATTCGGATCATAAACAATCATTATGGTACACGCCGTGTTATTAGACTCGGCTGACGCCTCGTCCAATAATACTCACGGCTAGTACCATAATGATCGTTATTATGATCCTTATAACATAAATATCTATTATTTCATCCTGTCCAGTAAATCTACTTAGTCTATACTTATTTGCGGCCGGTCAATGAAACATTACAGTATTAGATACCGTAATGTGTTCCCTAGCAACCATGTTTTCATTTTAGAAACAATGACTTTTCACTTTCGATTTTTGACAAGTTGCTATTTAAAATTATAAGAAATAAAATATTGAAATACAGATATTTAGCAATATTTAATACTTGAAAACACATTCTATGGATGGAGTCCGTTGCCTGGCAAATTGCCTATGTTTTATATAATATACAGGGTGCTGTAGAAGTACGGGACGTAACTTAAGGGGGTGATTCCTTATGATATTTTAAGTAAAAAAGTTCATATGAATATGTGTACGGACTTGCCCCGTTTTTGATATACAGGGTGTTAAAATTAATAAAGAAATCGGTTGCAATCGTGCGTTTTATCAGAAGGTGACCATTTTCAACATTTGCTTTGATTAACTGTTGAATTTTTTTTGCATCATTATTTAAAAAAAGTATTTTGTCTACGACTACTATATAACATGATCATTATACATGTGTTTCCTTAATAATAATAATATCCAATATACACCGGTGTATAATATTCATTATACACGGTGTATAATGAAATCATATGATTTCAATAGGATTTTGTACGTACAATAAAAAACAGAGCATGCCATGAACATCAAGTCGGAGCGCTTGTTGCTATGGCAACACCATGGCACCGTGTTTTGATTTTGACAATTGCGCTTCGGTTTTTAATTTTAATTTGAAACGACAACGGTACGGTTAGTTGTTCCAAAATATCAATGTAGATTTAAGTTTGATTCCTACGTTTAACTTAACACTCTGTGTAAATACAAACATTAATATTAATGTTAACAAATAATTTTTCTTGCTAGTTAGTGAGAAGTTCAATATATTGTTTTAATGTTATTAATTTAATGTTAGTTATTTAAAAATAAAGATACTATGTGGTACTTAATCGTAATTAAAATTATTTGGTAGTCCTGGACAAAGTATAGTATTCTACTCGCATATAATGGCTGTTATTCACTTGGATGATTTATGAGACTCGCCTATGGCTTGTGTCATAAACATTATCCGCGTGAATAACAGTCATCATTATACGTTTGTTAAATAATGTACTAATATTTTGGATTTAAATGTTTTAATTAACTATGAAATACACAGGTATTTTTTTTGTACAGGATGGCCAACTAAGCGAGGTAAGCGGCTGTATCTCAGGAACCGTTAATCGTACAGCTTTCGGAAAAAAATATGCTAGTAAATACGGCCGAGAGAAATTGCTGAAAATAATTATCGAGTTCGCTAAATGGCCGCTAGCGGGCGTAACACTAAAGGTAAATTAAAAAAAGGGGATTTCTTTACAATTTGCCTCGAAAAAGTATACTAAAAGTATGTGCAAATAAAGTTCTCGTCTTTTATCTACAATGCAAACGATAAAAACCGGAAGTTTCTATCTTTACTCTAACCGCAGATATCAATGACAAAGTGGTGATATTATCTGAAACAACAAATTTATATAAAAGAAAATAAAACAAGTAAGTGCTCAAAGTGCCTGACATCATGTTCTACACATCCCTCCAGCCTTCGTCAGGTAGAGAAAGCAGCAGTTTCCACTTCCGCTGTTGGCAGGTGATGAACTTCATTTTGGGTTCTATTCCTCATATCTTCCCGAGTAATAGACCTAGTTTGAAAAACAAGACCTTTTAAGCGGCCCCACAAATAAAAATCTAAACAGGTCAAGTCTGGTGACCTGCCTGCCCAGGGAAAAAGGCTTCCTCTTCCTATCCATCGGTCTGCATATTCTTGATTTAAGTGTTCTCGCACATTTAATGAGAAATGTGCTTGACAACCGTCGAGCTGTGAAAACATATTTTGCCTAGTTTCAATAGGAACGTCTTCCAATAAAACCGGTAAATCGTTCCTCAAAAACTCCAAAAAACGGTTACCAGTTAATCAGACCTATGATCAAACTCACAAGTTAACGCGAGCCGTTAATTTCAAAATTAAAGTAAGTGGGTTAAAATCCAATGCTATTTTCCATTTTGGTATGATGCAACTACAGTTAACGGTCGTGTTAATTCTCGATCTCGTCATCCTAAACAGGAGTGACGCAATCCTTAAAGTGAGTACTTTACCATATTTGAGCCAATCAGGGACGAGTTCGGTTGTCAATCGCGGAAATTTTGAAAATTGTTTGGAAATGTCGAGCGGTCAATGAACTTTTGCAAGCGGTTGACGGCCACAGCTGGGTTTTATTCACACATTTGTTGATTTTGGGCGATTTTTGCTCCAAAAATTAGTAATCGAAGAGTTTTTGGTGAAAAATCCAACGTTTGTTAGATGTATTAGCTCGTTTTTTATAAAGAAATGGTAGAAGTATATTTAGAACGGTAAGTTAAAAACACAATTTATTGTAAGTATGGTATAGATTTTTACAAAGGATTTTACTTTCAGATTATTTTACTTTAAAAATCTTGAAATTACTGAACAAAGTTGATTTGATTTGATTTACAACTCCCTTATAGTGACTTTTATACCTTTTAGATCATAACAAAACATGAGAGGAGAGAATTTCGAGGAGATTTCCTTCTATTTACCTAAATCCGTACCAGCTACTGAATTACACGTAGAAGTGAATAAAATAATATATAAGAATTATACCATTTTCTAATATTTATTGAAGCCTTCAAATAGTTTCCTATAATTTACAAGCTGAAAAATACATGATGTTACAGATTAATTCAGCTTTGGCAACAATTTATACCTAATAGAGGTAAGTTTTTCTGTTTTTAAACTAGGTAGCTAGATACTAGATAATTATTAAAACCTGGATCAATCAAGTATTGTTTCGTACAAATTACACAACTTGTGTTGTATTTATAGATCTTTTAGTGGGTACCTAATGTTTATAAAAAATTGAACCACTAGGGTCACAATTGAAAAGCCCAGGTAGGGATACAAAAGTGAGAGTAGGGGCTTTGTCCCTTGGTATTCGTTGGGCTTTGATCCATTTTTCTAAAATATTTACAACAGTTTTAAAGTTCGAAATAGAATAGAGAGTAGATATTTTTGTTGTTTACTTACCTAAGTGCTTCTAAAAATATCTCATAAGGTAAGGATTTAGGTTAGTTATCCTATCTATCCTATGCAGAGCATTCCTTTGTTTATTTTTAATAAAAATATCAACATTCTATCTTATTAAACCTTTTTTTTACCATTTTATTAATAATTTGATTAGATCGAGATGATGTCTACTAGTATTAAAAAAACATTCAGTCCTATTTTTATACCTACCGGTATCCTAACAAAGAACATATGCACCTGTAAAATTCAGAAACTAAAATATTACTATCGACGAATGGTAGCCTAGAGTAAAGTTAATACTAAAAATATTTAAATAAGTTCGAATGTTATTTTACTATTTTTTTTACGTAGGCAAATGAGGCAGAAGCAGCTGGATGCAATACAAAGAACTAGTATAGAATGGGCAAGATTAGAAATTGAGATGTAGAAGGAAAGAATACCAATGAAGTTGAATTTAAAAAAACCTGAAATATTCTGAGGTGCAAAAATTATTAAAGCAATCAGTGTCAGAAACATGGACAATGGATAAACTTAAGACTGCAGTAAAGTCGCGACAGGAACAGGGTACAGCCATATTTATAATAAAAATATTAAATTATAGAAATGACTTTTAGATAACTTTAGGTATACTAAAATTCTAAAAGAATCGCTTAACATAACAGCATTGTTTAAAAACATGACTTTTTTTATATTTCCTGTATGAAGGTATCTCTGAGACTTCCTTAAAAATTTATCGCAAAAACAGTGGGTGTAGTATCTTTCGGTTTAGAAAGAAGTTAGTTGAGGTTACATTTTTATGGCATGTATCACATTCTAGTTACTTTTATTTTAGGTGGAGATATATGTTGATTTAGGACCGGATTTAATATATATTTTTTTTATATTAATTAAAATGCGGCGAGGTCAGTAACGAACAAGGTCAACTCTAAATTATTAAAAACATGTTAAGGGGTTTTAAAATATTAATTTGTTAAATTACCACGTTTTTCCGGAGGTACAAGGAACAGTACTTATGATTTCCTGATCGAAAATTTTCTAGTTTTCACACTAATTTTAATATTACACAAAGAAGCTGTCTCAAAACATCACCAAAAGGATTAAACAATCAAGGTTACAGTTTTATAATAATTATCAAATAATAAATAAAATACTCTCGAATACGATTTTGTTTTGAACAAGTTTCTTTTGAGTTTTGGGTTACTTTTTTTAGTAAGCAGAAAGTGACACATATAAAATTCTAACGTTAACTAACTTCTTTTTAAACTGAAAAATATTATAGCTTTGTCGTGAAACCAAAATACAAAAAAAATTTAGCAAGTTCTTAAAACGATATTATTTTAGTCTTGACAATCGTGTTGAATATTATTAGCAGTACCTACCTACCAGATTTTGTAAAAATTGTAAATGTGATTTTGCTCGCTAATAAATAAATAAGTAACAACGAAAATAGTTTATATAATGGTTTTACTAAATTAATATCTAAAATTACAGGAGTAACTTAATCGTTAAACCAAATTTACATTTTATAACGTAAAATTACAACTGGAAGTAGCAAACTAGTGTCATGTCTCATGGCTTTGTGTTTCATGTGGTGGGGTTTTCTCTATCAACTTCAACTAGATATTCCAAAAACCTAAAATTGTTAACAGCTTTTTACAAATTAATTTTTAACCTAGCTACAGGGCATCCTGGAATGTCACTCCTGAAGTTTCCCATTTGACAAACCTACTTTTATGATTGCTCAAAAAAGGTTTGTTTAATGAGAATTTTGGAATGAAATTCAAAAATAAATGAAGTTTATTTTAACATATTTTTAAATTGTATAGTAATTATCCCCATGGCAGAAAGCAAAACCTAAAATGTCTACACATTACTAACGTCGAATAATATACTATGTAGTTTATAGAAGATGAAAGAGCGACCTTTTATGTAGGGTTGACTACAGCCAATTATTAATGATGAGCCTTAGCACTTTTTTTTTATCAATTTTAAGTTTGCACTTGCAAACGATTAGGTCAGGTTAGTCAACCGAAACGTTGTGTTCAAATCAAAATAAAACGAATAAGGATTCGACAAATTTCGACCTTTGTCATTTCATCTTTAAAATAATCTTCAAGATTTTACCTATTTCTAAATGACTGCAAAATAATATTGTCAAATGCTGCCTGCTAAAGGACACAAATAGACATCCAAATACGAACAGTTTAAAACGTAGTATTCAAAAATTCGACAAACAGTTTAAAATGTAAAGTTGAAAGCTCTTTCACACTATTATAGAGCGTTATAGATGAGCAGCGAGGTAACACTATTTTTAAACCCATAAAGTGGTAGTTGTTTTATATTGTTAGGCAACTTGTTAAAAATTTGGATGACAGTAGAATCTGGTCTTCTTTGACACTTCCTCAGTCAGCAATATGTTGGAACCAAAGCATCTCTGCTCCTGGTTTCATACTCATGCACGTCTCTATGTCTTGTAAGAGATTGTTCATTATTTTTGACATGTAACAGGCACTTTTATATGTACTGAGATAGAAAAGTGGGAATTTTTAGCTGTATGAATGCCTATCTGCAGTTTTTTCTCCAGCCTAGTCCTAGAATTATTCAAACTACTATCCTCTGCAGACCAAAAACTTGCCCTGACTGGCTTGCACCGCCTCATGTCAGGACTGCATAGGACATCACTGAGTGGAAGATGGCAAATATATACCATCCTCATTGTAACCTCTGACACACAATTTTTGGCCACGGTTTTTATATATAAGTTATTAAATGGTCTTCTCCCATCTTACCTTGGTGGATTTATTGCCCATAACAGTGATGTACATAATTACCCTACTCGAAATAGAAATGATTTTTTATATCAAGAGGACTAATTCCAGGAGAGCTATGATTTCTTTATTTTTCAAAGGTCTTAAAGAGTACAATGATCTACCGAGATATGTCAAGGAGTGTTCATCGATTAATAGTTTTAAAAGAGAGCTTAGGACAATTTTTAGAAGTTAAGATACCGGCGTGACGAGCTATTGTTGTTGTGTTTTTTGGTTTTTTTCTTTCTTTTTTAAATTTTTATATTTGATTTTTATATCTGTAGAGTTAAGGTTAGTTTAGTTATAGTATTTGTATTATACTACGTTAGCTAATTTGTATTAGGCTTGCCTATTGAAATATATGCTATTAATAACATAAAGAGACTGCAAAACAAATACTCCCCCAAAGCCTGCTAACTACATCGTCTACATGATGGTCCCATTTAAACTTGCAGTCCAGTTGGACACCCAGGAAATGGACCTTTTTCAAGTTGTCCCTAACATTGATATCGTCCCGAAGTGCAAAGATTATTTAAATTGTTTTGTCCACTAGCACCAAACCAGTCAGATTATTTATTTTTATATATATTTTTTAAATATTCAGCCATATAAATTTACAATGTAAACTACTGACAACGTCAACAATTAGAGATCTAAAGTGATAGGTCATAAGGCGTTTAGAAGATAATGGTATGGTATTCACGTATGTCGTAAAAATTGTTTTTAAGAAGATAGCACTTAACTTTTTTTTAAAACTTTTTTACTTGAGAAATTTCTCTAAGGGACTCTGGTAGTGCAATTAATAATCTGCTGCAACAGCAGAAAGGGCTTTTCCGATATGATGATGTTTTGTAGCCTGAAATATGGATTTTATTTGAGTTTCTAGTGTTATATCAAACTCAAACTCAAATATACTTTATTGTTGAAAGAATTGTTCATTCTCATTAACATCTGAAGTATATTAAAACTTGTAGGAGTGTTTTTTAACAAACATCAGTGCACTAAGAATCGAAATACCTGGAAGTGTGATAATCTAATGCTGCCGAAAGGTTTCTTTGCATGACTCAAGTGGATTAAGGAGTAGATTTTACGAATAATTTTTTTTTGAAGAATAAATAATCTTTGAAGTTCTGAGTAGTTTGTCCTCAGTAAAGCACAAGAAGAGTTAAGAAGCTGTAGGCCAAAGAATAATATATATTTAACAATTGTTTGGGGTTCATAAAGGTTTTTAAGTTGACAAAGGCAAAATAAGCAGTTTAGTTTTGCAGCAACATTGTCTACATGGGCTGTTTACTTTAATTGTGAGTCTAGGTGAAGACCCAGAAACTTGCATTGTTCTACTCTTGTAATAAAATTATTATTCAATTTTAAGTATAAATCAGGAACCTGCTGCTTTTTATAAAATGCCATGTAATGGGTTTTATTTGTGTTAACAACTAGATGATTTGTTTGGCACCAAACAGAAAATCTAAGCAGAATTGTATAAGTTATTTCAAGTAGTTGATTAAGTGTAGAAGCAGGTATGACTACTGTTGCATCATTTTTTCAAATTGTTTATAAATAATGCAAAAAGCAAGGGAGAGATTACGCCTCTTTAGGGAACGCCCTATCTGATATTTAGTTTCTCCGAATAGGAGCCCTAAAGTTTTACTCTTATTTGGCGATTAGAGAAAAATGATTCCAGCCAGTCAGAAATATTACCACGTATTTCCATAGCATGCAACTTTCTGAACAAGATGGCAGTGTCGACGCAGTCAAACGCTGGGCTAAGATATGGAGTGATATTTTGGGGTAGTTCAACGGAAATACACAGAATTATAGTCATGCAAAAAAGGTGCATCCGAAATATTTTTAGGATGAAACAGCAGGAAAGTTGTAGGTCTGTTTTTGTAGAAAAAAATATTCTGACGGTAATAGGAATGTACATTTTGGACTCTGTAATATTTGTATGTGATAATAGGGATCTTTTCCTCGATTTTAATGTGAAACATGATTATGATACTCGCCATAAAAGTAATTTAGTACCAGAAAATTATAACTATACTTACATACCTCCAAAAAAATGTAAAATACTGCATCATAAAAATTTTTAATTGTTTCTCAGACGAAATTAGAAACTTGCCAAAGAATAAAATAAAATATACCTTAACAAAATATCTAGTCAGTAAGGCCTTCTACAACCTTAATGAATTCTTTGATGATCCTGAGAAAGGAATAATTCAGTGTTAAATTTTAAATGTTTGTTACAATTTTAAGCATGTGTAATTTTATTAAAATTGTCATTGTCTAAATGTAATGTAATTACAAATTTAAAATGGTTATTTACAAAAATCTCTCCAGACATTGTTTTATTGGGTGTTTTTTTTTTATTATGTTTATAGTAAATATAAGCATCTTATTATTGAACAAATAAATACTATTGTATTGTATTGTATTAAATCGGAAAATAGATATTTTTTTTCTTAGCATTTTTCTGAGCTATAGTATAGTAATTAGAATCTATTGTTTTATAAATATATTACAAGAGATCGTAAGCAGCTGTGCTAGTAGAGAAGTTTGAGCAATACTAATAAAAAATTAGGTAGGTACTATATTTTAAGACGGGACCTACCTTCACATTATTAGATAATGATCCTTTTATAGTGAATAAAATTGAATCGAGTTTAATCAAATTGGAATCTTCTTGAGTCCTGATATGTGCTGGTAATTTTAGGTTGGTCATATCCTATAACATCACATTATATCACTGAGAAAAAGGCTAAAATAAAAAAAAAAAAACTAAAATTATACAATACATACTTTGCTTTCACTGCGAATAATCTCTTGAGTTATCTGTCTAGGTGAAAAGTATCTCATACCATAATCTCTTTTTTTCTCAGTGAGTTTTCTGACACAAGTTGTTCTCAATTTCTGTTAAGCAGATAAATTATTGAGTACCTACTTTAATTTTCATGCAGCAATCACATTCTACTGATGTTAATACATAAGTGTAAGCCGGACTACAAATACAAATACTAATAATCTTTTTTCCCACTAGGAGCCCTAAAGTAATTAAAAGTATATTTAATATGAAGTAGTAGGTAAATACATATAATTGTTTAGTAACTAACCTCTTTACGTATCAAATATTTTCTTGTACCATTTTCTTGGTGAAAACTTGTCACAGTTACCAATTGAAATAAACTTTGTCTCGTGTCTGTGTTCTTTACTGGTTAATACTTTGATTCCAATCCATATTCTAAAAAAAACGGCTGTAATAATGTAAATATGTAAACAAGCATTCCATTAAAATATATAAATAGGTACTTACGACATAAAATAATGTATCTCGAACGCACACTATAAAACTTTCTCTCTAAAATCTATACTATTTTTAGGTTAAGAATTCTGACACTTAAATCTGACAATCACATCCGATAACTTTAACGGCTCAGCTGTTTCTCCACCACAGTTAAAAGTTAAAGTGAGCATTTGATCATAGGGCTGATTGCCTGGTCAAAGAAATAGGGTCCAATAATTCTACCTTCAATGATCCCACACCACACATTAAAGCTCGATTTATAAACTCGAAAAGTTGGTGAGGTTGAAGTTATGTTCAAGTTGGTGAGGTTCGATATTCGACAGTCCAGAATATGGCATTTATAAAGTTAGTAGCAAAGTTCAAAAAGTTGTTGTTTGATTGGTTGAAATTTTTGTTCCAATAAAAGAATACAGAACACTGACATTAAATTTGACTTTGACAGATTGTAAATTATTATTTCTTTGTTAATTTTGTTCGATTCCAAATAAAAATTATATTTTTTTGAGTTCCGTGCTGTGGTAAAAATGTTACATTATTACACCCTGTTTGCGGCGACATTTTTGTTTTATGCGGCTTATAGGAGAAGGCGTAGCAATCGCCGCTTTAAAAGGCGACCAATAAATGTGAGGAAAATACGGGCAGGTGAATATGATTACTTTAAAAAGATGAGGTCTTGAGATACACCACAGTTCTTTAAATATACCAGAATGACTGTTCCAGTTTTTAATAAATTATTGACTAAGATAGGGCCGAAAATCGCTAAACAAAAACGAAGTGATTGAGTATCCGCAGAAGAAAGACTTGTTATAACCCTGCAGTAAGTGTGTCTGCTTTTCAGTTAATTTATATGCTTGCCAAGAATTTATAAGAGACGTTATTTGCTATTGTAGTATAATGTACGAAACTAAATAAAAACTAACCAACACCAACCATTTTTTAAATATCTCTCACAAGGAACATCAATGGAAGTTGTCGCATGGAATTTTAGAATAGGACACACTACTGTCCATAAAATCATTTACGGGACATGTCGAGCGATATGGGACGTTTTAAAGGATGATTATTTAAACTGCCCATCATATGAACATGAATGGTTGCAAATTGCTCATGATTTTAATAAAAGATGGAATTTTCCACATTGCCTGGGTAGTTTAGATGGCAAACATGTAAATATACTAGTACCTGCCAAAAGTGGTTTCCTGTTTTTCAACTACAAAAAGACATTTAGTATAGTCTTACTTGCCGCATGCGATAGCAGGTATCGATTTAACTTTGTGGACATTGGAGCCTGTGGTTCTCAGAGTGATGGAGGAATATTTAGGCATAGTATTTTTGGCAAAAAACTTGATGAGGCAGAAATGAATATTCCTGCAGACACACTATTGGAGGGCACAAATGTTAAGATGGCATATTTTTTTTTTAGCTGACGAGGCTTTTCCTTTGAAACAATATATTATGAGACCCTATGGAGGTAAAAATTTGACATATTCCCAGCGCACCGTTTAAGTCGAGCCCGCCAGATAATTGAGAATTAATTTGGAATTTTAGTTGCCAGATGGCGTATACTAAGAACTACAATAAATGCAAAAGTAGAGAATATCGATCACATTATAAAAGCGGTAACAATATTACATAATTACTGCCTCATGGAAATGGCTAGTGATGATGAAACCAATTCATATTGTCCTGTGGGATTTGCTAATGCAGAGAATGAATACAATGGTGGATGGAGACAGGAACAAAATTCGTTAAACTCCGTTGGAAGATTGGGTGCTAATTATGCCCGTGCAGTACTCCATAGATTACGAGACACTTCGGCAGACTATTTGTGTTCTGTGCAGGGCCAAGTCCCTTGGCAAAATGGCATGATTAACAGAGGACGTGTTTTGACTATTGCCAATAATTAGATGGTATTGCTATTAGAGGATGTTTGTTCTATTTTAGTTTTAAGGTTGCTCTTGTTATAATTTTTTTATTTAGAACAAAACCATATTACTTAGTTTTAATAGTATAATTTCTCAGTCAAAATTAAGATAGTATGGTTCTTCATTAAAAATATAAAATTAATACCTATGTATTTAAAATTATTAAATTATTAATTGTTTAAAATATAAATAACTTGCGTAAAGTTTGTTTTTTGTCAGAACCTTATAAAACTTCTATGCAATATACTTCCTGGGTTTGGTGTATTTTTCATAAAATGCCATTTTAGAATAATACATCCACCTGAATTCGGGAGCTTGTGAACCAGACTTTGGTAACTCTCGTTTTTCCTTTGTAAATCTATCACGGAGAGATTTCCATCTTTTCTGACACTCTTCAACTGAACATAATAAAATATTGTTTTAAATTTTACTTAAATTTTTTTATAAGTATGCCTACTTACCACTCAAATTTAAAATGCATGAGATTTCTGACCAACTTTGCTCTTTCTTCTTGGTATTTTTATAATCTTTATAGCCTAAGTTGTAAATAAATTCATAATTTTGAAATAACTCCAGTAACAATAAATTACTGTCATCATTTTCTAAACTATCCATTTCTGGTTTTCCAATTTCTGGCACAAAACACAATAACAAGCTTACAACAAACAGAAAATTGAAATACAAATGATGGAAGGATGACGTAAACAACATGACCATGACAACATGACTTTAAAATAGCGTCTTTATTGGTCGAAACGAACCTCTCGAACTCCGAACATAAAAATTGGTTATATCGAACTTTTCGAAACTTACGAACTTTGCACGAACTGTGTTCCCTTTAGTTTAAATCCAACTCCAACTGAACCTCAACCTCGCCAACTTTTCGAGTTTATAAATCCAGCTTTATACTCCAGCGTCCTTGATGTTGAACTTCTCGCATCCAGAAGGGGGTTTGAGCGGACCAGAAATGCATATTGTGCAAATTTACCGTGCCCACGCTACTAAAAGTAGCCTCATCAGTCCAAAGAATTTGGGCGATAAATTGAGGGTTTTCATTAATCATGCCTAAAAGCCAATGGCAATGATCTAGTCTTCGATTAAAATCCTCTTCATTTAAGGCTTGATGCAAAACTGTATGGTAAGGGTGCAGTAAAAATATAAAATAATTCATTTGAGTAATAATATAAAAAAATTAATTTTAGAGACTATTTTAGCAAGGAAAATGTTTTTATTTTATTTTTTTAAGATTATATCAACTTACCTGTGCTCTTGTAAAATATTCTGAACGGTAGTGCGTGATGTTCCCAAGTCGAAGGACAATATTCTAGTAGTAACATGGCGATTAAACTCTATATATGCTAGAACATTAATAACATTCTGTTCGGTTCTCCCATTACGATGTCTTCGAAATATAGGTCGGCGAAAGCTTCCAGTATCACGCAAGCGTTGTGCTAACCGCGGAAAAACTCTTCTGCCATAATGACGTCGGTTTGGATACCGCAACGCATACTGTCCTTTAGCGATTGCTGAATTTTAAAAGCATTCAAAGTAAACAGCGATCAAATCAACAGCTTCTTCATTTGTAAAAGGCATTTTTAAAACTCAAATTGAACACAAAACACACTTAAATGGAATAATTTGACATTTACCTTTAATGTGATGTTTTAACCCGTTTTTTTCCAAAGCCTATGTGATTTAGGGCATAATTCTATTGTCAGGGCGAACAAAAAGCCTATATTATCTGGTTTATCACTTTTCATTGATATCTACGGTTAGAAAAAAGGTAGAAACTTTCGGTTTTTACCGTTTGCTTTGGACTTTAGTCCTCTTCGAGATAATATTATCTATCATTGCATTTGGGTTTGTTGAAAAAAATCATAACATTAAAAAAATTTAGAAAGCGCTATCTACCGACTATAGTGAACGAAATAAAAACATGTCTTGCAATGTAGCTGACAGGGCATAAAAAACTCTTTCAAATGCCGCTAAGCATAGTATTTTCCGATAAGGCATTCCCGAGATATTGAATATTTTTCAAATAAATATTTGCCTTACCCCCACCACTTTATCTGAAGAGTTAGAGAAAAAAGTGTGAAAAAAAAATTGTGGATAAAAGACGAGAACTTTATTTGTACATATTTTTAGTATACTTTATCAAGGCAAATGGTAAAGAAACCCCCATTTTTCAATTTGCCTTTAGTGTTACGCTCCCTAGCGGCCATTTAGCGAACTCGATAATTATTTCCAGCAATTTTTCTTGGCCGTATTTACTAGCAATATTTTTTTCCGAAAGCTGTACGATTAACGGTTCCTAAGATACAGCCGCTTACCTCGCTTAGTTAGCCACCCTGTACGTACAATAAAGTGGTTTTTATTGTTTCCCTCGAAAACGAAGCAAGATACGAAAACACTTCAAGGAACAAAAAAGTTGTAGTGTTAGTTCAGGTAAGTCAGGTCTGGTAAATCCGAAAATAACATAAAATTGGAAAAAAGTCAGTGGCGTATATTTTTTGTCAATAATACTTGTTGAGGTGCTCCCGGGACGCCACTGGACTTAATAAATTTAATTTAGTTAGGGATAATTAAGTCCTTTATCATTATAAAAAACTCAATAAATTCGGGAAAAGGATATTTAAAAAAATTATAAAAAAAAACATTTTTCTTAAATTTGAACACCCTGTATATCAAAAATGGGGCAACTCCGGACACATGTGCATATGAACTTTTTCTCTTAGAATATAAGGAATCACTCCCTTACGTTACGTACCATACTTCTGAAATACCCTGTATACAATATTTTCAAACAATTTCTTCTTATTACGAAGGAACCGAAATTTACCTAATAGAAAGGTCCAAAAGGGCCTCTTGAATTTTCCGCAACAACATTTTATCATCCGCGTCTAAAGTGCAATTATACGATGTAAATCTGTTAAGTAAGTTAACTGACGATGACAATTATTAATATCTTTAAATTCTTTCTTTAACTTTCCTGTTGCTTCCACAGCTTTATTTAAAAGCATACCCGAAACCACCATATTTTCCGACACAAATATTATGATTTTATCTGTTTGACAGTGACAAGCAACAATTATATTTACTATGGCCACCAATAACTCAATTGCGATTAAGGTATATTTTATATGGTTTAATATTGCTATCTAATATTCTCAAATTTTAGTTTATTTATTTACTCTATTTAATAGGGATTATAATGACAGCATGAAGTAAAATATCATACGATACACGTCCGTTAGGTGTTATTACAGTTCTCGTTTATATTTTGGACTCGGCTTCTGCGTCGCTTCGTCCATAAAACAACTGGTACTGTAATAAGTCATTTACCGGACTTGTAACATAAAATACTATTAACCTAATTTTGGTGGTTTAATAGTTGTGCATGAACAGTTGATTTAAAGTTCTCACTCACTGCAATTGCAAAAATGTGTACACTGACAATATAGACAATTTTTGGCAACTCTTCACTGTTAGAAGTTGAACTGAAAAAAGCATTAAGTAGTGCATATTTTCAGAAACTTATCGATAATTTAAATTGCACTTATTACTTGTATATTACTTAGGATCATAAATGTTCCTTTTTATAAAATAAATACTATTTTTTTAAGTTTTGATGGAAAATAAGTTAAACACATTATTGGATCTATGATAAAGTTGAACCAAATACTTATGCTGCACCACCCTGAATAAAAAATACAAGTAAATAGGTACGTATGTTTATGCTCTTACATTCCACAACATATTATGTGTTCTTATATACCAGTTATTTGCGTTATTGCGTTATTGCGTGTTACAGAATGAGTTCAGTAACTTGCAGATTTCGTCATCCTATAGGTGCATTAATGTCATTTGCGACATCATTCTACTCTTGGTTTAATGAAAATTATTTTATTACTTTTTTTTTTATTGTAAATAACTTGAGATAATATTATATTTTGTAAAAATGCTCCGTAATCATTTCAAATTAACTCATGCGTCAATTGCCCTGAATTTATACAGGGTGTCCCACGACGACTTTCCCAGCATATTGCTTGGAAACGGAACCAGATAGATAAAAAAGTTCAGGCACAAAAATTGAAGGCTTGTAAGGGAGCATCTAAAAAGGGTAATTTTAGATATACAGGGTGTTTTAAAAATAGTAATATTGCTGCCAAGTCAATTTTTTTTAAATCGAACACCCTGTATATTGTTAGTTTTTCGAAAAGCTTGTTTAAAGAGAAATTCAACCATACCATACTTGTTACGTTTCTATGTTAAAATGACTGAAATATGAGCAATTAAATGATCAATTACGTAAGCATGAACAGATATGCAATAATAACAATAACCACCAGTGAAATATTGAAGAGTATGACGGGGGCTGTCATGTCACGAGTCAGAAGTAGTTTAATTGTTAATTATTTTAAGTAGTGAGAAAATCCTTCGCTTTTTGCATACGACGAGTATGTCGACATGCTCCTGATATACGGAGAATGTCACAAGAATGAACGACGTGCTCAAAATCTGTATAGTCAACGATACCCGAATCGTGAAATACCAGGCTATAGAACGTTGCGTAATGTTGAACAAAAATTAAGAAGTGGTTCCTTTTCCAGTGGTAGGGCGCAAACACCAAGAAGAAAACGAGTCCGAACAGAAGACAACAATAATAACATCTTGGCCTATGTTCAAGTGTATCCACATGTCTCAACTCGACTCCTCGGGGAAGAATTAGGTATTGGAGAAAGTACAGTTAAAAGGACACTAAAAGATTATAAATACCACCCCTACAAAATTCATCTGGTGCAGGGTTAACACCTGTAGATCCTGAACGCCGCCTAAATTTCATTGCTGAGATGTCAATGAAATTTGAACAAGGCCGTCTTTTTTTCAACAAAATGTTATGGAGCGATGAAAGTAGGTTCCATAACAACGGCATAGTAAATCGCCACAATTGCCACTACTGGTCATCTGTAAATCCTCACTGGATGAAAGAGACTAATTTTCAGGTAGTTTGGGGGGTTAACGTTTGGTGCGGTTTATTTAATGGCTATCTTATAGGTCCTTACTTTTACCAAGGGACACTAATTGGAGAACGATTTTTAAATTTTCTTCAAAACGAATTTCCCTTATTACTTGAAAATATCCCAATCAATGAAAGAGCCTCTATGTGCTGGCAGCAAGATGGAGCTCCCCCTCACTTTGCCAGGCAAGTTACAAATTATTTAGATACCATGTTTCCTGCGCTCTGGATTGGCCGAAATATTGTGATCCGGTGGCCACCACGGTCCCTTTAGATTTTTTTCTTTTGGAATATCTTAAAGAAATTGTGTATGTAAACCAACCTAGAGATGCCGAAGATTTGCAAAACAAAATCATAGCAACTTGTCGAACTGTTACTCCAGCTATGATTACAGCAGCGTGTACCAGAAATCTTATAAACAGATTTGAATATTGTATTAGTGAGAGTGGTAACCAATTTAAACATATTTTGAGAAGAAGTCGTAATTAATTTTGTTTAGTTATCTTCTTATTTTCGATTGATTGTTACATAATTTAATAAAGTGTTATAAATTGCTCATATTTCAGTCATTTTAAATTAGAAACGTAACAAGTATGGTATGGTTGAATTTCTCTTGAAACAAGCTTTTCGAAAAACTAACAATATACAGGATGTTTCATTTAAAAAAATTGACTTGGCAGCAATATTACTATTTTACCCTTCCTAGATGCTCCCTTACAAGCCCTCAATTTTTGTTCCTGAACTTTTTTTTCTATCTGGTTCCGTTTCCGAGCAATATGCTGGGAAAATCGTCGTGGGACACCCTGTATACGAGGTCAATAAATTGCAATATTCTTAGTGACTACTTTTATGAATTTAATCCTAAATCTTAAGACATCATAAATTAACTTAACTTTGAAAGCTGTTTTAGCATAAACATAAAATTTTTGAAAAAATGAATAATTTTTAATAAGACTTTTTACCATGTTAATTATTCTTTAAATAGTAATAATAAAAAATAAAAGTTCTAGTTAAAGATAAATATATGGAGTGCTCGGAAATTACGATAACAACTAACCTCCACAAAAAATGTAAAAAAAAGTTTAAAATAACATAGCTCCGCAATTAACATTTAGGTGTCAGGTATTGGAGGTTATTTTTTTTTTAATATCGGGTAGACACAGTACAACCAGTGGCTCGGGAACAAAAGGGCGATGAGATATTTAGGGCCATATTTCTTTTCGCCGAGTGTAGTTTCGCTAATTTTTAAATAAATGATGGTGGACCTCTGTATATAATCAGCCGTTTTCGAGATAAAAGGAATTTAATGCAACCTATCTAACTAACCTGAACTAACCTAAACAATGATGTCCGTAAATTTGAAAACTTTTTTTTATTACAACTAAGTAAAGGGTTTTCCAATAAGAACGATATGATTTTGAAACGATATGGTAACCATCGTAATAAAGTTATACCTGTCACCAGTTGTCAGTTATTGTCAGTAAACTATAACAATTTATTATGGCTAAATACGCGCTTCAAGAACGTTTGGTTATTATCTAAAAATTTTATGAAAATAGACGATCTTTTGTGAACACTTATCGCGCACTTCGCGAGAACTGTGGTGTAAATATTCGTCCTTGTTTGCTTGCCATTCGTCGCATCGTTGAGAAATTTGAAAATAATTTTACTCTTCACGATGCAAAAACACCAAGAAGACATCAAAACGCAAGAACTGTTGAGAATATTGCTGCTGTAAGAGCTAGTGTTGCAGTGTATCCAAATTTATCAATTCCTCGTCGTGCTCAAGAGTTAGGGATTAAAAAAACGACAACTTGGCGTATTTTGAAAGAATACTTGAATTTACACCCGTATAAGATCGTTTTGACCCAAGAACTTAAGCCACTGGACCATCGTCGGCGCAGAGAATTTGCTGCTTGGAGTTTAGAACAACTTGAAAGGGATCCTAATTTTGCCAAAAAAATTATCGTTTCAGATGAAGCTCATTTTTGGTTAAGTGGATACGTTAACAAGCAAAATTGCCGTTTTTGGTGTGAAAACAATCCACAACAGATTCATGAGAAGCCTTTGTATCCGCTAAAGGTAACTGTATGGTGTGGTTTATGGTATGGTGGCATCATCGGACCATTTTTTTTCCAAAATGAGGCAGGAGATGCAGTTACAGTGAATGGTGAACGATATCGACAGATGTTAAGAAATTTTTTGTGGCCAAATATAGATGCACTTGATTTGGAGGATATGTGGTTCCAGCAAGAGGGTGCCACATGTCACACTGCTCATGAAACTATCGATATACTGCAAGAAAAGTTTGACGAAAGGATAATTTCAAGGAATGCTACTGTTCAGTGGCCTCCAAGAAGCTGTGATTTAACTCCTTTAGATTACTTCTTTTAGGGCTATTTGAAATCTAAGGTTTATGCAAACAGACCACAAACACTTAATGCATTAAGGTTGAACATTGAACCCTGCATTCGTCAGATCACGCCCGATTTATTGCATAAAGTCATCGAAAATTGGGTTAGTCGAATTCGCTCGTGTACACGAAGTCGCGGAGGACATTTAAACGATGTGTTATTCAAAACATAAATGTTATTAACTATACTTTAAGATACTATAAAAAGTTTTATTGTATCTGAAATAATTTTAATTTTATTTCATTTTGAAATAATATCGTTCTTATTGGAAAACCCTTTATATAATAAGTGTTGAAGAGGATTTCCATTCATATCAGTGCATCCACAATTCGTTTTCTTATAGATCTTCTCACTTTTCTAAATAAACCAGGTTTATTTCTTCTTCACGACCAGCAAACACCCGCTACTCTAATTCTTCAACGCTGCGAAGTGGCATTTCGTATAGTAGGTATTTTAAGTAGTCATATAAAAAATAATATAATTGATTTGAATCTGGAGAATGAGGTGGCAAAACAGCAGCGTTCCCTCGTCCTATCTATCGCTCAGGATAAACTTCATCTAAATGTGCCCTCACATTAAAACTGAAATGTGGTGGAGCTTCGTCTTGTATGAAGGACATTTATCTGTCCTTAGAGCATAAGGCACATAACCAAGCAGGTAGAAAGGCTAAGTAAGATTCATCAGTTAAGCAATTTGGTAAAATGTAAGGCCCCATCTATTCCCGCCCAGACATTAAACATTCAAAATCGTATTTATAGTTCCGCCTGTAGTAAATCGCTCATCAGTCAAAAATTTTTTACTTATAACATTGAGATCTCGGTGCCTCTGGGATCATCTGCTTCTTTTTGAGTCTCTCTTTTACTGCTATTAGTTGATTGTGGCGCTGTTTGGCAATCATCCTTTTGAAATTTGGATTGGAGAGGGGCTTTCTTGATGGCAGACATGATAAGCGGGGAAGCAGTAGCTTTTGGGGAATGTGGTAATTACATGATAAATGGATGGTAAATCATAGAGAAGGGGGCAGTCTTAGTAGGAGCCAGTCTCTAGGAAGTCGATATGGCTTATGTTGTATGGAGTGAATGTGTGATTATGTAATTAGATGATTAAATGATACGCCTGTCCGTTTGTAGTAGTTAGCGATGAGTTTGTCGATATGTTCTGTAATAGTCGGCATTCGTAAGTCTTTGTGAAGTGTGTGAGTCACTGTGTAGCGAGGGGCATTCATAATGATTTTTATAACTTTGTTTTGAAAAACTTGTGTAACTTTTTGTAATGCGTCTTGTTTATGGTACACAACTTAAGGTAAGTAAGTACTGGTCGGATTAAAGTTTTGTGCAGTAACGTTTTCGTGCGTAAGTCAATTCTACTCCTGCTGTTGATAAGGAAGTAGATAGCACCAAGTTGACTTGACATTCGCTTATTTCAAGCGCTGGTCGGCGTCTTCGTTCCACGCCATCCTTTTATCAAAGCAAGGGTCCAAGTATTTGATAATGTTACTCCAATCTATCCTGAAGTTGTTGACTAGCAATCGAGTTTCTAGATATCGTACCCTGGACTTTGAAAAGTAGATAGCTTGTGCTTTAGCGTAATTGAGTCGGATCTCGGTACCATTTTTATCTAAGCCATCGACAGAATTATCTCTTGGGTTCAAAATCTTAGGGTTTTAGAGCCCGAACTTTTGAAATGTGTAGCAACCCTTCGGGTGCTTATCGTTGGATTACGTGCGAGTATTTTAATAACTCTCATTTCAGCTTCAACAGTTCGGGTGGAAGTATATATGGTCTACGAGTTGGGAAATCTGGTTTAAAATCGCTTTTCTTCTATGTAAATTAATTAACAATTGAGTGCATGGCACTTGCCTGCCAGGGTACATTTCATGATATAATCTCCTCACTTCGCAAGCATTACCACTGACTTTTCCATTCAGATAATGAATTTGTATCATTTTATTAAATGAGTAATTATCCATTTTTTAGTTTTTAATGAAATTAAAATAAAAACATACTAATCACAAGCTTCAAATAGTGACATTATTTATCGTTTATTCAGTAATTTCGAATGTATTTGAATTTATCCAACCATGATTTATTGCGAAGCGCTTGGTACCATATGCGTTACATTTTTAAATGAATTTTTGGACTGTTGGTGGAATGCATAGGTGAATTTAACAATGTACCAAATGTTCTAGGTGCCAGTGAATTATTTTTTTTTGTGGGTATATGGTGTAAAAGAATAACTACATTTTAAAATATTTTTATAGCTTACGTAGGCCTGTTTACTGATTTTATGCACTGCAGTCGTCCTTTCAAGTCCTTTTATCTTGAAAAACTTGGTGAAAATATACTAGGCAAAAAGCAATATAACCTCTAATAACCCACCACACTTGTGTTACCATGTCACTGGTTGCAATATGGGTAACCTAATATTTTAATTATATATATTATATATATAATATTATTGGATCAGGGATTAGAAGAAATGCCACCGATAAGCGAAGAAGAGGTCTCAAGGTACCTCTCAGAAATGAAAAACAACAAAGCACCGGGCGAGGATGGTGTTGTCGCAGAGGCTGTAAAGCTGGGAGGAGAAAAGTTACTAAAATGGATAACCAAACTCTTTAACAAAATAAATGTCTAGACGAAGCAACAACCACAGAGATGTGGAACAATGCCATCATCATTATTATGCATAAGAAGGGCAGCATCACAGACTTGCAAAACTACAGACCGATTAGTTTGCCCACACATCTATATAAACTGTTTACCAAAATCATTACTACACGTCTTACTAATAAATTAGAATCATATCAGCCAAGAGAACAAGCGGGCTTTCGGGCTGGATACGGAACAAATGACCACCTTCAGGTTATACAGGCATTAATAGAAAAAAGTGTAGAATATAACAAACCCTTGGTGCTAACGTTTGTTGACTATGAGAAGGTGTTTGATTCCGTAGACCACCACGCATTGTTTAAAGCTCTTGCCAACTGTCGTATAGACCACCGCTATATTTCGCTACTACGACACATATATAAACACGCAACAGCAAAAGTAAGACTGCAAGATGAAACAAACCAGTTTAAAATCGAAAAAGGCGTTCGACAAGGGGATACGATCTCTCCCAAACTTTTTACAACTTTGCTTAAGTACATGTTTAAAAAGATAGAACTAGACAACAAGGGAATAAACGTAAATGGAGAAAAATTGAACTATTTGCGTTTCGCTGACTATATCGTATTGGTTTCAGACCGACTAGATGAAGCAAAGGAAATGCTTACGAAACTGTCATCAGCTTCCCAAAAAGTTGGATTAAAAATCAACATCGCTAAAACCCAATGTATGACAAATCTGGTCCCTAGCTGTAACCTTAAAATAGAAGAAAAAGAAATCCAACACGTAACATCGTACAAATACCCAGGACATGAAATTTGAATCGAAAGAGATAACCAAACTTGCGAGCTTAGCCGAAGAATAGGACTAACATGTGTGCCTCAAGCGTAAGGTTTTGGATCAGTGCATCCTCCCAGTACTGACATACGGCTCAGAAACATTAACATTGACACAAAAAACGATAAACAAAATAAGAGCTACCCAACGAGCCATGGAAAGAGCTATGTTGATGGTGACATTGCGACTAAATCCGCAACGAGGAGATCCGTAGAAGAACGAAAGTTGTGGATGCTGTTGAAAGAATAACACACCTAAAGTGGAACTGGGCAGGCCACGTCGCAAGAATGACAGATGATAGATGGGCGAAGAAGATATTAAAGTGGCGACCTAGAAATGCTGCACATAGAAGCAGGGGTAGACCGCCCACTCGATGGACAGATGATATCAAGAGGATATCTACAAATTGGATCCAAGATGCCCAAGACCGAGCAGGGTGGATTAGGTTGAGAGGGGCCTATGTCCAGCAGTGGACGAGACAAGGCTCATTTATGATGATTGTGATGAATATTTTAAAAAAGTTGCCTTAAAAACTTATACCTAAAAGTTTATTTCTGTATTCTAACTAGATTCAAATAAAAAAAAACAATTTAATGATACCATCTTTAACTAACTGTAACTTCGTATGAAAGCATTTGCTGCATATGATAATATAAACCTTTTTTATATTTTTTAAATATTTCATACCTTTATATTTGTCATTGTCATTTTTGCAAAAGCTGTATAGACCATTTGTTTCTCATCTCGGCTCATGGAATTTTCCGTGCTAAATTTGCATTCTTATGTTGGGACATTTCTGACGATATAAATGTCAACTTTGCTGAAACGTATAGGCCTTTTAAATATTTTTTTATACATTGAATAAATAATATCCGCAAAAATAAAACAGTTTCCAGAATTTATTTTAAAAAACATAAACAATAAATATAAATTGTTTTAATATGCGAAACAATTTTTTAGTTAATATGATGCACTAAAACTTTAAAAAAGGCAAATTCGACAAATTTTACGTTTTTGTATACCCGGTGCAACAAACAAAAATTGTGGCATACCTGATATAGGTATCTCTAAAGCAAGCAAAAACTTCTATAAAAAATGATTTTTCTTATCGTTCACTTTTTGGTCCATTTGTTCTTTTGTCTACCCAATCCGAGGACAACTGTACTTAAAGAGTTTTCGTTTATATTGATCTAGAGCAAAAACTATAAAAGAGAGAAACACAAATTTAAATAAAAAAAAATTTTCAGGTTTTTACTGAATCATCAGAATCTTAACAAAAAATTAGCAAAAAACAATTATTAAAATTACAAATTATTATAAATCCTTTTTTTCTTATTCCCAAAATATATAAGTTGTCTATTTCTATTAACTTTAACCGATAAAAGGTATGGGCAATTAAATCTAAAAAAAACTGTTCATTTTAGTTTATTACATCCACAATACCTTGGAAAATAGTGATGCACTAAAATAACGTCTAGAAGGTGTTGGAAAATAAGTGCAATACGTTTTAATATCCTAGAATGCATTGGAGTCGATATTTTTGTGATACCAAGTAAAAGTTGTTTTATAAACTTCTTACACCCGCTCTGGCAATAGCACCATCTATTGCATCATTATCCTAAATGCCAACCAGTTTTGTTTCGTGACTGAGGCTGACGCCGAGCGAGACATTCGTTACGATAGTGCCAAGAAGTTTCATAAATTAGAAAACTATTAAAATGAAATGTCAGTATGAAAACAATTACACATAAATTAAACTACTTAAAGATGTTTTTCTATATATAAATGTGAGCACTAATGCAAGAAGTCAGCAGTTCAATTAGAGCTGCAACTCCCTATATAAACTGTCGCTGTCGTCAATGTTAGTTTGATCTCTTAGCTCGGGCGTAAGGAGTTTATAAATCGGCCTTTAATATTTTAACGCTAGCTTGCACTACCAGTATTGGCGTTAGGAGTTTATAAGTAGGCCTGCAGGTGGAGGGAACTAAAACAATTACGGTATTAAAACTATTGGTGTTTGTCAAGGAGAAAGTAGCAAAGGGAGTTTGGAGTACTAAATAAAAGTACTATTCATGATATAAAAGGGAGTGAAAGGAATTCACTGGAAAGGAAGAAAAGAAGTGGGACTCGCAGAGTTTCTTCCA
This sequence comes from Polydrusus tereticollis, assembly GCA_963920685.1. Lineage (NCBI taxonomy): Eukaryota > Metazoa > Arthropoda > Insecta > Coleoptera > Curculionidae > Polydrusus > Polydrusus tereticollis. The sequence continues at coordinate 50,723,591 of OY987328.1, read as the reverse complement.
AACAGGAACCTATTTTCTCTGATTCTACTTTAAAAAATATTCTTGGTCGCCACGCGTGAAAATTTAAATTTTATAACTTTGCATTTAAATTTTCGCGCTTCTAACTCTGACGGAAAAGTTAGAAGCGCGAGAATTCTGAATTAAAGTTAATATATTTTGGGAAAATAAAAGAAAGTTATAGCAACGTTTCTGATATGGCGATAAGCTTAATTAATTTCAGATATTCACATTCAAATACGTTTTAAACAAGAAATAGCAAAGAAATAGCAGAAATTATCCCCTTGAAACCTGAATTATACAGTGTGGCCCAAATTGGGCCTACATGTATGGGGATCTTGGAAACTATAGAAGATAGAGAAACGGTTAAATGGGGAAAGTTTTTGACAATTATATTTCTAACTGAAAACCGTTTAGTACGCGGCCCTATCTTTTTTGGTTTTTGAAATATGTTGAAAAAACCAAAAAGATGTATTTTCGAAAATATGCTGTAGATTTCTTATTATTCACTATTTTGGCAATCTGTAAAAACATTTGAAAGCAACTTTTTAAGTAGATTTCAGTTATGCAATTTAATTTTGAACACGACGTTTCATTTATTTTATACCATCATCAGGTTCATTTTTTCTTATGGGCGCCATATTGTATTTTATACTTAAAAGGTAGCTTATGACGTCAGCTTTTCAACGATGTATTATTTGTTGGAAAATAAATGAAATTGACTTGAAAAATAAAGAAAATTAATTTTCGCAACACGTCAAATTTGAGAAGAACACATTAGGCAGAGTTAAATTTGTTTAAAATATCATAATATTATAATACATTATTTTATTTTTTCCTTATGGTTAAAAATCTCATATTAACATTTCAAATAAAGAAAACTAATAACGCAATGAATAATAATTATTGTTTTGAAAAGAAAATAAGAAAAAATATCTAACTTACTATACTTATTCGAAATGTTGGCCGTTTTTATTAATACATTTTTGACACTTTTTTAACACAGTATTGATGACCCTGCGAAGCGTGTTGCCATTTATGCTCGTAAACACATTCCTTACTCTCTCTTCTAATTCTTGTACAGATTCCGGGGGTTTAAACTCATATACTTCATTTTTTACACAACCCTATAAATAAAAATCGAGAGGAGTTATATCAGGGGATCTAGCAGGCCAATTAACTGGTCCGCCGTTTAAAATTAATTTGTCATCAAATATCTGTCTTAAGAGAGTTTGAACTTCCCGAACATTATGTGCGGGACGACCGTCTTGTTGAAACCAAATATTATTCAATTGATCTTGAGGAACTCTTGCTCTAATTGCCGGTAATATTTGATCTTCTAACAGCTCCAAGTATCTTTGGCCATTCAACGTATGATTATAAAAGAATGGTCCTATAAGTCTGTTGTCTAAAATGTAAGGAGAAAAGTAAAGCTGGGTTACTTAATACCTGCTATGTATTTAGCAAGCTAGGTGACATTACTTACCATACATACCACACCATACATTAAAACCAAATCGGGTTTGCAGTCTTCGTTGAGCCAATTGGTGAGGGTTTTCTTTTGCCCAAAAATGATGGTTATGTCTATTAAATACCCCGCAGTTGGTAAAATGTGATTCATCGGTCCAAATTACAAGACGACTGAAATCATGATTTTGTTCGCATTGATTCACATACCAATTTGAAAACTGCATTCTTCTTGGATAATCCGTTTCTTGTAAACCCTGAACTATAGTTGGCTTGTATGGTCGATATTTATTTTCCTTAAGGACTCTTTGTATGGTACTTCGCGGGGTTGGTAAGTCTCTTACCGACGCTCTTGTAGATGATGTCGGAGCGGCATTAAAATAGGCTCTGACATTTTCGTCACGCTCGTTATTACCTGCTTTTTCGTAACTCTTGGGCCGCGGTTTTTCAAAACTTCCATGGTTTCTCAGGTTCATAACAATTTTTGGAAAAAGTCTGACACTTGGCTGCGGTCTTTCAGGAAAATTTTCAAAATACCTTTCTAATGCAAGGTTTGCATTTCTGTTGCAATGAATGTAACATTCTAGCAAATAAAATTTTTCTTCGTGAGAAAAACGCAATGCCATTTTCTTTTAAATTCAGAATACACAAATAAATCGTTATTATTAGATAATAATAATAAAAACTATTATACTTTTACTCGTTCTGACAAGTAATATTTTTGTTTCATTTTCAAACGGTAGTGGTTGGTCATGGGCTACTGGATTTTATTTTTGATTCATAGGTTATTGTAAGGTCATACGCTACTGGATTTTATTTTTGATTCATAGGTTATTGTAATATTGTTGATTGAAACAATGCAAGCAGTGTTTTGTGAATACTACAAAATGTAAACCTTTTAATTGGTATTCAATTTAGGGAGTTATAGTGCAGTTGTCAAATTTGACGTGTTACGAAAATTAATTTTCTTTATTTTTCAAGTCAATTTCATTTATTTTCCAACAAATAATACATCGTTGAAAAGCTGACGTCATAAGCTACCTTTTAAGTATAAAATACAATATGGCGCTCATAAGAAAAAATGAACCTGATGATGGTATAAAATAAATGAAACGTCGTGTTCAAAATTAAATTGCAGAACTGAAATCTACTTAAAAAGTTGCTTTAAAAATGTTTTTACAGATTGCCAAAATAGTGAATAATAAGAAATCTACAGCATATTTTCGAAAATACATCTTTTTGTTTTTTTCAACATATTTGAAAAACCAAAAAAGATAGGGCCGCGTACTAAACGGTTTTCGGTTAAAAATATAATTGTCAAAAACTTTCCCCATTTAACCGTTTCTCTATCTTCTATAGTTTCCAAGATCCCCATAAATGTAGGCCCAATTTGGGCCACACTGTATACAAAAATGACTTCATAAAGTAAACAAAAAAGGGCTTAAGAACTAAAATGTATTGATTATTAATAGTGTTATTTATTTTAGCACTTACTTAAACCCTCTGGAGCAGCTGCAAGTAGTTTGTAGCAGGTGAAATTGAGGCCAAAGAAGTTTTCTGTTCTTTTTTACTCGAACATACCTTTGAAAAGTGTCCACGTTTACTACATCCATTGCAAATGGAATATCTTGCAGGGCACAAAAACGTAAATACTTTTTATTCTTTCCACATTTATAAGCAGACGAAATTTTATCTTCAAGTTTTTTCCGTGTTTCTGTACGTCAGGACGTCAAAGAATTTATAAAACTTGAAAGCAATGGGTCTCCCAAAAGCATAAAATTAATATCAATTAAAGGAAAACGATCTAGGAAAAATGCTCATTACTCAACATATCGTCCTTATAAAGTCGGTTTTATAAGACGCCGACTTTGTGCTTTGCTCATTTTTATTAATATAGTCATAACCGTACAATCGATTCCTTTAAGCAGCTAGTTATTGGGCATTAATTTGGATGCGAACAGATCTAGGAATAGTCAAGCTACGATCATAGCATTGATAATCTCGCAGAAGCTTGAGACACTTTTTCAAACCAACAACCTGAATTTATACATGTCAAAACCTTTTGATGTCTATAAAGCTCAAATTGGACCTTTCAAAGGGTTGATCGCAGCTTAATTTATTTAAAATGTTATTAAAATACAAAAATAATGAAAATGTTTAAATGCTAATTTGGCAAAACGTTAAATATCGGCTACACGTACTTTAATACATTTTCGTAGTCTTCGAATATTTTCCCGCTGCACTGCAAATAATATTCCGGCATTATTACGAACTTCGTTAGAATGCAGTGTTATTTTCGCTAGTAGTTCTTCTCTAGTATTTACTGGTGTTAAATAAAATAGTTTTCTAGATGTCCCCAGAAGTAAAACTCTAGAGATTTAGGTCTGGAGACCTTGGTGGCCATAAAACAGGCCCACCTTGACCTATCCATCAAGGGTCAAAAGTGTGTTAAGTGTTGACGTACTATACGGTTATAGTGAGGTGGAGTACCATTGAGTCTTTTTTCCAACCTGAACCTATAAAGTTATTTCCGATAATGTCAGCCCACACATTTACCATAAACCTTTGTTGGTGTTTGTTTTGAATTATGGCGTGCGGATTTTCATAAGCCCAAAAATGTAAATTATGTCAGTTTATTATGATATTTCTTGTAAAACCGGCTGCACCGATAAACAAAATAAGGTTAGAAAAACTTATATCTTAGTTATGTTGCTGTATAAACCAGTTGGAGTATTAAATCCTACTGAATAATCATCCGGAGACCTAGCGTCTACTTTGTACATGGTACGGGAGAAGTAACTATTCTTTTAGATTTTCATGTACAACCCATATTGTAACATTGTTTTGTGTAGCGATCTTTATATTGTTTAAAGGGTTGTCAGCAATATCTTGCAAAATTTGTGACTCTACGTGAGGGTCTCGTACTCTCCTAGGAGGTCCCTCACGGTCACGTTGCGGCAAAAACTACCCTGAAAAAAAATAAAAAATAGATTCGTTAACTCTAATAATTACTCTTTGCTGATCTTTTACCTGTTTCCCTTAGTGAAAGGTTTTTTGACTTAGCAATGTTCGGGCTGAAATCTTTCAGAATAAAGTCTTCTTGCCTTCGAAGAGTTGGAAAGCGCTTCCCAAAAATTAAATGCATAATATCAGCAAATCCGGCGCATTTTATTTTTAACTGTTTATATTATATTTTTTAAACATGTGCCCGCAACTGTTTCCTCTTCGCATAAAAACCGCTTTATCTCGAAAGCCGCCAGTTTTATCGAAATAATTAAGAGTACCTTTTTTGAAGCGGAATATTTTTTATCGGCTATAATTTATTTGATCTAGTTTTGTATTCCTTAGAGCGCCAACATTCTAGTTGTTAACATATCTTCAATACTTTTCAAGTGTAACGTGTAATAATACATTACTAACCAAAACGCTGTGTTAAAAAACTAGAAAGATAAGGAAATTCCAACCGAATCAGACTTATGCGCTGCTATATTTTATGTGATAATTCAAAATTCATGGACTGAGCTTTCAAGATGGCAAAACGGTCAAACATCCAGCTGGTCTACTCTGAATACAAATTAAACTTAACGTCAGATGTCGTGGCAGATGACAGAGGGAATGGAATTTTCAATTATAAAAATGCATTAAAAATATTCTGCACTATTAAGTCAGTACACTTTTCGTCGACAAAAATATAACTCTACAGTAAATAAGGTATTTTTTTACGCTACGACTAGAGTCCCGACTCTGGACGTAAATCCAATAACGTCATTATTAGTAGTTTCGTTGGGTGTGGTTTTGCCCCGTCTCGATCTATGAAAAACAACTAAATTTAGTTGATCGGATTTAATACAATTACACTCCGGCTATTATGAATGTTGTTGGGTTTTGGTACTGACATGAGGGACTTTGATTTAAGTTTGAATAAATTTAACTTAGTTTCACATTGCACAGTTAGGCATCATTGTATGTTTAATAATATTATCGTTATAATCGGGTTATAACCCCGATTGTTATAGGTCGTGTTACCTATACAATATTTCATACTTGTGTGGTCGTCGTTGCTGTGTCAAATCGACAATTCTTCAATCTTTATTAATTTCTTCAAGAACGGTAAAAGGTGAAATGATAAAGCTTTGGCGGCCACACCACTTGGTATAATTGGTTAAAATTTTCTGATGCTGTAGAAAACGTTGACCTTCAGAAGCCGATTGCTTTTTAGTGAGATAGGAAAAGGCCAAATATTTCTTTTAAACGATTGAAAATCAAGAGAGGACCCTATTCAAAACTAATAGCTTCGAAGCGAGAAGTCGGTTCAAAATATGGTTAGTTCAGGTTACATCTTCCTATACCTAAAATACTTAGAAATTGTAGATTTTCGAGGAAAACTAAAAATTACAATTTTTTAAAACGGATATTTTTCTTTTAGGTTAAAAAAATTGTGAACATGATTTTGAATACTTCATCGAAAGGCGCTTCTCAAAAGATATTAAAAGTATATAGAATTTTCAAGTTTTTTATATATAGTGTGCAAAAATTATTATAAATCAAAAATTTCCCTGTAAATTGAAATATTTTATCCGGCTTATCCTGTATATTCAGGAATAATAATACTTTATCGAAATAAGTTAGCCGTTACTGCTTTACTACTTTATATACGCAGAGTACGTGTTTCGCAGTTGTGTCTGTATCACCTAATCTTTCCTTCGTCTAAGGAAATCGGTAATAAGTTTTAAATAATTCTTTTTCAACTCAATGAGATTTTTAGTTTATTTAAGTTCGCCTGTCCTTGTCTTGACGTATTTTTGCGAAAAACTTCCTTTTATCTTTTTGCATTATGTTAGTTTCTTCTGTAAGATGATTTTATGTTATTACATAGAACGATGCCTGTGCACCACCTCATATAGCTAGTCAGTCAGCAATTCCATTGCCTTTTATCCTTCCATACCCGGTCGCCAAATCAAGGTAGCCTTGTGCGTTGTGGCTAGTCGATTAAAAAATTATCAATATTTTTAGACAAATTTTAAGTCAAAGCTGCCTAGCTGTCCGACATCATGAATATAGTTGCTATGTCTATTGCATATAATTCCACTTGGAAAAAGCTTTAAGCTGTGTCAACCTCTCCTTTACGCCTTGGCTATTCTGTATAACTATTTTAAAGGAACTTTTGAAATCTGTGTCCATCATAGTCATCGTCATTAGAATCTATTTGTTAAAAAAAAAACAAATGGCATTAAGCATTGTAAAATGATTAGAGACAATTAAGTGTACTTAAGCTATTAAAGTATATGTAAAATATTGAAAATTAACTTTAAAATTATTTGAAAGAATAGAAGAAAAAAATGAATGATGATCCATCTTATACAACATCAATATACGATAATAGGTACTTATATAGGGACACATGGTTTCATAATATTATAATAACCCTAGCGCCATTTAATTACAGAGCTTTGACTAGGTAAGATATCACTTTGCATAAACAGGGCTGCCCAGAAGTCCGGAATAAAATTAATATAGCCTTAACCTGTAACTTTTGGGGAAAATGCTCGGACACTTCAATTTAGCTTTATATATGCTCACATTTTAACGTTATTCGTTTGTTTTTTAATAGACATTTGTCAAAGATATGACGACATCGATCTTATTTTTAAATGGAAACAAGCAGCTTGTGATACATCATTTAAAAGCCAATATCTCGTTCAGTATGCTCATAAATTTTGACGCGACTCTGTCAAGCTATTTCAAAATGGCGACTGTTAAAATTTTAGAAAAATCTCTATTTAAATAAGGGGAAATAATAAATCATTGATGTTTTTTTTACCTTTCAAGGTAAGAAATCTTCATTGTTGCACGTTCTGACATTTTGTGACATTGTGACTTAACAATAGTTATGGTTTATTTGTTATTTATTTTGAAAAAAAAAATAAAAATATAACGTAGCAAAACAAAACACAACAAGAAGGTGGTTTAACGTGGCAAATAGTGGAAATCTCTTTCATCCTCTACTTGGTATGCTCCCAGACGATGGTAAAATCCGTCGACGGAATTTCGAATGGCTTCAGCCGGTATGTTATGTGTCATCAATCTAATTTTGTTTTTCAAATCTTCAATATTATTTGACCTATTTTGGTAAACTTTTTCTTTTAAATATCCCCAAAGAATATACTCTAGAGGCGTTAAATCTGGAGACCTCGGTGGCCATTTAATTGTACCATGTCGTCCATTCCAGCGACCTGGAAATATCTGATCTAAATATCTTCTCACCTTGACACCAAAATGCGGGGGAGCACCATCTTGCTGAAACCAAATTGTTTCATTAGGTGTATCTGGATCTACTTCGTTGGGAAAAATTACAGCTAGAGCACGCCTCAACTCGAAGGTTAAAAAATCCAGGTACCGTTCATCTGTGAGGTTTCCTTCCAAAAAGAATGGCCCTAAAATTCGGTTATTAATGAACCTGCCCATAAATTTACTTTCTGGTTCCGCTGAGAATGCGCTTCAAATATCCATCGTGGATTTTCTTGACTCCAGAAACGATAATTATGTCTGTTAACCACCCCGTTTAAATAGAAAGTAGCTTCATCCAAAAATAATATGTTCTGTGGAAACCTATTATTCTCGTCACACAGTCTCATCATTTCTTCGCAAAATTGCAAGCGCCTATCATAGTCATCTTCTAAAAGCTCTTAAACAAGACATACTTTATAAGGGTGGTATTTTTCTGCTTTCAAGAATCTTTCAATAGTACCATTAGATGTATCATGATTTTGAGCCAATGAAACTGTTGAAACATGCGGATTATCCTGCAGAGATAATGCAATATCCAATTTTTCATCGTCGCCTAAAACACGTGGCCGTCCATTCCCAGGCAAGTCCTTTATTGTGCCATGTTCATCAGATTTGTGGAATATTTTACTAACAGTGCCCTGTGAAATTTGATTTTCCGGATATTTAGCATTAATAAAGTGCACACTTCACTTTGACTTCTTATTTTTCGCCACGTCCTAACAATATCAAGACTTTGATACGCTGCCTATCCGACAAAACTATTTTTGTTTAGAAAATTCTAAAATAATACTTCGGAAGTACCTAAATCAATTTTACAAGTTCACAATGTCACAAAATGTCAGAACGTGAAACAATGAAGATTTCTTACCTTAAAAGGTAAAAAAACATCCATGATTTATCATTTCCGCTTATTTAAATAGGGATTTTTTTTTAGATTTTAACAGTCGCCATTTTAAAATAGCTCGACAGAATCGCGCCAAAATTTATGAGCATAATGTACGAGAAATTAGCTTTCAAACGATGTATCACAAGCTATATGTTTACATTTAAAAAAAAAAAAGATCGATGTCGTCATATCTTTGACAAATGTCTATAAAAATACAAACGAATAACGTCAAAACGTGAGCATATATAAAACTAAATTGACGTGTTCGAGCATTTTCCCCAAAAGTTACAGGTTAAGGCTATATTAATTTTATTCCGGCCTTCTGGGCAGCCCTGTATAATTACATCTAATATGCACAATTATACTTATGTGATAATAAGTAATATTCATCGATTTGGTTGTAGCCTCGATCTGTATTTGTTTCAGAAGTGTATGACGATTGGAGTTTATTAATATAATAGTATAAAATACCTTTGTATTTATGTTAGTGATGTGATTTTAGAATCTAAGTCTTTAGTCCGTACACATGCCCAATTTTGTTTTGCAGTCGATGAGTGTAAGTTTCCTGTTATTAAGGACTACGTTATCATCGTCTAAGCGTCTAGACCTGACAGTGTTTCGGCCAAATAGCATGATTTGTGATTTTAAAGAGTTTAAGAAAATATGTGTCGAAAATATCACAAAGGGAATCCAAGTCCTGATTAATTAAAATACAGGAGGTTTGTATTTCATTAGGTTGAAACGAGCAATAGATCTGTGTGTCATCAACGCAAAAATGCGACGAACAATGTCTAATTACCTTATAGAACTGTGACGTATACAGGGTGAATAATATGAACCCATCACATAGCCCTTTGGTATTCCGCTTGGTACATGTGCAAACTCTGATAGTCCTTTACGAACACTGACCGCTTGGAGCCTGACAAGTAACTCTTCATAAAAGTAGGCGCACTTTGAGAAAATCCTAGGTAACCCAATAATGGCAACAACAGTTCGTGATTAATAAAATCAAATACTTTGAAAAAATCAAGTAGAACCAAAACAGTCGAATTATTTTTTATCATTTTCAATAAAATTATAATTTAAAACTTTTGTCAGGGCTGCTGTGCAACTAAGATTTTTTCGAAATCCTGACTGGTAAACAGGAAGAATATTATTGATATCGGTAAAGATCCTTACTTGGCTCTCAATGACCTTTTCTAGTTTTTAGAGGGAACACATAAAATGCTGATCCATCTAACGGCTTTTAATTAATAATAATAATAATAATAATAATAATAAACGTCTTTTATTTTAACATAATATAAAATTTACAATAAACATATCAAAGAATATATGTCTAATACTGGCGCAGTCTAGCTGTAATAGCTACTCTACTGAACCAGTCAAAGACGTAAATAAATAAAATTTGATTGTCCATCATTAAATGAGTATCTTAAATCATTTACGAAATTTAACATAGGCAATTAAATAAGCGAGCATAGTAATAATTAATAAAAAATATAAATAACTGAAAACATCAAAATATAAAAAAAAAACATTATAATATTTTATCTTAAAAAGTTAAGTATTCTGTACATTTAGAAGATAATTTTTATATTCGATTTTAATAGTATTTTACGTTACAAGTCCGGTAGGTGACTTATTACAGTACGAGTCTGGAATATAAACGAGTGCTGTAATAACACCTAACGGACGTGTATCGTATGGTATTTTATTTCATCCTGTCATTATATCCCTTTTCAAAAAAATAAATAGGTATATTAAAATTTTAAAAAATACTTCGCAATATTATATCATGCTACCTACCCTAAATGCAATTGAGCCATTGGTTTCCATAGTTAATTATAAATTTTGTTTGCTTGTCACTGTCAAATAGATAAAGTCATAATATTCGTGTGGGCAATTATGGAGGTTTCGGGTATAATTTTAAATAAGGCTGCCGAAGCAACAGAAAAATTAATCCCGACAAAATCATCAAATAGATATAGCAAAGAATATGGATTATTTTGCCAATGGAAGCAATTTCATAAAGTGACAAACATACAAGAAGATGTTCTTTTAGCTTATTTTCTAGATGAAGTAAGTATGACCTACAGGATTTTTTAAATATATTTTATATATGAGCAATATTTATTAATTTATTTTAATTTTATAGTCAAAGAGAATAAATGGCAATTCCTTATGGGCAAAATATTCGATGCTAAAGGCAATGTTACTTGTCAAAGAAAACGTCAACATCAGTAAGTTTCCGAAAATTATCGCATTCTTAAAGAAATGTAGTGTTGGACATCAACCGACGCAGTCAAAGGTATTGACAAGAGAAGAAGTAAATTTATTTCTCAAGAAAGCATCCGATGATAACTATTTGTTGGTTAAAGTTATTGCAATGATTGTGATTGCAGGAGGTTGTCGGCGGGAAGAATTGTATTCTATGACTCTCAATGACTTTCAAGACACAGGAACACAACTGGTAATCACGATTCCGCAAACGAAAACTAATATAAAACGTGTTTTTACTGTCATTAATGAAATAGAAGGAATTAATTTTCTTGAAATATACCGAAAATATCTTGCTCTACGACCTAAACATTTTGAAGAAAGTTTTTTATTTCTCGGGTACCGAAATGGTAAATGCATCCAACAAAGAGTAGGAATTCACACTGTAGGTTCAATGCCCAAAAAAATTGCAGAATATTTGAAACTTGAAAATCCTGAAAAGTATACCGGTCACTGTTTCAGACGGACCTCGGCGACTCTTCTTGCAAATGCAGGTGTAGACTCATCTGTATTAAAACGGCATGGTGGTTGGAAAAGTTCTGCGGTAGCAGAAAAATATGTTGAAGATGCACTTGAAGGAAAAATCAAAATTGCAAGAATGATTCAAGGAGGTGAGAATTTTGTACAAGTGTTGCAACAAACTAAGAACACAGAAATAAATAACATTATTTCTGATGGGAATGTTCCTTGCACATCAGGAATAAATATTAGTAATAATACAAATTGTACTATAACGGTGAATTTTAACAAATAGATTGAACTTTCTTATATAAATAATAAATAGGTGTAAATGTTTTGTTCATTACTTACTTTTATTACTTAGTTAGCTCTTAATATATTTTTATTGTACTAAATTATAGTGTTTATTTAATTAAATTAATATAAACTAACTTTTAAGAAATACATGCAGGCTCGTAGGTCCAAATAAAATAAAAATTACTAATTTTAGTTAAATAAAATTTTTCAAAAATTGTAACAGGAAATCTATTCTATAGTTGTGTAATATTTTACATTTACTAAAGTTGGTAGAAAATAATATCTACTATTACAAGTAGAAGTATTCAAACAGTATTAATTGGTATCGCTAGATATAGGTCCAAGTAAAATAAAATCTACCAATTTTAGTTAAATAAAATCTACCAATTTTAGTTAAATAAAATATTTAAAGAATTGTAACAGGGAATATATTCTATGGTTGTGTAATATTTTACAATTACTAAAGTTGGTAGAAAAAAATACTATTACAAGTAGAAGCAACCAAACAGTTTTAATTGGTATCACTAAATATAGACCATATAAAATAAAAATTACTAATTTTAGTTAAGCAAAACCTTTAAAACAATGTAATTAAATGCCTATATTATAGTTACATAACATTTTTCATTTACTAAAGTTGGTTAAAGAGTATAATTTATGCTACATGCTACCTACCTATATATAGCAGTGAACGATTCTCTAATAAATACTTGTCGGGTGGCGGAACGCATTTTTATAGTAGGCCATGACTTTTTATTTTCTTTGAATTATGACAGTTACCTACTTTTATTATAACCCTTAAAAAACCTATATAGTTATCATATTCTTAGTGCTGATGAATATGGCAAAAATAGTGTACTCTGCTTGTACATTTTGTACAGAGTTTAAAGATATTAGTAATTGTCATCGTCAGTTAACCTACTTAGTTGATTTACTTCGTAATTGCACTTTAGAAGCGGATGATAAAATGTTGTTTCGAAAAATTCAGGAGGCTCTTTTGGACCTTTCTATTAAATTTCGGTTCCTTCCTAACAAGAAGAAAAATCAAATAGTTTCAAAATATTATATATATTATATGAAACATTTGCATTTGCTAGACAATGAATTCCATCCAAGATATTCACCATTAAGAAGAGAAGAATTTCTCAAAGAATTTGAAGAGCATTTGAAAATTGTGGTAATAAATAATAATTGATTTATTTCATTTAAAAAAGTGTTTTTGATGTATTAAATAATTGCTAAATATGTGTATTTAAATATTTTATTTCTTATAATTTTAAGTGACAACTTGTCAAAAATCGAAAGTAAAAAGTCGTAGTTTCCAAAAACAAAGCATGGTTGCTAGGCAACACATTACAGTATCTGATACTGTAATGTTCCATTTACCGGCCGCATATGAGTACAGGGTAAGTAGATTTACTGGACAGGATGAAATAAATAAATTTACGTTAAAAGGCAGCATGTCAGTGGGTATTGAATTATTATTTATAATTCGATACCAACAATTCACAGCAATATATGAAATGGACCGCTGAAACATGGCGCTCTGATGATGAAGCACGGTTGATTAACTTCTGTCCCTAACACATCTATCATGAATATCATGACGAAAAATCAACTTACAGTGCCAGATATACGGGTAGGCTCCTCAATAATCTGTACAAAGTTATAATTCTTAAATAGCAGCGTTAAAGGGTTACATAAGTTAGGTAGATTAATGTTTAAATCGCCACGACAAAAAATATCATCAACTGTGGGATAAAGAAATGAAAACATGTTATCAGGATCCGGTATCAAGTTGTTAAAGTTTAATGAGGGTGGTCTATAGAAAACTGAAAAAGCATATGTTTTGGTTGCTAGTCTTATTTTAAATATTATAAGTTCCAATTGTAAGTTAATGTTAAAATCAAATGTAATCATTTCGATAGCAAGATCAGTCTTTACATATGCAGTCACTCTTCCTCCTCTACCGATCCGATCCTTATTAGGAATTTCAAAAGGTATAGAGCAATCACCATCAGAAAGTCACACCACACGTCTTAGATAAAAAGAAGATATCAAAGTCATACTGTTCAATTAATGCTTTTAATTCATAAACCCGTAAATAAAACTGCACATTTAGATGATTCACCTTTAAGTTACCCATAATCAAAAATATATAACAGGAAATGAGAAACAGAAAATATTTGTATAATTTAATAACAATCTATTATTTAAGAAATAGACTATGACTATTCATTTTATTCAATATAAAATATTACGATTAAAATAACGCTGTAAATATTTGTTAGATCCACTATAATTTTATAGATCTGATTTAAGCAACTTAAATTCGTTACAGCGGCTATAACGAATAAGACAACCTAAAATTTCTTTAAAAATGTGACACTCCTGTTATATTTTAACTTTGCCACGTGAAAAAAATATTGTTGTTTTTTAATTCGAGGAAATTTTAAAAAAATATTGTGCAATATTCATTTATTTATGTACTTATTACTTATTACCTAGGGCTAAAATGAAAAAATCTGCTGTGTTCTTTCCAGAAATAAAATCGGTTGATACGAATATTCTTTAGGATCCAACAAAATGTATTTTATTTGCAAAATGCCAGATTATTAAAATGTACACACTGCCAAATCTTTTGTTTATCAAGAGTTACCAGTACATGTTTAGCTGAGAGAAGAGAAGAGCTACTCCCGTTCATTCAACCTATGATGAGCAGATCCATATCGAAATATTGTACGCTGATAAGCCAGCATTTACCAGATACTTTGGTAAAATTCCAAGAACAGTTGAAAGTAGAAATGCAAATGAAAAGGGATTCTACGATATATGAGGCACGAATATATTTTTCGAATTTTCAAATATTTTCGGTAATTTAAGTAAATAATTAAAGATACAATTTGAGGTTCAGAGTCTTTCCTCTTCTATTAGAGTTAATCAGTGATCGTACGAAGTTTGCTGCAAGACAGGTAATAGAATGTATTAAGTTGCATCTGGCCTTACAGAATAGGAAACTTTATATAACTTTATTGTAACGTTATAGCTCTATAGAGTGAAGTTACAGAATTTCACCATAAATATTGTAAACATGTTTGATATATTTTTATTATCTAAACTAACTAAAGGGTTTATGGAATTTGGGCAAAGCCCATAAATAATACACCTTGTAGTTCAGGTCAGAAATCAATTCTATTTTCTCATTTTAATTACAATATTCTGTATCGGAATTTTTTTTTATGATAAGGCACAACGCTGCAGGATTAACCCTTTATGATGCTCGGCGAGCGGTACGTGTGCACAGGAAACGATTCAAGTTGGTCCTGAATCTTTGGAGGTTATACTCGTTGGGGCACATGGCCTCGATGAGGTCGTTCCAGAGTGATGACGCTCTCCAGATAAATAAATTCTTAAGCAGTGCCATTCGAAGGACACTAAGCTGAACCCCGTACGGGTGGGCTGCAGCGGCTCTTCGTGTTTTTCCACCATGCACCGCTCTGGGTGGAATTAAGCGGGCAATCTCAGGTCAGCACTTACCATAAAAATATTAGTGAAATAGACTGAAGTCGCCAACCTGTCTTTGATGTTCAAGGCTTTCCATGTTGTTTGTCAGTTTATGGTCACCAATCAAGCGAATGGCTCTTCCTTGAATGGGATCTAGCAATCTCAGGTCAGCACTTGCCATAAAAATATTCGTGAAATAGACTGAAGTCGCCAACCTGTCTTCGATGTTCAAGGCTTTCCATGTTGTTTATCAGTTCATGGTCACCAATCAAGCGAATGGCTCTTCTTTGAATGGGATCTAGCAATCTTAGGGTGTGTTTAGGAGCAGAGCCTAAATATGCGAACAGTACTCCAATGATTAGTAGCATATATTTTTTTTCAATAGGCAAGCTTTATACAAATTAGCTAACGTAGTATAATACAAATACTATAACTAAACTAACCTTAACTCTACAAATATAAAAATTAAATATAAAAATTAAAAAATGGAAGAAAAAAAAACAAAAAAGACAACAACAATAGCTCGTCACGCCGGTATCTTAACTTCTAAAAAATGTCTTAAGCCCTCTTTTAAAACTATTAATCGATGTACACTCCTTGACATATCTCGGTAGATCATTGTACTCTTTAAGACCTTTGAAAAATAAAGAATTCATAGCTCTCCTGGAATTAGTCCTCTTGATATAAAAATCATTTCTATTTCGAGTAGGGTAATTATGTACATCAATGTTATGGGCAATAAATCCACCAAGGTAAGATGGGAGAAGACCATTTAATAACTTATATATAAAAACCATGGCCAAAAATGTAATTCTCCGTTCTACTGACATCCATTCCAGACACAAAAGGATGCTGTTAATAGGTGTATACCTATTACATGAAAGTACAATTCTCATTCCCCTATTTTGCAATTTTTGTAAAGAAGATTTACTGTTGTTGTCCAGTAGAAACAGAAGGCTAGGGCAATAGTTAAAATGTGGTTGAATTATTGTGTTGTATACTGTAATTCTGGAGTTAATGCTGAGATTTTTTGCCACTCTTGAAAAAAAGAAAAGTTTCTTTGTTAATTTTTTCTGAATGTACATAAAATGACTATTAAAACATAATAAATTATCAATGACAAATCCCAAATATTTTATTTCTTTTACCAATTCCAGTGTAGTTCCGTAGATTTCTATATTTACATTGTCTAGCATAGAGTATTTAAATTTTGTTGTAATAATCATTGTCTTTGTTTTACTTACATTCAATTTTAATTTATTAGTATTCAAGTACCTTTCTATTTTAATAAGTTCACTATTTATATTTTGAACGGCAATCTGTATATTTTTGTGAATTTGGGCTTTATAGAGCATCAAAAGTTGTTGGGGTGTATATTCTTAGATCGGAAAAGTATTCCAATCTTCTGCGAGGCTGTCTTAGCAATGACCGCATCGTGACTATGCCAAGACATATTATGACTATCCAAATTAACGCCCAATAAGTGAATTGATGAAGCCAAGGGAATCATCTATCCCGCCATGACTATATCCGGTTCTTCCACATTAACTTTTTTAGAACAAACTGCCGCTTAAGTTTTATTAGCGTTAAATTCTACTTGGTAGTAGTACCCCTAGACAGAGTTTCTTCCAGGTTCTTGTTGAGATGTCAGACCTCTTGCTGCCTAGAGAGATGTGCATCGTCAGCCCATGTCCAAGCATACAAAGTAAAAGTTGAAACAAGTGTGCTGTCATGAGCGAAGCTATACATAGGATTTTTCGTTTTTTCTAAAAGATCGTTAATGTATAGTAAAAAGAGGGTGGACGATAATATAGACCCTTGAGGGACTTCTGTGTTGATGTTAAATGTTTTTGAAAGAAATCCGTCCATCGCCCCTCGCAGAGAACAGTCTTTAAGAAAGCTTGACAGCCATGAACAAAATTAAACCGGCACTCAGTATGTTCTCAATTTAGTTAGGAGCCCCTCATGCCATACTCGGTCAAAGGCCTTGAAAATGCCCAGTGCTACAGCCGGGGACTCCCAATGTTATTCTATTCAGTTGTATCAAATGTAAGTAACATAAGAGAGAAGGTCTCCTGTTGATCTAGACTTACGGAATCCATGCTGATGGTTAGTAATAATGGTAAAGCCTTCCAGGTACTTTAATAATTTCTCGTTGGTAGCTTTCTCCATAACTTTTGATATAACCGAAAGCAATGCGACTAGAAGATAGTTGCTTGGCAAGGCCTTCTTGCCTATTTTTGGGTATGAGCTGGACTCGAACAGTTTCCTAGCAAGAAAGAAATATTCCTTTTTTGCAAGATAAGTTAAAAAGCCTACAAAATGTTGGTGTCAACTCGTCAGCGCATCTCTTAGTTACGATGACTGGTATATCGTCAGGACCAAAAGCTTTTTGGTGTCAAGACTCCTCAAGATTCGTTTAACATGGCATTCTTGGTTCTACAGGGGAATCTTCGGTGGAGTTTTTCCCTGAAAATCAATCGTTAAATTTGAAGAGAATGGTTCCGCCACTAAGTTTGCTTTTTCTGTGATTTGGTCGCAGTGGTGCCATCAGAACGTGTTAGAGGTGGAATTATTGATTTGGTAAAGTTCTGAGTGACGGCTTTAGCTACCGATCAAAATGGTGTTGAGCTATTAGGACATTCAAAAAGTTTCTCTTTGATCCTTTAGTTGTGTGCTTCTTTGCTTTGGTTTATCGTTTGCTTGCATTGGTTTCGAGCGTTAACAAAGATGGTACGATTTTTAGCGGTAGGGTTTTGACGCCATTGTCGGTAGTAATAGTTTTCTGATTTAACATCCCGCAATTTTTGGTAAACCAAGGCTTGTTGTTAGAAGGACATTTTTTTGAGAAAAGGATGTATGCTTCCATACCGGTAAGGGAAACCTCCGATACTTCTATAGCATACACGGATGGATCATCAGAGGTAAAACAAACGTTCTGCCAAGGAAAGGTTTGAAAATGGTCCTTTAAGCCGCCCCACTTAGCTGATGTAAAATGCCAGATCTTGCGTGGTTAAGGAGGCTGTTCGGCACTAATTGGTAGTTTGTTCAGTGTCGAAATAATGTTGTGGTCAGGGTTTGATATTAAGAAAAGATCCAAAACACTAGCAAAATCACCATCTCAGTCTGAAACCCGAGTTGATTCACACACGAGTTGGGTGAGGCCAGAGCTGATGGAAAAGAATTCGGCCTCGCGACCCCGTTAGTCGGTTGTATTTGAGTATTTGAGCCAGTTGACATTATGAACATTCGCCAAGGATGACAAGTTCGGATTTGGGATGGTGAGTTTGCAAAAAGTATTAGCAAGTGAGGAGAACAAGTCTCCATATTGGGTATAGCTTGGCGGCCGGTAAAGGCAGCAGATTAATTTAGTAGTTCGCTGCGTTGATATTTTAAACCACATTACATCAAAGTCGTTACGCTCGAGTGTCTCCTCTCGTTGACAAGAACTATCACTGCGGAAAAACTGTCAAAGGCCAAATTTGCTGTGGTGAAAGTCGTACCCAGGATATAAATAGCTGACCGTGCTAGCCGATGATCTGACGTCTGTTTTGGTTAGTGCGAGTATATGAGGTATGATAGATTGTAGATGTTGATGAAGTGCATTGATGTTCGCGTTCAGTCCTCTTATATTGCAGAAGTCAATTTGGAAGCTATTAATTTTGCATCTTTTAACAACTTCAGTTATCACACAATTTCCATTTTGAATGTTGTTCGAAAGACCCGCCTAGCTATTGGAAATGGTGGATGTTGTGATAACTTCGCTTGATGAGGCGCCAGGACCAGCCCCCACTCGGAGATCCGATCAGAGGGCGAGTTCAACTCCGGAGCATTTTGATCTTAAAATCATCATCATAGCATTTTTTATGTATTTCTTATTCCACCCTGGAAACCGGAGACATCGGCAAAGCGACGAAACGTTAGCTCAAAGATCAACTTCACGCCATCTAAGCCGATGCGACGGTATTTCACCGTAGGTAGAATAGATGCTGAATAATCATAATAATTTTATTAAAGTGCATTATTATAATTGCTAATATTAATACTATTATATAAATTACAATTATCTGACTTGAACTATATATATTATGTTATGGTTTGCAGTAAACCTTTAAAATAAATACAGTTAAAGATAGTAACCTTCTCTAATAAATCTTTTGTCTTATATTACAATATTTTAACCCTTTCAGTATATTTGTCCCTACAGAGGGAGAGAAGACTTTTAGGTACTCTGAAGTACCACAATATTTTTATTCAAAAAAACACGTCGGGCGATCCAATATCAAAAATTAGAGATTAGTCATAATACAGGTGGGTACAAAATTACCAAAATTATTTTATCACTAAGGTTAAAACCTTACAATTAAAAGATTTTAAAAATTTTTATACTGTAGTTTTAAAAAACGTGTTCAACTAAGTAGAACGTAATTATCGTGCGTCCCCGAGGAAGGACATATTTATTTAATGCCCAATGATTTTTCTCCGCCTGGGGTACTGAAAGGGTTTTAAGGATCAAAAACTCTTCAAAACTGCTTCATTTTACTATATTAGTAATATTGAATCATCCGGTAATATGTGGACTTTAAAAAGTAGAAAAGTAAATGTAAATATTTTAATTTGTTTTGTCAGAGATGTACAGCATTCTGTATTGTTTACTTTTATATGTATTTTAATGACGTACTTTTTAAGCGTTGCAAATATGTTTTGAAATAAGTGCTTACTTATATCTATCTATCTATCTTTATTCCACTGAGGCTCTAAAACTAATAATTGTGCCAAATTTTAAGTTTTTACGTCGTCTGAAAGTGCTCAGGAATTTTTCACACACGTTTTTCGATACATACAACCTTAAATTTATCAGAATAACTATACCAACATTTTTGTCTACATTTACAGTATTTATTAAAGGACGTGAAGTTAAAACTAGTTTAAACTTATATCCAAAATACTTATTAGTAAATGTCAGTCACATCAACGCCGGAGTCCCTCAAGGTTCTATATTGTCGCCCTCCCTCTTTTTAACATATATTAACGATCTTTTCGAACTGGACAGCACACTTGTTTCAATTTTCTTTGGATGCTCGGACATCGGCTGCCAATGCACATGTCTATAGGCACATATAGGTTTTACATCTCAGCAAAGACCTAAAAGAAATTGTATCTTGGGGTGATAGTACCCAAGTACAATTTAACGGTAAGAAAACCAAGGCGGCAGTTTTTTCTGAAAAAGTTAATGTTGAAGAACCGGATATAGTCATGGCGGGATACTCGGTTCCCTTGGCTTCATTAATTCATTTATTGGGCGTTAATTTGGATAGTCATATGTTTTGGCATAGTCACGATGCGGCCATTGCTAAGACAGCCTCGCAGAAGAATGGAATACTTTTTCGATCTAAGAACTTCTATACACCCCAACAACTTTTGATGCTCTATAAAGCCCAAATTCGACAATCATTGGAGTACTGTTCGCATATTTTGGCTCTGCTTCTAAACATAGCCTAAGATTGCTAGATCCCATTCAAAGAAGGGCCATTCGCTTGATTGGTGACCATGAACTGACAAACAACATGGAAACCTTGAACATCCGAAGGCAGGTTGGCGACTTGAGTCTATTTTACAAATATTTTCATGGCAAGTGCTCAACTGAGGTTGCCCGCTCGATTCCACCCAGCGCGGTGCATGGTAGAAATACACGACAAGCCACTGCAGCCCACCCGTACGTGGTTCAGCTTAGTGTCCCTCGAACGACACTGTTTAAAAATTCTTTCATCTAGAGAACGTCATCACTCTGGAACGACCTCCCTGAAGCCGTATTCCCCAACGAGTAAAATCTCCAAAGATTCAAGATCAACGTGAATTGCTCCCTGCGCACACGCTACGCTCACAGAGCGTCATTAAAGGATTAATAATGTAGTGCTGTATTTACTTTAAAAAAAAAAAGAACTAGTCGTAACAAGAATAATAAGTCAAATCATTTAGTAAGGCGAACTGATAAACTCAGATTCTACTGTAACAGAGCCTACTTTCCAATAGACTAGTCTAGATCAAGGAAACTATCGATTCCATTATAATAATTGTTTTCTTTATGAACATTTTCCCCATAAAAGTAGACAATAAATTTATTTATTCACCGCCTGCACTTGCCAACGATATCCGATAAAGTTCAGGCATATACCGTAATGTACACTTAAAATAAACAGAGATTAACCGGCATGTCGTTTAGCGCTATCTATATTTTACGTAAAATATTGAGCAATAAAAATGGATTGCGAAGGGGAGCAAAACCAAAAATTAATCAAAGCCAAATGGGAAAGCTTCAGCTGGTACATGATATAATTTCAACTTCATTACTCCTCATTCTGTTATAATATAATATGCCTGTGCTGTAAAGTTATTTAATTGCCGATGCGACCTAAACAAAATAATATATGAATATTTCGTCCTGTCTTACGAATATTTATCATATACATATATGTAATTAACTCAGTACTTCACTAAATTTAATATTTTAATTTCGTCTGTTAATCGCTATGCACGCTAACTGGACCAATCACGGCCAACATTCGCGTGCCAAAGAGACTTCATCAAATCTACGGACGCGTTCGCGGTCTATCAGATTTCATGGACTACAAGGCACAAATCAATGTGCAAAGGAAAGAGCTCTATTGGGTAATGCAATCACGAAGTTCAATTATTACTGAAGTCACAAAGTTACAGTCCGCTTAGTTTTGAACTAAGCGAACTGTAACTTTGTGATATTTGTGGAGTCAAAGACAATCGGTGCAACGTATGTCCGAAAAGTTTTTGGAAAAAGTAAAAAATTTAACTACTGTAAGCTATAAATATTAATTTTAAGTCGGCTGACAAGGATTCATGCTCTTTCATTGCAAATATTTTTGGTCTTACATGCGCCATAAGCCTTTATACCTCACGAATTGGTTGTAGATTGTTAGTAGAAAATTTATCATAGTCTATAATCTCTGAATTTGATAAATTAAAATCAATTACCAACTGAGCTTCAATGTATTTTGGAACTTTTTTCTTCTACGGTATTTTAAATTACTTTTGCGGTGTTCCACTTACAGTCGTTCAGGAAACATGGTATGTCATGTCAACCTTATTAATTAATTAAGAACTCACTTTTTTACAAATTTATTCATGGTATGCCGTCTTGGATAAATTGTCGAAGTGGTGATATTTCGGGTATTATAAATTTTAACAATATCGCCCCTGGACTCTGGTCCAACTAACTGATAAATTTAATAATGTAACGATTACTAGCTTCGTCAGATAGAAAACGGACTGCCCATCGCAGGTTGCTGTCTGCTGTTATACATATAAGGCCACTTGGTCCGCTTACACTAAAGATATGATTCCGATGGTTATCGCAGACTGCAAACGGCAGATTGCAAACTGCTGGTTGCAACGGCAGACCGCCGCGCCGGTGACAGTACTAGTTTAACTGATTATATACAGGGTGGACGTAAAGTAAGGAATAAATTCATTATCTCGGAAACTACAATTTTTTAAAAAAATCGCTTAGACCCGTCGATTTGGTTTTTCGATCGCGCATATTCTGACATAAAATGTAGTAATTAAATTTGTTGCCGGATGCGATGTTTTAAATCATCTAAATTTGCAGGCTGGCTTTTGAATACTCTTTTGTTAAGGTATTCCCATAAAAAAAAGTCGAGTGGTGTTAAATCGGGTGACCTAGGCGGCCACTCAATAGAACCACCTCTTCCAATCCACCTGTTTGGAAAAGTATCGTACAAATAAGTACGAACTGCCACAGCGAAATGTGGGGGAGCACCATCTTGTTGCAACCAGATATTATGATGTGGCAAATCGGGACGTTCTAACTCAGGAAAAAGGGTGGCCAGGGCTGGAACAAGTTCTTGTTCTAAAAAACTCAAGTATTTCTCGCCTGTTAAATTTTCGTCAAAAAAGAAAGGCCCTATAACAGTGTCATCGACAACGCCAGCCCACACATTGATTTTTTGATAATATTGTGTGCGTCCTTCCCTCATCCAGTGTGGATTTACATCGGACCAATATCGATAATTTTGGGTATTTACGTCACCATTCAAGCAAAAAGTGGACTCATCGGAAAAAATTATATTTTTTACAAAATTTCTGTTTTCGAAACACATATCCTGTAACCGCTCACAAAATTCAAGGCGCCTCTCAAAGTCCCCTTCTAAAAGTTCTTGGAGAACTTGCATTTTATAAGGATGGCATTTATTTCTATGCAGTATTTTAAGAACTGTTGTTTTTCCAATATCCACGTCACTTGCTACCTTCCTAGACACCACATGCTGGTTATCTTGAACTGCCAGTAAGACTTCTAATTGTTGATTTTCATCAACTTGAGGACGACCACATCTAGGGACATCTCTTACATGACCGAATTGCCTAAACTTGTACTTAATTTTGCTTACTGTTGATTGTGATATTGGCGGACGATTGGGGTATTTTTGATTAAATAAGTCACAAACTTCTTGCTGCTTTCTAACTCTATCACCGTAGCCCATCATCATCAAAACCTCTATGCGCTGTTTCTCAGTGAGCTGCATTTTAATGTAATTTAGTTATGAAAAAATGAGTCTTTTGAAAGCTAGTAAAACGTTAGGAAAATACACATAAAGCTGACAATAACAATAACTATTGACATTAATTCTTTTGATTCTTGCGTCATAAATCCAAAGCCTACTTGACTCTTTTTGCGCTTCACGCATGCTGACTACAAGTTTTGAATGAGAATAACTCCAAAACGCTTGGGCTAAGGTATAGCGTATGCTACATAAAAAATGTTTAGAATTTTCCGAAGAATCCGAACATGCAATAATATACAGGGAGTTCCATTTAAGAAAAAAATATTTTTTCTGGCACTCTTATTTGGAACACCCTGTATATCTACATTTTATGTCAGAATATGCGCGATCAAAAAACAAAATCGACGGGTCCGAGCGATTTTTTTAAAAAATTGTAGTTTCCGAGATAATGAATTTATTCCTTACTTTACATCCACCCTGTATAGGAAAAGCATTTTGAACACAGCGCCACTGTCGCTTGCGGTCGCACATCGCCGCCACCGCAGAGCGCACCACCGCTCGTGCACCAGCGTTATCGCCGAGAGTGTACCGACAAGTGTTAAAAAATAAATGAAACAGTATGAAATGAAACTGTCTCCTATTTAACCGACAATCAGCCCTATGATCAAACACACAAGTTATCTCTAGACGCTAACTTCAAAATTACCTGCTTTTCAGCCACAGTGAAAAATTAACAAGTAGGCTTTTTTGGTTGTTGTCATGGAAACGGTACGTTAAAAGTTAACTTGTGTGTTTGATTATAGGACTGATTAGCTTCGAAATATTTCTTTGTCGCTAATTTTACAGGTACATTCTTAATTTACACTGAGCAACAAAAGGCTCAACATCTTATCGAGTTCAAACTAGCCCGGACATCTTATCAACAAAAGCTAAAACCGACTGCATAGGAGACCGGCACCAGTGTCTGTCGCTACATTCTACATTAGTTCGACCGCAGACGGCAGCAAGTTTGCGGTTGCTGTCTGCAGCCAAATTATAATTTTTAGTCTGTTAAGACTTGCAGTAAAAATATGATTTTCTCTTTTCAGTGTATCAATTTCATTGCTAATTGCTAATATTTCGCTTTTTTGACGGTAAACAAAACTAATAGACTGTCACACTTAACAACTGTAGATTGTTTTGTTATACCATGGCTCATTATGATATTAGCTTCAGTAATATTAATATATGTCATTTCTAATAAAAAAATTAATTTTTACGTAGGTTTTTTAATAAATGAGTGTAAAATTTTCTTACCGAATATCCGACGCGCTTCAATTAATAACCGGTAATTTTTTCTCGATCATGAATATTTTTAGAAAATTATCCCTCGCCTTCGGCTCGAGTTAATTTTCAAAATATTCAGACCTCAAAAAAATTTCCGGTAATAATTTAATCACTAAAGATGTTATAACTGAAAATTTCATACATTTATATTTAGACAATTAGAAGTTTCCGTTTTGTTCACGTTACCTATAGCAAGAGATAAGTGGAAACTTTTTGCTATTTCAAATGTCGAAATAATGACATGAAAGTTAAAATGAATATCCTTACATACCCATGGAATTGATTAAATTGAAATTTTCTTACCGAATTTCGCTCGAGCTTAAATTATTAGGAGGAAATTTTGCCTCGGTAACGAATATTTTGAAAACTAACCTCGAACACATTTTCAGTAATAATCTAAGCATTAGGGACATTATAAGTGAAAATTTTTTGACATTTCAAATTTCAATATAATGACCTGAAAGTTAAAATTAGTATACCTACATACCCACAGAATTGATTTCAATCATTTGCAGATGCGGAGAAACATTATTTGGGTGCTAATGTTCATGTATTATTTCTTTTAGGAACAAAAACAAAGTTATTACATCCAGTGGCGACTTTTCAGGAGCGGTAGGGTTGCCAATTAACTGCATTTATCCAGCGTTACAGTAAAACTAAAGTATAAATATCTTCCTTTTAAAACAATATATTTACTATCAAAATTATATTTTAAATACATGACAGAATACATCAAAAATAATAACAACACTCATTTTTTACTAGCACTACCAGATATTATAATTAAAGGTAATTAGATACCTACAGAATATGATTAAAGGTAAAGCATTACCATTTAGAATATACCTTACATGATTTAATTATCACAACACAACAGACATAATATATTATTTGTCTACATCAATTTGCATTTTTAATGACCCACAAACTTTTAGCGAATAGCCGTTGCACTTTTTAAATCGCCCTTGTGACTTGTAACTCAGGACGTCATAGTGGATTACTCCGTAAACACGCCAACACCAAATTAATTATTTTACTTTTCAAGTCGCCCTTGTAACCAGAACTAGGCCGGCAAGCAGGCCTTGTCGTAAGAAAGATTTCACACACCGTCAGAAACGGTAAAAATAGATTTGCCGGTAAATTTAAGGTTTGTTCCGAGCTGTAGCACTAATTTACCACTGCAACAGTAGATTGCGAAGTTCAAAGTTTAATTGACAGGCTGGAAATGACCGTTTAGGCATAGAATAGCGGCTTGAAACAAACCTTTAAAGAAAGTGTGGTTAGTTAATTGTTATTATTATTCGCTGGTTATTAAACTCGTTAATTATATGTTGTTTCTTATTATCCTTGAAAGAAAACGACTGAATTGTTGTAAACTAAGTCAAGGTAACTTTGTTGAAAAACAAAACGCTAGGTTTGGTTTACACGTTTGTTTAGGATTAGGACCTCAGCTAAGTGTTTTAAAATTTAAATAAAATATCTTGTATCGACGCACGCACCACGCAATGACATAAAAAATCAAGTTGAAACTGAGATAAAAAGGGATCCTATTTATTGTATTGGGTCTTCTCTTTCATTTGATGAACAAAGTAAAATAAAAAAGTAATGATCGTGCCCGACGACCACTAACATGCTTAATATAATTAACATTTACTACATATACAGGGTGTTTCAGAATAAGATGCTGATCCTTAACGGTGTGAATCCTTAGGTGATTTTAAGAAGAAAAGTTCAAATTAACATATATCCTTAACCTATCAACTTCCGAACTACAGGGCGTTAAAGTTTTAAGAAAAAAATCGTTTTTCTATCATAACTTTAACAACTTTCTAGCTATTTTTATGAATTTTTCACACATGCCCTCTAAGCATCAGTAGCCATTTTTTGTTGTAGAAAAATTTTAAAATTTTTTAACCATAACAATCACTCCTGGGCAGAAGAAAACCCACATGCCTTTACGGAATACCACCACCAAGAGCAAGTTTCTGTAAATGTTTGGGCTGGAATTATTGGTGATTATTTAATTGGGCCTTATTTTTTACCAGCCAGATTGAAAGGAATCAATTATCGCCAATTTCTTGAACACACTTTACCAAATTTGCTAGACGACGTCCCTATTTTAACCCGACATCGTATGTGGTTTATGCACGATGGTGCACCTGCCCATTTCAGTCTCTTAGCACGAGAGTTTTTAAACACAATCGTGGCCACCTAGATCCCCTGATCTAAACAGTCTAGATTTTTTCCTGTGGGGACATCTGAAAACGTTGGTTTACAGCATCCCAATAAATACTGAAGAGGAATTAAGAAGCCGCATAATAGTTTGTTTCGACACTATCAGGAATACTCCAGGAATTTTTCAAAGGGTACGAGACTCAATGAGAAGAAGAGCTGAAGCATGCATTCTTGCATGTGGTGGCCACTTTCAACAGCTAATCTAAATTATTTTCGTTTTTGTGCACACGTTGTTGTTTTAATTTAATGTTAAAAAATAAACCATAGGCACATAGCGAATGCGCATTTAATGCTTTTTATTTTTTTGTCGGAAACTGTTTGTCGGACGATAAAAAGGCAACATATTAAATTTGGCCTAAAATGAATGAGTATTTTAAAAATAATTTTTATCTTGAATAAAAGGAGTGGCGTACATAATATTTTTCCAAAATGTCTAGTCCAAACCCTTTCAGGACGCCACTGGTTAAAAATTTTAAAATTTTTCTACACCAAAAAATGGCTATTGATGCTTAGAGGGCATGTGTGAAAAATTCATAAAAATAGTTAGAAAGTTGTTAAAGTTATGATAGAAAAACGATTTTTTTCTTAAAACTTTAACGCCCTGTAGTTCGAAAGTTGATAGGTTAAGGATATATGTTAATTTGAACTTTTCTTCTTAAAACCACCTGAGGATTCACACCGTTAAGGATCAGCATCTTATTCTGAAACACCCTATATAGTGATGGCTTTAAGCTGCTTTGAAATTAAAGCGGCTTAGAACTCAATTGGTTGGAAAATCTATTGTCAATGCCATCAATCATTTTTTTAACATAGAGAAGCAGTCAGAAGTGGAAAGTTGATCTGCCAATTATTGTAAATTGGAAAAAATATATTATTTTATTTAGGTATAATATAACAATTTATTGCAAAACACCGTTCCGGAAACTTATAAATAGTTTTAATGTTTACACATCTAATCTGTGTCAGATGGGATTTTCGTATCTAAAATTTTAACGTGCTTCAAAATCTAAAGCGCGTTAAAATAGTACATACCGGGTGTTTCTCAAAAGACGCTCACCCCTATAACTTTAATGTATTTATTGATATTAAATTAAATTTTGAAATTGTGCATAAGAGATGAGTCTGCATTTATTATTATATTTTTGTTTAACCGGAAGTGACCTTGACTTTGGTATTTTAAATTGGACACCCTGTATATTTTAACTTATTTGGATTCAGCATAATATTCTGAGTAAAATGACATCCCACTTGTCATCTTTTGACGTGTTATAACATTTTTATTCTCATTTTTTGTATTGAATCTAGGGGGCCATGAATCAATTAAATAGGTTAATTTATATAATAATTATATTAATTGACTTCCTAAGTCTCACAAGCGTTTAAAAAATTAAATGACGTTTACTCCATTTTTCCAAATGGAACGATAGTGTTTCACTAGGATATTAGCATTTTTTCTATTTTAAAACTTACGCAGGTGTTAAGAAATTGATCTAGGCAACTAGGCTTAATTAAAACTAAACTAAAAGAACTAAACAGTTAACTAATGCATTCTCAACAAACAACTAATAGTAGATAGTAATTGCTTATCATTATTAATAAATCAATTTAGGACTTTAATTATAATACCAATTATCATCGCTCTAAATGTTCGAAATGTCCTCCCTGTTGATGAAAACAACTTTCCAATTTTTCGGCGGTTGCCCTCATTACATTTCTCAACTAGTTTACATTCATTTCTTGAATTGCTGCTCTCACTTTATTTTCAAGTTCTGCACGGGTGACTGGTGGAACGTTGTAGACTTTGTTTTTGAGGGTTCCCCATGCAAAAAAGTCCAACGAAGTTAGGTCGGGGGATTTAAATTATAAAATAGTTAAAAGATGAAAAGACATACCTACCAAAAAGCTTAATACCTTGCTGGCCATCTTATCGGTCCGTTAGTGCCAATTCAATTTTTCCCATACGTGTAATAAAGGTATTCCCTAACAGCACGAGAATTATGTCGTGGAGCCCCGTCATGTTGAAAAATAATAGTCATTTGTTCAACTACAGGCAATTTTTCAAGAAATTGTTCTATTTCTACTTGCAAGAAACCTAAATATCTTTCGCCGGTAAGGTGACTATCAAAAATAATTGGTCCCACAATTCTATCTCCAGCAATTGAATCCAAATTGCTCTTGAAAATTGCCTTCTTCCATTAAATGCAGGTTATCTTGTGACCAATAACGCTTGTTGTTTCTATTAAACATTTCCATGTTTGTGAATCGACTCTCATCCGAATAAAGAATTTTCGACGGAAATGTTGGATCTTGTTGATGTCTTTGTAAAAACCAGTTACAGTATTCAAGCCTTCTAGCATGGTCATCTTGATAGAGATGTTGATGAATCTGGTGTTTGTATGTATGATATTTGTATTTATGTAAGATCCTCCATACTGACGAGCTACTAATATCACATTCAACAGCAATTTCTCTGACTGAGGCAGTAATATTTATGTTAACTAATGATAGTACGTCAATTTCTCTCTCTTCACTTACAACATAGTTATTAACCGCATCCTCATTGGGTTCTGTACGCATTTTTTGTTCCAGTTTTGAAAAATAATGCCGGATTGGAAGTCGACGACCTGGAAATCTCTCTGCATACAATCTTGCGGCCTCAGAAGAATTTTTTCTGGTCTCTCCAAAAATTAAGAGCATATCAATTTGTTCATTTCTAGTAAAACTAACCATTTTATCTGATTTACAATCTAAGTTTTATGATCGAATGACATTTGAACCACTTTTAATTATATTTATTTATTTATATTTCTTTTCTTTAGAAAGGACAGGGCGGCAATAATAATACATAACGCTTTTAAATATTTGATTGGGATTTAAGGCAAATTTTTTCGTGTTAATTTTAAAATAGCATAGGAGTGTATGATATTAAATTTTTGGGAAAAAAATGCTCGTTTCAAATATCCTAGTGAACCACTATCGTTCCATTTGGAAAAATGAAGGAAACGTCATTTCATTTTTTAAACGCTTATGAAACTTAGAAAGTAAATTAGTATGACATAATTTTATTTTTCGTAAACTACTTGACTATAAATTTACCTTAATCCAGGTGGGGTTATGGGGGTCATGGCCAACCCACCTCCCAAAAATGCGATACTACATAATATTATCAGGAGTAAAGAATGTATGATTTACATTTTCACAAACCCACCCTTTTGTATGGAAATAAAAAAAAAATAGAAGTGAAATTAAATAATTTATCATACATCTGCTGCAAATATTAGAATAGTAGACAAAACCGAAATTTGGGCGTGATTTCCAAAAATTTTCGCCTTACTTTTGCGCCCTCTGCACTCCTTAGCCCTCCCCAACATTTTTCCTTGCACTTTGCCGACCCTGGTTGCACTGATTACATCATAAATTTAATTCCATTTATATAATAAACACTAACAAATTTTATGAAATTTTCTTACCGAATATCCCTCAAGCTTAAATAATTGACAGGAGATTCTTCTCGGTAACGAATATTTTGAAAATTATCTCGAGACGAAGACCTCGAAAGGTTTCCAGGAATAATTTAAGCCCTATTATAATTAATAATAGTTTCATGTATAATATTATGATTTGGCAATAAGCTGCACAACTTAGTTTAAAGTTTCCTAGTACGACACAATAAATCGACTTAATAACTGCGGCGCATTAGTCAAAATAAGAAAGATGGTTTCCCTGGAGAAAATAATATTAAAGACTTATAATACAAGAAAATAAATAGAAATTTAAATTATTCCAGAAATATTTCGTATTTAATTAAACTTTAAAAAAATTAAAAGCTGATCATCTTTATTTTTTACAAACTTTTTCCCCATATTAAACACATTTTTAAAACTGACTTCATAAATAGCTCACGCTAGTTCTTATCCCTTTAAGTGAAATTGATTCTGTGGTTCTTGAAATTCTCTGCTTTAAAACTGCTTCGTCATTTTCAATACATATTTTGTCAAAGGCGCCCCCAAAGAAATATAACATTACAATTTATCAAATCGAGACTCTCTTACTTTTAAACCTAGTAAAAAGTTTTATAACGAATTACCTTTCTCGTATCTTTGTTTGGTACATTTATCCTCTTGTTTACGCTATCCGTGGGCATAGTGCACTTGAGTAGTTTTATCTTCGTTGCATACACCCTCACTTTGCATTAATTATAATAGTTATTAGAATAATGGAATTTCCAATACCTCCTTACGCAAGTTTCTTTCATTTTTGGTAAAATTCCAATATTTTCCTGTACGGTAAGCTTGAATGACTAGCCTATTATAATTTATCGTCGTACCTATCTCTAAATGCTGATTTAATCCTGGCTAAACAACACTTAGTACAGGGTATCTTGGGCCCTTAAAAAAAAATAAACCAGCTCGCTATAAAACTTTCGCGAAATGAAGATAAAAAAGCAATAATTTCTTTTACAGTTGTTGATCAATCACGGCCCTTTTTTTATTAAATCGGATAAAACCTTTTAAAGCCTTTTTATATTATGCATTTAGTGGAAACATCTTTTATTATCAGCAAAGCTGCCGGCGCTTTACTTATGTTAATATGAGGGTCCCTATAAAAGTTTCTGTTTTTAATAAGCCATATAAGCCAATAACCCACACTACGCAACTTGCCAGTTTTGTAAAGGTACGGATGTACAGACTGCAATAAAATAATGAACCGAAGCCTGTTGCGTCTAGTTTTGTTGTCTAATGGGCGTTTTCCCAATGTGAATAATTACATAAAACTTACTGCAAGAACTAAGCCAGAAAAATAAATGAATACTGCGGGTCTTTAAAGTAATAGTATATTATTAACCAAGGTTTAGACAGCCATCATTATTGCCCGAGCGGCAAGGTTAAATCACGAGGAGCGCAGCGACGAGGGATTTAAGACGCGAGGGCTATAAGCTGTCTAAACCGTGGTTAATATAATATTTTTTCCACTACTACAAACTTTCATGAGACATTTATCTTTATAGTATTAATAATTATAAAAATTATAGGTAGGTGTAAGTATATTTTTTAATCAAGTTACCTGCGCTTTGGAATTGGCAAAATATTTTGTCAATGTCAATGTCAATTTTTGTTCATTTATGTCATCAGATTTCACGAGTTTTCCGTTTTTTTTTTTTTTTAATCAAGTTACCTGCGTTCAAATAAATTCCATTGGTCAATAATAACTTATAAGGTAGAGAAAAACGATTTCTAACGTTAATAATCGGTCAATAATGACGATGTTATAGGATAGTAGTGGAAAAAGTTGAATATTAGTTCTCATCTGCAAAACGATACGATATTCTCTGAGAAATATTCTGAATAAAAGAGTTTCAGATAAAGCCACCTGGAACTCTTAGGGTACATCTACACGAGCGAGGAAATCGCGACGACAGACTCGCGACGATAAACTTGCGACGATTTGAACGCCCGGCAAAAGCATGAAACGAGCGCGAGAGAATCGCAACGGTCCAAGTAGGTACATTCGGAACAATGATTTTGCTTTTAGTAAAAATGAATGTCGTTTAAATTGGTTATGTTGCTGCAATATGCATTTACCGGTGCAGAAACCGCAGAAGTAATCGTCGTTTTTGGGTAGCAGATTAACTACTGGACATTTCATTTTAAATATCATGAGCACAGAGAGCACCCTGACATTTTTTTTTTTCATATTACCGTATGTCCATACAAAGTTTTGATGAGCTGTTGTGTCTTGTTTCTGAAAAGATTTCCAAGATATGAATATGCGTCTGCGTATATCACTTGTGAAAAGGTTGGTTATAAGTTTAAAAAAAAATTATAAGTTAAAAAAAAATATAAACATGCCACATCATTTGACGTAATATATAATGTGATCAAACATTTATGTCCACAAGGATAGGCTAACAAATCTTATTATGGCTTTTAATTGATAAATTCGATAATAAAATGGTCTCAATCTTACTTTTGTTTAATTAAAATCATCAGGGGATACAGGTAAAGTTTTGTAACTTGCATAGAAATGCCTAACCAATAACCGCCGATCGTACAGCATTAAAAAGTATTGCAATAATCTTATTCACCCCAATTATCATACAATATCATGGCTATTCCTTCCCATAATTTTAGTTTGATGTCTCACTTGCTATATTCTTTCAACTTTGTACTGTACAAAGCTGGTCGATTTTCCATAGCACTTATAAACTTTTCTGTATTGAACATGACTGTACGGTACGGCGTTTCTTCTCCGCTCGTCTAGAAGGCACCATATGAACTAATGAATTGCATTTACCTACGGCGAGGTAATCGTCGCGAGAATCGCCTGCCAACGTCGGCAATTGCGAGTGACTCGCTCACGCCGACGATGGCTGGCGCTATCGGGACGAGTTCCACGCCCGTATAGGCTCGCTTACTAGAATGAATGCTTTAGATTTAAGCGTGTAAATCGTCGCGAGTCTATCGTCGCGATTTCCTCGCTCGTGTAGATGTACACTTAAGCAAAGTGGGATCATACGGTTTACCGGCTGGTTCAATTTGGTATATGGTTGTAAATTTTTACTAAGAACCACTCCTTGCGAGTAGTGATGGACGTTTTTCTTTTAGAAACTTAGGGTTGCATATTATCAGCATCCATCTTCGCTGACGGCAGCATACTAGTTTCATTTTTTACCTCGTATACTAAAATATTGGGGCTACGGATGCACATCTCTACCAAAGACCTGTCAAAAATTCTGTCTTGGGGCGATAAAAACCGAATATGTACCTAGAATTCATTTGCTAAAAAACTAAATAGGCAGCCGAGAACTACTACAAACCAAGAGATTTTGACTTTATCAATAAATTTATTGATTTTGAATTTTCCGTTTTTAAATAAAAGAATTTAAATTATTATTTTTGTTTATTTAACTACATAATGGTCTAAATTAATTACGTCACAAACTATTTTCGCCGTTAAATCTAAATATTTAACCGAAATTCAATGTAACGTAACATGACGTTGAAGAATAGAGTAGAATTCCCTTATTCTAGAAATTCGTTCTACGTGTATTCTTAACCTTGCAATCCTTTTTGATTCTTCACTTCTTGGATTTTTTTGGCTGGATAAGACAGATGATGGTCTAACAAGTTGATTATTATTATTGGCTGCAAGTTGGTCCTTAAGATGCTTAAAGCCTCTCTCGGCAACTACTTGGGCCCCTGGATTTAATTTATTTAAAAATATCGATTCCTTGAATATCATTTTGTCACTGCGCCTACCACCAAAACCAGAAAAAATGCAAAAAATAAAACCATTATTATGTGTACTTGCTATTACGTATTTCATGTTGTTACAACCTTTATATTCTGACCATGAAAGGGAGGGGAGTATTATTTCGCTTGGTTTTTGCATTGAGATTTCAAAACAAGAAATAGGAAGTTTTTTTTGGAACCTCAGATAATGGTTTAAAGTGAACAAATGTAGAAAGGTAACCTGCTAGTAAAAGTACTGTTCTTTGAACTTGCAACTTTAAAACTAAGATCGTCAGCTAATATTTTGTAGGATAAATCGGACAAGCAAGCAAGAACATCTCTAATTCCTTATAAAACTTAATACAAATATTGCATTTAAAACCAACAATACGACAGGTAACTTTTATAAAAATTCATTAGGTCTGGAGTTTATTAATTAAATTGTAAAGACTGCCCAAAAACATGTATAGGACAATCTGGGAGAAGATGTTCTAAGAGAATAAAAAAACATTATTCAAGCTTTCAAGCTTCATTATGCCAAAAAACAATTACAATTATGCTAATCATTTAATAGAAACCAACCATAATTTTGACCCATACTTTAAAATATTACACACAGAGAAGAAAAGAACCAAATTAGATTTGTTGGAATCCCGTGGAATTAATAACCTTAAAGATTCCCAGCGTTTATTGAATTGCCATATAGACCTAAATAGATCTCCATTGTTAAATTGATTTTAATACCCTATTTACAATAATTTACCCAAAAAAAACCGAAACTTGCACCCTATTGTACTTTAGATGTAATTACTCATTCTTGAAAAAGCTACTGTGCTAGCAAAATTAATATTATGTAAATTTTATAAGTTTTTAATATAGTGGAATTAGTAAACAGTATATTTTACTTTTCTTTGAATTTGGCATGGAATTCCACCAAGTAACGGCAGAAACAGTGCAATATTTTATTCAAGTACCTCTGTAATATTTTTGATTATTTTAAGAAATTCAACACCTAGGGGCATTTCACTATAATTACATTCTGACCACACATAACCAACGAGTAATTTTGTTCTTACTTAAATCATTTCTATCTTTCAAAAATTTTAAAAACAAAGTTCTTACTCAAAAATAACACTGGTCGACACATAATTTGGTGCTGGAAATTTTTTTACTGTTTCTAGGTAACTTGGGTCTGCTAAACCTAAAAATAACCTCAGATTTGCTCCATCAGAACGCTTTCAAAAACTGGGGCCATAAGCTATATTTTATATCGCATAGCTATATATATTGGTGCACGGTATCTTGTCGCCTCCGGTACATAGATAAGGCGACCTGACCTCCGGGTCTTCCTATTGGTTTACATCGAAAATAAACCTATATATGGGGCCTTAAAATCATAACCAATCCGGATTCCTTAAGAGGGGAAAGTATTTTTTAATTTTTGAGGGGTCATATATAAACGAATCTAGGAAAAAAAACCCCCGGAAAAAAAACCCCGGAAAAAATACCCCCGGAAAAAATACCCCCGGAAAAAAAACCCCCCGGAAAAAATACCCCCGGAAAAAATACCCCCGGAAAAAAAACCCCGATATAAAAACTTAGAACACGCGTGCGGAGTATACGAAGGTACGTAAAACTGGCGTCTACAGACAGGAATATCACTCTTGCTTCCTGGCTTCCTGGCTTCCGCATGCGCACATAATGCTGTAACTAATAATTATAGACTTTATTGGTTAAACAGGCGCTAACACGGCATCTAATCCACCTTTTTGGTTGCAATTCGGTATATGCTAGATATAAAAAAATTGTAATAATTATAGACTTATATTGGTTAAACAGCGCTAACACGGCATCTAATCCACCTTTTTTGTTCATATTCGCCTTTTTCAAGTTCACCGGCCAATTATTTACCAGACGCTAGTCGTATCGTTCTCTCTGTACCCGTTTGGTACAGCTTGTGGAGTTTCTTTTATATTTTTTTCCTATGGGTTTTTTTTCCGGGGGTATTTTTTCCGGGGGGTTTTTTTTCCGGGGGTATTTTTTCCGGGGGGTTTTTTTTCCGGGGGTATTTTTTCCGGGGGTATTTTTTCCGGGGGTATTTTTTCCGGGGTTTTTTTTCCGGGGGTTTTTTTTCCGTTTACCTATATAAACATATATGGGGAGCACAGATAGTACGATGTATCCTCCGATCCGCGTACATCTTGTTATCGCTATCACCTCCGACAGTGTTGCCACTTCATCGGAGGTCATAAAGACGCCTCTGTATCTGCATGCTGGGTTTTGTAAAATAAATATTTGTGGAAGACTGAACGCCGTTTTCTATTTGGGCACCAAATGTGATATGTACAGGGTGATCGCGTATAATGTTACCCCCCTTTAACTTCTTTGTTTCGCAATTAAGAAAAAACTGTTAAATACGAAAGTCGTAGGATTTAATGTAAACTTTTTGCAAAATATATTTTTGTAAATACGAAGTGTTGCATAAAAGCGTGACAGATCACAGTTATATTTTTTTAAATGGAATACCCTGTATATTATTGCATTATTGGATTCTATATATCTAAATGTATCCGTTTCCGACCTATTGATGTTTGAAAATTACGATACAGGGTGTTAATTTGAAAACTTCCCACCACGGATTTATCGAAAACCACTGATTAAAAGAAAAAACGCCGAGACACGTCAAAAGATTTGCCAAAGGGGACAACTTTTTAACCATAAACTACTTCACCCCCTTTTACCCTCTGCCCCCCGGGGTCATCCCCTTAAAAATTTTAAATGACAAGGGGTATCAAGTAATAGCTTGTTTGAGAGGTCTTACAAAGTGCTTTATTTTGACGTTTGATTTTTTAAAATCGGTCGATTCGTTTTGGAGAAAATTAGAAAAATCTTAATTTATCTTAATTTGTTCAGATAGAAAAAAAACACACGAAAATATCACTTTTTATTTCAATAAGTTTTCAAAATGTTGCCCGTTATTGGCCAAACAATGATATAGGCGATGTTCAAATTCCTGACGGACATTTTCAAAAACATGTTGTGGGAGATCATGGCAGCTTTCGATGATGCGTTGACGAAGTTCATCCAAACTTTCAGGTTGGGGAGTGAACACAATAGATTTCAAATGGCCCCATAGAAAAAAGTCTAATGGCGTCAAGTCAGGAGACCTAGCAGGCCATTCTATAGGCCCTCTTCGCTCTATCCATTTATCTGGAAACTCGTCGTCTAGCCATTGCCGAACCGGAAGAACATAGTGAGGAGAAGCGCCGCCTTGCTGGAAATATATTTGAGCCTCATCAAGTATAGGGTTTCCATCGTCGTCGATTTGGTTTTCAATGGTTTCAGTGATAAGCGGATTGATGGTATTTTCCAACATATCTAAATAAATGCCTCCATTTAAATTCCCATT
The DNA here is from genome assembly GCA_963920685.1 of Polydrusus tereticollis. Classification (NCBI taxonomy): domain Eukaryota; kingdom Metazoa; phylum Arthropoda; class Insecta; order Coleoptera; family Curculionidae; genus Polydrusus; species Polydrusus tereticollis. The sequence goes on along the minus strand of OY987328.1, from coordinate 50,685,656 downwards.
AATAAACAATGGACCAATAACTTTGTTTCCTAAAATGCCTGCCCATACATTAATTTTTTGGGGGTACTGAGTATGCCCTTCTACAAAAGCATGAGGATTTTTATTGCTCCAATACCTGCAGTTATGCTTATTAACAAATCCATTTAGATAAAATGTGCATTCATCACTGAAGCAGATATTCTTTACATGAATGGTATTATCATTAATCGCTGCAGTCATTTGTTCACAAAACTCAACTCGCCTATCGAAATCATCTTCGGTTAAATCTTGCAATATTTTCATTTTGAATGGATGAAATTTATGTAATTTAGTGACTGTGTGTACAGAGCCTAATGAAATACCAGTCGCATCAACAATTTTGCGTAATGAAGTATTAGGATTTATGCCAAAATGACCCAAAACTTCAACTTGAGCGGCTTCATCCAAAACTCTACGATGATTAAGTTTTTTATTTGCAACAGATCCAGTTTGAGTAAATTTATAACAAGGTCCAAAACATACCTATGCGAAGTTATCTTTTCCGGATGTCTGGCGTTAAATGTGACGGCAGTTTGCCGAGCACATTGATTTTGGGCACCATAAATTAGAATCATTTCCACTCTTTCGGCTAGTGTGTAAACCATTTTGGAAGTAAAATCTGAATCAATAAATTAATTTTCACTATCCCAAGATTGTCACAAAGGTAACTGACAGCCAATTAAATTCTTTTTTTTCCTTAGCAACTATAAAAAACTAAACAGGTATAAGAATAAATACAGTTCGCCCATGTTATCTGTGTTTATAAATAGATGGCTGAAAAAAAGTCGGGTTGTTATTTGGTTGCTGCCACGTCTAATCTTCCGAATTGCTGTTTATGTTGGGTTTTGAACACTTGTTGAAATAAAAAGTGATATTTTCGTTTGTTTTTTTTCTATCTGAACAAATTAAGATAAATAAAGATTTTTCTAATTTTCTCGAAAACGAATCGACCGATTTTAAAAAATCAAGCGTCAAAATAAAGCACTTTGAAAGACCTTTCAGACAAGCTATCACTTGATACCCATTGTCATTTAAAATTTTTGAGGGGATGACCCCGGGGGTAAAAGGGGGCGAAGTAGTTTTTGGTTAAAAAGTTGTCCCCTTTGACAAATCTTTTGACGTGTCTCGGAGTTTTTTCTTTTAACCAGTGGTTTTCGATAAATCCGTGGTGGGAAGTTTTCAAATGAACACCCTGTATATAAGAAATAAGGTCATGCGAGTCAAAATGTATCGTTTCCAACGATACTTTAGTACACTATAATCCGGATCTACCTATTTATGTAAACACTGACGCATCAGACAGAGGTGCGGGCGCAGTTATTTCGCATAAATATTCCGATGGGACATTACGTCCGATAGCTTTTGCTTCAAGAACATGGTCTTCAGTAGAGTCCAGATATAGCACCATAGATAAAGAAGCTTTAGCAATAATTTTTGCAGTAAAAAAATTTAACCACTACTTGTATGAAAGAAAATTTGTATTATTAACGGATCATAGGCCCCTTCAATATATCTTTAGTGAAAACCGTACCACTCCAAAAATAGCAAGTAATCGCCTGCTTCGATGGGCCTTGATTCTCAGTAGTTACGATTATACCATTTCTTACCAGAGTGGTAAGGATAACGCACCAGCTGACACACTATCACGTTTACCAATTCCAACAATTGAGTGCTCACCCGAAGAAGAAGTAGGATTGCCAACTCGAGGACACCTTTTACACTTACGTTTGCATCATCTTTGTCTAACAAAAAAAAATATTAAGCAAGAAATAACAAAAGATCGACTACTACAGCAGGTATCCAGATTCACGCAAAATAGATGGCTAGAAAAGAAACATTTAATACCAGAGCTGTTAACATACTTTGAAAAGCGGGACGAACTCTCAGTCGAAGAAGGAATCCTTTTATGGCATGGCCGTATTTGCATTCCAACAACTTTACAAACCGAAGTACTCAAAATGTTGCACGATGGACATCCCGGCATCACTGCCATGCAGTCCATGGCTAGATTACATGTTTATTGGCCTAACATTGACAAGTCAATTATCGAGTTTACGCAAGAATGTGTTTCCTGTCAAAGTTCAAGACAAAATGAACAAAACTTACCTCTGTTTCCTTGGGCACCACCAGCTGAACCATGGTCAAGAATTCACCTAGATTTCGCAGGCCCTTTTCAAGGAAAAATGTGGCTAGTGGTCGTCGATGCCTACACCAGATGGTTAGAGGTAATACCCATGCAGAGCATAACTTCTACTAATACAATCACGGCTCTTATGGAAATTTTCGCTCGTGTTGGATCACCTAGATTTTTAGTTTCAGACAACGGACCTCAGCTGACATCGGAAGAATTTTCAATATAATGTAAGCAAATTGGTGCCACACATATTAGAGTAACACCTTACCATCCACAATCCAATGGGCTTGCCGAGCGAATGGTAAACACATTTAAAGACCGGATGAATATCTTGGATGAACCTGATAAATATCGACGTTTGCAGAAATTCCTGTTTTCTTGCAGAAACACCATCCAACGATCTACAAGTAGATCTCCTAGCGAATTAATATTTGGCAGACGCCCCAAGTGTTATTTTGACCATTTGAAACCGGACATTACAAGAAATATGGAAAAAGAAAAATTGAATCAAGCAAGATTGCATGACCGCGGAACAAAAGCATATTTTTTTAAGGAAGGCGACTCCGTATGGGTTAACAATCCAACCAAACGTGGTTCAACTGCTGGCAAAATCATCAAACAAACAGCCCCTTATTCGTACATTGTTGATGTAGAAGGGTTGCAGAGAAGAAAACATGCAGATCAATTAGGGTCTCGGAAATGGCTTGAAGAAACAAACTTGCGAACATCACCAACAGTTACATCAACAGATATGGAGCAACCTCTTGGTCCACGACCAGATGTATTTCGTCCGTTAAATGAATCCATTACAAATGAAGAAGCAGCATCAAAAAACGATGACTTTGCCGAGCAACTAGAAATACCTACAGAAGTTCTCGACACCCAGGTCTCTCCTTCAAAGACTGTACGACGCAATCCACCTCGCAATCGGTTAGTGCCAGCCCGCTACCGCGACTAACCAAGAAGACGTTTGCGTTTTTGTCTAGAGGGGGAGAAATGTGGTAACACTGGCCAAGGTGCGGATAGAAACGATAGAAACGATCAAAAGTGACGTTTTCGGCAGCGTTCTGACGATCGAATAAAGTGATTGACGTTCCCAAAAATGTAGATCTAATTTTGTTCAGTTTTAACAATTCATTAGAGTTTAAATAAATAAGTTTAGTGTTAAGTGTTTCTCTATTTCCATGCCATCACCATACCACAACAATGTTAACTTGGTAAATTTCGTAACATGAATTGTCAATTTTGATAAACAGTAAGGATTTCTATTCAAAAATGCCTTATTCTATTCAAGAAAAGCAGACTATTTTAATTGCTTATATTAAAAATAATAATAATGTGAAAATGGCACAGCTAGCACTACGAAGAAATAATGCGCGTATGCACTTTCCCTGTAAACAGACAATTGGAAAAATATTTATTAAATTTCAAGAGGATTCAAACTTAAATAGAAAGAAAATACGTATTCCACAAGACGAGGCATTGGGCAACAGAAAATTCCCACAGTTACCGAGATTTCCAGTATCAGGGTCGTCAATCTGTAAATATATGGTGCGGCATACTTGATAATAAAATCATTGGGCCACATTTATTTGAAGGCATATTAAATGGAAATATATATTTGCGATTTCTTCAAAATGAATTAGGAGACTTTCTGGATGATTTGCCACTAGCCGTTTAAACCAACTTATGTTTCAGCAAGACAGCGCCCCGCCGTACAACGTAATTGTCTACTACCTCACTCAAATATTTGGAAAGTGGATCGGACGGAATGGTCCGATTAAATGGCCGCCTAACAGTCCGGACCTCACACCATTAGATGCTTTCTTGTCGGGCACACTGAAAGATAGAATTAATGCGAATAATATAGAGAATCTTGAACACCTTAAACTACTCATAAGAAATGAAATAAATCTAATAAATACTAATTATCCTGAGTCGATCAGAAACTCCTTGGAAAAATTACGAAGAACCTTAATAAAGTGCATTAAAGTTAATGGCGGTCCGGTCGAACAACTCTATGTTTAGAATACCTATATTTCTGCTCTATAGTCTGTAATATAAGTTTTGCTTTGTTGTATTTAGTTAAAAGTTTGTTTAATTACACATGTCCATCATTTTGTGCTTGATTTAAGCTAAGATCTAATACTATTTGGGATTTTTTTTTAATAGCGGGCAAAATATTCAGTTCAGTATCGTCATCCTGTTATCCATGGAAACGATACATCTTGACTTGCATGACCTTTTCAAACATCAATAAGTCGAAAACGGATCAATTTAGATATATAGTGTTATATATAAATTATGTTTAGAATTGTCCGTAGAATCAGTAGAATCCAATAATGCAACAATATACAGGGTATTCCATTTAAAAAATATAACTTTGATCTGTCACGCTTTTATGCAACGTATCTACGAAAATATATTTTGCAAAAAGTTTACATTAAATCCTACGACTTTTGTATTTAACAGTTTTTTCTTAATTGCGAAACAAAGAAGTTAAAGGGGGGGTAACATTATACGCGACCACCCTGTGTACACCCTGAGTAGAAAAATAAACTCAGTTATTATGTTGAGTATTATATTTATATGGATACAAACATTATGGTAAGTACAAGTGTGTAAAGAAAGTAAGTAATAATAAGTAAAAAGTAAGTAAAAGTGTTCTAAAAAAAGATATCAAAAAATGAATAACATACAGTAAGTATGTCTACTATTGTCTACTTACCTAAAACTTTTTTATTATTAATTTTAAGAAAACACGCTATTTTTCATAAAAAGTTCTGCATGATCTAAAACTTAAAATGCAACCATCAGATATTCAATTTTTTCAATCTTATATGAGGCTTGTAAAAAAATATGAATTAGGCTCAAAAGTAAGGTGCCTTTTAATTATGGAGAAAAGTTCATCAGAACTGAAAACTACATTCAAATAGGCAATTGCGTTTAAAAATCAGATCATTTGTTATTTTTTATAAAGTTTTCCAGATTTCTTACATTTTTAATTTATTTTGATTTTAATAATAAATATTAATCCGTTTTGTATATTAAAGAAGTGATAACCCTTTAGTTTTTTATACATTCTTATACCTATATTATATTTTTGAAAAATACCAAAAACTGATTTTCGGATGTAATTGCATACCTATTTCAGTGTAGTTTTCAATTCTGATCAACTTCTTTATAGCAATTTTTGATATTGTCAAAAAAGAAGGTAAGTAGGTACTTTACTCTTAAGCCAAATTCATATTTTGGATAAACCTCGTATAAGATTGAAAAAATTTAGTATTTGATGGTTGCATTTTAGGTTTTAGATCATGCAGAGCTTTTTATGAAGACTAACTTTAAAAACTTATAATAAAAAAAGTTATCCATAAAATTTCAACTTAGGTTGGCATACTTTACAACAACTAATTTTTATTAGCAAGTTTAATTAAATGTTGCAGTTTGGATTCTCCAACTACAACGGTTCGATTCATATTTTCCTTCTCAAGAAAATATTTTATTTGTTGTGTTGATGGGTAAATTTTTTTTCAATATATGAAGCAAATTCTTCTTTTAATGCATCAACTTCTTCAGCGATCTATCTTAAAATTATTGTAAGTTAAGAGTTATCTGTATAGGATGGCTCACGTAAGATGACTAACTTTTCTTAGAAACTTGCAGATACACAAAAAAAAAGTTTTGTATAACATTTATTTACTTTAAGGCGTATTTTCACTCAATTATATTTTCAGATATAGTCTATCGACTGGCCAACAGTTGCCAAATTAAAAATAATAATTTAATTAGATCATGTTAAAAAAGATTCTGGTACTTGCTGCACAGTTTTAACATTTTCCCAGTCCTTAGTAATTATTATTAGGTTACATTCAACTTATGCACCGTCACTAGCACGTATTTATTTCGCAAGCTTCAAATATGATATGAAATTATATGAAAACGTCCTTATAACCTCCTCTCCGACGTTGTCATTTAGCGGAGGCGGGAAAGTAACGTATGTGATGCACACATGAGAATTTATATGGTAAGAGGCGACAACGTGCTTCCCGTAACCGTTTTGTGCAACACTAGCGCCAGTGATCTATACCGGAACTTAGAGCTCTTTTTGTATATGTAGAGGCTACGTTGGCGCCTCCGACCAAAATTTTATATTTAGGATGCTAGATGACATCTGACGTCAGAACCATTAAAAGTATGAAGAAACGTTGTCACCTCCGAAATCGGAGGCGACAACGTCATATATGAGGTGACAACGTTTCTTCGTTATCTACTTTGGAGGCGACAACGTACCCTTTATCAATATATATATATATATATATATATGTATCGGTCCATCGTTGTTCCCTCCATGATAAACACCAGGCGGACCGACCTCCGGTATTTCTATTACAGTTACAACGTAATGTTTGTATATATAGATTTGGGGGAGGAGCCTTATTACGTCTTTCAAGAGAGGGGTAAAGAATTGTACCAAAAAAAATTATATATATTTCCAAGTTAAAATGTAGTATTAGTGCCCTCTGAATTTATATATTTTAATTATGGTAATTACTCGTAGTTCCCTCCAGCGCAGTTGCCATATTGTGGAGGGCGCTACGTGTTATTATTATTGTGTCCTTATATTCTTTAAAGGTGTAATGAAATAGGGTATTGGTGAAGGTTTAGCTGGCGCGAAAAAAAAATAAAAGTGTTGAAGTTTCTAAGACAAACATATTTATTTATTCTTTTATCTTAATATTTATTGAATTTTTGACTTAACTGGACCATTATGTTAAAGTTTTTGATTATAATAAACTTTTTTATCCATCACCTCTTATCACAATTCGCTAACTGGTTTAATGCGGCCGATTTGTACCAATCCTGAATAATTGATTGTTGACAGTAAGCTTTATCAATTACCAAAATTTCAACTCGCCAACCCCTTAAATAAGGATACTTCTCCTTTGACATTTTTTACATTACAGAAATAAGTATCCGACCTTTTGGCGCTATTTGGATTTTTCTACGCATATTCAATTTTATTTTTAATCTGTACTCTGCAGGTAGAAAGGGTATAATTGTAGTGATGGTCTAGAATACTGATTTGCCCCATAGCTATGATTGCGGCAAATATATAGACGTACAAACCCCAGTCATAAGAGTTGTATTGTTTGTGTACCTCTTTTGAAATGTATAATTTCCAATCTTCAACGGTAAAGGTTTTTTTTATAAAAAATATTGTATGCCGCATAAACTGGAAATAAACAATACAATTCGATTTATTTTGAGGCACTATAGTAATGCTGTCCAGATATAATTTATTGCCTTCTTAATATAACACCAAAGTCTTACAGTGGTTATGTTTTGTTATAGGACATAAATACTATATCGTTATCACTGTAATGAAAATATTGTTATGGATAAACGGAACCTATCCATGATAAGTAAGAGTAAAAAATATCAAAAACTGATTTGGATAGCTTGCCAGATTGAGCTAGTCGGCCGATTCGCTGTAGATCCATTTTCTGCTTCTATTCCGATAGTCGCCTAGCTGATGTATATTTCTACTGGTTCTATGCACAAAAATTTTAAGAAGAATAAATTCTTTCCTCACAAAATACAAATTTTACACGAACTCGACGAAGACGATTACGATAGAAGGACCAAATTTTGTGAATTAATATGCCAAAGGATTGACGAAGACCCCACCTTAATAAAATAATGTTTTGCTTTAGCGACGAGTCAACTTTCTTTTTGTGTTTTAAGAAACACAATAATTAAAGGTATTAGGATAATAAAAATTAAAGAATTTTTTCGGGAAGACCACACTAAATGTTATGATGATGGTTCCAAGACCAAAATGTTCCGGAGTTAAAATCCCCCCCCCCCCCCCGATCGATCTCAAGCGAAATTATCCAAACATCCACCATGTCCAATAGGCGGGTTCTTCGAACAGCATTCAAAATGAAAATGGTGTGACAACTTAAGTTATTAAAAGACCCGAGATTACCAGCTTCCAAATTGACTTCTGCAATTTAAGAGGACTGAGCTCGAACATCAATGCAGTCCATCAATATCAACAATCTACCAAACCTCATGTACTTGCACTAACCGAAACAAAGGTCAGATCATCATTTAGTACGGTTAGCTATTTATATCCTGGATACGACTTTCATCACCGATTTAGGCGCCATTTTAGCCTTTGTCTCTTTGTCCGCAGTGATATTTCTTGTCGACGGGAGAAGACACTCGACCCTAATGACTTTGATGTAATGTGCTTTAAAATATTAATGCAGGGAATTACTAAAAATTCATCTGCTGCCTTTACTTACTTTAAGCGATACCCATTACAGAGACTTGTTCTCCTCTCCTGCTAAGTCGACTTCTTGCAAACCCACCATCCCAATTCCGAAGTTGTCATTTTTGGCGACTTTAACGTTCGTAATATTAACTGGCTCAAATACTCAAACGCAACCGACAAGTAATGTCACGAAGTCATCAGCTCTAACCTCATCCAACTCGTAAGTGAACCAACTCGGATTTCAGGCCGAGATGGCGATGTTGCTAGTTTGCTGGATCTTTTCTTAACTTCAAACCGCGAGTTTTACACTGCCTCCGTGAGGCCTTCGCTAGGAATGTCTGACCACAACCTCATTTCGGCACTGAACAAACTACCAATTAGTGCCGAACAGCCTTCTAAACTACGCAAGATCTGGCATTATACATTAGCTATATGGGATGACTTAAAGGACCATTTTTGAACCTTTCCTTGGCATAAAGTTTGTTTTACCTCTGATGATCTACCCATCCCTTTCTTAAGAAAGTGCCATTCTAACAACAAGCCTTGGTTTACCAAAAATTGCGAACGAGCTGTTAAATTACCAAATTATTTCAACCGACAATGGCGTCAAAACCTTACCTCCGAAAATCATACCATCTTTGTTAACGCTTAAAACTAATGCAAGCCATTGCAAGCAAACGATAAACCAAAGCAAGAAAGCACACAACCAGAGAATCAAAGACAAACTTCTTAAAGGTCCTAACGGCTCAAGATCATTTTGGTCGGTAGCTAAGACCGTCAGTCAGAACTTTACCAAGTCAACCATTCCACCTTTGACATGTTCTGATGGCACCATTGCGACCAAAGCACAGAAAAAAGCAAACTTACTGGCGGAACTATACTCTTCACATTCAACGGATAATTTTCAGGGAAAAGCTCCACCGAACACTCCCCCTGTAGAATCGGGAATGCCCTAAATTGTTTTCCTGCACCGCTATGTTAAACGAATCTTGAGAAGTCTTGACACTAAAAAGGCTTCTGGTCCTAACGATATTCCAGTCATTGTAATTAAGACATGCGCTGACGAACTGACACCGGTATTTTGTAGACTTCTTTACTTATTTTACAAAAAAGGAATATTTCCTCCTGCTGAAAAACTGCGCGAGTCCAACCCATACCTAACAAAGGCAAGAATACCTTGCCAAACAACTATCGTCCAGTCGCATTGCTTTCGGTTATATCAAAAGTTATGGAGAAGCCTATCAACGAAAAACTATTAAAATACCTAGAAGGCTTCAACATTATTAGTGACCGCCAGTATGGATAGTCTAGATTAGATCAACAGGAGACCTTCTCGCTTATGTTACTCGCGTTTGGAACAACGCAATAGAACATCATGGGGAGTCCTGGGCGGTAGCACTGGACATTTCCAAGGCCTTTGACCGAGTATGGCATGAGGGGCTTCTAACTAAACACGTTGCGGCCATTGCTAGGGCAGCCTCGCAGAAGCTTGGAATACTTGTCCGAACAAAGAACCTCTATACACCCCAGCAACTTTTGATGCTCTATAAAGCCCAAATTCGACCATCACTGGAGTACTGTTCGCATATTTGGGGCTCTGCTCCTAAACATACCCTGGGATTGCTAGATTCCATTCAAAGAAGAGCCATTCGCTTGATCGGTGACCATAGTCTGACAAACAATCTGGAAAGCCTTGAACATCGAAGGCAGGTTGGCGACTTGAGTCTATTTTACAAATATTTTCATGGCAAGTGTTCAACTGAGGTTGCCCGCTTGATACCACCCAGAGCGGTGCATGGTAGAAATACACGACGAGCCACTGCAGCCCACCAGTACGTGGTTCAGCTTAGTGTCCCTCGAACGGCACTGTTTCAAAATTCTTTCATCTGAGAACGTCATCACTCTGGAACGACCTCCCTGAGATCGCGTTCCCCAACAAGTATAATCTCAAAAGATTCAAGACCAACGTGAATCGTTTCCTGCGCACACGCACCGCTTCCAGAGCGCCATAAAGGATTTATCCTGCAGTGCTGTGCCTTACCAGAAAAAAAACAAAAAAAAAACACTTGTTTCATCTTTTACTTTGAATGCTCGGACATCGGCTGCCAATGCCCATCTCTATAGGCAGCAAGCGGTCTCACATCTCAGCAAAGACCTGAAATAAATTCTGTCTGAGGGTAACAGTGACCAAGTAGAACTTAACGCTAAAAAACCCAGGCGGTAGTCTTTTCTAAAAAAAAAAAATGTTGAAAAACCGGATATAGTCATGGCGGGACACTCGATTCCCTTGGCTTTATCAATTCATTTATTGGGCGTCAATTTGGATAGTCATATATATGTCTACAGGACAGTGAGATCAGAATGCAGAAAAGCAAAGGAAGGATGGCTAGCTGAAAAATGCAGTGAAAAAACTAGAAAAAAAACACGACTTATTTAATCTCCACAAAAAGATCAAGGAATTTACAAACACACAACGCAAGCAGATCCACGGCATTTTGAAAGACACTAACAACAAGATCTTAACGAGCGTTGAAGAGAAGCTTAAAAGATGGAAGGAGTACGTCGAGGCCCTCTTCCACGACACACGACCCCACCAACCACCTAGAGACTATGATGATATCAACGTCATCACGACAGGGGAAGTAAGACGCGCCATAAAACTACAGAAAAACGACAAGGCTGTAGGACCAGACAATATTCACGCGGAAACCTTGAAATTGATTGTCAATGCAGAGGATAGAGGCCTTAAACTCCTTCCATCGTTGTTCAACTCAATATATGAAACTGGGAAAATACCAACGGACTGGTTGAGGTCGACGTTCATCGCTCTACCAAAAAAACCGAACGCTTCTCAGTGCGACGACCACTGAATGATAAGCCTGATGTCTCACGCCCTTAAGGTATTTCTCCGCATCGTACACACTCGCATATACGCCATATGTGAAGAACAGGCTGGGGAAACACAATTTGGATTCAAGAACGGAGTGGGCACGCGCGAGGCTCTCTTCTCTCTGAACGTACTCACACAGCGATGCAGAGATATGAACGTCGATATCTACGCCTGCTTTATTGACTACAGAAAAGCTTTCGACTGTGTCTCGCACCAGAAACTCATTGAGATCCTAAAACACACCGGAGTCGATGCGGGAGTTCTGAACATCATCACACAGCTATAATGGCATCAAACTGCAGAGATTAGGATAGAGGGCATAACATCCGAAGAAACAGAAATCAGAAGGGGTGTTAGACAGTGGTGTGTCCTGTCTCCTCTTCTTTTTAATATATACTCGGAGGCAGTATTCCGGGAGGCACTAGAGAATGCGAAAGAGGGCATTAAAATCAACGGCACCCTTATTAATAACATACGATTCGCCGACGACACGGTCGTGGTAGCCGACAGCCTCCCGCACCTCCAGAATATGATGGATCTCATCGTTGAATACAGCATACAGTATGGTCTACACATAAACGTCGCCAAGACCAAGCTGGTTGTATTCTCCAAGGCACCAAGACAGACGATTCTTCAAATTAACAATCAGGTCGTGGAACAAGTGCCGTCCATTAAATATCTTGGAGCCCTCGTCAACGAGAATAGTGACCCTAAAATGGAAATCAGAGCAAGAATAGAACAGGCCAGAAGGACTTTCATCTCCATGAAAAACCTCTTCACCAGTAGAGACCTAGATCTGCAGCTCCTCGTACGTATATTGCGATGTTACATCTTCCCAGTACTACTATATGGCTCCGAGAGCTGGACACTCTGCCAATCAATGGAGAACCGCATCGACACCTTCGAGATATACTTGTATCGCCGTATACTGCGTATATGCTGGGTGGACAGGATAACCAACGAGGAAGTGTTAAGGAGAATGGGTAAAGACAGAGAACTGCTGACAACTATCAAAGAACGAAAGCTCCAGTACATCGGTCATGTTATGAGGTGGGAACGGTACGAGTTTCTCCGACTCATCATCGAAGGAAAGACAGACGACAGAACTCATGGCTGAAGGATCTGCGTCGATGGTTCGGACGGACATCTATAGAGATTTTCAGAGGCGCGGTTTCACGCACCATTATAGCCAGTTGGATCGCCTACCTTCGTAGGAAGACGGCGTCCTAAGAAGAAGATATATGTCTTGGCATAGTCACGTTGCGGCTATTGCAAGGGCAGCCTTGCCGACGCTTGGGATACTTTTCCGAACTAAGAACCTCTATACACTTCAACAACTATTGATGCTCTATCAAGCTCAAGTTAGAGCATCGTTGGGGTACTGTTCTCATATTTGGGGCTCTGCTCCTAAACGATCAAGCGTGCTGTCTATAATAAATGTACCAAGTTTGGTTTGGATCGGCCGTTTTCATATCATTGGTCAATGGTTTTTTGTAAAAAGTATCATGGGTAACGTACTACTGTTTAAAGGGTTAGTGAGTTAAAACTATAGCAAACGATAAAGCGTATTATCTAGAATAGATGTGCCACGCTTGGTTAGGATCTGCCGTTTTTAAACCTTGTGTCAATGGTTTTTTGTAAAAAATATCAAAGGTGAGGTTCCCTTATTTGAGAGGTTGGCAACCTAAAATTTTAGCAACCGATAAAGCTTACTGTCTACAATAAATGTGTCAATTTTAGTTTGAATTGTTCCTTTTTAATTCCCTGATCAATGTTCTTTTGTTAAACATATCAAGGATAAAATACCCTGATAAAAGGGTTAGGCTAGTTGAAATTTTCTTAGATGATAAAGCTAACTAGCTACAATAACTGTTTCGACTTTTGTTCAGATTGGCCGTTTTTCAACACTAGGTCAATGTTTTTTTGTGAAAAATATTAAGGGTAACGTAGCCTTATTTAAGGGGTTGAAGAGCTGAAATTTTAGCAAACCATAAAGCTTACTGCCTGCAATAAATGCGCTAAGATTGGTTCGGAGTGACCCTTTTTAAACCCTCGGTCAATAAATTTCTAGTCGATAAATAATTAGGTATTCCCCACTCGCATCTAATATTCGATCATCATTTTTGCGGAACAATGTTAAAAACACATGTAAAACATTGTTGTCGGATTTCGGAGGGAACTAAATCGACTAATTAAATTGAAATCTTCTATAACATTCTGGAGGGAACTTAGAACGAAATATGTAACCTACAAACACGATTACAGCGCCGCCGGCAATACGTCGAACTAAACCATCCATTGTCAAGATAAATATGCACAAATTACCCTCCAGGCAATTTTTCGTCAGTTGCTAGGAGGAAGCTTGGACAATGGTTCAAAGTGAAATTCAAGGCAAAACGTAGTTCCCTCCACAATCGGAGGGAACTTGGTCATATATGAGGGAACTACGAATGATATATTTGTAGTTTGGAGGGAAGAACGTAGGGGTTATACATATATATATATATATTACTGCTACCACCAAAAAAAAACAACTCAGGAATGGAAGAAAAATGTTTATTGTACACCACAAAAAATACAAAAATTATGTGTCAATACCACTGACAATATTAACTTAAGTTATTAATTTAAATTAACCTAAACTAATAAATAAAAATGAGCTAATCTGCATCACCCAAAAACTTCCTTTTATAAGATCTTCTCGCAGGATATTGAAATGGACAGTCTCGTTGAAGACTCCAGCAGTAATCGGCCATCATGTGAATGTCCCATCTACCCTGATATCTCTTTTCCATAGTTTTTATATCCTGATGAAATCGTTCCCTCTGTTCTTCACTAAGGTTGCCAAGATTTTCTGGGAATCGTTTCAAGTGGCTGTGGAGATATTGAATCTTAATGCTCATATTACACCCGTGTTGGTTAAAGTTGTTGAGCATATCTTCCACTATCTCTCGGTAATTTTCCGATTTCTTGTTTCCGAGAAAATTTTGCACAACTTTAACAAAAGAGCACCATGTATTAAATTCAGTTTCGGTCATCGATTCTGTAAAATGTGAATCTTTGATCAGCTCTTTGATCTGAGGTCCATCATATATTAAGTTACCACAGATTACCCACTGATGTTCGTCATATTTAATTTTTTTAAGCACTAACGATATTGTTTTATATTCTTCTTTTAATTTTGTAGAATGCCCAATTGGAATACTTCCATATATGTTACCGTTATGTAGAAGGACACACTTTAAACTTCGTTTCGAACTGTCGATAAAGAGACGCCAATGGTCCTTTCCTCTGTTAGGGTAGTACGTAGTTTTGGTACCTGGATAAAAATATTATTTTCATTTAGTCTGGAGGCAAGTAACTCGGCTTACTCTTTTTGGAGGTTTAAATATCTGACAAGGTCACTTAGCTCCTCCTGAGTAAAGCATTCGGGACTTGTTAAGTCTTCTGCAAAATCGCTGTTTTTTTTTTTAATTCGGTCACTCTGCAGCTCGTCAGATGACGTTTCAGATGTATCCTCTGGTAACTTAGGCAGGCTGCTATATGTTGGAACTGGTATTTCTCCAGAATGCTGAACAGGTCTTCTTGCTGACTCCAGGTGAGGATAGTTCCACTTATGCCGATTGTTACGATTAATGCCCTTTATCTTCACAAGACAAAAATAACAATCGTCAATGTGGTTTTTTTGTTCCCTCCATACCATCGGAACACTTTCTTTGTCCTTCTGTCTCTTGTCGCAGGTGTTCGACACAGGTTTTGCATAGAACATGCTGAGCCCAGGGTTTATTTTGGTCTCCTAAGTGAAGACCAAAGTAGGCCAAATAAGCTTTTTTCACAAAGTCACAAATCATTCTTCTACTTTCGTTTAAAATGTACTCGCCGCCTATGTAGCAAAAAACGTCTGGATGGTTTACGCAACTACGCCTACTTGTAGAAGCCATGTTTAAATACGATTTTTCAAAAAACACACTCTTGCAATAAAGCTCAAGTTTCAACTAAATGCATGCAGGCAATATTCCGTATAATATAATCCCCATATTATGGGGATTATATTGGCACTAATACCCTAGGACACAAGCCAAGTTAACGAATTAATTTATGAGGCTTACGATATATAATTTCATTCACTTCTATTGCCTTCTATTGTATATTTCGTGCTAATTGCAAATACGACAATAAGAAATCTGCAGGTGCGAAAAAATTCCAGGAAAAATTATTTTTTATCTGTTATAATTATATGGCCTTTTGCCAATATAAGATTAATTTAAAGAAATAGTCCATTCTCAAATTGGAGTTGACTTTCTTTCCCCTTTTCCCAATATAAGATTAGGTATTTCCATTGATTTATGAATAAATAGGTATAATTAAAAAGGCATTAGTCTTGGAATTAGTGAAGTTTTTGATAAAATGTATGACCATTATAATTGTCAAATATATTAATATTACAATTTATTATGAGTAGGTTCTATCTCAAAAACTAGAGCTGGTACGAAGAAAAGCTAAGTGTTTTTGAAATCACCGCATACAAAATAACTAAAATCAGTTGTTTTTTCTTCGTCACCGGGACAAACATTTTTTTTTTGTTGGGCTGTGTAATCCTTAGGCTTACTCTGCTATGCACTGAAACTATAACACTAATTTAAAGGGTTTCACCCTCCTGAGTCTTATTAATTTCAAGCCTCTATTATCGATGAGCTGGATAGCTTTGACATTAACGTACTAGAAGAGAAACACTATCTTCTTTAGTACTTTATTCTGAAAGCGCTGAATTATTCCGTTGGCAACCGTTAAATAGAGGAGTTTAAAGTTTAATAATATTATTTTTACATGTAATGTTTTAAGGAACTAACATTTTATTCTTATAAGCAAAGCCCTAAAAAAAAGGAAATCCGGAGAGGACTCAATTAGCTAAATTTAATTAATCTAATAAAATTTCGATTAAGTTAAGGAATGTTAATGGATTTCACTTGATAAATTCTTGATACTTGATAAATTCACTCCTACAATATAAAATGTCCATTTGACATTGCATTTTTATCACTTTGACATCGATAAAAAAGGTGCTTTTTTTATCGCGATAAAACCCTCTCCAGCTAAAAATTAAATGGTAAAAACCTCTCCAGCTCAAAATCGAGTAGCTTTTCTTTTTCATTGCTCGGCAACTTGACATATTGTTACAAATTAATTTGATGCTGTCAAACATTTTTTTAGCGAAGTAGGTATTATTTTTTTTATTATCTATTCATGCCAAGATTCGTGAATTTCTCTAGCTAAAAATCACTCGATCTTTTTTTAAGATCGGATAAACTTTCATTTTTTAAACTCAAACTAGATCACTTTTAGCAATTTAAACTCAAAGAAACGGTAATAGTAAATTCCGTTTGTTCTCGTTAAATTTCTAAGCAATCTAGTTTTCGAAAAAAATAAAAGTTTATGCCATAAAAAAAAGCTCTTGTGGGTTACGTATGATATAACATAGGCTGTATTGACACAATTAACAAAAAATCAAATCAACGTTTTAATTTGCACAAGAAATAGTTTTTCCTCCGCAAACGTTACATGTTTTTGTGGTAAACGTTGGTTTTAGTTATATTAAGTGTACAATATCTATAAAAAAAGAGCGTGCACCACCCAGAGAACTTATCTTTTATAAATTTTATGGAAGTTCTTTTACATCAAACTGTTGGTATGAAAAATATTAATATTATTACGTCTAGTCTGCTTACATTTCCCTATAGTCGAATGATACACTGAAGACGTAAAGTCCGGAAAAGTATATTTTTCAGGTGAACGAAGCAGATAAGTAAAAAACACTCGGACACGTCGGTTTCATTCTATTTTCTTGCATCTTGTAAGACTTCTGAAAATTATACAAAGTGCTTCAGAAAAACTGGGCGGCTGTTAACTTTATTTTTTTAAATGGAACATTCCACATGTTATTACGTTTTTAGATGCTACGGAAATTCTAAAGCACATTTCAGGTAGGATGTTTTCGAACTATAGGAACAATAATATTAAAAATCAGACTTTTTAATAAATTATCTTATTACCCTTTGAAGGTAAAGGAAAATGAACTTTACTTTTCTAACCTAGCGTTTCAATATCTATTCAATGGTACTTACAGACGGCATTCTTAAAATTATCACAAAATTTTTACGACCGCAAAATACAACAAACCTAACTAGATTACTGAATTTCTAATAACAGTAAGCCAAATGACACATTTTATCGTAACAAATACTGAAACTGTTGTCTGTCCTGGCAATATCCTAACCCATCGATGAACTCTTGTTGCACGTTTCGAATGAAAGAAGGTGGGATTTGTCGAATTTCATCTCTTATACAATTTTTTAATGCATCGATATTAGAAGGTCTGTTGAAATAAACTAACCTGAACTAACCTAAACTTTGCTTTTTAAATATCCCCACAGAAAATAAACTAGGGAAGTTAAATCCGGAGACCTGGCCGGCCATTCGACGGGGCCACGACGTCCTATCCACCTGTAAGGAAATATCTCATTGAGATACTACAGTAAGCGGTTAGTGAGGCGGTACTTTTTCTTGTTGAAACCACATAGTTGAAGTGGGTATATCGGGCTCATTACCTGGATACAGTTTAGCTAAAGCAGGAATAAACGCCAGTTGCAAAAAGTGAAGGTAAGTTTCGCCGTTCAAGTTTACGTCAAAAGGATACGGACCTATAATCCTGTCTTGAAATATTCCAGCCCAAACATTAATTTTTTCGAGATGTTGCATATGAGTCACTTGAGCCTAATGAATATTCTCTGAAGAACAGTATCTATAGTTTTGACAGTACCATAAAGAAAAAAGGTCGGTTCATCGGAAAATAAAATATTTCTACAAAAAAATTAATCCAGGTTGCATTGCTCTTGCATATTTTCGCGTCTTTATTTAATTCATGTATTATTCTTAATTTGCATGACTGATAGTTTGCCTTTTTGAGAATATTTTTTACCGATGAATCACTAAGGGTTAAATCTGATGCTACTTGACATGTAGGTAAATGTGAATTTTCGCTATAACTGAGCAAACCATCTAATTTCTCATTATCATCAAGTTTTGCCCTACCTGTCCTGGGAAGATCTCTTACACAATCATGTTCACCGAATTT
Organism: Polydrusus tereticollis; assembly: GCA_963920685.1. Taxonomy (NCBI): domain Eukaryota; kingdom Metazoa; phylum Arthropoda; class Insecta; order Coleoptera; family Curculionidae; genus Polydrusus; species Polydrusus tereticollis. The sequence continues at coordinate 50,667,199 of OY987328.1, read as the reverse complement.
TTTGACAATTTGGCTAACTGTAGATGTTATAATTATCCAGCTCTGGATATGTTTTATTAAAAAGTTTACAATCTTCGCCTAAATGTCTTTGGCGATTTTCTCAGTCAAACATTTAATTAGATAATTAATAAGATAAAAGTAACTCTTTTACAATATGTTTAAAATTTACACAGTTATCACTGTTGACAACGAATCAAAAGAACAATTTATGTAGTAACTACTACATTTCCCGTTTAAACATGGTTTTTCTCTAAATTAAAAATGTCAATCTTTAACTGGCAATATTTTAATAACAATTAAATTTAAGTGTAGGGCATTCTACATGAAATGTGCTGAGAATTTTCCGTACAATCCAAAAATGCAATAACATACAGGATGTTCCATTTAAAAAAATAAAGTTAACAGCCTCCCAATTTTCTTAAATTACTCTGTATAGTTTTCAGAAGCCTTAAACATGCAAGAAAATAAAATAGAATCGGTGTGTTCGAGCGTTTTTTAATGGTATGGCGGGCATACTCAATTAAATGATTTTTCTATTAGTGACGCGTTTAGCATTGCATTTATGGTTACCGATATTAAGAACAAATACAATGCTAGATGCATCACTAATAGTAAACCATTAAATTAGCAAATAGAATTTTATTACCAGATTAACTTTAAATGTATTGACAACTAGTATATTATTGCGGAAACAATACGAAAAAAATATTACCAGCAAAATCTTTATACATATTTTAAACCCAAAATGGAATAGACAAATGCAATTTAATTGATACGATATTTTTTTGAACATTAAGTGAAAACACATTTAATTTACGCAACTATTAGCGAACTTGGTCGAATCAAACGTAAGTTGGGTTAAAGTAATATTACATGTTTTTTCAAAGTAAATTTTAATTTAGGCAATTAAATAATAAAAATGCATAAGATGATGTATTCTTCCATTAAAACTTTAATTGAATTTCTCAAAAAAATAACTAAATTCGGCGAATAAAATGTTTTGTTTCTCGGTTTCAATTAAACAGTTTATTTGAACGAATTCGTTTTATGTTATCCCAATTAAATATTTTCTCAGAATATGCTGCAATCATTTTTCCAATGGTGGAATTTTGTCTGGCATAAGAAATCCCGCGCGTATGGTAGTCAAACCATCGTTCAAATAAAATGATACGGTTCTTAATTAAATAAGTAGGAAACGAGAAGAAAATCATACTGCCTATGTCTGGTTTCTCCAATGGCAACAAAAGAAACGATGTCGGTAAAGAAGATAATAGGCTGACGGTTTTTCTCGTAAATTACTAGATTCCCGCCCGATGTATCTTTTCTTGATAGGGCAAGGTACTCTGACCTACTTTCACATTACCTGTATTGCCGGAAGTATACGAATGGTTCAGGAAATATTGCCTGATTTAATAAAATACTACTCTAACGTGTTTCGTTTATTCCACGAAATAGTAACTTTTTGATGTTTACATCAATTTAAACCTTGTATTTTTTACAGTAACAACTTATTATGTTCATGTTGTTGGCATGTAAGACACCTTGTAACTAAGGTCAATTTAACTACCCTTGGGATTTATCTTAGACAGTCGAATAAACACGTCTTTGTTTTAACCATAACTACTTAGAACCGAATGAAAACATCTATTTTACTATGACGCTGGAGATAATAATCACTCGTTTACATCGAAATATAGAATCAACATACTTTTGTATGATTATTTCTGATATCTAAACTACAACATCTTTCTTTTACTAATATGCCAGAATAACTAATCACTGCCGTAGGAGAACTGCAATTCTCGTACGGACGCCTTTTAAGAAAAGAATTATGACATGCAAGCTTGTTAAATACTTAAATTGACACGACCTTTTTGGCCGAAAGCAAACCTTTTAGAAGAATATCACTTTACCGCGATCAACCTAGAGAAACACCTTGTGTCAGAAACACACGTGGATCTCACCACCCGGCCACATGGAGCAGCTTCTAGTCTCGAGTCTTGGACGCTACTACTATTTGCTATTTGTTTCCTTCGCGCCAAAGCCACTGTCAGCGTTAAACAATCAGCGAACGGTCGCGCGGTTCATTGAATTAATCAAAAATCATTAGCTCTTGCTATGCTCAGCGAAATTAGGATGACAGGCGGTGTTTTTCTTTTGTTACAGCATTAACGATTTACACTTTGATTTGTATTTATGAATTTGATGTAAAAAGTTAATGATCATCATGCTATAATGCGTTGGATATAAAGGAAGAACATTCACCCCATCCAAATTCTAAATATAGGTTCAGTTGAAAATTTGTCTAATATCACACTTATCAAATATTTTTAAAAACATTTGTTTTTACATTGGTCGAAAAAAAAAATCAAGAAATTTATTTGTTTTAATAGATCGCAAAAATCTTACATAACGAAACTGGCTGCCGATAAAATACGTTAGCAGGTGCTAAACAAGGAAGTTATGAAAATGATAATGAAGCTTTATTTTGAGGTACTGAAGTTTGTAACAATTTGTATTAAAGTACTTGAAATATTCTAAGTATTCTGGGTAAAAAGTGAGTCTTAAAAAAACTCGATCAGGCGACCATTATTTGCATCGATTAGAGAAGGTTATTGGACACCAGAATTAGAAGAAAAAGGTATTGGCCGAATTCGAGCGATGGACCAAAATAAATTGGTATTAACAACGGTTCTCACATGTGGCTGGTGACTATTTGATGATGGGAGTAGTTATAATAACGTTACAGGTGTTGATTATTGGAATCCGTTTAAATAAAATGGTATTAAGTCTAAGTTTTATTATGATATTAGGCACTTGTCACGTGATCGCTCTTTGTGGTCGGTGAGAGTTGTAAACTTTTTGCTTTCTATATTATCTATGACCATATTCTCCCTTTCCGCCATTTAGTTTTCAAAGTCGTTTATAAACACACATAATACAAAAAACATAATTAATAATCAGTTAATCACGTTTTAACCGTTTATAACGATTTCAGAAATGTCAAATTTAAATTTGTATCAAAGAAAGGTGCTAACCATTTGGTATTAACTATAGCCATAATACAACAAAAATAAAATTGTATCAGCCGGGGTTCGACAACTGCTTGGGAGTAACTTAAAGAGCACAAAATTAATGATGACAAATTTGGCATAAATCAGCTGATTTATGACGTTACGGAAACATAACCCGGACATCTACCAAGATCGCTTGAATGTAGTGGTAAATACCAATCTTAGAAATGGGATAAACCAATCTGTTTGGTCCATCGCTCAAAGATTGCTATTGGAACTACTAGTATGGAAGATGGTCCAATAGAAGTTTTAGTTGGATCATATATAGGCAGAAAACAGTTTACAAAAAAAATATATTTTAAGAAGTGGTTTGGATTGGTTGGACTCTTATGTGTAATCTTGTATTTTCTCCATGTGATAGTTTCCGGTCAACGTCAATGATAGGATCACCCTTGTTTAATATAGCAACGCGCATAAAACGCTATTGCCACCAAAGATTGGGGTAAGATGGTGACATTTAGTAATACAGTAAGAATTAGATGGATATTTAATCCTGCTCCGACTGATTAAAGGTGAGCATGTTAAAAAAGATGTCTCTATAAATTGCAACCAAATGATTCAAGAAGGTGGTTCAATTAGAAATTAAAGCTAGGAGAAAATTTAAGAAATAAATTTAGAAACGAATATCTAAGACACAATTTATTTTAGGGACAAAGATTTAGATTCGATTGGCCACTAGCTCCACTAATGGTAGAGACATTTAAAGAAAAATGAAAAAAGTACGTTTTGTATGTGTTTGGGAAACACGTCATATTTCTGTCGTGACCCAGTACAAAGTTAAAGTAAAAGCGTGGAACTCAATTCTAGGAAATATAATGTAACGTAATACTAATCTAAGCGGCAACGTCGCATTCGTGCTAACTTATTATGTGTTTCTTTAACACCTAAATGCTAAAAAAAAATAGAGAAAAGTACATTATATTCACATGCAATATAACTGGCAATACCGCATATTAAAGTAGTGGCAACGTTGTACAAATCCATAAAGATATATGTTCAAGTTAAATCCTTATGTATAAAAAACTGACTGATATTTTGTATTATTTTCTAACACGCAAATTTAAGTACGACATACGCCACGTGCATAGTAACAACGAATCTCTATCCTTATTGGCTAACAACAGTATCGTGACGTGAACGACGCCATCTTAGTTTCGAACGTATTAGGACCTGATTGGTCAAGGTGTCGGGATACGGTAAGAGACGGACAGTAGCTTTGTAAACAAAGCAGTGTCAAGCAGAATACAAACGAGTTAACTTGCAGCCGCTCCGTGTGTAGTTCAACCTGGCATGTTAAAACAAAGTGATTAAAAGGAATTGAAAGTAATAAAGTACAGTCTTATTCAAAAGTATAAAGAGATAATATGCTATCCGTGCTCAGTTCAATGTAATACGCAAAAAGATGATAAATTAAACAAAAGCATTTAAAAGTAGTGAAGTGGTTGTTTGACGCATCCAAGTTAAAAAGGTGTTAGTATGTCATACCCATGCTAGGGTATATACTGATGAAGTGATTAATCTGTTAATAAATGATAATGCAATAAAATTCAAAAGAAATTTTATTTTCCAAGTAAAGCAAAGTTTGAACCAGTCGACTTGTGAAGACACAGGTTAAAGTTTTTAGTGTCGCTCATTGTTACAAGCGTGAGTCGTACATTAAATGGTCCTTCGAGCAGCGGATATTTTAATTGGATTTGGGCAGAAAAAACACAGAAATTCAGGTGTTTGAAGAAAAATAAAAAGTGAATTGTCTACAGAGTGAAATAACAGTAATAAAATCAAAGTGTTTAATGGTATAAAACCATTGTAAAAAGGAAAAGTGTTACGTCAGTACAAAATAAGCAGTTGTTGCAGTAAGGGAGAGACAGGGGTGAGTTCGAGACCTAGTGATTACAGTGTAGTGAAACAGGTGAGCTACCTGGATAAGGTAGTAAAGTCTGAACAAAAGCAGTAAGTGAATAAAAAGTTATTCTAGTAGAGTAGTTGAATTGTACTATTGTTGATAAGATTTTGAAAGAGTTGAGTTGATGTTTGTGATTTTATATAGGTGTAAGCATTTGTAGGTAGAAAGTTTAGGGGTTTTATCTTAACAAATAATTGAGTGAAGGTTGCTGGGTCACGTAGGGATTTTAGTTTGGGGTTTGTGTTTAATTAATAAAACATTGTATTTGTAAAGTTAAGTTAAATTCATATTTTTATACAGGGATTTTGAGGGTATTGGTTTGTAATATACCTATTGTGTCTGTCTAAGTTGTTGGTGGGGAGACAATCAATTCTGATGCAAAAATTATGGATACGGAAGTTAGATTGGGATGCGGAGATAAAGGATACTGATGGTTTCTCTGCTTAAATATTTGAAAATTCCAAGAAAATTACGGGAAAATGAAGATATTCAAAAAATAGAGCTGCACGGGTTTTCAGACGCCAGTACATTGGCCTACGGCGCATGCGTGTATTTGAGCGTAATTTATAGCGATAATTCAGTGTCGACTAACTTGATTTCTTCAAAATCGAGAGTCGCTCCCATTAAAACGATAACGGTGCCAAGATTTGAACTGTGCGCTTTGGTAATTTTATCAAAATTGACAGAAAAAGTGGTACAGATATTTCAAGGTATGGTAGAATTTTCATCGATAAATTTACGGACAGATGCAAAAATTGTTATAGCATGGTGTAACGATCACCCAAACAGATGGTCTACATTTGTGTCACAGACGGTGTCACAAATTCAAAGCCTCACTGAAAAATGTAAAATAAGATATGTAAAATCATCAGACAATCCAGCGGAAATTCTGTCGCGTGGACAATTTTCAAAGGAAGTAATACATTCTGGGTTCTGGTTTCATGGGCCAGAATTCTTGCGACATAATAATTTAAATTTGAGTTTGTGCAATGAGCAAATAAATGTTATAAATATTCCGGAGCAGAAGAAAATAGTTCTTGCTGCTAATGTACGAGCAGAGCCTGCAGAGTTTTGGTTAAATTGCTTTTTACGATTTTCTAATTTTTCGCGCTTGTTGCACTCAATAGCATTTATTCTCCGATTTATAGGTAATTGTAGAAATAAAGATAAAATTCAAAATAGAGTTATAACGGTTAACGAGATTGGTAAGGCTCAGCAGTTTGTGGTAAAACAATTACAAACACAATTTTTTGCAAGGGAAATTTCGGAGTTAAAAACGAATAAATTTATTTCTAATAAACAGCTGCGACCGCTCAAACTTTTTTTGGATTCGAATAGTTTAATTAGAGTGGGAGGAAGGCTTGAAAATGCTGATGTGTCATTCGACCAAAAGCATCCGTATTTCTTGCCTTCTGACAATATTACTGTACAATTAATGTTAAACTACGAACATTTGAGGTTAGGACATGCAGGATCTCAATCTGTACTGTCAAATGTTAGATTACGATTTTGGCCTTTGAACGGTTTAAGAGAGATTAAAAAAGTAATAAGAAATTGTGTTACTTGCACACGTTTTAGAGGCCTTCCGGCGCAACAAATAATGGGGGATCCCCCGACGGAGAGAGTCCAGATGGCACGGCCATTTCAAAGACTAGGGATCGATTATGGCGGTCCATTCTTAATTAAATCATCACGTTTACGAAAAGCTCCTTTGATTAAGGCATATATCGCGATTTTCGTTTGTATGGCGACCAAGGCCATTCATATTGAGTTAGTGACAAGCTTATCAACAGAGGCTTTTATTATGACTCTAAAACGGTTTGTCTCCCGACGAGGAAATCCTACAATAATTTATATCGATAACGCAACAAATTTTCAGGAAACGAGTAATCAGTTGTATGATGTTTATCAGTTTTTTAAAAATGCAAAATATTATGAACAATTTCTGGAATACTTTTCAAAAAATAAAATACAATGGGAGTTTATACCTCCCAGGTCTCCGCACTTGGGCAGATTGTGGGAAGCTGCGGTCAAGAGTGCTAAACATCATATCAATCGATTAATGGGAAATTCAAAATTCACCTTCGAGGAATTTTATACAATTTTAACGCAGATAGAGGCGGTTCTAAATTCACGGCCGTTGTGCCCATTAACTAATGATCCTTTAGATTTTAGTTGTTTAACACCCGGTCACTTCTTGATAGGAGAGAGTCTGACTGCGTAGCCTGAAAAGGACTTGTCTGAAACACCGGACAATCGGTTAAAATTTTGGCAACATTGTGTAAAAATTCAACAGATATTTTGGAAAAGGTGGTCTGTTGACTATCTTAATAGACTTCAAAACTGTCCAAAATGGCTAAAACCAACAAGGAATATTGAGTTGAACGATATAGTGTTGTTACTGGAGGATAATGTGCCTCCGTTGCATTGGCCAATAGCGCGAATTTTGGAAGTTTATCCCGGAAAAGACGGCAAAGTTAGGGTGGTGAAATTGAAAACTGCTGCAAGTGTTTTCACTCGATCCATTGCCAAAATATCTCCTTTGTTATTTATTTAACTATAAGTACCGACGGTACTCAACGCGACAACTAAGAGTTTATTTTATTGGTTTGACGCCTTTGGGCTAATTGAGTATGTTTGTGAGCAAACATCATTTTTTGTTGGTTTAATTTTTATTCCAGGTTTCCTGCCTGTTTCGGTTTGGTAGCTTAACACAAAAGTTACTGGGGTTATAGACCGATAATCCCTGGGCAACCTAAAAAAGTAAATGATCTTTTGCAAATTTTTGTTTTTTTTGTTGGTCCTTTGCTCTAACCAAGCATCAAAGCGAGAGCGCGCAAACTAACGTTTGACAATCTCTTTTAACTGTCTATGTGGACACACCAATCGCAAACCTGGTGTATAAAAAACGGTAGCCATCTACCCTGGCAGTATCGCTCTGTCCCTGTCGCACCGGTTCCAGGATTGGGCTGGTGCAACTTTCACCTTACGGGGTTCCTAACATCTTTTCATTTCTTTCCTTCTTCTTTCACGCTGATTTGTTTCCGTACTACATGGGCAAGTGTAGTGTTAGCCTGGTTACCAGTGTCATTCCTCTGAGTTGGGTTGGGTTCAGGGAGATGTTGGTTTTTTGCACTCAGTTCAGGGGAATTAACGGGTCTTATTCTGGGTTGGGAGGCGTGATTACTTCCACAAGGGGGGCGTTCACGCGCTCGTTGGATTGGTGAGTACCAACCAACAGGTAACCCGTCGACGCGTACATTTGGGGTAGGTTTAGATTTACGAATTTAGGGGCAGCTCTGTGCCATGCATACTTATGATGTTAGGGGTGGTTTCTATAGCACCATGCGTATAAATTTGGGGTGCAAATTTACGGCTTGTGCCTCATATGATGATTAAGTAAGGGTTATTTCCACAAGGGGGCGTTCAAATGCGCGTTAGATTGATGGGCATCAACTAACAGGTAACTCACCGAAAGGTTCTTTGTGTTTTTCGCTTAATGTTTTTGGTACAAGTTGGATATTCTTTTGGTCAGTCTTATTTAAATAAGCTTGCATGCTTACACTGAGCATATTGCAGCTGATCTCAGCAGGAGTTCTATGTAGTTTGGGTGAGTCGCTTTTGTAGAGCAGGTGTAACACTTGATATATTTTATTATGTTATATGTTCTTTTGTTTCTTAATATTGTAAAATAATATATTATCGGCAATGTGTATTAGAAGATTGCAGTAGTATTGTGTTGTTATAATAAGTGTAAGTAGTAGTAAGTTGTACAGATATTTTTATGTATATGTAATGTTGATGGTTTGAAGCTGGAGCGCTTCAACGCGGGGGAGAATGTTTGGGACACACGTCATATTTCTGTCGTAACCCAGTAGAAAGTTAAAGTAAAAGCGTGGAACTCAATTCTAGGAAATATAATGTAACGTAATACTAATCTAAGCGGCAACGTCGCATTCGTGCTAACTTATTATGTGTTTCTTTAGCACCTAAATGCTAAAAAAAATAGAGAAAAGTACATTATATTCACATGCAATATAACTGGCAATACCGCATATTAAAGTAGTGGCAACGTTGTACAAATCCATTAAGATATATGTTCAAGTTAAACCCTTATGTATAAAAAACTGACTGATATTTTGTATTATTCTCTAACACGCAAATATAAGTACGACATACGCCACGTGCATAGTAACAACGAATCTCTATCCTTATTGGCTAACAACAGTATCGTGACGTGAACGACGCCATCTTAGTTTTCAACGTATTAGGACCTGATTGGTCAAGGTGTCGGGATACGGTAAGAGACGGACAGTAGCTTTGTAAACAAAGCAGTGTCAAGCAGAATACGAACGAGTTAACTTGCAGCCGCTCCGTGTGTAGTTCAACCTGGCACGTTAAAACAAAGTGATTAAAAGGAATTAAAAGTAATAAAGTACAGTGTTATTCAAAAGTATAAAGAGATAATATGCGCTCCGTGCTCAGTAAATGTAATACGCAAAAAGATGATAAATTAAACAAAAGCATTTAAAAGTAGTGAAGTGGTTGTTTGACGCATCCAAGTTAAAAAGGTGTTAGTATGTCATACCCATGCTAGGGTATATACTGATGAAGTGATTAATCTGTTAATAAATGATAACGCAATAAAATTCAAAAGAAATTTTATTTTCCAAGTAAAGCAAAGTTTGAACCAGTCGACATGTGAAGACACAGGTTAAAGTTTTTAGTGTGGCTCATTGTTACAAGCGTGAGTCGTACAGTATGATTAATAACAACAACTGGATTTCTCTTAAGAGCTTAAGAGCTAATCAGTATACACTATTGGCAAGCATTTATCTTACATGCGGAGGTACTCAGTGTGATAAAACGGTATAGGCAAAGGCTCGAGAGAAATAAAGACAGACAAAATCATGCTCTAGCCGATTCCCCTTCCACCGACCAATACGCTTTTATGGTAGAGGGGAATACTAGCGGGCACGGTAGGTGGGCGACGGGCGACGGCAGTATCGTATTAGCCAGATATTGGAGCAGTAGTGATTGTCAATCGCATTTTGTGCGATGTTTTACGACGTCGTTTTTTTGCGGTCATGTTTATCACTGGTAGTTCTATTAATACATACAACTAACAGTAATTTTAAGGTGTTTAAATTTTTATCGGGCTTAAGCATAAAAGTAAAATAAAACCTGTTATTCTAAAAAAAAACTCATGAACATTCTTAAAAAGAAATAAAATTAATGGTAATTCTAATTAAAAAATAACTTTAAAAAATAAGTATTCTTAAAATGGTATAAAAGTAAAAAAGTAATTTTAATAAATGCTCGAAGACATTGCCTTGCTGGGCTTCGCAATACCCGAGCCGATCATAAAACTCCGTCCTAACATTCGACAATACCTCCGGTGTTATGGAATTAGTAATGTCGAATATTTTTGCTCTTAAGTCAACTAAATTTACAGGCCTCTCATGTGGATACCTGTAAATTAGTTGAGTTAAGTGGCCCCACAAAAAAAGTCGAGGGGAGTCAAATCCGGTGACCTTGCCGGCCATGGTATGGTACCTCTGCCACAAATAGGCCGTTCAGGAAATGTCATACTCAAAAACTCCTGAACTCGCCTTGCATTGTGAGCAGGGCAACCATCTTGCTAAAACAAAATTTCTTCGAAATTAACATTCAAGGCACGCACAGCTGGTATTATTTCCTCTTGCAGCATCTGCAAATATTTTTCCCCATTTAAGTTGCCGTCAATGACAAAAGGTCCTACAATATTGTCGCCCAAAATACCCGCCCAACAGTTTAATTTTTGGGGATACTGTGTCCGCAAAGGCGCACTTAAATGTTTATTTTCCCGTGACCAATATCTGGCGACTGCAGGATTATGATAACCATGAAGAGAAAATGATGATTCATCCGTAAACAGAATATTTTTTAAAAAATCTTTATTTTCATCAATTTGCCTTCTCATGGTCTCACAAAACTCCATTCGCCTCATAAAATCATCTGGAAAAATTTCTTGGGTAGTTTTCATTTTATAGGATTTATACCCATGCTTTTTTAAAACATGTCTAAATGTGCGGTCTGGAATGCCAATTTCTTGAGCAATATGGGTGCTGGAACATGGCTCACTTGCTTCCACAAAAGCGCATACATTTTCGTCCCTCTCGACTCTTTCTTCAGGAATAGGACGGGCTTGTTGATCCTCGTGATAGCATTTACCACATTGGTTAATACACCCGGATTTTTTAAAACGATTATAAATATTAATAATCGTTTGGCGGGAAGGAACCTGTTGATCAGGGTACGCAAATGCAAATTGCCCAACAACACCTTCGGCACTTTCAGCTTTGGAATACCATAAAACTATATTAATTTTCTGTTCACGCGAATACATTTCTTTTAAATATTAATTTACTCCTTTCTATGCAAAAGACTCTGTGAAAGGAGCCTTGCCGTAGCCGCCCCCACCAGTCCTTACAAGTCTTGCATAGTACCGCCACCCGCGAAAGCAAAGGGCAGGGTTTCGATCAACCAGTAAAAATGAAATTATTTATGTTGTCTTCCCCAATAAAATATTAAAAACTTAGGTTCGAAAAGTCTATGTGACAACGTCGCAAAATCCAGCACTTCCGAGGCCGCGCGAAAGGAATACTCTCGTTTGTTTTCCTCGTATTGGAAGGGGAATAGGGGAAATCGCTGTCGTTTTCTTTTTAATCTTAGGCATTTTATAACCATACTATTCTATTGCATTAAAATTGGCCTGCAAAGTTTTACTTTGCCGATAGTGTATATCAATTCCACTTTCAAACTTATTGGGACTTGTTTTTGGCATGTCGTCTCTCATGTATATACTTCTAAAATATGGGATATTTAGCTGCGCTGCATGTTTAGACAGGTTAAGATTTGTAAGCGCTCGTTGAGGTAGGGATTTTAATAGTTTTTTGAACTTTTATATGGTTTTAGATATAGCCCCAAAGCACTGCGATATGGCTTTAGATATATCCCACTATCCATTAGATATAGACGGTTCAAGTTATGACAATATTTTAAATCGGAGTTTTGTGGCAAATTAATAACAAGAAGAAAAAGTTAAGAAGGGTACAGCAATATTATATGTAGCTGACAAGAAGGTAAGAGATAAACCCTTAAGTCGATTCAGGATGATCGTGATCACGAGAAATGGTGACAAGATATGGTAGAAGGGATAATCCTCCTGAGAAGTTTAATTCACATCCTTCCTGATGATGGGAGAATATTTGAATAGGGGCCCTATAAATGAGACATCTTGAGAACATGGTCTTTCGATTGGAATCATTCTTGTTTCTTGTTAGTTAGCGATATATAGAAAAAAATAGAAATTCTCATTGAAAAGAAATATCAAGTTTTCTCCATGTTTTAATACGACAGAAACTTATACTGGGTGCTAGCGTGAACTTGACATTATTTGTTCACATTGGTGATTGGGACTCCTTTTATATATGTCCCCATAGCAAATGTTAAAATTTAAAAAAGCCTTTTTCATTCCACTCAAAGCGACATATGGTAAAAATACACGATTAATATCTGCTGCCCATCTGTACATGGTAGCTTAGTGATACTTAAACCACACTGCTAAAAACTTCCTTTATCCAGGGAATATCATAGCTATGGAACGACTGACCTGACGTCTTTTTTTTAAACAGACATACATTTCAAAAATTCAAGATCAACGTGAATCGCTTCCTTCGTACACGCACCGCTCCATCGAGTGTCATAATGGTTATTCTCTGTATTATTTATGCCTGATAGAAAACTGTTTATGGTAATTAAATTGAGTTCTCTTTGTCATCATAACTTTAATACCTCGAGTAAGTTAGTATTATATTTTGACTTCCCTTTGTTCTCTGTTTTTTGTTCATGTTCCTTATAAAATTGATATAGATCGACGTCTAATATATAAAAAGAATCAAATTGTCTGTTATTGATGTTATTTGATACACAGACACCTATTCTTGTTTCTTTGCGTTGCTATTTTTGTAAGGAAACTGAGTTGTTACTAGCAAATAAAAATATTTATACTGAATAATATAATATTACTCTCAAATTTGGTTTCCATTAGAAATATAATTAGAGTTTAGAATTAATTTTAGTGTAAAAATCACTACATTCCATTTTTGATGAGAAGAAAATTTTAAAATTTAAGAAAAATATTTGATAGACGTCGGCTCCTCACAGTTTTCCTAATGTAAGAAGTCTTCGATATAGTCGAAAGTTACTTTGATGTACTTCTGCGTGTGCGCAGTGCCTTTTTTTGGAATTTTAGTTTCTGGTCCGATTATTGTATAACCGATAGAGTACGTCTCCCGTCAGTTTAGTTAAGTCTTTTACTGCTTCCATATTTTCTTTGTTCGACAGAACCCAGTAGATACCTGGCTCCTCCCTGTCCGCTAGGTTAAGCTAAACAGCGAATAGTTGAGGATTAGAGAATTTATGCAATAGGGAGTTCTTCGTTATAAAACCAGGTCAGACTTAACTCGCTAGAGATCAGCGTGTCCTGTAACTGCCTGACATGGTTTGTTTCAAATTCAAATTCAAAATTTATTACGTCAGGCTTCAATATAAAATTGAAACTCTAAGAATATTACTATACTATTTACTACTCTTAAAATCAGCTTGAAAGAAAAGGTTCTACATTTAACATTTTGATATTGCATTCTACACAGTGACTTTCAAAACTGACTCTCTAAGAGCTCATCCACGCTATAAAAAGCTCCACTCAACAGATGGTTTCTAAAAAAACTATTTAATCTTAAGTTAGGTAGGTGGGTAGGTCCCTGATATTTTGTGACAGTATATTATAGAAAAGTGGCGAGTAGTAGTTCACATAGAAACGAGTTCTACCTAGTATTAAGAAATCTAGCCTAATGTTATTGTCCCCTCTAGTAGGGTATTGATAGTAAAAGTTATTTATACTATCTCTATCAGCGTTTTTAGCTTAAGGTCAGACATACACCCAATAATTTAGCAACCTCATTGCTCTCACCCGGAATACTTCCCAGACCACCAAAGGTCGTATGCATAGTTTTTGATTCATTCATTGTCAATCGTGAAACGAACCTAAAGTTACCTGAACTAACCAGTTACTCTCTCACATATCATTCCATTTAACTGGTTTCGATCTTTTCCACGGCTCGCCCGGGTAGTGTCATCCGCGAACAGCCACAGCCTTGCGTTTGAGTTAACACTTTGGACATTGTCCATATAAATAATACAAATAGGGGCCCTAGTACTGACCCTTGGGTACCCCATGATTAATATTTTAAGGCTTTAAAGTTATCCACGGTAAATAGTTTGCTGCCTTCTCCCTATTAAGTAGTTCTCAAGGAACCCCAGACTTATAATGGGCTGTATACAGTGAAATTTCAGTTTCCCCTTAATTACCCGCGGAATGTACTTCAACAAATCTAGTATGACATGAGTTGTTGAGCTGTTTGTTCTAAAGCCAAATTGGCTTTTAATACAGAGGTTATTTTGTTCGAAGCATAAATATATAATATATATATTATTTTCATAAATATGCTCTAAAATTTTTCACAATACTGGGACTTGAGGGATAAGTCTATAGTTATTTAGATTATCGGTTTTCCCCTTTTTGGTAACCGGTACTGCTTTAGATAGCTCGGAAATATTTTATACTTAATACTAAGAATAAAAAGGCTTGTCATAGGTAATATAAATTAATCTTTCATATAGTAGATATGCACAGCCTACCTCTCTGAAAGAAGAAAATAGGTTCTGTTGCCTAAAATGAGCATTTGTCATCGGAGTTTGTGCCAAAGTCCTCTCTGCTATATCAGAGACGAATTCATTAAAATCACTTGCAGTCAGTGCATCCTCAGGGTTAAAACTCTACTGACGCTCCTAACATGATTTATAATATCCCATGATGCTTTTACTTTTGTTTTAGCCTAAAATGTGACTAGTTTAAGCTGTTTTTTTCCGCATCCAAAAGCTTTTTTGTACTTATTTTTAAGAAACACGTTTGAATTCTCTGCATTGCTATTTGCACATAGCTCACCTTGTTTAGTTCAGGTTTCTGCGTAAACCCTTTTCCACATCCAACCTTTTTAAAAGATACATAAGCCATCATTTTATATTCTACAGTGTCGTAATACCTTCGTAGGCTCATTATGAAGATTCGCGTTCATAAAGGAAAAATAAGCATACATGCATAACGTTAATCAACATAATAAGATTTTTATTAAGCGGAATTTAATTATTCTCTCTGTCACCGGCTTGCCTGATAGTGTAGCCGCTAACTGAACATAAAACCAATAGTGCGTCGCGAGTTCACGAGTAATTAGGTAAACGTGCCTTTGCAGCCTTGTTGTAAGAAAAAATCTTTAATGGCCTACGTAGGACTTATGTACGGCCATCAAGGATTTTCGTTTAAAGCATAACTTAAGTGCGTTCACTTGCGTTTATTTGTTTTGTTTTAGAAATTACGAAGCGCAGTGATAGTCCATCGTCCCTAAGTGGCTGTTTAGTAGAGTTTAAGTTAAGGCGAAATTTTTCCAGAAGATTAGCATAAATTGTAAATATAATAAGTAATAACGGACTTGACTTGTCAACGGACTATTTCCTGTTAAAAATCAATCGCTAAATTTCAGCTCATCGCGTTGCACAGATTTAAGGTAAGCGCGCATTTGTACGCAGCGTACGCAGCGGACGCATCGGACGAATCGTAATATTTTGGTCACCATCGCACATTATATTCGGATTTGCTTGCCGTATTTTCAGTGCAATCTTGGCAATTTCTTTCCTCCCTTTTTGTTTTTGTGCAGTGTAAAATGAGCAGTTTTGAAGAAGAAATATTTGCAATTGCATTAGCATTTGAAGATGAAGAGCAAAGAGAAAGGAAAAGAAAAAACGAATTTGGGTCCATAATATAAATTTGAAGAGAAAACGCTACGGAGAATTTCATACTTTGTTTAACGATTTGGTAATGGATGAAGTAAAGTTGCTATAATGTTTATGTTTTAAATTATAAAGTTCTACATATTGTGTTACTAAAGTTATTAACAAACCATCGTCCATTGTAATTTGTTGTGGTACAAACACACTCAATACAATATGATTAATCTGACACTATTCCTGTCGTGACTTGTCGCGCAATTACTCGGATTTGCGAATTACGTCATCCGTACGTATCGTATCCACGGATTTAATTATTTTTAAATAATTCGGACGGAATTCCGTCCCTACGATGCGTTCGATGCGAACGAATGTGCTTTATCATATTTAAAACTATGTATATAATAATTTTTCTCGTTCCGTCTGTCCGATTCGTCCGTCCGATGTGAATAAATGCGCGCTTACCTTTATCATGAATTCAGATGAACAGACGGTAGCCTCCTCTCCTTCTGATTTCATTTGCCCATCTCAATCTTGCGTTGCGGCGTTTAATATTTCAAATCAAGCGGATAAAGGTTCACTGTTACAGACAGACATGTACTGTGGGAGCGACTAACTAGTCAGTCGTTTGTTGACAACCTTGTTTTCATAAAGATTTTGAAACGAAGCTTGAGCCGTGGTGACGATGCAGTAGAAACGCAGTCTGGCTCTAATTTGCTCTTTTAGGTGGGGCAACCCCAGACCTTAAAAGGGCCTCGCGACGGTCTGTTGAATGATGAATTCAATAGATTTAATGGTGCTCGAAAGAGAGCGGACGCCGGCAAGTGATTGACAAGAAACTCTTTCTATATTAATTCGTATACTTTGTTTTGTTTGTTTTACTTTTTTCTTTGATAACTTTCGTCCACTAGGTACACTTGGAGGTCTTCTTCTAAAATCTTCTCTAATGAAACATGTTCTATGTGTTTACATCGCCACTATACGTACCAGGTTCTGTCAAGTTCAAACAATTGAGATTTTCAGTGAGCAGTTCAACAATAATTTTCCTTCCATAACCAAGTAAAACTTAGTTGATCATGCAATCAGCAGTGCTAGTTATTAGATGGTTAATAGTATCGATATTTTACAGTCTGACCATGTGAGGGTTTGATTAATAGCTTTGAAAGGTTTCTAGATCTCTATCTCTGACTAATCTTAAGCAGAATTAATAGGTTAATTAAGTTTTGTGGTCTTATCAATGTTATTTTTTAACGTTACTATGAAGTGATGGACAGATATTATAGGACCGATTCTATGAAATATTTTATTGGCATATACTCAAATTATCAACGTTCTGATAGGGAGAGACACATAACTTCCATGATAATTGTTGCAACAATGGTATCCTTGCAAGTTATGTTATAGTTGGAGTTACCTAATTAAAATTACCTATTATTTTTAAGACAGAATATTATGTGTTTTCCTGGTATATTGTTATGCGATTGGATAAGGTTTATCAAATAATAGTAACTCTTTCAAATCCCTGTATAGAAATCGGTATTATTGCTACAGCGTTTTGTAGAGCGATTTGTATAGCTACCGAGATATCACCGCTAATGCATCGAATTTATGATACCCTGTATGTGGTACGCAGCTCTTTTACACATTATATTTGACAATAGTCAATCAAATGCACTAGGCTCCAAATGCCGTCCACAAATTTTGTGACAGCCTCGTCAGTCCAAGTTTACCCCATCACGAGGAGTTGTCAATAAGAATTATGTTTCTTATTTTAATGCAAGTTGCTCGTAATTTGATTGTACCCAATTCCCTTGCCATTTCAATTAACTTTGTAAAAACAATAATAATTATGCGTTTCTCTTTCATTCTGATTCTTCTGTACGTATTTAGAGGAAAAAAGGAACAGCTTTAATCGTTTAACAACAGGAAGTTTACTACATAATTAGGCAAATATTCTCTGGTTATTTTAGGTTGCGAAAGGTGATAAAAACATGATTATAGTTAGGCAAAGGTATAGGGTTAAAATCTTAAATGGAAAGGGGGGTTGAGTTATACCTTATATTAAAGGGAATTGAATTGCCTTTCCAACTCTCGTTGAATTTGGTTAAGTACATTTCGAGAAATTAAATGGTAAACAAATTTATGATTAAATGGAAACAAATAAATGCATAATAAATACGCAAAAAATGGTACATTCTTAATAAAATTACTTCGGAATTTCACTTATTTGGTCCATAAATCAGATCATATATCAGACTATCTTTGAAATCGGTCAAATTTAGAGTAAGAATTAAATATTGCTGTACATTTTGTTGTGTATAATAATTACGGATCAAAATGACGTGTACTCTTCAAGAAGGGTTAAAATTATTGTAATTCTCTTTAGAGATAAAGACTGTGCTCTAGCTGCCGCGCTGTCTTATAATAAATTGAATCCAAATGCACCCTTGTCTAATACTTAAGTGCGGTAATTAGTGGCAAAATTTCGTAAAACAGGATCAGAGCAAAACAAAAGAAGCAATGTTGAAAATTCTGGTAGATATAAAGTCCTAGAAGTTGCAGTTTCGGGTCATATTGCAATCGATCCCTCACTTAACGCGTGAAAAGTGTCAGAAATATCGGGTGTTTTGAGCAAAACCATCCAGCGAATTTAAAAAAAGCATAACTTTTATCCCTATCAAATAAAACTGGTTCATGAACTTAATGAACGATCGCCGTTTGCAATATTGCCAATTAATGAGTAAAACAATCACTCGCAATCCACAACTTACTTTTAAATTTTCTTTTTCCGGTGACTGCTCTTCTTCTCTTCACGATACTGACAAAATTGTGGGTATGGGTCGTACTCCAATTCTAGAATTGTTAAGGAAGTGCATACTCAACATCCCGAAAAATTAAACGTGCGGGCTGAAATTTTTTGGGTCCCAAATATTGGGCCGTATTTTCTACCTGGTAATTTAACAGGTGAAATGTACCTAGACTTGTTGAAAACTACTATTGACTCTGCTTTAACGGATACCATTGAAAAAGCTGACCATTATCGGCCTAACTTTTGAACCGACAGGTAAGTTAATGAAATTTTAATATTTCATGTAGACCATGAACACTCATGAAACCATACTACAATAGATATTGTCAGGGAAGTCAGGAACGGACTTGTCACCTCACCCGTTGGGCTAAATTTTTGACAGGTGGCATTTGACAGAGCTGAAAACTGATTTTTTAAACATTCGGATCATTCCTCTTTAAGAAAGGTATTCTACATCTGTTTCGATTTTAACTTTTGAAATTTATTAAATTATCAAGTTTATTAACATAAGTTTTTTAAACACAGTAACTAATCGAATAACAATATAATTAATAATTCGCATTAAAATAATAGAATTTGCTATTATTATATCTCATTAATGCTCACATGCATCTAACTTATGGACAACTACCCGTCAATTGTGTGGATGCAAGAATAATTTATTTATATACATTTCTAAATCGAAGTGTGTCACATAAAGGAACAATTGAAAGGGTTCATACTTCGGCAATCACTTAAACGCAAGAATGTTAAAAATGTAAGTGATTTGCTTCTTCTTGTTTATTTCAGCAGATTTTCGAAATGAGCGTCCTCAATACATTTTCTTAGCCAACAGATGATTTCTCGTTGTACTAAGAACAACGTTCCAGGATTGTCTCGAATTTCGTTGAAATGGTGTGTTATTCTTTCTATCAAATCTGCCCTGATGTGAACTGCCGTCAAATATATAAGCCTTTTTATATTTCATTCGATTA
Organism: Polydrusus tereticollis; assembly: GCA_963920685.1. Lineage (NCBI taxonomy): Eukaryota > Metazoa > Arthropoda > Insecta > Coleoptera > Curculionidae > Polydrusus > Polydrusus tereticollis. The sequence continues at coordinate 50,647,552 of OY987328.1, read as the reverse complement.
CCAAAAGTATTTGATAGGTGCTGACGAACTAAATTACTAAAATGGAGCGGTGCACCGTCGTGCATATACCACATCTGGTTTTTAATTTCTAACGGCTTATTTACTTCTTGTAACGAAATATTTGAAAATAAATTATCTACATCGAAGTTTACTTCAAAATCGCTTAAATTTAGCTCGTTCTCACTATTTTCCTTGGTGGAATTATAGGGTGACTAGGAGAATGACATAGACTGGAAAAAGCAAAAGCAACTTACATAAATGAAACTATTTTCATCTTCTTTCCGCAGCTACTGTGGTCTAATGATCTGGTACACTTTTTTGCAGTTTTCACTTTCTTTACATCTACCCTCTGTTTATATCTATTTTTTGAAAAGTTCTGTTTGCATGATGCAAAAGATCATTTTAGAATAAACGATTAAAAATCTCTTTCTTAATATCCTACCGACGGCGCTACTTTATGTTTTTAGATAATGGAAACTACTTTTTACAAAACATTTATTTTTACTGTTTAAGAATGATTAAAATTAATAATTGAGAAAAATACATTATAATAATTTAAGTGTTAAACATTCGAAGTCTATGTCGATTCTGCTTGCGAAATTGTAACGGATGATGCACTCCGAGAATGATACTAGTCATGTGAACTTCAACTCAGCGGTTCTCAGTAATTCTATGAAATGCGCGATACATAACTTCAGTAATGAAACATAGACTTTTAGACATTTTCTCAAGTAACAAAAAAACTTGTATTTTGAAACAAGCCCCTATCTGTGAACAAATTATCAGTACCTTAGCATCTCAGAATTAAAAAAAAAAAACGGCATGTTTCAAACTTTAGCTCATTCGATGACTGTTTTCTTCTGAAAGGGATGCCACGTTAGGAAACAATATTTTAACAAGTCGTTTTAAAATGGCAGCCATATTTTGTACCATATCAGCTTAGGCCATTACTTGTAATTTTATGGGGCAACATTTAAAATTCTGAACAGGTGCTCCCGCGGATCCTAGAAAAAGTCACTGTTATTCATTTGTCGTACTTCTCAACATTTTACGATAATTAAGAATGATAATATTACTTGCAAAAAAACATGAATTTTGTGGTACTTTATATCATTTCTTGCTATATAGCCCTTACGTTGTCATTATCCTTTCGTAGTTATGTTATTTGTGATCGCGTAAGATCTAATTTCAAATTAAAACCAGCTCCTATTTAAAATGCATTAAGAAACTATTTTTAACAGGCCGATGTTAAAAAATAAATCTGGGCCTTTGTTAGGTAATTATGTTGCTCATGGCTAAGCCAGGGACATGAGTTGCCCATGCAAATGTTACTCAGGGAATTAGAATATTATGAATGCAAAATTGCATTCAGGTCGCCTGAAATCATTGAACTCTGATTGCCTATTACTAAGTAGAATCTACTATATCTGCAACTGAATTCGAGAGCTTACATTTCCGTTCTATAATAATAGCGTATTGTACAGGGTATGAGAGGCCAAACTTAAGGGTGTCAATCTATGCTAATTTTTAAGGCGAAAAGTTCATATAAACATTTTACATCCGCAATCGCTTTATTTTTAAGATACAAATAATTTGAGTTTACCTTAATATGTTTGAGACCGCTTTGGATAGTATTTGAAATTTTATTAGGTACAAACTGGGTTGAAAACAAATTTTTCCATAAAAAAGATTAGTCTATTTCTGCCAGGAGCGTCCGCGCTTTGCTTCTGTTCATCGTTGTGATTAATTTAATCCTAAAGTTGTTCCACGCTTATAAAAAGAAAATCAAGAAACAAATTCGTCGTGATTTTGCTGTATCAACTAAACCAGTGAATGCCTGAAAGGAACTGAAAGGAAAAGGGCAAAGGTAGAGAAACTTACGTGAAAATTTGATTTAACTATGAAAACAATTAATAAAAAGACCGAGAAAAATGCTTAGAAAAAAACTGTTACTGGAAAAGCAAATTTATATGTAAAAAAATTAATGAGAATTTTCATGTAATATTTAAAATTTTTGAAGAAAGATTAAAACAAATTGAATCTCAACCAGTTAAGCCTGAAGCAAATTTTCATATCGATTCATTAGATTCTGAATTAGAAAGTAAAATATCTGAGAATTCGATTTGAAAACTGCTTCAGGTCTAATTGTTAAAGTGAATGGTTCAAAACTTGTAACTAAACAAATTACAGTCGCTATTGATTGGTACGACTCATTACTACATTACGAGGGTAAAAAATTATTGACAAGATACGTTTTGAAAACTAAACTTTCGAAATATGCGAAAATCAGAATGAATCAAACTTATACATCAAATGAACTTTTACGAAGCGATTTACGATTTTATTTTATTTCAAAAAAGTCGCCTTCTTCCTTGCCATCACAGCTTAACAACGCTAAACAAAGTTCCAAATCAATTGAAGAGTTTAAGAAATTAGTTAAGAACTTATTGATCGATTTAACTTTAACTCAAGCCGATGGAAATGATCAGCGTATGACAATTCTAAGACCGCTAAATGAAAAAATTGCTGGAATGTCCAAACTAATAGATTTACTAATAGATCTTTCCATAATGTCTTAAGAAACAACTTTAAGCCATAGCCAAATTTTCTGTCCACATATTCAAAATTTTAATTCACCTAACAGAATGCAATCCAATAATAATATTAAAGAAGAACACCGCATAGACTGAATCGCAATACAAACCATCGCGGATATTTTATTCAGGAATCTTATGATATTTTTCAGAAAAAAAAATGATACGACATCGTTTTTTAATTTTTTTATATCACTAAGTAGGAATCACCCCTAATATTTTTTTCTTTTAAAACAATAAATGGCAATTATTTATATATAATCGCTATTATTATACTAGTATATTATATTGTTAGGACTTTTTTTTTTATCAGAGTTTAATTATATTGCATTTGTCTCCTAAACGACGACAGAATAAATCAAAAAAGTGTCAAAGGGTATCTTGTATTAGATATTGAACTGTTTACATAACCGTGCGTAGTATCGTAAATTTTTTTTGTTCCGCTTAAAATATGTAATACCCTGTTTCTCTGTTGCGGGTCTACGTTTATATGAACTTTTTTTTTTAGTAAGGAATATCACCCTTGAGTTTGGCAACATACTTTATTAATTATAAGTAAGCCAAGTATATTATTCAGGGTGTTTATTAAACACAAGGAAAAAATTGAAGGTGTTATTCCTTGAACTATTCTAAGAATATTTGTTTCTTTGATGGTTTCTGAAAAGTCGCTATGTTTCAAAGATACAGGGCGAGAAATTGTATTGACAATAAAAATATTATATTACCAAAAATTACATGTAAAGTTTTCTAATCTATAAGAACTGTTCAAAATTACTACCTCCAGCTAGGATGTAAGAATCCAATTTTCTCCCCATTGACTGCCGAACTCTTTCAAAAACACCAAGGTCGTTTCTTATTGAGTTACACCCGACTATTATCCGATTTCTTAAATCTTCCACATTTTCCACTGGAGTAGCATAAACTAATGACTTTAGATGACTCCATGGGAAATAATCCAGGGGGTTTAAGTCCGGGGATCGAGCGGGTCATAAGTAAGGTCCACCTCGACCATTCCAACAATCTCCGTATTTAACTGTCAAGAACTCGTGAGCAACCACACTAAAATGCGCTAAACCACATTGAATTTCTTACTGCCAATGATACAACCTTCAGAAACTGAGGTAGCGTTGTTCTAAAAAGTTGCGATACACCTCTTCTGGTAAAAATGCCGGTCTAATTAGACAGTCACCCACAATTCGTAACAAAACGTTCAACGAGGACTGACGTTGAAAACCATCCACAAGTACCTCAAGTGGATTTTCTTCAGCCCACACATGGTTGTTGTGAAAATTCCTTATTGCATTTCTTGAAAAATTCGATTAATTGGTAAAAAGAGTTTTACAATTTTTCGAGTAAAAGTACATGGATTCTCCTCTTTCATGTCCAGTACATTCTCTTCTACTTTTACCGATCTTACTGTCACTGGCCTTCCTGGTCCCACACTTTATTTAAATGTGACTGATTCGTGAAGACGTTAATGAATTTTTTGAAAAGTTTATCTATCAGGAACGTTATGGGCAAGAAATCGTTCAACGTACAACCGCCCAGCTTCTAATAAAATGCATGTCAGTTATTTCGGCGTTCGTATAGCAATTCATGATAGAGGACTTCACTTACAAAAGTTTAACTATTAAAGACAGAAAATACACGTCAAACAACAAAACATCAATCAGTCTCAACAAATTCGACACATACAAAATAATCAATTACGAGACGTATTCAAATGAAAGCTACCTTTAAACTGATTTGCTTAAAAGAAAACAACGTGTTAAAAAAATATACTCGGTAAGCCCAGTGTAGTACGTCATACTTTTATCTCGACTAAATTAATAATTTGAAAAATTTGAAAATCGATTTTGTCAAAAATTTTACTTGCTCTGCATCTTCGAAACAAAGCGGCTTTTCCAAAATCATCAAAGGCAAAAATATTCTTAGAATAATCCAGGGAATAACCCTTTCAATTTTTGTCGTATGTTTAATAAAGAACCTGTATAATCAAGGGACTACAGTAGGTTTTTTAATCTTGAGGGCAAAATTTGGTGCCCGAGCCGCAAGCAGCGGCACCAATTGCACGAGGGATTAGAATACCCTTTAGTCAAGCAGAATACAGGCTGTTTAAAAGTAAGAGTACCTAGCTTTAAGGGCAAATTAGTCGACTCAAAATAAGACAAAATTTCATATAAACATGGGTGCGCAAATATGGGAGCTATGCGCAAATATTTTTTATTTAATTACTTGTAACTGCATTTAGAAAGAGGGATAAGTGTTGGGTGATAAGTTACGACACAGAAAGAGTATTATTTGAGGGTAATAGTTGATCTAGGTTATTTCCAGTGGCGTGCAAGTTAAAGTGAATGTTCAGATTTGTTGCTAGACCTTACCGGTCTCTGACTACAGAGAGCTCTCACCCTTCTGCAGTGCAGATAGGTTACAAGAGTAAGTATTCAAACAAAATGTTCTTTATCACAATCCTAACACAGGAATATCTTCTAATTTATTTCAAAATTTCTTTCTTTTATAAATTTTAAACCCGGTACTTTTTGAAGCCACTCTATATGTCCACCATACAAATATTCTTGTGCAAATTTATTTTCTCACCAAGCAGGACTTTTTAAGAAGATGCACTTTTTTCGTAGAGTTAATAATTAAAAAGTTTCCCATTTGGTAAGAACTTCCGAAAACACGCTGTATATAAAAAAAGGAAGGAGGAGATGGTACTCTTTAGCGATGCTGTGATGAGCACCGCTGAATAAGCCGAACCGCAATTTTAAAATTGAGAACAAAAAAAATATATACTTTGTATCTTTCTTCTGTCTGTTTCTTCATTTTTTTTTTTTACTTATGGCAACTAACAGCTTAGTGTTTACTACTTTATATTTACCGATTTTGTCCTATTTTATATACAGCCTTCTTTACCGTTGTCATATAAAAGGCTGAGGGAGGCCAGAGGCAGTGCCGTCTTTCGGAACACCCTCATTAAATTTTTCCGTTTAAGGCTGTGGTACATTTAGTTGTCATCGACACGTTTGTGTCTTTTAGTTTGATGTGTACTATAATACACTCCCTTTTGATCGGTGGAACATCTGGGTTACAACTATTATTTTTTTGTTGATATTGATTATCTTTATTTTTCCGCCTTTTAAGTACTGCTGTGTATTTGCTTTCTTGTGGGTGCGAGGTTGTACCGCGAGTTTGTTTGTATGAGGTTAGTACACTCTATACCGTACAAACAGCTCGGGATCAAGTCCTTTCCTCTCTCGGAGTCTCCATGGACTGTCGGCTGCGGAACAGTGCTTGAAATTATTATTAATTATTTTTATTACTTACTTTATTACTTACTCTTATGTTACTTCTAACTATATTTGATAAACACTTCGAGAGTGTTTCGGTCCCTGCTTATTTATTTTTTTTTGTGTATAAATACTTGAATTATTGTTTGATTTGCTTTACTTAGCTAATAAGGCTTTTTGTGCTTGCTTATCGTCGGTCAATTTCCTTTAGGAAATTCCCCTCCTTTCCTAAGAGAGGGGGAGTTGTGACAATTCGATTTTGTCACAAATGAATTATTATAATCTACCTCATATCACATTTCTGACTTGCATTTTAGCTTTACTTTGTATAAAAGTAAATACGTACCTAAGGTCAACGGCCTCTGTTTTCGTTGTCTTTGACCAATCAGGGCTACATTATCCTCCTTTTAAATCACATATCTTCCTGGAATACACTATCCGAGACTTATACTAGTATTTCATTATGTATTTCAAATATATTTCCTTGTTTTAAATTTTATGTTCACCTGTCAGGTTGGCTACTAAATTTTCTAGGTAAATTCTTCTTTTGAAGTGGCGACCGCAGCCTAGTGGTTAGTGTGTCCGACTACTAAGCCGAAGGTCCCCGGTTCGATTCCGGGACCATGCATCGATCTTTATTTATTCGGTCGTCACCTCGTGGAAGGCAATGGCAAACCACCACGTAGTAATTTGCCTAGTACAACCTCTCAAATAGTGCCGTTCGGAACCGGCGATAAACTGTAGGTCCCATATACCTGTGAAAAATCTGAAAAAGGCACACATCACAGGTATATGCGAGAGGTCGCCTACGCTCGAATGAGCATGGCACATAAAGAAATTCTTCTTTTGAAAGATGTTAGGGCCATAATACTCCAGCAACCGAACTTCAATGACCGTTTTTCGAATGGCAAAGACATTTTGGGCTATAGGTTTTTTTTTTTAATATAATTTATAATGGATTGCATGGATTATAAATTGATTTCTTATGTAAAACTAAGTTTGGGTACTTCTGTCTCATTTCCCTTGGCTTGGAATATCTGTAATTGAATGGGCAAGGCCTTAGGACGTCATTCTATTTCACCGCCAGTGTGTGAACTAACCTATTTTTCCTTGGTTCGAACAGTAATTGACCCAGACTTGCTTTGTCCCCTAGATATCCCGCCTCTCTGTGGTGAAGCAGTGACGCGTCTTTTTTATTCTAACCTGAAATTCTTCAGTGACCTCACTTAACTCCGAGCGATCGACGAAGCAACAAGCCTACCTAAATCCAGGACTATTCCAGTCATCTATCGAGGATTTTCGATTTAGGGGCGTTATTTTCGGTGCCCCTTTAGTTTGCTGTGATTATTTTTGGTTTCCGGGGCAGCAGAAGACCACTTCGTGGATGTTTTGAAGCAGTCGTTCGCTGTGGAGGTGAGTTTCTTTATACCCTGCCGTTTCTTGTGTCAATTTTTCAACTTTTCTCCTAAAATGCCTTCTGGGGCTCTCTTTTATTTAAGTCGGGTCACCAGGACCGAAAGGGGCCGAGTATCTGGAGCACCCATCACCTTTGGGACCCCCTACATTACTTTTAAAGACCCTAAAGCTCCTCTTAGGTAAGCGTAATTAATTTTTCTTTCCTTATTTTCCCTGTATATTGCTGCCCAATCGCCATAATTTAACACCACATGCTTTGTTCAGATAAATGTGCTTTTTGTACATATGACCGAGTATAATTGGCTTCGTTAGCTGAGTGAACAATTCTTGACATCTTTTAATTCCTTTTTTTCATGAGGCAATTGAATACCTAGGGTAGTTCGACCCCATTTTATTCATGTAAGGTGTACTATCGAGACATATATTTAAATAGAGTTTCCTATTTTCTTTCAGTGCTGGTGTACTGTCAATTTAAGGTTTTTGAAGTCTAGTGGAAAGTAATCAAGTGGTCATGACCTTGGAATTTTTAATTAACTATCTCAGGGGTGGTTGCAGCACCAGTGCTTTTTATTGTGTTTTGTTAATTCTTTTATAAATGGGTCCAACTTGCCTCGTTGTTTACATATCTGTTTTATATACCACAAGTTTGCTTGAAGGCCAGTGTTACATGGTATCTTAATTCTTGCCATACAGAGTGTGCCCTAAATAGAAATATTTTAAGTGTTTTAAAATCAAACCAAATATACTTCATTATTTAAAGGTTGCTATATCCACATTAATGAAGTAAACTTACGGGCTGTTACAGATTACAATTTTAAATCATTTTAACATCTACAAAATTAAAATAAATTATTTGAACAAATTTAAGGTGGTTTAGTGCCATATAGTGTTGATAATTTTTTTTATTTTACATAACAATAGGGCATTGTTTTAATTATAATTATGGTATTTAATTGTATAAGTAGTGAACATTTCTAAATTATCAATTAGACATTTTTAATTTGTATTGTTTATTTTGAATAGTAACACTAGAGCCTGATGAGCTCTCTTTTTAATAGCGGCATATCCTGGTTATGTAATTCCTTCTTATATTATGTCCTAGCTTAAATAAATTATTGATTGGTTTGCTGTTTGATAATTAATATTTTGACATCGACTGTGCTTTATAGTTGTATATTTCCCTTGTGTATATGATTATTTTTTATTTTATGATGTACATAGGCGTACGTGCTGGCTTGATAAATTAATTTTATTTTAAGTTTTTGGCTCATCAAGTTTAATTAAAATATTTTATCACTATACTAACGTCCCTGCAAAATATAATTTCATAAATTTATTTTTTTTATCTCAAACCGAAACTTGACTTGTGACTTTAATTATTTTTATTTACATTTTACAAGATTAATTTAATTCAAATTTAATTTAAATTTAATTCTTATTTATAATTTAACATTTTTATAGTTACTTTAACTTTTTTATAGTTCCTCCTCCCTTTTGTTTATTTTCATTTAGTTGGTTTTGCCATTTTAATTATATTACTTCATTATAAAGTTATTGTACGAAGGGAAAAGGAACTAGGTCAGTTTTATTAATAAGCCCTCAGCTAATACTTTTCTTTTTTTTTAATGGGGTCTTCTCTCTTCTCTACTCTTTTCTTTTGAGATCTTTCATCCCCTCTTCTTTTTTGACGTCTTCTGTGTGTCATCTGGTCTTACTTCCCACTGGAAGAAGTCCACCGTTTTCACCATATTCCTGCAGCAGCACGGATTACAGTGCGGAGTCAGGTTAAAATACTAACCCCCATATTATTTTTTTTTTCTAGAAATAAAGCCAGCAATAGTATTTATTTAACTTTTCTTGTTTTATTTATACAGCTCCCTCTGCACTTTTTTTTACTTTTGCCTACGTGGTGTCAGGTTGCACGGTCAGGGCTAGCTCCACGACCATCTTGGAGGTTTACAGCTTTTCCTGTGGCAAAGCTGGTGGCGCTTGTTAAACCCCCCTCCCGCGAGCTAGGGCAATTGGCACGCGTGCTCCACAGCTAGTGCTGCTCGTGCTCTCTGACCACCCGTTATCAGTTTTTTGTTTCTCAATAATTAATTTAATTAAATTTAATTACTCTAATTTTTTTTGTTGTCAATTTTAAAATTGCGGTTCGGCTTATTCGGCGGTGCTCATCACAGCATCGCTGAAAAGTACCATCTCCTTCTTCTTTTTTTTTATATATGAAATAAATAATTTTCTTTTTGATTATTTTTTTTCTCCTAAAAAAAAAACTACAGAGAAATACGCGTTTTAATTTTCGCCCCACGTTGGGCGCCAAAACGTGTGCATTTGGACTAAAATATACTAATGATAAGTTTAATTAATGAAATGGAAGGGATATTTCAGACATTGCTCTTAAACTGTTTCCTATATAATAACACTGAATCATAGTTCCTTTTTCCTTAATGGAATAGCTTATATTTAGCTATAACTAAAGCGCCTTCAATGTTGTCGCTGACGCTACTTTTCGATTTGTCGATGCCAAATAATAATTTGCAGCTGTTTGCTCTATTACCTAAACAACTGTAAAAATTTCGTAATTTTAACATTTAAATGAAAGTTAGGATTGGCTTATTAAAATTTATTCAAGCTCGGCACATGGTTTTATTATGTTGTCCTCTTCAAAAAATTATAATACAATTTTTCTCTAATATGTACTGGGTAGCTAATTTTTAGCCACCTCAAAATTTACATGGAGTTTCCTATAGTCAACTAAGCCATGCATCAACCGGTATACAACATTTTTCTTATTTCGACAATTACATCACAGTTCCCAGAAATGCAATCAAATAAAAAAAAGGTGTGAAAATGTAACTTTTAGTAGCGCAATTTGGAAATTTCCAATTTGCACTAAAATATTTGGATCAAGAATTCTTTTAAAATCTAAAACGGATTTTTATTTTGACGCTTTACATTTGAGTGAGTGAATAAACCAGGCATTTGCTTTTATTTATTAATTTTTGAGTAAATACTTGCTAGTAGGTGAATAATAAATTTACTTTCACGCACAAACAAACACTTGCAAAACTCGAGTTACTACTTTTTTTGTAATTAATACCTCAAAATATGAATTTTTTACTTGTTCTGGAGTGATTAAAAGTAAACAAAAACTTTCCTATAAAGTAAATACTCCTTAATTTGTAACGTTGATTTTAAGTGACCTCACAGCAAATTTGATACCGTCTAAGGGTTCAAATGATGGCAGCATTAATGATTATTCGCAATGTTAAACACTATCGCGATCGCAGACATGTAAGCCCAACCAGTGTAAAACTTCCTTAAAGATTTGAGACTGAAAATTTTGATTTCATCGCGGACTATTTTCTATTAAATAGTAACGAAACTCGAGGCGGTGCTCTTACTCCTAGAACACAAATGGAAACATTTATCCGGTATATAAGTGACCCTTGTTTTCACAGTGGCGTTGCAAATGACTCTGGTATTGACAGAATTACCGCCTGTAAGACTGTGGACTCTGTTGCGCAAAAAATGTTGGAGAAGGCATATGAATGGATACTTTTTTCTTTAACTGAACAGGATATCAATAAGGCAAAGACAATTTGGAGATAGTAGATGTTGGCTCACCCGACATCTCCCGGTGAAATACCATCGTATCGGCTTAGGTGGAATGAAGTTGTTCTTTGTTGTTTTTTGTTGTCTCTGGTTTCCAGGGTGAGAAAAATATATGAAATATATGAAAAATGCTACGATGATGGTTCCAAGATCACGATGCTCTGAAGTTAAACTTAATTCCGAAGTTGTCATCCCTGGCGACTTTAACGTTCACAATGTCAACTGGCTCAAATACTTGAATACAACCGACGAGCAAGGTCGAGAGGCCGAATCCTTTGCCACCAGCTCTGGCCTCACCTAATTTGTGAATGAACAAACTCGGATTCCAGACCGAGATGGTGATATTCCTAGTTTGTTCGATATTTTCTTAACTTCAAACCCCGACTTGTACACTAACACCGTGAAGCCTCCGTTAGAAGCGTCTGATCACAATCTTATTTCAGCACTGAACAAAGTACCAATTAGTACAGAACCATTTTCGAACTTTTCCTTGCGGGACGTTTGTTTTACCTCTAATGATCCACCCCTTTGTGCTAGAGAGGTATTGGAGGTTATCCTTACTGACATGGAAGCTTCCATTCCTTTCTCAAAAAAGTTCCTTTCTGACGGCAAACGTTGGTTTACCAAAGAATGCGAACGAGCTGTTAACTCAAAAAATTATTTCTACCTACAATGGCGTCAAAACCCTACCGCCAAAAATCGTACCATCTTTGTTAACGCTCGAAACCAATGCAAGCAAACGATAAACCAAAGCAAGGAAGCACATAATCAGAGGATCAAAGACAAGCTTCTTGAATGTCCTAACGGCTTAAGATCATTTTGGTCGGTAGCTAAGGCCGTCAGTCAGAACGTTACAAACTCAACCATTCCAATTCTAACATGTTCTGATGGCACCATTGCGACCAATGCACAGGAAAAAGCTAACTTACTGGTGGAACTATTCTCTTCACATTCAACGGTTAATTTTAAGGGAAAAACTCCACCGAACATTCCCCCTGTAGAGCCGAGAATGCGTGAGATTATTTTCCGGCACCGCCATTTTAAACGAATCTTGAGTAGTCCTGTCACTAAAAAATCTTCTGGTCCTGACGATATTCTAGTCATCGTAATTAAGACATGCGCTGACGAATTGACACCGGCATTATAAAAGTACCTGGAAGGAATATTATTAGTGCCCACCACTATGGATTCCGTAAGTCTAGATCAACAGAAGACCTTCTCGTTTATGTTACTCACGTTTGGAACAACGCCATAGAATATCATGTGAATCGGACATCGCCTGCCAATACACATCTTCATAGGCAGCAGGAGGCCTCACATCTCAACAAAAACCTGGAAAAAATTCTGTCTTGCGCTGAGAGTAACCAAGTAGAATTTAACTCTAAAGAAACCCAGGCGGCAGTTCTTTCTAACAAAAGTCAATGTTGAAGAACAGAATATAGTCATGGCGGGACACTCGATTTCCGTGGCTTCATCAAATCATTTATTTGGCGTCAATTTGGATAGTCATATGCCTTGGCATAGTCACGTTGCGGCTATTGCTAAGGGAGCCTCGCAGAAGCTTGGAATACTCTTCCGATCTGAGAACCTCTATAGATCCCAACAGCTTTTGATGCTCTATAAAGCCCAAATTCAACCATCGCTGTTCTCATATTTGGGACTCTGCTCTTAAACATACCCTGAGATTACTAGACTCCATTTAAAGAAGAGCCATTCGCTTGATCGGTGACCATGAAGCGACAAACAACCTGGCAAGCGTTGAACATCGAAGGCATGTTTTCGACTTGAGTCTATTTTTCGAATATTTTCATGGCAAGTGCTCAACTGAGGTTGCCCGCTTGATTCCACCCAGAGCGGTGCATGGTAGAAATACACGACAAGCCAGTGCAGCCCACCCATACGTGGTTCAGCTTAGTGTCCCTCGAACGACTCTATTTATTTATCTGGAGAACGTCATAACTCTGGAACGACCTCCCTGAGGCCGTGTTCCCCAACGAGTATAATCTCCAAAGATTCAAGACTAACGTGAATCGTTTCCTGCGCTCACGTACCGCTCGCACAGCATCATAAAGGATTAATCCTGCAGTGCTGTGCCTCATTGTAAAAGAAAAAGAAATTGGCATGCAACATACAAGATTCCTATTGTAAGTGGTGCACTTGACTTTCTCATAAAGCTGTTATGAAGCCTAAAGAATTTGGTGATGAATACATAAAAAAAATTCTCCTTTGTTAAACGTTTAGATTACAAGTGATACCAGGGAAAGAATGACAAGTGTAGATGACCTGGAAGTGTTCATGAAAGTAGGATTTGGCGGCAGAGTGCAGTTCAAGAAACACTTGATATTGAACGGAAATACTTGTTTGCTGGGGTATAGTGGGTATGGTATTTGAGTGGCCATAGAACGTGTATTTGGTAAGCGCTTTTTAAGCTTTTCAATACTAGAAAACAAGAATAAGAATCGTTGTTATTAAAGTTCCGAAAATAATAATGTTATATTTTGATGTACTGCGCAACATTGCTAAGTACTGCAAGATGGGTTTGTTTTTCAAGATAAAAACGAAAATATTTAAAATGGAAAAGCAGAATAATTAATTGATGAGCAAGGAGATATTTAACGTCCTGGTGAAGAAAGACTCTTCGAAATAGTTAAAATATAGGATTAGTTGTAGTTACTTTGAATAAATATCAATGAAATAAATATTTTTACGTCAAATATAAATTGTAAATCAATCAAAATTATTATTTTTTAATTTCTACTTGAATATTCACTCTATATTCTAAAATAGCAAAAAAATAATAGTATATTTATAGAAAATCTATAACAGTTAACATTTGCTTTAACATAATATAATTTTTAATATTAAATTCACCATCAGCAGAATCATAATTTTCTCCTAAAGGTTGCCTTTTAGCTTTAGTTCCTCATTTTCGATTTGAAGCCTTGTCAGTTTAAGCTGTTCGAGTAGCACTAGCTCGAAAGTTAATAGATTTTCTGTAGTAATATATTAAGGGATAGGGAAATTATCGAAAATCATTCCGAAGATTTTTTGCCGTGGAAATCGCTCGAGGGCTTGCCCCCTTGCGATTTCCTAATGGCAAAAAATCTGAGAATGATTTTCTGATTATTTCCCAATCCCGAAATGTATTTTAAAGATTATTTACCAAATAAAAAACTAACGATTTCTGACGGGTGAGATTTTCACTTTTGACAAGGGTGATTTTCACCGGAGAGCGGGAGATTATCGCTGGATTTCTGACGGGTGAGATTTTCACTTTTGACAAGGGAGATTTTCACCGGAGAGCGGGAGATTTTCGCTGAATAATCAGGTGAAAATCAACCCGCTTTTATAATGGATGAGGTAAATAATCAGTTTAATCTACTTCAGGCGAGAACCTTTGTTGGCAGATACATTACCATTCGAATTTAGACCTTCTGTGACCTTTTGGGAATTGCTTTTAATATTCGATTCTTCTTGCCAAAGCACAATGGTCCCTTACTGCAGAAATCTTAAGAACTCATAGCACCACAACCTAGGAATCCACAGTTTATTTGTTTAGACTGGTGAACTTTTACTTTTCCTGATCTGTTTCTGTTCGGATAAATAAAAAATAACAGTTAAATTAGTTAATTTCTTTGCATTGAATGCCTGCGAGTTATTAGTCTTTTATGTCAACATTGATTGTAACAAATTTGTTTTTGAAACTATTGATACAACAGGAATGTCCGACTTATCTATTTTACTACTATTTATAAGTTTAACTTATCGCTATTCTAGGAGTGGGCAAAAGGAGCTTGTCAGCAGTTTTAGAGTATGTAACTTGCGTGCCAAGGCTTTTAACTGTACATTTCTGTTTGAGTATTCGGAGTTTGTCGGTAGGTAAAGACAGCTCATACAACTGTATTAAAATGATTGTGGCTTTCCTAGTAATCGTAATTAGAATATACAAAACTCCTTTTATAATTTTATACTGTTAAAAACAGACAATTAAAATTGTGTGTAAATACTTATCCTTTGCTGATGCATTATATTACAGAATAATAAAATAATTTTCTTGAAAAAGCGCAAAAGTGGACTAGAGCCAAATAACGAACGAACACTAAAGAAACCAAAAATAAACTGAACTGGCAAAATGCTAAACCAAAAAAAAACAGAATTATTTTAAGGTTACTTTCAACTTTGTAGTAACATTTGTTTTGGTTGATAACATGAAAATCACTAAATTTCTCACCAGAATCGCAGCGGAAACTGCAAGAAAGATCGCCCAAAGCCGTTTTTCGGCAAGTGAAGAAACTTATAAGAATAAATCAGCTAGCACTTCAATGTGCATGCCTTCCTACAAGCTTTATTGAGTCTTGCAAATGACTTGCCGACTGTAAAACATATTTAATGAAATTACAGCTTTGTAGCATGTTGATACTTCAATCGAAATTTCGTTGCGTTGAATACGTACTTTTTAAATGTACGAACGCAATGTCGCTTGACAGATGGGAAGGAAATTAAAATCATTAGGAACAAATTTTGCTCATCATTCAGAAGGTTCAGAAATATTTGCCCTTATTGTTTCAATAGTACTTTCAAAGCACCTGAGTTTGATGCATTTTGCAATTTGGACCTGTAGCAATATCATTGTATTAGATTATAACATTGAACGCTAATTTTGATATTTGTTTCATAATTTAATTAAAGTTAATACAGTTCATTTTTATATAGGCTCTTGTAATGTTTTACCCGAAGTCCGCGGTGCTATATTATCACCATAATTCTTGGGTGCCAGTATTCACCTTAGGGTAACCTAAAATATACTGCAACAAGGCAACCTATCCACCCTTAATTATACTTTAGTAGACAATTGATACTTAAAGCTAAAATATAAGTAATTAAAATATATCAACAAAGTAGTATTAGGTTTGACATACATCGTAAAAACGACTGTTTAATCTGATCTTGCAGCTACAGAGCCCTACATCCAGGACATTGCCCCAGACTTGGAATTTTCGCAAGGTCTGTGGGAGAACCTCTCACAAGTAACTAAATTTACCATAAGAGCATTGTTAAAGTACAATACAAAATCTTACGAGTACCTGTGGTTACTCGATAAGTATACTAGCCACTCGGGCATAGATATGTTAAAATGTTAAAGTTACAACCGTTAAAGTTTGAAAAAACAAATGGCGTTTAGCCGGAAGACAAAAATATTATTTAATTTAAAACTAATAATTGTAACCATATTTACAACGACATTAGCTGACAGCAACAGACCGCCTAACGTCTTGAACTACTAGAGACTCTTGTGACGTCTTAACGCTATGTCGACATCGCTATACGTTTACAATGCACAAGTTCTGTACATAACATGGGCGCAAAACTTTATCAAAACACTGTATACAGAACAATATGCAAATGCAAAATATTAAGATTGCACCACAGTACTCAGGCGTTCACAGAAAAGGTTTATCCTGAGAAATAGGATACACGCGACGCGAAATAATATATCAAAGGTTGATTTCACGCTGTTCTGTCACCTACTGGGTACTCCCAAGGTTCCGTACTACTCAACAAAAATGTTACTTAGCTGAAACTTTATGTGCTACCCAAAGTTCATGAAGACTCGATCTTCAGTAAAACACACACATATGGTCCCTGAAACAGCTAACGTGGATACTGCTACACTGCTAGTCTCCAAATATTGAAATATGTATAATATGTAAGTACATGACAATTGGAACGTCCCGCATCCAGGCAACTTCAATAAAAGAAAACTAGTACTCCAGTTTCAACTTGGACTTTAAGCCCCTAGCAAGGAAAATTTAAAATCGAATTTTAGATGTACAACATGAAAGAGAAAAGTTTCATAAGACCCATCGAGGGTAATTAGATGCTAAAGTTTAAACCTACCTCAAATAACTAATGAGGGTTCCATTCTACTAAATGGCGTCTAGGACCGCTTATTGAACTTAATGAAAAAGCGTTTTAAATGGGCATTCCGCCCAAAGAATAGACAAACTACAATGCCGTATCCTTTCTAATGCATTTGTGAAAGTTTTATCGGCACCACATGGCCTTCCCTGCTCAAGAAAACTAAAATTCGGGAGCTACTATAGTCGATAGACGGGATATTGTTTCCTCTCCTCCATGGATACCAAAAATTGTCGACAAATTAGTCATACCAATCCATGAAAACTATACCCACGTTAACACCATAAAAGCAAATAAGGCGACCTACGTCAACTGCAAAAACACGCCTCAATTAACCAGACGTGGTCGTGAAAATCCACAAAACTTCAGTCAGTCTCTTCTTTTAATAACACTGACCCGCGTAACAAATTATCGATTTTCTTAAACAGCTGATTCGCAGCAGCTGAGAGATTTAACTTACATCTTATACAAGGTTAAAAAGTTATTCCTATTGATAACATGAAAAGTTGATCAATTACTAATTAACTAAGGCAAGGATTTGAAATAAGACCTGTCTACAAGCAGTATGAAATAAAGAACAGAAAACAACCCACTTTCCTATGTCTACAAGATACAAAACATTCATGGAATACAATCATTGTTAACAAAGGTTTCAAACTGAATATAGTGAAACTATTGCCTGTTACAGGTAACTTAATTAGTAATTAATGTTTAAGGTGATTTCACGCTACCTAGGTACTTTAAAAAGTTGAAACAGAAAACTTGGCATAGATAACCAAACTATGAAAATGCAGTTTTAGAACTGTTAAGCTGGATTCATAGTCGCCGTAACGTAAGCCGTAAGACGTAACGTTAAGCAGTAAGAAAAATAAACCTATGATTATAAATAGCCGTAAGCCGTAACATGAAATGGTTTATTTCCATTTCTTACGTCTTACGTCTTACGTTTCGGTCGGGATCGGCCGTACTCGTGCATAACCGGCCGTCATTACCAAACTTGACAGTCGGCGGGAGGGAGATTTCCTTTGTTTATTTTTGGTGATTTCATTTTATTGCCATTTTGCTTTTTGTGTAGCGAATTTTGCATTTTTCTTGTGGTTTTACAGTTCATATTATATATAAACAACGGTTAAAATGAGTAAGGTAGTTGAAGAACAACTTCTAATAGATATCCTATAACCTACAATTTCGAAATTTCTTACGTCTTAACTTTTGACTATGAATGGTATGTTTTCTCTTACGTCTTAACTCTTACGGCTTACGTCTTACGGCTTACGTTACGGCGACTATGAATCCAGCTTAACACTCGCCGAAACATCCTGTATGAAGCATTCGACAAAAATATAACCTTTTGTTTTTGAAACAGAGTGCAGTGCGTAGAGCGCTAATACAGTGAACTCTTATTATATTACCATAACCTACAAACGTGCTTCGTTGCCCTGTAACTTTTTTAGAATATTTTTCTAACTATACCCTTTCTTCTTCACTCCTTATAACTGCACGTAACACAACCACAGAACACAAAATTTCGCAACAATAGCGATGAGCGAAACAGCGATGGTCGGTCTTAAAAAAATCTAAAGACAGAAACTTTGAAATGAATACACAACGAATTGAATAAACAACTCAGTCAATAATGAACCATTATGTTTCTCCCCTGAACGCTAGAATATCCATATTTTTCCCTAGGTCTAATCTTTTTTGTATACTTTGAGTGGTACAGCTCGTCCAAGATAGCATAATATATTGAGAATATTAAATATGTGTCACCCATTCGATGCGCTGTGGCTAAAGACAAAAACAAAGAACGGTATAGTTGGACCGTACTATCCACTGCACACCAACACCGATCGGTCTCGCAATCATGCCTCTCTCCTTCTCCAAATGCCTTCCTTTTCTGGTTTGTACCAACTTTTTCCGATGTTTCTATAAATAAAAAAATGAATTTTTCAAATAGAATTAGAATCATGCTAGAGATAAAAATAAAGAGCCCCTGCCTTGCCACTTATTTAGTGAGTATTTATATAAAATTTACGAGCAAGAACCGTTTGTAAAAATTCGACAACTAAAAGAAAATACCATATTATGGACCATGCATCTTTTGTCGTGTCGTGTCGCGTCGCTAGAAAAAAAAACTTAATAATAAGTTATGCACTTACATTATCACAAATAAATATTTTGTCTCTAATGATGCTAACTTGTCTCTGAGTTTCGAAGTTTCGAAGTTCGGGAACATGGATTCTTTTCACCAGTTTCAATGGCAGGCGCCCTACGTAATCCGAGGAGCTAAAAACTTGTCAAGCCATTAGGGACGAGACCAATAAAACTCCGCTTATTTATGAATATCATACAAGATTTTATGTTCGATTGCGTCCAAACCCCCAACGAATCATAATTTGATTTTTGGTTTATTTAATTCCTGAAACCCTGTATATTAAACTTGACTTTGTCAAGACCGTCACAGCTGTTACACATATTTGCAAAGTTTGCTATGGGTTTGCTAAGGGTAATAAATCATTTGCGCTTTGATTCTTATATATGAAATAGGGTAGTAAAAAAGAGTGTCCATGAAAATGGATGAAGTTTAAAATATAGCCTCACTTGCCAAGGACTCTCTTAAATAAGAAATTGTGTTGATCATTCCAATTTCAGTATCAGAAATTATAGTAAAATAAAGCTACTTTATTGTATTAGTACAATAAAGTTCCACTTTATGTCGCTAAGCTGTATAATAAACTGTTTGTTACTAAGCAGTCGTACATAAAATAGTTAATATACTTATATGTTCAAATCTTCTAGAAATCAGGTATTGCTTCCGGTTTTCACTGCATTCTTTCATTATTGACACTTTTTTTAACTATGCGAACATAAATATGCCATTACATTAAAAGAACTTTAAGAAAGACCGCAAAATATGTCTTTTAACTAGGGTCCTTTCTTCCATTGCCAGAACTCAAATGGCGTGATTCACCATAATATATAGCAAAAATAGCTCTTTAAAATTCGTTCGATTTCACTAAACCCAAACCGAGTAATCAATGTTTTTACAAATAGACGTTTGCCTTCACCACATTATTTGGTGAGCAAGAGGAAATATTTAAAACTGAAATTATGTAGGAGTTTCTAAGGATAACAATAATCTCAATAGACCTAACTGAGCAAAAAGTAATGGATAAACTCTATTTATTTAATTTGTAATTAGTAAAACGCCCTCTAGCGGCCAACATAGAGACTTAGAAATTATTTTCAGCGAATTCTCTTGGCCAAATATTTTTTTCCCAAAGTTGTACCTTTTCTGAGATACAGCCGGCATCCATTCTTAGACCCGGCACTTTTACGTTCAAACACCTCTATTCTCAGAATATCTCCTATAGTGGCGTGATTCACCATAATAGATAGCAAAAATAGCTTTTTGAAATTCGTTCGATTTCACTAAACCCAAACCGAGTAATCAATGTTTTTACAAATAGACATTTGCTTTCACCACATTATTTGGTGAGCAAGAGGAAATATTTAAAACTGAAATTATGTAGGAGTTTTTAAGGATAACAATAATCTCAATAGACCTAACTGAGCAAAAAGTAATGGATAAACTCTATTTATTTAATTTGTAAGTAGTTAAACGCCCTCTAGCGGCCAACATAGAAACTTAGAAATTATTTTCAGCGAATTCTCTTGGCCAAATATTTCTTTCCCAAAGTTGTACCTTTTCTGAGATACAGCCGGCATCCATTCTTAGACCCGGCACTTTTACGTTCAAACACCTCTATTCTCAGAATATCTCCTATAGTTTCAATTGGGTCGACAATAATTATTGTATTCATAGATATTATTCGACGAATGACACCATTTGTACATGAAAGGATCAAACCTCGATTTAAAAAATTTTTGACATAATATATGTTCGTGAAAATATAAACATTGGCACCGTTTTTACAGACTTACAGTATGCCCATAAATGGGGTAGACAAGGAAACAAGGGACTAAAAAGGGAAAGGCAAAAAATTACTTTTTTTTATAAAAGTTGCTGGCTTTAAAAGATCTTACGATGCCAGCAGTTGTTCTTTACTCTTTGTACAAAAAATACAAAAGCCTTAAGAGTCCATGAAGGCAAGTAAAATAGATTCATTGTTTCCGCTTCTTTGTCACGGATTTTCTCGAAAACGGCTTCATCGATTGGATTCAATTTTAAAGATATAGAAAGACAGACCCTCCCACCGTGTTACTTGTGTAATGGATTTTTATATTTAGATTCTGTTTTTAAAATATACATGATTTTATATCAATATAATAATACAACTTTGCTAATTAATATCTCCAACTTAAGGTTATAATTCAAAAATCCATTACACGAATAACAAGGCCCAAGTCTTTACCTATCGAATGACACCAAATTTATAATTTTTCAATAAAAGTTACTGTGGGTTATGCTGTGACAGGTAAACCCTTACCACGATTCAGTTAATTCCCCCAATATAATATAATGCGGCTACACGTGTACTCTCCGTCGCCGGGGCGGAGCTACAATGAGGGACAGGGTCGGACTCGGAAAGCAACTGACTGTAGTTAATTTTGTATGTTAGGGTTATTGTATTTTAATAATATCATTTATTTTCTTGGATTATGTTGTCTGAAATACCACCAACCTATATTATTACCGGTTGGGGTTGAGATTTTATGATTTTGCCCGGACAAAAATATTTTAACTATACAACAAGCGCGCGTCGGCCAATAGCTGCTAAACCGTTGAACTTATAAGAAAATTTTCTAAATGAAACTTGTAACGTTTTATCTCTGCTACAACCCAAAATTATCTTCAAGTATACAGGGTATCTCAAAAAATAGTTATACCAAAATTGCAATTTTTTTTAAATATAACACCTTATATATATTCGGATTTTTAGATTCTACATAAAATTATAATTATTTTTTAATAAATGCATTATTACTCTATACTTAATAGTTTCCGAGATATTAACTTTTGAAAAATTACATTTTTGAACTTTGACAGCTTCTAACTTTGTAACCGTACGTCTTAGAGCAAAACGGCTTTCATGTCCTTATCTTCCATTTTTATCATCTTTTCAAGAGTGTCAACTTCCGGTTAAACCGGATGTAACTCGAAAGCAGGAAATATTACATACTTACGTTTAACCGGAAGTTAATTTTTTGAGAAGATAATAAAAATGGAAGATAGGGACATGTGAGCCGTTTTGCTCTAAGACGTACGATTAGAAAGTTAGAAGCTGTCAAACTTTAAAATGTAATTTTTTTAAAGTCAATATCTCGGAAACTATTAATATATGCAAATAATAAATTTAATAAAAAATAATTATAATTTTATGTAGAATCTAAAAATCCGAAACTATACAGGGTGTTCTATTTTTAAAAAAATAGCATTTTTGGTATAACTATTTTTTGAGAGACCCTGTATACTTGAGGATAATTTCTAGTTGTAGCAGAGATAAAAAAAAGTTTATTCAGAAAATTGTGTCATAAGTTTAACGGTTTAGCAGCTATTATCCGACGCGCGCTTTTTGGACAACTCTGTACAGAAAAGTCGCTCTTATCTTATATTTAGCAATAAAGCGTGGAACCCCTTTAAAATTAGGCTATTTCTCCAAAACTACTAGTCTTGAAAGCTGAAATGACATGTACAGAGCCTATGTAAGCATACCATTCGCATTTCATGCTTAAGAGAGCTGTCATTTAAGACGAGCAATATGTCATATCCATGAAAATAAATATCACTTCATATGAGTTGCGCGAGTTTATTAGCACAAGGCGTGTGGGCTCAATGTCCATTGCGATAACAACCGATCGAATCAACAATTGTTTATGGTTTTTGAGAGTCTTAGTAAGTACCTAGGTAATCCTTTCACCCGCATATCTCAGTTTGCCCATCCTTCGCCTATAATATGTATCTAAATTATAATTAGTCCAAATGATAAGTAAATACTTAAATGCGCCACCCATGTATATTTAATTAAATAAAAATAATCGGTATAACCCCTTCATTGATAATGAAAAACATACTGATACAATCGTTTTTGTGTTCCCTACGTTTATCATATAATATATTCCTATACCTATTTCTTCAATTGTCTTAAATTAAGAATAATATAATATATTTTAATAATATAGCTATTATCAGATTACCTATAATAGTGATATTACCAGGCCATTACGCACTCTTTTAAAAAACACATTACCACTGAGCTGTAGCCACATCTTGTATATCCCGAAATTCTAACCTTGTTCATGACATTATACTGCGTTTATCTAGCACATTTATGGAGTGTATCTATTTATATTTTAGTTACTTAGTAAAGTTTTAATAAAAAGTGATTTGTGATATTTGGACTTGCATAATTATACACACCACGTTCTTTATTGTAAAACTTTATATTATAGTGCGTGTTTTGTTTACATTACTTACATTACTTTTAAAAATATTCATTTAAAATCATATTAGTTTTGATGCAGTCGCCGCTGTAATGAATGTTGGAGGAGGATATAGTCAGTTAAAAGAAATTACAGGAGCTATCGACATTCCTTGTTTTAGTGTTCCTCTATATAATCGACTTCATACTGAAGTATGTAATGCATGGGAAGAAGTAGCATGGAAATCCATGAACGAAGCCGCGGAGGAAGAGGCAAAAATGGCTGTAGAGTGTGGCAGCGTTGACATAAACGGCACCCCAATGGTTACAGTAGTTTGTGATGGCAGTTGGGCCAAGCGATCTTATCGTGGTGGAGGAAACTATAACTCCTTATCTGGTGTTGCTGCAATTGTGGGCGCTAAATCAAAAAAAATTTTGTATTTAGGAGTAAAAAATAAATACTGTTGCGTTTGCCAAAGAGCCCAGAATAAAGGAGAAATACCTTCAGAGCATGCCTGCTACAAAAATTGGAACTCTTCATCAACAGCTATGGAAGCAAGTATAATTGCTGAAGGATTCTGTTCCAGCATTTCCATGTACAACCTTATTTATCATAAAATGATAGCTGACGGAGATAGTAGCTGCTATAAAAAAATATTAGATAGTAGACCATATGGACATATTACGGTACAAAAAATAGAATGTATAAACCACTTACTGAGAAATTACTGTAATAAGTTGCGAGAACTCTCAAAATCAAGAGGCGTTCCCGGAGCTTTAAAAAATGTTATCTCTAAAAATATTTTGCGGTGTAGAACTGCTATAGTAAGAGCAGTCAAAATGAGACAATCCGAACAAGTAAGTGAAGATGAAAAAGTGAATAATTTAAAGAAAGATATCATGAATAGCGTTAGCCATATTTTTGGAGAGCATAAAAACTGCTTTCAATTAAAATATTTTTGTAACAAATCAGAAGCCGATAAGAATAATCATATGCTGGAGTTCCGAACCTTTGGTATAGAGGAAAAAATGATGGATGCAGTAAGATATCTTGCTAGGCATGCAAAAAGCGTACTTGAAAATGTTACTACAAACACAGTAGAGCAATTTAATTCCCAAATTGCAAAAAAAATGGGCGGTAAAAGGGTTAATTTTACTATGAGGAGGTGTTACCAAGCACGCTGTTTTTCCGCAGTTGTGGCTAGAAATACAAAAAAACCCCTATATAACATCCATAAACATTTGAGTGGCTACAGTCCAAAAGGACACATAAAAAAAAATGGAAGAGGTGAAAAAACACATAAAAAAAAAGGATCCCCAATGCAGAAAAAAATTAAAATATCCAAGTAGTGGGCAAGACGTCAATTATGGGGAAAATTGTGAGAAACCGGATTTGGACCCAGAATCATATAATTCTTTAAAAGATGAATATTTGCAAAATTTAAATAAAGCCGCAGATGAATTTGAAAAAATTGAAGCCAGAACTCGCCTACAAGCAGACTCTGCTGAATGGCAACAGAGCAGACGGAAGATGTTGACTGCATCACTATTTGGAAAAATATGTAAAATGAGGCCTTCTTCTAGTTGCTCTTCGACAGTTAATCAAATTTTATATAAGGAATTTTATTCAAAAGCCACTGCATGGGGAAAGGAAAATGAATACCGGGCTAAACAAATGCTACAGGCACAACTAGGATCTGATATTTTAGACTGTGGTCTATTCATAAATAAAAATTGGCCCTTCCTTGGCGCGTCTCCGGATGGACTTATAGAAGATTCCCAATCATTGGTGGAAATTAAATGCCCTTTTACTGCCAGAAATTGCGACATTAAAGAAGCAATTTCTAAAAAGTACATTAATTATTTAGAAATGGAGGGTGATGAATACAAACTGAAGAAAAATCACAGTTATTATTATCAAGTACAGGGCCAATTAAATATAGCGACGAAAGAACAGTGTTATTTTTCGGTGTGGACTTTAAAGGAAATAATTTTTTTACAAATTAAAATTGACAAACAATTTTTCGAAACTCAAATGTTACCAAAATTAAAATTTTTTTATTTTGACTGCCTTTTACCCGAGATTATTGATCCTAGGCATACACGAGGTATGGAAATTCGAGATCCTACTTATAGAAAAAATGTTCAGAGAACCAAGAAAACATCCTAGTTCGTTGACAATCGCAAATATTTCTTCTACGATTATTTTTAAAATTTGTAAAGCTGTTTCTGAAAAATGTTCCATCATTTAGTATGTTTAAAAATATAAATCATAAAACGCGTTATCTTTATTCCACCCCCCCCTCCTAACTCATTTGCCTCTCTATGTTTTGTTCGAGGTTTTGTTGGTAACTTCTAAATTTTTTATGTTGTCATGAACATACCAAAAATCTTCACCTGGTCGGTTGTTACTTAAGTTATAGAAATTGTTCGCCATTTTGAAAATCTGACCTTTTAGAGAAATAAATAAATAATATTTTGTCAATTTCATAGGGGTTCCACCGCTACTTAAATTGCTGCTCTATGCTCCAAGTACGTCATTATAATTACGATTTTTGAATATTTTATTAACTATTTGAAAAGTCGTTTGCTCCTTTATCTAACACTCTGGCTGGTGCCGTTCTTTGTTCAGCCATTTGGGCCATAATTGCAAAAAATATAGCTTTTCCACTTTTTGTATGATTGGCGCAATATTTGTTTTACCGCTTATGCCAGTGTGTGCATACGTGACGCATGTCACGTTATAATTTTACACCCTTAGGTAGGTACCGACTTTCTAGGTGTTATAGGTTTCGCGATATTTTGGGCTGGATAGAGGACCCTATGAGCAATGATTCTATAGTTGATGATAATTTATATATAAATGTTTCAGTTAATAAGAACATTTTTAACACACGTTAACATTTATATTAATATAAATACAAAATTATCATCACCATTAAATGGAAGCCCGACGCTCCACTACTTAAAACACGACGCTCCCCTACTATTTGTCACATGGCGCTGCGACGCTCCCGTCCAAACATCCAAATCTATTAAAACCTAAATATTTAACGCCCGACGATTGAATAGATAAAATATTTTAATCCGTGCGCTTCAAAATCAAGTGGTAGGGGTCCGTTAGTCTCCGCCTCTCACTACCTCGTATTCCTACCCGACCGACCAGCTGTACCCTAGCGGTGTTGCCTCTGTGCAGTCTTAAATTTGGAAGTTAGTAAAGTTGTAACCTTAAAAGTTTTAAATGCAGAACGTTACAATAAAAGGTTTTTTTTTTTTATTTTAAAATAATTAGTTTTCCAGAATTTCAAGTAAAATTATTTGTAAATTCTGGGGCAAAAAGTTAAGGTATGTTTTTTGTAATTTTTGTGTTTGCTTATATTTTATATTAAAAGCTGTTACACTATCTCTTCGTACCTTTTCAGTTGAGTCGATCGTGAGATTCGTATTACACGCAGTTGGTGGTGCTCCTGATAAATTCGATTATTTAGGTAAAAAAAGTGATTTTTGTTAAAAATTATCTAAAGTAACATTTTTATTTATCATCTATTAACTAATATATAACGTTATTTTAAATCACTGGGTGTTATTCAGGTCATAATGAGTAAAAATTACGAATAATTCAATGACTTCAAGTATAGCAAAAGGCAGGACAATGTTTTGGCCATAGGCTGTTTTCATTTTCCATTGGTAGGTATGCTTGTTTGTCATGCTTGCCCTGTACTGACGAGAACCAAACCGTTCAAAACTTCAAACAATCACAAAGTCGACCCCGGGTGTCCAGTGCGCGGGCATGTGCAATTCTCTATTTTATGCGAATTCGGTTTGGTCGGACGTCGGAGGTCGCGAAGATCCAACTTAGTATTTATCACCGATCTGCCAGGTGCCAGATGGGTGTCACAGCTGCCGCTCGTCGCGGCAACGCACTCGCTCGACCGCCGAATTGGTTGATCTTCATTCTGTGCAAGAATTGGCGATCGATGTAATAGATATTACCTCCTTTGAACCAGCCGAATTGCCAGGGCTTATGAAAAAGTTCGTGCATGAATTGAAGCTTATGCGTGAGTCAATTGAATTTTGCACAAATAAGGTATTGAACTTTGAGATAAAATTGGAAAAGCTTAATGATTACTATCAGCAAACTAATAGGCTGATCAAGGGAAATGAATATCCTAGAAAGCAGCTTCAGGATGTAGTTAGTAGGGTAACCAATCTAGAAAACCATATTAGGGAAAGAAATATAGAGATGCAGGATGTTCCAGAAAAAAATAACAATAATCCCATACAGATTGTCCAGACTATAGGAAAAAGCATTAAATTTAACGTCGAAGAACCCATGATTAATACATTTTTTAGAGTATCAACGAGATCGGAAGATAAAACCCAAAAAAATATTTTGGTAGAATTTATGTAAAAGACGTAGGGACTGGTTTTTTACTGTTGCCAAGTTTGCCAAGAAGCAGCTGGGAAGTCAGGGAGGCTTTAAGGTGGAAGCAGCTTCAAAAATAAACACCTACCCCCACATACAAAATTTGAATTAAAACAAGTACGAGAAAATGCGAAACCAAAAAGTATTATGTTTGTGTGTGTTCAAAATGGAAGTATCCTTATCAGGAATAATGATAATTCAAAGATTTTTCAGTGACTTGGACAATATTGTGTAATTTTTTTACTTTCCATGTCACTGGTAAGGTCTCTCTGCAAAATGGCTTTATCCAGTTGTTATCAAAATGTGAGGCGATTACGTACAAAACTTCATACATTTAAATATAACCTGATAAATTGCAATTAGGATATTATATGTGTTACTGAGTCTTGGCTATTTAGTTCGGTGTTTGACTTTAAGGTGGTGTACCTGAGTAAATATACACTGTTTCATAGAGATCGACAGGGAAGTAAGAGTGTAAAGGGCGAAGGTGGTGGAGCATAAATGAACTTAATGCCTTGTTGCTTCCACAGTCCCAAAGTAATGCAAAGGATGTGTGGGTGTACATACATATAAGCAACTATAATAATTTCCTCATATACTGTGTTTACTTGTCTGGTGATGATGGTGCTGCGTATGCCAGCTTTGCCTCAGGATTAGGTAGTCTGGATGTTCTGGATGGTTAGGTACTTCTTGCTTGTGGCGATTTTTATTGAAGCACAGTACAGTGTGTTGATAGTGATGCTTTCTATTAGTAATTTTATGTCAGGGCAAAGTTTGCCAACATGATTGATACTTTATCGGTTTTTGGTTTCAAATAATATAATTATTTAACCAATATAAATAACAGAACATTATATCTCATACTGTGTAATATAGAATTTAGAATACATAACTTACGACACGATTCGGAACCTCTGGTTAAAGAGGATAGCAATCACCTTTCTTTGGAGTTCCCTCTTACGAGAAAAAGATTACTCTTAGTAGTACTGTATCTGTTTTTAATTATAGAAGAACGGATTATAGGCACATCAGTCACCATTTATCAAGCATTGATTGGGCTAAGCTTTTTGAGAATAAGACACTAAATCAGTGTGTGGATATTTTTTATGATCAGACTTTTAATGTTATTAATAAAGTTATACTTAAATATGCAACAAATAAAAAGTATGTGGATTTATTTGTTGTGGATTTATTTATTTAAATAATAATAATTAGATAGGTACATTGTTACATATTTTTCACTCTTACTTATTATTATCTGCTACATTATTTATGGCACCTAGGTGTGCGAAACACCTGTATGTGCCCAAACATATTTGTCATTATTGTAGTACCAATATACAAAAGATACAAAAGATATCAATATACTACATTAAAACTCATATCTAGGTTATCTCATTACTTTTCCTTTAGAGCAGTTAAAGTAATTAAACAAAACAATAAACTTGAGTCGCTAATCAAATGATGATTTACAAAATTGTATGCATTTCTTGGAAACTAACATAACTTCTAATCCCAAACGTTTCTGGCACTATGCATTAATTAAGAGACAGGTATCCACTGCAATACCAATAGAGGTCAATTTTGGGGAAGTGATTTCCACGTGACGGAGGGATATTTGTTATCTTTTTGTCACTTTTCTCAAGAGTTTATTTAAGGGTGAGCGATCTGTAGATAGAGTGGGTGACGAGATACAAAATCATGATAATCTTAACAATTTAAATCTAACTATATACGTGGTTCAATCTAGTTTACAAGAGGTGGACTTCAGAAATTGCGCATTATCTCTTAGCACCCCAATTACTTTATTGTTTAACAAATCGCTCCAGTCTGGAGTCTTTCCTCAAATATAGAAGAATACTGCTATACTACCAACTCTAAAGAGGGGTGCAAAAATGACGTTAAAAACTATCGGCCTATTAGTCAACTTTCCATAATTCCCAAAGCTTTTGAAAAATATTATGTATAGAAATATTTTAGCTTTGGTAAAAAATCAAATAGTTGTAGAGCAGCATGGTTTCTTTCCCAGTAGGTCAGTTGAATCAAATCTGTTTAGCTATACGGAATACATTCATGGATGTATAAATAGGAGAATACAGGTAGATGCTGTGTACACCGACTTCAGTAAGACCTTTGACAAAGTCATAACATTCTCCTATATCGTCTGGCTGAGGTCGGTATGGCAGGCATCCTTCTGAGGTGGGTGGGATCCTATCTTAAAAACAGGTCTCAATTGGTTACGAATTAAGGTTTCAATTCGAATCTACATATATCGCGACCTCTGGAATCACTTAGAGGACTCACTCGTGGCTATTACTTTTTATAATTACATAACCAATATTGCCTCTTACTTACTTGCACCACTGTAGATTTATTCTGTATGCAGACGATATAAAATTTTTAACAAAATTCAAACTATAGATGACTGTCATAACTTACGGAGTGATCTCAATAGACTAATGGATTATTGTAATAAGAATAGTTTATTTTTGAATTTGTCGAAATGTACCCTTATAACATTTACACGTAACTATAACCAATTTACTAACTATCTACTAAAGCGTGAAAATTTAAAAATAGTTCGACAATTCGAGATCTCGGTGTACTTTTTGATTCTAAATTTATTTTTGATGCACATATTAAATCCACTATTAATTCCTGCTCTAGACTGTTGGGGTATCTTTTCAGACTATGTACGTTTTTATCACCCTTATGCCTATACAGTGTGTATATAATGCTTTTATATTGAGTTGTCTTTGTTTCGGAAGCGTAAATTGGTCCCCGCAGTACTAAAGTTATATTGATAGACTTGAAGGCGCTCAAAATAAATTTTTAAAATACTTCTGTTTAAAAGCCAACTGTCAGTATACTAGAGATAATATCAGGTCTCGCTTTCGAATAATTTCTTTAGAGAATAGAATAACTATGAAAGACTTGCTACCCCTTCAGAAAATATTTAGGAATATCATCAATGATCCTTCAATTCTCTCACTGTTCTCATTGAACATTTCTACTATTAATGCTCGACATTTTGAGCTGTTTTATCAACCATTCAGAAATACAAGTTGCTCGCAAGATTCCCCGCTAGTAATATTGGTTGGAACAGCCAATCAATTTCAAAATATGGACATTTTTTTTATCTTGCATAAGCTTAAAAAAAAGCTTAAGAATAACTTTTCTTAATTTATAGTTCTGTGATTTTGCCTTTACTTTGTTTTATTGTCTGAACCAATATCATTTATTTGTATAATTTATATTATTGTGTTCTTTCTAATGATACCTCTTATTGATCGTGATCATATTTATATCATACCGTAGCTCCTGATTCTGGGCTTCGGCCTGTTTGTATCTCCAGTTATTGAATAAGTAAAATAAATAAATAAAAGAAAATTATTATAAAACGTGTTAAAACTGATAGTAAAAATTGATCATTGACTTAATACAGTCCATTTAGTTTGGTTAAAATGCCACAAGTATTTATATTTTTGTCAAATTATAAAATAATGTAAGGGGATAGGGATGATACGATAGGGGATGGTAATACTTTTTTTAATCGGGTAAGTATGTTCGAACATATTTAGTCAATTGCTATAATTAGAAATTATCACAGTAATAATAATAATAATAATGTCTACATACGCCATTGTAAGGCATTGGATAAATTTCGTATGGTCATATGTAGACCTTACTTTTTTGCAATCTTGTTGATAGGTTTAGTTAAACACTTCGATCTATAAAGAAATAATACAGTTAAAACTAATGAAGTAATATGGTCAAAATTAGGGGTGGCATAACCCAAAGAAGAGGGTGTCCATTTTTCGATGTAATTGCAGAGTATCTCGGTAACTAGTGAAGATAGAGATTTGCGGTTTCTACATTACTGCACTACTTCTGCGTGAAAGAAAAGATAAGGCAAAGAGAAATGTCACAGCATTCTTAGTATTTAAACTACAGGGTGTCTTCAAAAATGTTTGTTTTTGATCACCCCCTGTATTTCGGTTATCCTTTAACTTATCAAAATATTGAAAACTCTCTTGAGAATGTTTTTTAAGTAGAATTCAATAGCGCGCTTACTTTTTTTCTAAGGGTCGTACTTTTTTAGATTTAAAGCAAACATCTGATTTTTTAAAATCAATCGATCAAAAAAATCTTATTTGATTAGACTATTTTTAAGCTTTTCAAAAATATATAACAGTTGATAGTTAGTATTAACAATAAACGCACAAATAGAAAAATTTAGAAAATGAGGGTAGTATAGGCTATAAAACCATTGACACAAAAAAAATAATATTGTGCTATAACTGCTAGAATAAATATCATGTAAAAATGTACTGACAAATTTAACAAAAATAATAAAATTTTGGTAAAACCCTAATGGGTGGTCATTTGTTACTGCGTTTAACAATAACAATTAAGAAATCGTGTTTAAAGCTTTAAAATCTACCTATCAATAAATATGATGTAAAAATACAATAATATTACATTTATAACTGGGGAACCATAATCTTGTATTATGGCGATTGATAATGCCTGTGCGGAGCTCATAAAATAAGATTCGTCAAACCATATTAATTTCGCACAGCATTCCCAGTACGCAAATGGTGCACAATCTTCACTTCATAGGGTTTGAAGTTATACTTATTTAATACTTCTCTAGACACAATGTTTCATCACTTCGAGATCTTTTTCTACAGCTTTGCACGAACTTCTAATGCCTGACAAAAGTCAAAACGCTCATTTCGTCCCGTTTCCGATTCTGGTTATTATTCTATGATTTAGGTTTTGGCTTTATAAATGATCCATTATTAATTAGATTAATTTTTAAACTTGAAAATGTTATTGATTGGGCTGTCTTCTCTCGGGATATTTATGAAAGTAAGTTAGATATTTAAATAACAAGATTGTAAACTAACCTATTTTCATTGCACTCTGTAGGTACCTACTGCATTTTTGCCATTTTTTTTAAAACTTTAGTGAAATAGTAACATGCATTTTAACAAAACGTTATTTTAGCCTATAGAGTTGACGATAGTCATGACAGATAGATATTCTTTTGTTTGTTTTAATTCTTTCGTGGCCTAAACTACCCTAATCTTCTAAATTTTTCTATTTGTGCTTTTCAAATCAACAGTTTTCAGTCACATTCTTTGCTCTAGAGACAACATCTATCTTATTTCGACAAATACAATCACAGCTCTCCGAAACGCAAATAAAAAAAAGGTGTGAGAATATAACTTTTAAAAGCGTAATTTAGAAATTTTTATTGATCTGGAACCAGAATTCTTTTAAAATTTAAAACAAGTTTTTAAGTTAACGCATTTAC
This sequence comes from Polydrusus tereticollis, assembly GCA_963920685.1. Taxonomy (NCBI): domain Eukaryota; kingdom Metazoa; phylum Arthropoda; class Insecta; order Coleoptera; family Curculionidae; genus Polydrusus; species Polydrusus tereticollis. The sequence continues at coordinate 50,614,583 of OY987328.1, read as the reverse complement.
ATTTAATCTTTAAGGTTTATATGGGGAGTTCAACACTGATATTGGGGTTCTCCTAAATATTCGGCCCCTCTAGGTCTTGGTGACCGGACTTGACCTTTAGCAGCGACATGTACAGCAAAAAAAATCCCGAAGTGGTTTTTCTGTAGCCCAGCAAACAGCAAATCAAAATATTGCAACAGCAACTAAGTAAACTTTAGGGCGAGAGTAAATAAGCCCTCACAATCCTAAATCCTTTGCAGATTACCAATATAGTTGTGGATTGAGAAAGGCCTGCTGCTTCTTCCGGCTGCCAGAAGTCAAGTGAAGGAGTAAGATCAAAAAGTGTCAGCCGTCAACAATGTCATAAAAAGGCGAAAACGTCGAAAAGAAAATAAGGTAAATTTCAGCTAACCACTCCCATGGGTTCTCGGACGAAGATACTGCCTGAACCGAAATAGACCGGTTCACTCACTAACGGTTGATATCGAAATAAATCGAATGGGTCCTGACTACTCAGTGAAATAAAACAGATGTACCTAAATTTAGTTATTGTTGATTAATCAATCCTAAATAAACAATAGTCCCAATATCTTCGATATTCGACAATCGGTCACGTTCGAATTCTGTTGCTTGGTATAGGCCATTAATATTTTTGAAAAAGAAGAGAGTTAACTTTTAAAGTTTGGAACTAACTGAGAGTTATAAATGAAAACCAAAACAAAGAAATTTCCACGAAAATACTGTTGTATATAGATCAAATGATATGGTAGTTGATGCAAGGAAAATCGGATGATATCTTTAATATGGCAAAATGTAATCCCGCTTGGCCAAAGACACCAAAAGGAAGGTCATCAATCTTGAGTGGGAAACCAAGATAAAGTCAGTAAAGGTAGGTGTGTAGTTTCATACGGAAAGCAAACCTAGCCTCTCACCAGTTTTAAAGCTTAAATTCAAATCAAATATGTGATATAGGTTACTACTAACCGGCAAGCTCTAGTCACTTAATAGTGACAAAATTGAATTGTCACAGTCTTATCACAGCATTGCTGCAAGTACCATCTTTTTTTAAACAAAAAATATTCCACATCCAAAAATAAAACAATACGAAGTGTGAGTCTCAGTTGATGGGTCGATTTTCCCTCAGCAATCGTTTTTGAACTAACAAAAAAAAAGGTTGTTTTTGGTTGCGAAATGACGCAAAACTTTGGTATATACGCTCTTTTCTCTAATTACAATAGGCGGAACTTTAATGGATTTTTGCGCCCCATCATTGCCGTTTGTTTGTACAGTTTTCTAGAAGTTAGCAATACTTTTTATATAGTTACCCTTGATTGTGCTAAGCACGGTGTTTTTGACAAAATTAGTCGATTTATCTGTCTCTTTCGTTGGTCTGTAACTAGTTTGAATAATTGCTAGTCATGGTCCGAGTCTTCGGTGCTTATAGGTTTTTTGTCGTTTTCTTCTATCATGTTTATGTCGTCAGAATCAATGCCTGCGTCTGTCTAGCTATATACCGTATCATCAATGTATGTTTACATTTTGTTTATATTGGTAATGATGTCAGTATTGTGAGTTATGCTAGTGTTAGTGCTATCCTTAGACTGGGCTTTTAACCTTGCTATGATGTCCCACAATTTGTCGCTTTGAATCTTCAGTTGTACAATTTGAGCTAGTGGGTCATCGAACTTCCGAGCCCATCTTCATTGGTGTCGTTTTCTCCTCTAGTCATTGCTCTCTAAGGTTCTTCTCCTCTTGAAATTTAGCTGGCAGTTGCACCTTGCCTATGTTGTCTCCTTCTTCAAATGGGAGGGTTCCCCGGTAGGATGAGGGGCTTATCCGCCTTCCTTGGGGCCTCCATCCCTTGAATTGTGATAAACAAGAAAGTGATTAAAAATTTTAACCTTGACAAACAATATTTCCAGCTCTGACTTTTCACGGAGTGAGATTACTGTCAGTGTCAGACAACCTTCCTGCTTAAAGGCTGAAACGTGACTTTTTTTAAGATTATGATCATAGTTCGTAGCGAAACTTTGATGTTACATTATACGAGTCAGACATGAAAGTGCATTATTTAACTTATTAGGTGATAAACATTAAAGAATTTTGGAATTTTTGAACTTGGCAAGAATACGCTGAAATTTTCAAAAATGACGAATGTTTATAAATAATAATATTTAAGTGGTTAGTCCCATCATTGGATACAGTTAGTAAACCGTTCAATGCTCAGGAATGTCTGTCACTTGTTTACAAGAAAAAACTTTGGGCGTACCACTTTATTGAGATAAACAAGTCATCTGGTATACCATACGTAAGCCACTGGTGAATCGGGAGATGCTTAGTGTAGTGTAGTTCATTGATTCTAAATTTAAACCATTTATCTCTATCCGTTTTTTGAAAAAAAAAGAAAATTATGACACTTTGTATATTGGAAACACTCTTTTTCATAAAATGGCTAAAACATAATGCTCTTAAATGTGTTGTATTTACTTAGAAAATATCCTGTACCTACATTGGATTTTAAAATAATAATTAGGTATGTCTGTAATTTCTGGCCTAACGCCTCAGAAAAGTTTTAATAAAATAATAATGTTTATTTTATTTTTTACCCTTTGACTATTTAAAAGCGTGTGCTTTAATAGGCTTTAAAACAAACCGAGACAACCAAATTAATATAAACCGGATTCCCGTCCCTTCACCTTTTATTTATTACTTGAGGGATCTACAGAGTAATGAAACGTTTAAAGTTGTTTAGTTTATAGCTGCCTGTAAGATCAGACATCATTAGCACTAATTTTGTACTATTAAATTTATTTACCACATTTTGAATTTTAGTTCAAAAGTTGTGACGAAATTACACAAAAAATACATTAAAGTAGGTTTGTATAATATAAGGGGCAAGAGTGGAAAACGTATTATACAGGTAGGGTGAACTAACTTAAGGGCGCACTATTGTGTAACTATGTAATTGATTTTTTTTATCTATGACGGTGTCATTATAACACATTTAGCATTCTCATTTCGATGTCATTATAGCCTTCACAATATAACACTAAGTGTCATTATAAATTCAAAATAACGCGCAATTGTTAAAGTAAAAAGATGAACAGAAGAACGTTAGTCACTTAGTTACTTTTTTATTTCTTATCATTAATTTTAAAAGATGCACTAACATTTATTTATTGCAGATGTTAATTAAAAATTGGGAATAATTTGTTAAATTAATTCCAGCAGATGACAAGTGGGCTGAATTTTTGAAAACTAAGTATAAAAAAGTTAAAATAGAAAAGTCTGGGTGAATCAGACAACAATACTTTTTTGCATTGCAGCATAAGGGGAGTCCAAAAATAATGGAGAATCTCGGGGTGCGGTTGACAATGATAGCTGTTTCGTCAGATTGCCATAACCTAGGTACACCACCCCAACTATAGCATTAGCTCTCCAGCATGCACTGCTTAATGCAGAACACTTTCAGCAGAGAAAGCACTGCTAGAGTTGGTGTACTTAGGTTATGGCAATCTACCACTAAGCAGCTGTCGTTGTTCACCAGACCCGGAGGTGTTCTACTATTTTTGGACTTCTTGTAGCTCTATTGCAAAAAAAGACGTTTTATTTATACTTTTCGTCGGATTCACCGCGACCTTTTCTTTCTGCAGGATGTGCGGAAATGACGTCAAGAAATTTTAGCTTATTATTCTTCATTAAAAAAATGCCCATATTAGTATAGGTTCACAAATGCTTCAAATGCTAAAAGTCAGTGTTATTGGAGGTCGCGTTTTTAAAATATCAGGTGACATATGTTGCAACCAGTAACCTAACAAAAGGGCAGTGGTATATTTTTTGGGGTCTTATTTGTTTCGCTATTTTTTAAATAAATTATGATTCCTTGAACATTTTTACGTGAAAAAAGGTCTTCTGGTAATAATTGTATTATTTAATACCACAAAACCATTAACAAAATTATAAACAACGCCATCTACTAACCTAAGTATGTAAATATTTTTTTTGGTAGTGCAACTTTTGTGTTGTAAAGTGTTGAAAGTAATTTCCGTTAATATCAGTATATCCCTCAACTCATTTTCTAATAGTTTTTTTTATAAATTAACAACCAGCAAATACCCGCTGTTCTAATTATTCAACGCTGCGAACTGGTACTTCGTATACTCGGGATTTTCAGTAGCCACATAAAAAATAATCTAATGAATTTAAATCTGGATCAACGACGTTGCTAACTTACAGGACCTCCTCACTCAGGATAAACATTATTTAAATGTGCCCTCCCATTCTGATTGATATGTGATAGAACTCCGTCTTAAGCCGGACTCAGGCGACTCGTGCACTTGACAATTATTTGTCACTTGGGCGGTACATGTCAAGTCGTGTGAGCGGTCTTTTTAAGCAAATATTCGGTACTTAAATTTTCTCATCGGCTGTCGATAGGTCGTGTGAAACGAATTTACTTGTCAAATGTACCATTATTTGCATATTCGTCAAGTACACGAGTCACTTGAGCCCGGCTATACATGAAGTATACATCTGTCCTTAGAGTATAAGGAACATCATTAAACAGGTCTTATAGTACATTTCGTAGGAACGTACTATAAGACTATTAAGAATGTAGAAAAATAAACTATGGATGATTCACCGTATAATCTATTTCGTAAATAAATACCTTCTTGCGTAGCGAGCCTTCGGGTGTCTTTATTACATGTCATCTGGTTCAAAAGAAACCTAACTGATTTAAAAATAGCGAATTACACTATGTTTTCTTTAGAGAATATCTACGGATGGGGAAGATAAGGGGACAAATAAACCGAGAAGTAAAAGATGCGAAAAGTCACTACCTATTAAAAATGGTGCTAAAAATTGTTTTTTTTTTGTCGTTAATTATTTAGGTTAGTTTAAACACACGTAAAATTTGGTAAAGAGTAAAGCTGCATTCTTTAAGGCCCTAAAAGCTCCAACTAGGGTCTTTCGTCATCATTGTATTTTTTCCTATTCAATAGGCCGTTTACTGCGGTTTTGCTTGTTCAGCGGTGCTCATCACAGCATCGTTGACAACTACCATCTTTTTTAAAAATAAAATAACTAAAAATTTTTTTTACTTTATTTTCTTTATCTCTAACCTACAAGAAGAATAACACTGAAGTGCGCGTTGCAAGACTAGGCAAAACCGCAGTAGGAAAATGAATAATGAAAAAAACTTCAAAAAATTAAATTAAAAATAAACATAAGGATTTGATTATATTTATAAATACAGGGTCGTTGGTATGTATGGAAACGGTCAATTATTTCTTAAAGTATAACACTTAGCAAAAAATATTTTAGATAAACGTTTTAGGGTTTTTAAGGTGTATTAGAACTTTAAAAAAATAAGTATACAGGATGAGTCAGAAAACCGTAGGGAAGCAAAGTTACCTTTTTTTAAATGGAACACCCTATATCTTCGAATATTTTTGGATCTAACATGAAATAGCAATTATTTTTTAATAAGTGCATTATAAGTCTAAACCTAATAGTTTCCGAGATATCGACTTTTGAAAAATTACATTTTTGTACTTTGACAGCTTCTAGCTTTCTAACGGTACCTTTTAGAATAAAACGGCTTACATGTCCCTATCTTACTTTTTTATTATCTTCCCAAAAACATCAACTTCCGGTTAAACCGGATGTAACTCAAAAGCCGGAAATACAGCACTTCCGGTTTAACCGGAAGTTGATGTTTTTGGAAAGATCATAAAAAAGTAAGATAGGGACATGTAAGCCGTTTTACTCTAAAGCGTACCGTTAGAAAGCTAGAAGCTGTCAAAGTTGAAAAATGTCATTTTTCAAAAGTCGATATCTCGGAAACTATTAGATTTAGACTTATAATGCACTTATTAAAAAATAATTGCTATTTCATGTTAAATCCAAAAATATTCGAAGATATAGGGTGTTTCATTTAAAAAAAGGTAACTTTGCTTCCCTACGGTTTTCTGACTCATCCTGTATACTTATTTTTTTAAAGTTCTAATACACCTTAAAAACCCTAAAACTTTTATCTAAAATATTTTTTGCTAACTGTTATACTTTAAGAAATAATCGACCGTTTCCATACATACCAACGACCCTGTATAAGTAGTTGTCAGAGAACACGAGCAGTGCCAACTATGAAGCACGCGTGCAAAATGCCAAGCTCGCGTAGAGTGGGGGTTTAACAAGAGCCACCAGCTTTGCCACAGGAAAAGTTGGAAACGTCCAAGATGGTCGTGGAGCTAGCTCTGACCGTGCCACTAATCAAAAAAGAAGAACAAGCAAAGTTAACAGAAAAGGTGAAGCTGTATAAATACAAACAAAGTGATTTTAATATATTGATTGCTTTATCCACTTCAAATTCAAAGTAAAAAAAGGGGTGTCAGTTTTTAAACCTAAACTTATCTGTACTAGGGACACGGCTTAGGTGGCTTAGAAGAAAGCTCTATTTCCAATCAAATCTAATTTCAAAATGTATGTAGCTAATGGATGTAAAAAAGATATAGGGAAGAAAAAGAGAGGACGGAGAAAGACCCTAGCAGGAGCTTCTAGAGCCTTAAGGTTTGTATCATGGTGTTCAAACACCGGTATTGAGGTACTCCAAATGTACCTCGCCCCTAGGTCTCGGTGACCTTTAACTTGACTTTAACAATGAATAGATGCAATATGAAAAATCCCACATCCCCAAAAATAATCGCAGCCAAGCAAAGTCAAGGAAGAGGCGATAGAGAATTGGGTCATTAAATCCAATATCCGGAACGGATGATTTCCATAGTCCTCGATACAGAAATACTCTTGCTTATTCGGCTGCTGGAAATCAAGTGCGGTCCAAAAACCGGAAAGTTAAAGTGTCACCCGTCAGAGTGGCACCGAAATACTCAAAGAAAGAAAAACAATTCTTTACCGAGATACAACCATAGAAGAGTAACACAGCATACCGAGATACAAATGTACAGGAGTAATAAGTAAGCATAATACCTTTGCCACCGAAGCACAAAAATATATGACATATTTGTCAACGAAATAGAAATATGGAGGGAGAGTCACTGCATGCATACTTGGTTGCAGGTATTTAAAATAAGTAAAATAAAGCGGAGTTACCTAAATTTAGTTATTGTTCAATATTCATAGCGAAAATTGATTTGTGACCCAACACTGTTATTCAAGCACAAGGTTGTGACATTCCCAAAAAGTCAAAATATTGAAATTTTCTCTTATAGATTCGCTGAAGAAGCAGACTCTTATGTCGTATTCCTCCAGACATGATCTGAGGAAGAGGTAAAGGAAAATTTGGTAGAATTGGATTTACCCCTCAAAAGTAATAAGATAGAAGCGTGCAGATAGTTCTACCATGCCTCTAGTTCTACGTCTTCTGTAAAAAGCAGAAGAAAAATATACCAATTAAGAGATCTTTATCATGTTTGGATTTAGAGCTGATTATTGCACGGTGCGCTAGACAACACGACTGACAACCAATATATTTAGAGATTTTAACAGCTGCATATTAACTGGAGCAATCTTTTTCGACATTTCCGAAGCATTCAACGAGGTCTGGTACGACAGTCTCCCACTTATATTGATAAGGCGAGGCATATCGAACTGGCTAGTTCGAGTTGTCAGGAAGTTCGTGGTGTCAGCTGAAAAGGCTACATCTTTCACAAGAGTATTGCCCCGCAAGGGTCACCTATCGCCCCCATACTGTATAATTATACATCTGATATTCCGCATCATCCTCAAATGGAACTATATCTGTTAGCTGATGACACTTCAATCACCGCCACCTGAAATGCGAGACCACAGTTTGCAAAATTTTTTAGAATATTTTTATTCATTGCCGCTATTTCCATGAAGATACACGGTCAGTGTCAATTCAAATAAAACTGACATTCACCCTGGTGGACCCCAATAATACAAAGCAGCACACAAGACATCTATAGGCTATAGGCTCATATGGTGTTCTAAGGCCCAACTGTATAGGTATGAATTAATCTTAGAGTCAAACCTAAGTTTTACCGTTGAGTTAATACCTGAGTTAACTCAAGGTAAGATATATTGCCAGTTGTATAGGTTTGCGTTAAAAAATAGTCTTTTAGCTAGCTGCTAACTTCAGCATGATAAGCTATCTAAATTTATTTTCAAAGTAAAATTTATTTCTAAGGTATAAATTATTCCAAATGTCCAAGCTTAATTTATTAGGTGTTAAAGTCATATATTTTTTTTATATTTGTTAAAAAAAATTAAAAATTGAAAAGTACAATTTTGTTTATTTTTATTAAACTTTTCCTTAACGAGATTACTATAGTCAGAGCTCTATCGATTCTAAAATACGGTTATAAATTTCAGTTTTGAAGGTAGGATTGGTTCAGATTCAAATTTCTTCAAAATTACGATTTCAGGGTCTCAATGAACAAATATTGTCAGCATTTCAATATTATTTAAGAAAACTATACTCCTAAAAAATATATTTAAAAATACAAATAGTTGCATTATTAAGGAGACCCATTTAATTTAATTGAACATTTTCTTAACAAAAATTTATGCTAAATTTTCAAAATTAATAAATAAGTTTTGTCTTGTTAAAATTCCATTCCCCTGAGGGGGTTCATAGTTATTATTATCCCCAATGTGATTGTCATCCACAATAGGATAATAATCTACTGCTTAAGGATCCTTTATTGCAAAGTTATGTAATATAGCAGTTGCTACAATTATAGCTAAAAGAGTCTCATGTTGCACTTTCATTTCTAGCCCTAAAATCTGAAATCTTCTTTTCAAAATTCCGTATTGTCTTTCTATTATTGGGATTCATTGCATAAAGTTTCAGCTCTTGTAACTGGACTTGCTACTGGGATTATAACATGTTTATCTAGGGTATAGCCAGAGTCGCCTAAAATAAAGCTGTCACCAAACTCGTCATTATTGAGTTAAGCTTTAAATTTGCTGTTGTTATATAACAGTCTCTCGTCATTTGTGGTTAGTTCAGGTTAGTTCAGGTTAGTTCAGGTAGTCAGGTACCGAGCCACTATATTTCTTATACGCTTTGCATCAGATAATGTTTAACGTTTATTGAGAAGTACCCTTTTCTGTTACGAAAGTTTTCACCATCCAGACCACCTAAAAGAATTAATGTGTTTTCTAATTGTCACGAAGGACTTCATGGTAATCTCTATTTATTTATAGTAACAATCTGCCAGGTTTTATAACGATACTTGACCAAGGGGCCAGTAGGGTTAATATCTTTTAAAATAAATACATATTTTTGTACTTCTTGTTGGTATTAAAAAAATATATGTTATCATCACTGACATTATCTAGGCATTTACTTATTGAGTACCTTACAGGTACAAAGTAAATTTAACATATTACAATTTTATCAGAACCACTATTTTGATTTTTGCAATTACCTATTATCAATTACCGGGAGACTGTATTCGAACATGCGTACAGTCTATCGCATCAATAACATTTGGAAAATTGGCAATATCTTGAAAATAATTTTTAATTGCCTCCAGATTTGCAATCCCTGTATGTAATTTGATATAAATATGTGAGATAAACTAGCTATTTGTACTGACGCATATTTTACAATACTGGATGCCATCCCAGGATCGATACCACCAAAGTCTCCAACAACCCTGAATCCAATCAATATTTGAGTTATTAGAAGTAAAGCATCATTTCTAAAATAAAACTTTAAATGTAGCAATTTGGCAATTCTTAAGAATTTATTGAAAATACAGAATAACAATACCTAGTTTCTATTACCATATTAAAATGTTTTTTTTTTAGATGAGCCTCAATTTCCATTCTATAGAGTTTAAAATATCCGTTGTAAAAATGTGATTAAACTTACTGGTCAGTGTTTTTTTTGCAGGTTTATGCCAATCGCTTAAACTATTAATTCAACTGAAGCCTTCGACACACTTAATCTTGAAATAAATTCAGGATCTATCAAGAAATCACATTATCAATACGACACCTAAATATTCGGGGCCTCCGTACGTTTTCTACTATATCAATAATATCTAAATCCTTCATCATCCGAAAGAACATCGTTAGCAATATCAAAAGCAATCATGATACTGTTCTGGTATTCGATTTTACTATAAATAGCCGACAAGTTCGTATGCTATTCAGTCATTCACGGGGGTTCAAGTAAGAAAGATCAAATTAGCTGCAGTCATCATATGACGTCATAACTCGAGATGATGAGTTATTTTCACAAGATTTAATAATTGTAAATACGTAGTTAACGGAAAGTTCCTAAAGCATAATCTGGGACTTTCTTGGGAGTTGTCCAAATCATAGTCGGACCAATAAAATATTTGTTAAAGTTCAGAAGTCGTTTAATTTTGTGTTTTTAAGTTGAATAAATACTTAGGCATAAAAAGTGTTATTAGTCAGATATTATAAAGGGTCAGAATAAGACCAATATAATATACAGAGTTAGGAAAAAGTTTTAAAACAATTTTATTACGTTTTAACAAGACTGTTGTGATTTAGACACATGGCCTTAAATTACGCAGCAGTCTTCGACAGAATGCAAGACGTGTTGCTACCGTCTTCGCCGAGCGGCTTCCTGGAGGCCTGGATCAATGATGCCATGGCCGCATACTCGCCCAATGGACAAGCAGAACTCCAGGAAGTTCGCTACGACTTTTCCGTCAACGTTACGGAGGTGGCGAAGGGCCCAGACCGAGATGCCACATCTGCACCTGGTGTCCAGGACCTGTTAGGGTTCTCTAAACCTCCGTCCGACTGCCGGCCGAGTGGCAAGGAAGTGGCAAGCGACCCAAACCCCGTGGGTGACTCACCGCAGGCAATAACAACTAAGCCTGAAGAAGAGGATCTCTGGTCGTGGTGTGAAGATATACAGCCGTGGGGAATGCTGGGTGAAGCGGAAGAAAAACAAGAATATATTGAATTAGCTGATCGTCAGCGTATGAGAAACTGTAGTGCGCATGCGTCAGAGCTACCTGGGAACGTAGACGTATCGTTGCATTACATGGCGCCCGAGCAGGGACCTGAAGAAGAGCTCGGACGTGAAGGAGAGCTCGGACGCATATCGTTGCATTACATGGCGCCCGAGCGAAAGACCGTTAAAGGCAAGGAAGACTTAAAGCCCTTCGATGCGCCTAGGTCAAAGACCCATGTCAAAGAATTTAAAGAAGTTTTGAAGTTTGAAGAAGTTAAAGGAGTTGAAGAAGTTTTGAAATATGACGTGCCTGAAGTGGTGTCCCATCAAACAGAAGTAGATGCGGAGACAGTCTTGTGGTTGCATAGCAAGTTAGAGAAGGAGACCCCAGGAGATGGGCGGTGGATAACCGCACTCCTAGGGATCGTTGGAACGCAAGCAATGGACCCGGTTGCCAGGGACCTGCGTTTGAGCATCCAGAGAGATGTTAGGGTACCGCTGGTAGACCGTTTTGGAGTTGTGGGGCGTCAGGAGGAAGATGGAGTGGCGGTGTGGTGTCCAAGGAACCACAGGCGAAATATACTCAACTTGGCTCATGGAATACGCCACAATACTAGACAAGGAATGAAGGAGATTATCAAGAAATGGTTATGGTGGCCGACGATAGACAAGGATGTGGACACGCACTTTAGTCAGTGTTTGTGTTGTCAGCATTTCAAGGAGGATGACCTGTGCCACGGAATGTTAAAACCGTGGGGCACAGTTATAATTACGATTATTGAAGATCTACCCAGGACTAGACATAGCAGATTTACAGCACTATACTGTGCTATTGATGTATTCAGTGGATTTATAGAAGCGAGACCACATAGAAGTATTCACCCAGCTTCGATAATAGAATTTATACAAGCCGAAGTGATTAGCAGATGGGGAACACCCACTTTGTTGATGCTAGCGCCAGATGTGGCCAAGTATAGAGAGAAGATAGCCCATGCAACCAACATAACAACGGTTGGCACGGCAGAGAAATCCGTAATGTCCACGATGATACCATTTGAGAAAATGAAGACCAGACTTTTAGCGTTGACCAGAGACGAATGGCCTCTACAGTTGCAGTCCTTGCTGAACCAAGCCAGGAGCTGCAGAGATGCTTTTAACGGAGCCACAGCCAGAGAGATGGTGATGAACACCAAGACGATCCTCCAGACCCGAACGTTCTAAAGCGTAGCATAGAGTAGAAATGGAGCTACGGCCAGAGGGATGGCGATCAACACCAGGACAATCCTCGAAGAAACAGATGAAGACAAGTGTATATATTAGTTAGGTAAATTGTAACTGTAAATATTTTGTTGTTGTTGTTTATTCGACAACAGCTAAATTGATCTCTAAAGGGGGGTGGTGTTCTGGTATTCGATTTTACTATAAATAGCCGACAAGTTCGTATGCTATTCAGTCATTCACGGGGGTTCAAGTAAGAAAGATCAAATTAGCTGCAGTCATCATATGACGTCATAACTCGAGATGATGAGTTATTTTCACAAGATTTAATAATTGTAAATACGTAGTTAACGGAAAGTTCCTAAAGCATAATCTGGGACTTTCTTGGGAGTTGTCCAAATCATAGTCGGACCAATAAAATATTTGTTAAAGTTCAGAAGTCGTTTAATTTTGTGTTTTTAAGTTGAATAAATACTTAGGCATAAAAAGTGTTATTAGTCAGATATTATAAAGGGTCAGAATAAGACCAATATAATATACAGAGTTAGGAAAAAGTTTTAAAACAATTTTATTACGTTTTAACAAGACTGTTGTGATTTAGACACATGGCCTTAAATTACACAGCAGTCTTCGACAGAATGCAAGACGTGTTGCTACCGTCTTCGCCGAGCGGCTTCCTGGAGGCCTGGATCAATGATGCCATGGCCGCATACTCGCCCAATGGACAAGCAGAACTCCAGGAAGTTCGCTACGACTTTTCCGTCAACGTTACGGAGGTGGCGAAGGGCCCAGACCGAGATGCCACATCTGCACCTGGTGTCCAGGACCTGTTAGGGTTCTCTAAACCTCCGTCCGACTGCCGGCCGAGTGGCAAGGAAGTGGCAAGCGACCCAAACCCCGTGGGTGACTCACCGCAGGCAATAACAACTAAGCCTGAAGAAGAGGATCTCTGGTCGTGGTGTGAAGATATACAGCCGTGGGGAATGCTGGGTGAAGCGGAAGAAAAACAAGAATATATTGAATTAGCTGATCGTCAGCGTATGAGAAACTGTAGTGCGCATGCGTCAGAGCTACCTGGGAACGTAGACGTATCGTTGCATTACAATACCTACTACAAAACACTAAAACAAACCTGCTGCAACCTATTACTTTATAAAACAATTCAGACAATACGTTAGATTGAAAGATAATAACAATGACAATGAAATAAGAAAAATGTCAACATAAGCCATTTTTATCTATTATAATCTTAGGATCGGAGGTAACCTCTGGTTATACAATGCATTTTACTACTAACCCCTGGATTAATCTCCACTTTTAACTAAATTCCAACCTATACACTTGGGCCTAGCGGCCTAGCGAAGATCTACTTCGATTAACACCACGTGGACCAAAGAAGTATGAAGCGTAGTACGTATTTGAAAACCAAAAATGTGTACCAAAAACAAGGAAAAATCCCCAAAGAAAAAAAAATAACAAAAAGAAAACCTAAAATCGAAAAAGCGAATTAGATATCTGATTTGATTAATTTTAATATGTATTCTACCTCATTGGCTGTCCAATTTTACCATTATTAAAATTGCAAAACGAAAATTGAAGTCTTCAAAAAAAAACAATTAAGGGGACGAAAGAAAATAAAGAAGAAGAAGTTCTATTGCCACAGGAAGTACCAAAAAAGTTTGGGCGGTAAACCTTTTCAAATCAAAGGGGGTTTCATAAAACACGTCGACTTCATACTTAATGGGTGATCTCAAGTAAAGTGACAACTCATTTTTGCCTAAAGAAGGTTAAGATTATAGACAAAAGAGATGCGCTTATGGTTAAGATCAAAGATAGCTGTTTCTTAACTGTCATGTCACAAATAGGTAAAATAATGAATGGTTTCGCTAAAACGATAAAACCAAGCGAACATAATAATATGTAGAAAATTATTAACAGTTTCCCCTGCATAATATGCAATTTTTAAAATAAAAATAAAGGCATGTCATTTTAGCAAACCATGAAAAGTACATTATTATCAATGCCTCAGAATGAACTAATCAAGCTTCGAATAGAACAACTGAAATATATGCGCTATGAGATAATCGAACTACTGGCCTGTCATCATAAATGAACATACCCCCAAATTTTAACAACTGAAAATTTTTAATATTCAGATATTATCTGCTTCATTTGATTTAATTTAAAATAAAAGGAATTTGACTGAAGAATGTACCAGAAAACATAATATTCATGATATAAATGAACATTTACACTAAAGAACTAAACTTAAAATCCACAGATTACACAGAAGGGTAAAGTATGCAAGTTTCTTACATAAAACCATGGAGTATTATATTTATAACTACAGTGATGGGCTAAAATATGGAACAAATTCATTTAAAAATCAGGTATTAATTTTTTGAAAAAACGCTCGGACACGTCGATTATAATTTTTTCTTCCCAATTTTTTGCCTCAAAAAGAAATTGTACAGGGTGTGTCAAAAAGTAGATGTAGCAAAAATTTTTTGTATTTTAAATAGAACCCTATTTTTTTCAGTCGAATTTTGAATTCCACGTCAAATTCTGCGCATAATTCATGTAACATATCTTATCCGTATCTCTAACGGTTTTAGAGAAAAATTACATCATAAAACGAAAATTATTTTATTAAGTGTTGAAAATGTCAACCACTAACTTCTCGACAATATGCCAATCTACATAAAAACCCTTCTAAAACATTATTTACAGTATTTTCATTAATTTGCCTAATTTCATAACTAATTTTAAATTTTAAGTCTTCCAAATTTTGTGGTTTATCCTAATACACTTTTGATTTCAAATAACCCCAAAGAAAGAAATCCATTGGTGTAAGATCGGGAGATCTTGCAGGCCATTCTATGGGTCCTCTTCTACCTATCCATCGTTCGGGAAATACAGTATTCAAATACTCTCGTACTTGTCGAGCAAAATGAGGCGGAGCACTATCCTGCTGAAACCAAATAGACGCTTCTGGTAGATTAGGCTAATTCGGATTTGGAAAATCCGCTGCTAGTGTGGGAATTAATTTATTTTGAAGAAATTGTAAATACCGGTCCCATGTAAGATTTCCATCGAAGAAAAAGGTCCAATAATTCTATCATTTAATATCCCTGCTCAAACATTTACTTTTTGTGGATTTTTCGTGTGTTGTTCTCTCATACAACAGGAATTATTTCTGCTCCAATACCGAAAATTTTGTCTGTTTACCGAACCATTCAAACAAAACGTGGATTCATCGCTAAAAAGTATGTTGCGATGGAAAAATAGATTTAAGTTGCAAATTTCCATCATAGTTTCACAAAACTGTAGTCGGCGGTCGGGATCATCTTCGTTTAGCTCGTGCAGCAACCTAATTTTGTACGGATGGTACTTTTCTTGTTTCAATACCCGCAAAACAGATCGTCGGCTCACATCATTATAAAGGAAAGAAAAATCCAAAATTCTTCACAAATATTTAATATTTCGCTCTACGCGTTTCGGTTTCTTAAACTATTTTCAAGAGCTGTCTAAATAGTTTATTTATATAATAATCTCAATTATAATTCAAAATTATTTGGTGTTACTTACATAATATAAACACAAACTTTACATCAAGGACACAAACAAGCTCACAATTGCGAGCACAGGTCAACTAACTATATCGAGAAGTTCCCTGGTCATCCGAATATAAATTAAAAAGAATGCTAACCTCTGTGCTCTGTACTGAAACCTCTGCATTACAAGCTTATCGCCCTTAATATCGATACTGCATTTTTGCCAATCAGCTGCTCAACAATTCCCACCTGCTGCGAGGTACTATAGGAATGTACGCCGTTGGATCTCGAAAATACTGCTCCACGTCAGATGCAACAAACCAAATTCAAGTGTGGTCTTTTTGGTACAATAATCAAAGCAGTAACCCAAAGGACGCGAATTACGCACATCTTATGTTTGCAACGGGCACTTAGTGTTTTTTTTTCTATTCAGTGCAATATATTATGTCTTTTTTTAAGATGGTACTCTTCAGCGATGCTATGATGGGTGCCGATAACTAAGCAAAATTACCCAAAAAGAAAGTGAACAATTAGAAAAACTTCAATTAATTAAATAAAAAAAAAACTCAGTAAAAAGTAGATTTCATTTAGTAATTAGACAAGTGAATGCCCGAGAGCACCGGCAGAACCAACTATGGAGCACGCTTGTAAATTGTCCTAGCTCGCGTAGAGGGGTTTAACGACCGCCACCAGCTTTGCTACAGGAAAAGCCGGAAATCTCCAAGATGGTCATGGAGCTAGCTCTGTCCGTGTGACCCAATACCACGCAAACAAAACGAAAAAAGTAAGAGAAGTATAAACAGAAAAGGTGGAGCTGTATAAATTAAAACGCAGTTATTTTCAAAATCAATTTTTTATTCAAAAAGATGGAAAAAATGTTAATGAGGTTAGTACTTAACCTAAGCTTAGCTGTAATTATTGAAGGGACTCCTCTAAAGACGAAAAAGGCAGGCTAAAAAAATGGTTCAGAAGAAAATTTTTAACGACTGTTAAGAAAAAAGTGTCCAAAGGAAGACATGACTCAAGAGAATGATTAAAAAGATTTAACAGGATCTAACAAGCCTAAGCTGATAGCTTACTATTAAAATTACACCTAGTTCATTACCCTTCATGAAGCAATATTATAGCCATACACGACCTTACAAAGAAAAACTAAGGTGGCAATCAAGAGCAAAAGTCACATTAAATTAATTAAATCCATATAAATAAACAAGTCATTAATTGAATCGAAATAAAGGCAATGAGCCAAAAAGGATAGGAACTAAAAAAAAGTGCTACTTAGGCTAAAAACCAAAATTAAGAAAAACAAATCAACAACGTTAAACAATGTAAAATGTAAATAAATAAAATGTTAAAAGTTAATTTACAATTTCAGGTTCAAAAAGAAAATTAAATAAGTGTTTCAAGTTAAGTATCAAAAGAATAATGAATTAAATATAGCAGGTTAATCAAATTCTCGAATTCAATATCGCTTAAGTGAAATGAATACTTAAGTTAATCAACTAATCAACAGGTACGCCAGTGTACTAGAGTTACATACTTACAAAAAAAATTTAACTACATACACCAATAAAATAAATACAATTTAGCATCAGCGAAGGCAGGATATATTTACCAATATAAAAAACGAAATAAAAGTCAGATTTAAGGACATAGAATAATGCCACTCACTTAAAAAGATACAATCCGGCAATAGCGCTATTATATATAAAAAAAGTTTAACAACAATAAAGAATGCCGAGCAGCATACTCGAATTAAGAAAAATGTTAAAAGAATAAATCAGAAATGTACATAATAAGAGCTAGCACCAAATTGTACCAAAGTAAAGGCTGTACTAGTGTTTAAAAGCTGTCTAAATAGTTTATTTATATAATAATCTCAATTATAATTCAAAATTATTTGGTGTTACTTACATAATATAAACACAAACTTTACATCAAGGACACAAACAAGCTCACAATTGCGAGCACAGGTTAACTAACTATATAAAATTGATCAACGGGATAAAACCCAAAAAAACATTTAAAAATAAAACACTTAAAAACTTACAAATCGGTGAACAATTTACGTAGCTTATTCTCGAGAGTAAAGGATTCAATTAACGTGTTTGACAAGAGTGGGGTGTATTTGTTGTCCTGTAACTCTTGCACAGCTAAATATGCTGGTCAGACAGGACGTAGTTTTAATATTAGAATAAAAGAACATTTAAACTCTCAGAAATCGCCTAATGACAGAAGATCAGCTTTTGGCCTACATTTGAGAGAGAATTTACATAGTTTTAATACTAAAGACAACTTTAAAATGCTACATAATGCGAATAAAGACCATAAGCTGAATTTTTTAGAAACTATAGAAATAGCCAAATTAGAGATAAATAATCAAATTGAGTGTTTGAACGATCCTGTCAAGGCCCACTATAGGGAGGCAGCGAGAATTGTGAACGAGTTTAAGTAGTGAATGTTTGTTTAAATAATAGAACCTCTCTTCGTGCAATCTAGATGTCGGTCTGGTTCGGTATATTTTGTATTATTTTTTAAGTGTTTTATTTTTAAATGTTTTTTTGGGTTTTATCCCGTTGATCAATTTTATATAGTTAGTTAACCTGTGCTCGCCATTGTGAGCTTGTTTGTGTCCTTGATGTAAAGTTTGTGTTTATATTATGTAAGTAACATCAAATAATTTTGAATTGAAATTGAGATTATTATATAAATGAACTTTTTAGACAGCTCTTGAAAATGGTTTAAGAAACCGAAACGCGTAGAGCGAAATATTAAATATTTGTGAAGAATTTTGGATTTTTCTTTCCTGTTTAACTTAGAAGAAAGTTAAAACAATTTCTACTTCCAAGACGCTACTTGTTTCTAAATGTTTTTGATTGAATGTCATTATCGTCCCAATTTATAAAAGGGGCGATAAATCTGAAGCAAGTAATTACAGACAAATTAGCCTAACCTCAGTAAATGCGTGAAGTAAATAATTTATCGGGAAATCACAAAATTCCTGTTTAGCATAAAAAATAATGTTCTACGCTCATGTGGAAATGGATTTCTGCCGAAGTCAACAACAAATATTTTAAATGCCTTAACCGCTGAACAAAATTGATAGATAGTATCAGTCCGTGGACATCATTTATCTTTACTTCAAACGTATATTCGATCAAGTTTTACATCGGCGTTTACTGCCAATGCCGTATCTTGGCATTAGAGGCAAACTTCTATCTGCCTGTTTTCATAAAAGGGTGTATTATGTAAGGATCGAGAAGTTCCCTGGTCATCCGAATATAAATTAAAAAGAATGCTAACCTCTGTGCTCTGTACTGAAACCTCTGCATTACAAGCTTATCGCCCTTAATATCGATACTGCATTTTTGCCAATCAGCTGCTCAACAATTCCCACCTGCTGCGAGGTACTACAAGAATGTACGCCGTTGAATCTCGAAAATACTGCTCCACGTCAGATGCAACAAACCAAATTCGAGTGTGGTCTTTTTGGTACAATAATCAAAGCAGTAACCCAAAGGACGCGAATTACGCACATCTTATGTTTGCAACGGGCACTTAGTGTTGTTTTTTCTATTCAGTGCAATATATTATGTCTTTTTTTAAGATGGTACTCTTCAGCGATGCTATGATGGGTGCCGCTAACTAAGCAAAATTACCCAAAAAGAAAGTGAACAATTAGAAAAACTTCAATTAATTAAATAAAAAAAAAACTCAGTAAAAAGTAGATTTCATTTAGTAATTAGACAAGTGAATGCCCGAGAGCACCGGCAGAACCAACTATGGAGCACGCTTGTAAATTGTCCTAGCTCGCGTAGAGGGGTTTAACGACCACCACCAGCTTTGCTACAGGAAAAGCCGGAAATCTCCAAGATGGTCATGGAGCTAGCTCTGTCCGTGTGACCCAATACCACGCAAACAAAACGAAAAAAGTAAGAGAAGTATAAACAGAAAAGGTGGAGCTGTATAAATTAAAACGCAGTTATTTTCAAAATCAATTTTTTATTCAAAAAGATGGAAAAAATGTTAATGAGGTTAGTACTTAACCTAAGCTTAGCTGTAATTATTGAAGGGACTCCTCTAAAGACGAAAAAGACAGGCTAAAAAAATGGTTCAGAAGAAAATTTTTAACGACTGTTAAGAAAAAAGTGTCCAAAGGAAGACATGACTCAAGAGAATGACTAAAAAGATTTAACAGGATCTAACAAGCCTAAGCTGATAGCTTACTATTAAAATTACACCTAGTTCATTACCCTTCATGAAGCAATATTATAGCCATACACGACCTTACAAAGAAAAACTAAGGTGGCAATCAAGAGCAAAAGTCACATTAAATTAATTAAATCCATATAAATAAACAAGTCATTAATTGAATCGAAATAAAGGCAATGAGCCAAAAAGGAAAGGAACTAAAAAAAAGTGCTACTTAGGCTAAAAACCAAAATTAAGAAAAACAAATCAACAACGTTAAACAATGTAAAATGTAAATAAATAAAATGTTAAAAGTTAATTTACAATTTCAGGTTCAAAAAGAAAATTAAATAAGTGTTTCAAGTTGAGTATCAAAAGAATAATGAATTAAATATAGCAGGTTAATCAAATTCTCGAATTCAATATCGCTTAAGTGAAATGATTACTTAAGTTAATCAACTAATCAACAGGTACGCCAGTGTACTAGAGTTACATACTTACAAAAAAAATTTAACTACATACACCAATAAAATAAATACAATTTAGCATCAGCGAAGGCAGGATATATTTACCAATATAAAAAACGAAATAAAAGTCAGATTTAAGGACATAGAATAATGCCACTCACTTAAAAAGATACAATCCGGCAATAGCGCTATTATATATAAAAAAAGTTTAACAACAATAAAGAATGCCGAGCAGCATACTCGAATTAAGAAAAATGTTAAAAGAATAAATCAGAAATGTACATAATAAGAGCTAGCACTAAATTGTACCAAAGTAAAGGCTGTACTAGTGTTTAAAAGCTTCAGCTGAAATGATTGTACAGTAGAGTAGCTTCAAATCTTTATAATTACAATTAGAACAAAGCCTTGTTATTATTTAAAATAATAGAAATGATTTGTTAGATCGCACTATCTTACATTATGGGCAGCCGATTTTAAGACTAAGGCAAACAAGTAAATTATTTAATAAAGGAAACCAGCTGCGCAAAACTAAGTTACCTCAGCTTTTTAATTATTTAACACAAGTAACAGCATTCATTCAAGTCTGGATACCGATAAAATATGATGAACTTGATTTTATAGTGGCTATATAGCAATAGCAAGAAAGACAAGAAGCCATCATTATTCAAAAGCAGGCCATCATACAGTATTGACAGACCTAAGATAAAGGAAATGCGCAGAACTTATATCTCAGCGTTATGCAACAAAATAATTAAATGCTTAAAAGTAACAAGTAATTGTCAACACTATATGACGCTAAACTGTTCAAGCAAGTTATGCAACTCAATAAAAAGGCAATGGTTTTATGTGAAAGAAAATGCTATAGGTCTTTAATTAATTAATGAATTATTTGCAAAGTGTCCGGGAAACTATGGGAAACCTTTACAACTTAATTTTTAACACCCTGTGTGATTAAGACATACAAAAAAAATCTGGGTAGCCTACTCCTTAGACTAAAAAAAAGGTACTCTTTTATATTGTCGATAAAGTGAACCGGTGGCGAGAAAAAGAATAATAAACCAATAGTTGTAGAAGACCTATGTTCGCAAAAAATATGCGTTTTATTTATTTACCGGCACCAAAGAAACGTATTGTTGTTGCAAACGTTACTATGGTACGAAATAAATAAAACTTATTCAAGAAAACCGATTTCCAGCGGCGCTCTTCAAAAGCACATATCTCCGTAGGGAGGGCCTATTAAAAAAATTGTATAGGCACTTGTCATCTTATTTTTTCATGTTATATCTGAATCTGAGAAATTTCGCACATTTTCGCTGACACCCTATATATTAAGTCACCAGGTAGTGCATCAATTGTTCTGTCATGCATCACTAGACCCTAAGTAAAAACTTGTGCTATATAAAAACAAAATAAATGAAACTAATTAATGAAGCAAGCTGGACACAGAAGTGAAACCCCGTTAATACGCAATAAAAATTGAAAAAACACCACTGGAGCTCTAAATACTCTTAAGTTAATTAATTAAAAATTTCATGGTCATGAGTGATCAATGATTTATCAGATTTCAATCACATATCACATGAAATTAATATTAAACAGTAGAGAGAGATAGGATATTCTTTATTTAAAAGTGCTTTCTTGTCTCAAAGTTAATTTAAGCAGACTGAAGCAGGCTCAATACACCAGTAACGTTCATGCATTAAACAAACAAAATGGGGTTTACCTAACATAGGTGGCTAGTTGCTTAGTAAAAGTAATTGAAAACTAAGAAATGCTATTGAAATTCAGCTTATGACGCTTTAAGCTCTCGGCCTTAAGTTAGGCAGTGAAAAAACAATAATCTACCCGGGAAAAGCATAGTTTATGAGTTCAGTTATGAGTGTTGCATGAAAAATTGAAATAAAACGATTAAATTCACCTATTAGGAACTTCAAGGGCTCAATGGTTTGATATGGGGATTAACAGTCAGTGATGCCAAAATGTTCTGACCCCTAGGTCTCGGTGAGCGTAACGACTTTAGGAGAAAGCTGACGCGATGATAATGAAACATAGTAGCATGATATGCAAAAACTTACCTCCAACAATAAATTAATGAAACAAAAAGTCCCACCTAGGTGGTTTCTCTGTCTTCCAATGAACAGAAACGCAGATACGCCAAAAATGACAGTCAAGCAAAGACAAGGGAGGTGGACAAAGAATCCGGCTTTAAAACCCAATACCCGGTAAAGATGACCTCTATAGTCTTGGATTTAAAACGATCTATTACTTACTCTGCTAGTGGAACTCAATCACTTTTAAATCGCCACATATCGTCCATGTGTGATCTAAGAAATAAATTGTGTTCAAGATCAGAAGATCTTTATAGCATTCTTTCAAATGGACTGAATGTCCAACGAACACCAAAGCATACCCATTGCCGTTGTGTAAATGAGCTGCTTTTAGGCTTTTTGTAGACGAATCAATAAAAAGTCGCCATTGTTTTGGCCTATACTCTATTCTAAAATTTGCCATAACTCCAGGAACATCACTATAATAAACCAGGTCACCTTCTTGAAAGAAAAAAAAGGCACACATTTTTTTTCTCTACTTCGATACCAATAAAAGGAAGCACCCGGAGCGAACAATTTTTTTTCTTTTAATCTAGATCCTTAAAGCTTTTGGAAGTCTCTAACCAATTCATTTAGTGCAGGTTGAGTGAAAGAAGTCGGTTCGCTCGTACCAGGGTTGTAACAATCACCGTCATCATCACTATCACACGGGGAGGACTTGGCTCAGGGCCATCTTATATATCATCCAGAGTATTTGGAGGAGAAGATATTGGTACTTTGGGTTTATGAGGAAAAGGGCGAATGCCACAAGGAGTGTCAGAATAAGAAATCTCCTATTTATTTTTTAAATTAAAACCTTGCACATTACAAGAACAAAAATAGCAGTCGTCGCCTTGATTTTTAGGCTCTCTCCAAACCATTGGTATTTTAAAATGGAAGGACTGTTTTTTTACCCTGAAACCACTGTTTTAGTTCTTCGACACAGACGGAACAAACTCTCTGCGGGGGTCGAGGCTTATCTGTAAAAATGTAGCTACTACATTGCAAAAGCCGTATTACTTTTTCACATCAATTTTTGAAAGTATTTGTTAGTAGGTTTTTTAACTTATCTCACAAAAAAAAAATATTTCCTTCTTGCTGGAAAACTAATAATGACCACCAGTATAGATTCCGTAAGTCTAGATCAACAGAGGACCTTCTCGCTTATGCTACTCACGTTTGAAATAGCGCAATAAAACATTATGGGGAGTCCCGGGCGGTAGCACTGGACATTTCTAGAGCTTTCAACCGAGTATGGCATGAGAGGCTCCTAACTAAAGTGAGAGCATGAGAAGTACCGTTTTAATATTGCTCATGGCTGTCAAGCTTTCTCAAAGACCGTTCTCTGCGATTGGCGGTGGACGGATTTATTTCAGATACATTTAACATCAACGCCGGAGTCCCTTAAGGTTCTATATTGTAGCTTACCCTCTATTTACTATACACTAACAATCTTTTGGAAAAAACTAAAAATGCCATATTTAGCTTTGCTGATGACAGCACACTTGTTTCATCCATTACTTTGCATGCTCGGACATCGGCTGCCAACGCACATCTATACAGGAAGCAATAGGTCTCAAATCTCAACAAGGGTCTGGAAGGAATTCTGTCTTGTGGTGACCGTAATCAAGTAGAATTTAACGCTAAAAAACCCAGGCGGCAGTTTTTTCTAAAAAAGTTAATGTTGAAGAACCGGATATAGTCATGGCGGAACACTCGATTCCCTTTTCTTCATCAATTCATTTACTGGGCGTCAATTTCGATAGTAATGTGTCTTGGCATAGTCCCGTTGCGACGATTGCTAAGGCAACCTCGCAGAAGCTTATACTACTTTCCCGAACTAAGAACCTCTATGCACCCCAACAACTTTTGATTCTCTATAAAGCCCAAATTCGACCATCGCTGGAGTACTGTTCGCATACTTGGGGCTCTGCTCCTAAGCATACCCTGACGTTGCTAAATTCCATTCAAAGAAGGGCCATTCGGTTGATCGGTGACCATGGTTTGACAAACAATCTGGAAAGCAAACATCAAAGGCAGGTTGGCGACTTGAGTCTGTTTTACAAATATTCTCATGGTTAATGCTCAACTGAGGTTGCCTGCTTGATTCCACCGAGTTTGGCGCATGGTAGAAATACACGACGAGCCAATGCAGTCCACCCTCACGTGGTTCAGCTTAGTGTCCCTCAAACGACACTGTTTAAGAATTCTTTCATCTAGAGAACGTCATCACTCTGCAATGGCCTCCCTGCGGCCGTGTACCCTAACGAGTATAAACTCCAAAGATTCAAGACTAAACGTAAGTCGTTTCCTGTGCACACGCGTCGCTCGCAGACTACCATAAAGGGTTAAATCCCACAGTGCTGTGCCTTGTCATTCAAATAAAAATAAATGAATAAAAAATTCACATTCCTAAAGAAAGTTGACGATCCCCAAAAATGAATATCCTCTTGTAATCCAAGACTAAGACTATTTCTCTGGTAATGCACTTTTGCACATAAGTTCTATAAACGAGGTATAATTGAGCTGAGATTAGAACTTAAAACGTTAGAAATTTAATTACAAAAAACCCCAGCAATTTGTCTATGTGTGCTAGCATATCGGTGGTTGTATCTTAAGATCCCATCGCACCAATTAATGGGAAATTACATTTTAAAACTCATCAGGTGGCCCCAGTAATAACTAAGGCATTTCTTGAAGATTGCAACATAGATTATATACATTCAGTTTATAATGAAGAAAATATATTTGGTGCAAGAAAACATGCCCATTAAGCATTTAAAAAAATTAATTTATTATGAAGTATAAAAATTTTGATAAATTATTTAGTATCGGGTAATTTCAAGCACATCTAATTCTTGTTATCAAACCCTTTATCGCGATTAATACAACGACTGCCCATCTCTTGAATTTAAATTTAGAGAAAGCAATAAACGAGAACTTTATGTCTATTTGTAATGTGTGCAATCATCTGATATTTTGCCTTATAAGAGAAAAGTTTCATGGAATTGACATGAAAGAAAATATAAAGATCATAACTGTGCGTGGTGTGGATTAGATTTGGGTTATATAAAGCGGCAAATTTGCTAACTTTTGAATTAACTTTTCTCACGCTAAATCAATAGAGCAGCGCGGGAATCTATTTTAGCAAAGTTTTGACGGTATGGAATTCATAGCGAGACTAAGATATTTTTACAAAACTGATAAACTAAGTGGGCTGGAGCGGAACTAAGGCAAGTATCTAAGGGGGGTTAGCGGAGGATAGACAGTGAATGAATAGTGTGACATTTACAGAAGCCTTATTATATTTTTATGTTTTCTCTGTTTAAAAACTTTATTTGGTTTATTCTACAAATTATCAAAATGTCATATGCCTTTATTCCGACTTCACCGCCTTCTTGAGAACTGCTCAAATTTCTCCTTTAAGGGGGTCACAATACCATTGATCTTTTTGTGTGTGACAATGCATGTAACTCATGAGGTAATAAGCTTAAACTTAATTTAATAAATTGATATCTTTGGGATTTAATTAATTCAATTTAATTGCTTGTATAAATATTTAATTGCAAAATAAAATTTTAAAAAACCAAAATATTCAACAGTTTAATTTTTAATTCGACCATTTAGTTAATTAAGAAATCTGTCAATTTGATACTTTGATCTATCAGAAATAAGAAGAATCCTATCTGTGTTTTTAGTTTTTATTTTATGTTAAAAAATAGATAATTTTTAATCAGACTGAAAAGTTTTACGGGATTTAAACGCGTCCCAGAAGTATAACTTTTTGGCAGCATTTATTTCATGGTCGCTTATGTAGACAAATTCATTATAAAATTAGCTTACAAGAGTGGCAGACTTAATTTGCTTTTTTTACTCTTTTACCCATAAAACAAAAGAAAAGTCACTGAGAGAAAACTCCATTAACCGTAAGAGGAAATCTAATAACCGTAATAAGAAATCTGCGTTAAATAAGTGCCGAAAAAACAACTCTGGTATGGTTACTCAAATCATTTTTTTGAAATTATCTTTTAGTTGTTACAAGGTGACTTTTTATCGTTGTATAACGACAGGGCACGTTTCGTAGTAATCCGTATTTAAATTTTATTTGCTTTTTATTCCCAAAATGGTTTTTTAATACTAAATAATATATTTTTACAAATAATAGCCATCTGGGCTACTACTAAATATTGATTTTTGGGTACCTTTGCCATTCTTTAATGATTTATTACTTTTAGTACTGATGATGCGTAAAACGAAAAAAAATAGCTGTAGCTTTACAGCTATTTGTTTGATAAAATTATAAAGAAAATGCAAGTAAACTACACTTTACGTAAAAAAATAATATATTATCATGCAATTTTATGAAATATTCAGTAAAAACAACAATGGCATTTAAACGTGATAAAAATAATATATTTGTAATCTACTAATCTATATTTCGAGTGTAACCTAACTTATTAGAGCAGCAAACTTAATGTAAATGAAATAAGAAGTAACAGTACCTGTTAACTGTATAGGCGTTGATTAAAAAAGTTAATTAGGTTATCAGGCTGATCTATACCCATATCGGGATATCCTGGTTGTGTCACTTGGAAAGCTGCAGGATGTTGTAGGGCAGTCAGGCGAATCTCGAGGAGTCTTGAAATCAAAAAACTTCTGGCCCTGACGAGATTCCAGTGATCGTAATTAAGACATGCGCTGATGAATAGACACCGGTATTTTGTAGGCTTCTTAACTTATCTTAAAAAAATAGCAATATTTCCTTCTTGCTGGAAAACTGCGCTAGTCCAGTCCATACCCAAAAAGGCAAGAAGACCTTGCCAAACACCTATCGTCCAGTCGCATTGCTTTCGGTTATATTAAAAGTTATTGAGACGGCTATCAACGAAAAATTAATAAAATATTATATAAAAATAAGTACCTGGAAGGCTTCAACATTATTAGTGACCGCCAGTATGGATTCCGTAAGTCTAGATCAACAGGAGACCTTCTTGCTTATGTTACTCACGTTTTGAATAACGCAATTCAATTGAACATCATGGGGAGTCCCGGGCGGTAGCACTGGACATTTCCAAGGCCTTTCACCGAGAATCGCATGAGGAGTTCCTAACTAAAGTGAGAGCATACGGAATGCCGGTTTAATTTTGTTCATGGCTGTCGAGCTTTCTTAAAGACCGTTATCTGCAAGTGGCGATGGACGGATTTCTTTCAGACACATTTAACATCAACGCCGGAGTACCTCCAGGTTCAATATTGTCGCCCACCCTCTTTTTACTATACATTAACGATCGTTTGAAAAAAACTAAAAATCCTATATAAAGCTTCTCTGATGAGAGCACACTTGTTTCATCTTCTACTTTGGATGCTGGAACATCGGCTGCCAATGCACATCTCTATAGGCAGCAAGTAGTCTCACATTTCAACAAAGACCTGGAAGAAATTCTGTCTTGGGGTGACAGTAACCAAGTAGAATTTAACGCTAAAAAAATCCAGGCTGCAGTTTTCTCTAAAAAAGTTAATGCCGAAGAACCGGATATAGTCATGGCGGGACACTGGATTCCCTTGGCTTCATCAATTCATTTATTGGGCGTCAATTTGGATGGTCATTTGTCTTGGCATAGTCACGTTGCGGTCATTGCTAAGGCTGCCTCGCAGAAGCTTGGAGTACTTTTTCAAACTAAGAACATCTATACACCCCAACAACTTTTGATGCTCTATGAAGCCCAAATTCGACCATCGCTGGAGAACTGTTCGCACGTTTGGGGCTGTGCTCCTAAACATACCCTGAAATTGCCAGATTCTATTTAAAGAAGAGCCATTCGCTTGATCGGTGACCATGATGCGACAAACAAACTGGAAAGCCTTGAACATCGAAAAAAAAAGGTTCCTCAATTTGATAATCCTTGCGCTGGAATTCCATTTCTATTTGTAGTTGTTGTCCACCATTTACCTTCTTTTTTGGTATAGAAGAAATGCTAATCCACACTCGGCTCTGGTTCTATTACTTGTTCCAGGCAAATGACCTACCCCCTAAATCATATCTGATACATCGGATAAACTCATGTTCTGATACACATCGGAGAAACCTACGTTCTCGGGCCTAGGCCCTGTGAAGTTGCCGTTATTCCTATTCTTGTGAAGAAATAGTCTCGTCTCCTGAGGTTACATTTGATCCATAGATTTATGTTTTTAAATTACTCGCTTGATCCATTGTGCCACTTTCCTGGTTGCATTCCATTTCTCTTGCCACTCCTTTCTTCTTGGCTTTTCGTCTAGCTTCTTCATGGCCATCCCTTCCGCCTTCTAATATTCTGGCTCTTTCTTCATAATGTGTTTCGGTACTATTTCGGTAATCACCAGTATGGCTTCTGCTAACATTATTCTGTATGCGCTGACGACCCTTAATAGACCATTTCTTTGTATGATTTTCGGCAATATTTTGTACTTTTGTATTCTGATCCTCCTAATCTCGACAATGAGACCCAATAGTTGAATCGATTCCACTACTTCCCCCAGAACCTTTCTCTTCAAGCTGCTTAGGCCCTAGAGGGGATCTCGGAGGTTGAAATAAAATGTGGAGCTAAACGACAATATACCCTTATATTTAAATACCTTATATGTATGACATTGCCATGTAGCCCCGAGAAAACCTAGCATGTTCCCTAGGGGCCTTAGGGGGGCGCACTTGAACCCAAAGCGATTATTTTGAGGAAGCGAGGGTAAGGGAAGGAGACTTTGTCGGAAAGACGAAAGTGCCTTGTCCACCCAATGTTTCAGTATTTATACACAAAAAGTGCTAATTATTATTTAAATGAACTTGACATTGGGTGGCACAGTGGTTCGAGAACTCAGTGCACAATGGTCTAGAGGAGTGAAAAAATAGTTGTAGTGTGGGTGCCGTCATATTATTGATATGTCCCCCGCCAATAAGTATTGGTCTTAAACACTTAGAACATGTCAGACCTTCTTTACATTAGTTTACGATTTATATTTGTCCCATAATTATCTATTTATTTTTCTTTCTTTTGTTTCTTTGCTTCTATATTTGCTTTTCATCCCGTTCCACCAGTTTGCTTGACTTTGCGCCGGCCCTATCTGTTATTATTAATATCGTCTCCGGCTACTAGCATTGCTCTTGATACTGCCTAGTATGCTAAGTGCCTCGTTCCTTTACCTGAGATTGGTATTACCGGTTGCTCTATTGTCTTCTTGCCAACTGATGGACACAGGGATGTTACACGGAACAAAGAGAAAAAATTATGCAGCATCTCATCTTTATCATTTTATGCCTAGTCGTTTTTTACACCAATAATTCATGTTACAACTTACCACAATAATAAAAAAAAATGTAAAATTCAACATAAAAAGGTCATGTATGGCGATACTGCAACTAACAGTATACAGTAAATAAAGAAAAATTCATGAAATTCTATCTGAAAATCAAATATTATTCGCATTATTGGGCAAACATTCCCCTCATCAACCTTTCAACAAAAAAGTCTAAGAAAAATCCTAAAAAATGTGGTAAACTTTAGGTCAGTTGGTTACCAACAAAAGAAAAAACAAAATTAATTAGCTGAATATTAATGGCGTATCAAGATATTACAACGCCGAAATAAAAAAGAATATACTCATAATAATATGAAGAACCATTATTAAATTTTATTAACACTTCTTTGGAAGTCGATATGGCGCCATCGTTGTTAAATATTTCCACAGTTGTTCTAATTCAGAAAGTTAAGGATTTAGTCAAGGTAGATTATTCCAGACCCATATGCTCACGACAATTGAAGAGGTGAAAATGGTAGTATAATATATTTTACTAGTAGAATTACAAAAAACAATTTTACAAAATTCAAGAAGTAGTTCATTCTCACAGTGCTTAAAGTTTTAAATGGTAGGAATAAAAGTGTCTAAACCACAAAAAATATCTTTAATGTAAAAAGTTGTGGGAATAGTGTTAGACCAAAAAAGTTAGGACATGTTTCGACCTGAGGGTTGTCTTCAGTATTGACAAACATTTAAATTTCAGGAAATAACCAATGACATAGGAAAGCAACCTGAAGATGAACTAGTTATTGTTATTGCTTGTTGAAATGGGTAAATTACAAGGCGCAGTATTAAATTAGGGCGACATCAGAAAAAGGGTCTGAGGATGGATGTTTAAAAAAAAATTATACATTGTTTCTAAAACTTTATAGAAAGAGTCTAATGAAAGATGTTTTAGGTTTCTTCTTTTTTCAGAAAGTTTATTTTGTTTATTTGTTGTTATAATATATTTAGGCACTTGTGACTCACAAAGAAGTTATGATGGATGATTAGCCCTTGTGTAGTACATTAGTCTAATTTTCTGTCAAGATGAATCTCCATCTATTTATAGGATATAGAAGTATAGGTTTAAGTAGGTATAAGTTAAGTTATCGTATCAATTGGGAATTAATTATGTTATTGTTATAATTGCTTTTAGATTGTCAATATATCAACTGGGGTATTACGTAATCTATGGTAAATGTTATATGAAATGTTTATATAAATACTAAAGATGATTAATGAAAGATAATATACCAGACTGATTTCATAGAAGCAAGTTGCCCTTATATTAGGAACCAACATGGCGATCCTGGTAGTAGTAGCCTGAACCGCTACGTTGGATAGTGGTATTTAAAGGTTACATGATAAAAGTTAATTAGTCATGTGTGAGAAGCATCCTCATACTAACCATAACCGCGACCAATAAAGCGGGCAATAGAACTTCCATATTGTCAGATATCAGCCAGAAAAATCAACGATGAAGCCAATACGAAGAGCAGCTCATAGCGCCACAAAGTAAAAATTACAGAGCTACGAGGAACCTGACAGTATGGAACACTGGTAAAAGAAAGTATTAAAGTTCTACCTACAGTAGATATTTATAGGGTTTTCGCAGCATTTGTCTTTTCTTTTTATGTTTATATGAAATTACTTTTAGTTTAAAAGATGATGCGTTGTTTTTTTCCTTATTTTTTGTTGTTATTTGTTTAATTAACAGTGTCGTGGATATTTCTTGGCATAAGTTGCGCCATACTCTTGTTTAAATATGTTTCGGAGGGCCAACCGATACGGCCGGAGCCACTGCAGGAATCAGTAATGACGCGGTACTATCGAGATTCGCGGCGTATTCCTTCGCGCCGGCAACTCGGTACTGTTGCCGTTTTATGCGGGATTAATAATTATTGTATACCGTATGACAGTTTTCAGATTGCGCGATAAGATCATTGTCGTCGGACAGTAACGACATCTGGCAGACGATAATATTAAATTTCATCTAACCTTTAAACGAAAAAAAATCTGTGGCTTCCCTTCTTGGGTTTAAAGAAGGTACACGGTATCAAAATGCTCTCAAATATGCTCCGATAACTTTGACCAAGTGGTAATTGTTGTGTTATCCTAGGCGCTATACCCAAACCACGTACTTCAGTTTTCGCAGATTCTCTATTATAGAGGTAAAAATATGTATTTTAAATATTAATAATAAGCTTTTTGGCGGAATTTATATACAAATATTAATTATCTTTCTTTGATACCAGGTATTATAGGTGCAGATTACTTTAAGGTTTCAGGTTAACCTAAGAATTGGCGAATTACATCGCTGAAACTGGTTGGAAATAAAGGCATCTTTTGAATTTCGTGACAGCTATTCTGTAAAATGTTTTAATGCTATGCTAATGCCGATTGTCATAAGTCAAGTATTTACCTATCTTTAGAAAAAAAAAACGATAATATTGTTTGAACCTAAAGTAATCCGAAATGTTACACTTTTTAGCAACATTTATTTTATAATATTTTGTAGCTCTGACTCCACTGGGAAAGATGAACATCCAAGAAGATTAATTAGGTAAGTATAATGATAAATTATTAAATAATGTATTATAAAAATTGGAAATAAAAAATATCTGAAAAATTGATTCTAAACTAACCCGAACTAACAGAGAGGAACTTTTTCAATTTTATGTAAAAACTGTTTTTAAATACTTCCAGTTGTACAAAAATATTGCAATATTTTTCCTATTCTAGGTGAAAAAAAAATACCCCTTCATTTGTAACAAAAACATAGATATATTGGTCTCTACCAGTTAGGGAACTTTTCATTTACTTAATATGACCACGTAAAAATATTCGTTGTCATATTATTTGCTCCAATGAAAGCATATATTTTGCAGGCTTCTACATTAGACAGTTAAAGAACAAATGGTATGGATAAGAGACATGGTCCCTATGCATTGCAAATAGAGAGCCAATATATATGAGTTTTGAGGTCAAAAAGCGCGTTACTCAATTATGATGTTCCCTATGATGAGATCACTTACAATTGGATGTATTATACATGCATTGTATTTTTTAATGTATCACTTTTAGTCATCTGAATAACCACAATCTACCTACGCCCAAAATCTTTAAAATAATGTTAATTTTACATTACTACTGTAGTGGGTCATAAATCAAAGTGTTAGTTTTTCGTCTAAAACATTAATTAGCCTGCACGAGGAAAATTCATTCCAAATTAACTTTCTTATTTTTATATCCAATATCATTTTTATGTAGTATCTTCTATTTGCAATATTATTGGAAGGAACCCCGTTTATTCATGTCAACATGTCTTTTCTGTATCGGCTTTTTAGTTTTCCGTATATCATAACAGAGCCAGTATCTTTTCTCCAATATTTCTTAATATACGCTTGCAATGGGATTCTGTGCCGTTTCTTTGTTGATTTAATTAAAAGATTGCATCGAAAAATTGTAGTTCTATTATTCATAGGATTTAGTTTATCGTATTAACTAAATTTATTAATAACTATGTATGCTTTATCTGTGTAATATTAAGAAAAAACCGAAGCTTCAAGTCGTGTTTGTACCATTTCAGACGAATTCTAAGATAACATCTATGAACAGAATACAGAAAAATAGAGATACACCATTTACAAAAACTTGGACTTATAGGTTTTTAACATAATAAGTTGTAACTGCAATTTTTGTTATAAAATAAAGTAGTTGTTATTAAAAACAGGAAAACAGGGGGGTATGATTAATTAGCAAAGTATTGATTGATTAATTAGTTATTCTTGTACAAAGAGAGAAAAAGAGAGAAGAGATCAGGTGGCTCTTACATGAGCAAATGCTGTTGTCATCAGGGCTGCGGCCGTCTCGTGACTAGCTCATATGGCCGGCTAGTTGTGTGGGTAAAACTACCTATTTTGAGGCCCTCGAGTCGAGACAACAACACAGATTAAACTAATAAAACAGGAGACGTTACGGATATCAAGAAAACACCAGAGTATACTCTAAAATCTATTTAAAAATAATATTTATATACAATTTATTCTGACAATCCCGAATAAATAATCGAGTTGACCATAAATGAAATGAATAAAAAGGCTCTAGCATGAACCGAATATACGGGGTAATACTAAATATCAATTTAAAGGGGACTATTTAATTATTATTACTCCTTACATTACATTAAGACGACTCAGTCGAACCGAATAAAACAATCGTAAATGCAGAAATTAAATATATATGGTACTGCTCCAAACAGCTGACTTTTAAAAGTCGTATAGAAAGCAAGTAAATTTGAGGTTAACTAAAATGAAAAGTGAAAATGTTATTTTAAATTAATTAAATTTAGAAAGCTAATGACATTATTGTGATAATTGCGGGTTAAAAAGGGGTGGAGTTCCAGAGTGGATTTCCACGACCTAAGCACGTTTTGAATGCGCTTCACTAGTAGTAAGACAGCACAGACAATTAGAAAAACCTGATATGAGTCTCGCCAAACTTCATTCCCCTGGTACTGCTATTGGAGAGACTGGCTCGAGTTAGCCTATGGGTATCGCCAGGCCTTCGACGACTTCTCGACGTATGAAGGGGTGCTAAGCTCGGGTAGTTAGCAAAGTGACCGCAGGCACCAGCGGTATGCCACAAGCAGCAGGGTGGAAAGCAGGATCATGCAGTCCAAAGCGACATAAACGTATGCCCAAGGTAGGCAGGAAAGCAGGACACAAGAGGTGAAGAACACCAAAAAGCGGAATTAAAGAAAGCAGTAACGTAAAGCAAAGTAAAGTGAAGTAAAGGCCTGAGGTGGTAGTTGGCCTTTCTTGTAGAAAATAAATTGAAATTTAAGGAGAAACCCGAGGCAACTAAATCAGCAAAATAGCTTTCGGCGCTGAATATACTTGGCCACCGATAAAATGCTTGGGCCCCCAAGTTTCTCACTAAGTGGCGAAAATAGCGCCAATGGTCCAAATCGCACCACTGCAGGAACCAAAGTGATTATAGAAAAAGGTTTTTCTCCTTCCAAAAAGGCGGGTAAGTTTGATAGACAGGGTTTTAGGGAATTTAAGCTTTACTTGGCAGCCTTGACATATGACAATAATAACAACAACAAACTAAGAATGGATAAAAAATTATTTTTAATTAGGGAAATATGAGGAAAGTTAGTCTTCCGCACAACGCTCCTGATTTCATAAGGGTGAATTTAAGGGACTGAAGAAGTTTATCTAACTTTTAATATGTCATATAGCCAAAGTGTCTGTTACCATGAGTTTCGTGTTTTTTGCCTTAAGCATGAAACTAATGCCTTTAAAATGGATTAGGTTTATTAAGATGATCCGTATGGATTAATAATTAACTCAGAAACAGCCTGAAGAACCGGTAGGACTAAGAAAAATATATTTGTGAAAAATAAAACTGAAATTGTCAACTGTATATTTATTGTTTGAACAAGGAGGCTCTGAAGGAAGTATCTGTCTTGATTTTTATCATTAAATCAATTAATTGTATGAATAAGGGGGTGAGTTAAAAAATAAATTACTATTATTCTAATAGCGGCAAATTTGACCTGTAACAAAGTATAAAAGACAGCACACATTCTTTTAACAACAACGGATCTCTTGTTACCATAATGTAACTATTACTAGGCAATGAATCGGTATTGTTTTAATAATATAATCTTCATACGAGGGTTGTATAGCATTCGTATACTTACCTTGGAATTATTATTTTATGCTCATGCACATACTATGCGTTTAGAATAGTCTGTATCCTACGGAGGGGCCAGCTGTTTTTTTATAAATGACTATAGTCAAATAAAAAATGACTATAGTCAGATAATAAATGACTATAGTCAGATAATAAATGACTATAGTCAGATAATAAATGACTATAGTCGGTTTTTATTTGACTATCGTCAGAAATAATAAAGTGACTATAGTTAGCGATACGAGCCGACACGAGTTTTATTTGTCTGTGCAAGCTGTCGAAATCAGTTTTCAATATTGTATCTAGTGAATAATATATAGTTCAAAACAAAGTCCTATTTGTTCCATTGACAATCGACATTGGTTCCTCTGTGCTACTGTGCTGGTCTACATGCATCGTCCATTTGACAGACATAGACTTGTTGATACAGGCTACGTTGTTGGAAATTGATGGACTTAAAAAATGGATTTGGTAACGTTTTTAAACGGCAGGGGGTTGAATGAAGTTGTAGCAACTTTACAAAAAGAAAAGGTAAGCAAAGTAATCTATTTAACAGTACCAACCTATGTAGTTTCTATAGGTGTGCGTAGTGCACGTGATCCGGGCTGAAAACGCCAAAGCCAAGCATGTAACAGGACCGCACTTTACACCATAATAATAATAATAATAATAATAATAATAATAATAATAATTCGGAAAGAGCATCTCGAAATACGCCACCCAAATCTTCTCCCAATTCTTCTTGGCCATTATGACCAATCATTTTAACTGTAATGGGTGAGTCACTCAATTTTTTAGTCATAAATATATTAATTAGATCTTCAAAGACTCTTCCACGGCGCAGGTATAAATGATTATTGTGTTTCACTTTCGAGTAAATTCGAATCAAAGATTAAATCATTAAGTTTGTTGTCCTGATCATACCCAATTGTAGGCTCTTCTTTACGCACAGCCGTTTCTGTTATTTCTTTTGTTGACAAATATATTCTAATCCGAGAATTTGAAAATTTTGTTTTAATAAACATTTCTTCCACCGTAATGTCATCATCGATAATATTACATTGAAAATCCATGAGATTCAACGAACATTTTTTGGTTTGCCTTCTTGGGAAACATTCCCTGGAAAGAATAACTGTTTTCCTTTTTCAATGAGACCTTCTTTCTTCATGCTCTTCAAGGCAATACATTTTCGTGTCCCCCCTCCGCATTTGGCCCGAACTTGGATGAATCTTCCTCTATTAATACTGCACATCCATTCCATTTCAACCTGTCGGGTAGATTTTTCATTACCATACCTAAATTTTTTTTTCTTAAAACATTGTCTTCTTCACTACTAGAACCTTGATTTGGGCTGTAAGGTTCAGCCGACTAGTGAAAATTTTTTAAAAGTATTGGGTGAGTTGGCTCATAAAGAATTGCTTCAGAAGACAACATTCATAATTAATTCATGGAGTACTGTACTGAGAAACTTTATTTCTGATAATGAACTGTTGGAAATTTACAAGAACAAACGTATAAATTCCAGAAATATTTTAGCTCTGATTTCACCTAATAGTTCCCAAACTGTGGAACCGGACAAAGATATGACATATAAGTATTTGAAAAAATTTATAAAAGAGAGCTCCGGAGATACACTCAAAAAATGTTTGCGGTTTTGCACAGGTGCAGATGTTATCATTGGAAAGGAGATTAGAATTGATTTTAATGATAAAAAGGGTCTATCCAAAATACCACAAGCACACACTTGCTCATGCTTACTCGAACTTCCTGTAAATTATAACGATTACCCCGAATTTAGATCTGACTTTAATTCTCTGCTCAATAATACAGATTGGACCATTAGCTTGGTGTGAACATGGCGCCTTCTTGTATAACATTTATTTATAGATACTTAAACAAAGAGTTTTTTATTATTTTTTAGGAATATTTTTTTATGTTTTGTTGTCTTTTTTATAATAAATTTTTCGTTTCAATTGAAGTTATAAATAAAATAGTACCAGTTACGTTAACTGTTCGTTTTATTGGTTATTAAGTAAATACTAGATACTAAGATACATGCTTCCGTTTATCAAAATTCTACAAAAGAAGTAATATATTATTTCTTAATATAATATACAAATTAACTGCGTCGTACGGATTTTGGGCATTTACAAGACCAATCTCTGCCATGATAATAATACATAGATCAAAAACATCTTTGTCACAAGGCTCAGTTAAAAACCAACATTCAGATTCACAATGAGTTGTAATTGTTTCATCATTTAATTTACCTATGAAATTATCAGTTCCATATAATTCTGGTAATTCATACATTGTAAGTGGGTGGCCGCTAGGTCCTCTACTATTCTTTGTCTTTCGAATATTGTGAGCATTCCATTCACATTGTATCTGCTCAATTTCATCCTATAAAAATGTACTTATAGAATTTTATTTATGACTATTCATTTAAGTTATAAAAATTGGGGTAAATTGTGCCTTAAAGACTTAATTTTATAGCTGAAGGGCGGAAACTAAAGGTAGGTAATGTGACACTTTCAAACCGTTTTAATAATGTGAGTAATATCATTAATACATATAATTGTAAATAATAGATAATATATTAGGTACACGTCCGGTAAACACACTAAGATGTTCACCGGTCCGGAATTTCAAAACGAATGGGTACCTACTAGAAAAGATGGGACGTGAGACGTACAATATTTTATTTTATACTGTTAAAAAGTATGAAGAACCGTGAAAAAAAGCAACAGTTGCTCGACTCTAAATTTTACGTGACAATTTCATATAATTGAATTTCTGTTTATTTTGTACACATATACAAAAGCTGAAAGCTCTTTCGTATGAGAGTGAAATTAATAGTTTTTTAAAAAACCAAATTTTGTGAATTTTGTCTTTGCGTATGTGGTGGTATGATAATAATACAGATGTTTAAACTTTTAGGATAAATAGTAGGTGCTCATTTGACTAAAAAACAAGTTAATGGAAACATGGGTTCGCGAATGCTTAGTTTTCGGGAAACCAGGGTGTCAAAGTTTAGAAAAAACTTTTTTTTATAGCTCAAAAATTTCTTTCCCGATTTTCTTTAAACTTGCCAGATATGGTTGTAATAAGAAAATGTATCTTTTGGCTCAATTAAATTTACCATAATTATTCCAGTACCGCCCCAGAGGACAACTACGTTGGTAAAAGTAGAGAAATGGCATGTCACTGTTTTTTTAAAACTTTGATATTTGTTTTAGATACATTTTTTTGTCTCTTGATTTTTTTCGTACCTCTTTTCTGTGTCAAGACAAAACATTAAAGCCCGTTTCTCTGCATGTCACTGGACTCACTGGGGAACACCTTAAAAAAAGTCTTGGCGGTCAATTACCATCCGGCCAGCCGCACAGCTGAAAGTCTTAAAAATTTAGCAAAATGTTTATAACGTTAAAATTAGTAAAAAGTTGCGTGGTTTGGCGAAAAAAACACTCTTGTTGTGTCTGCGCACAGTTTTTAATGCTAAACAAATAATTCCCTATTATTTTCTTAAATGCTAATGCTAAAGTAGGTAATTGTTCATAATGTCTTGGGGCCCTGTGCGTAGGACAACAGTATTTTTTTCGTTAAAACACTCTATTATTTAACGTATCGTAATAAACATTTTGCTAAATTTTTAAGACTTGAATTTTTTGAAGGTGTTTCACACAAGGTGACATGCAGAAAAACGGGCTTTATTGTTTTTTCTTGATCTTCTTTTACCAACGTAGTTACTCTCTGGGGCGCTACTGGAATAATTACGGTTAATCTTATTGAGTCAAAAGACTCAAAAGATATCTTTTGTTATTACAAACGAACCTGCTAAGGTTAAAAAAAATCGAGAAAGTGATTTCTGATGTAGATATAAATAAAAGAAACATTTTTTTAAAACTTCAACATCCTGTATCTCAAAAGGCGCTCGCACGAGCATTCGCAGACCCATGTTTCTATTAACTTTTTTTTTAATTTTAATGAGCACTACTTATCCTAGAAGTTTAATCCCACTATCCAGAAAAACCCTATATGTACGTATGGCTTGTAGTACCTATCTACTTTATCCACTAATCACTAGTCAAATAAATGGCTATTAAAATATTCTCACCTGGATAAGTTCTAAAAAGCAAAACTGAATTAGTGACTTGTCCAAAAATGATCCCGAAAAGTTGCCGTCATCCTTTATCATTTCAAACAAGTTAATCCAAAACTGGGAATTATGTTTCCTTAGAATCGACTACCAACATTCAATCCTTTGATTAGCCGGGCTTGTTCCATATAAAAAAGGCGGTCTAGACGAAGTAGCTGCAAGGCTATTTTCTCGCAGAAGAATTTGCATATTTTCTACATATCCGTTCTCAGTACCCATGTCCGACCGCACTGTTAGGGGACAACCTTTCAATTCTTTAACAGCCACCAAAAAAAAAAACAGCTATAACTTTTGGATTATTGGTCTTACATGAAGCTCTGACCCAAATAATTTTTCTGGAAAATCCGTCTATGCATCCATTTATTCCAATACCATAGGGCTTTAGCTTATCGTAGGAATGCATGTGCCAGATAAAATTTGGCCCATAGCCATTGTACTGCCTTCGTCTCAATCTTCCTCGTTTTCTAGCTGACACGCCACGTGGATCCAATATTTTGAGTAAAGTACGAACTGTTTCTTGCTTTACTATAAAACCAGCTTGAATGCAACGAAGATGAAGCCATCTGTATCCATGTAAAGAGCCTGATCCACTTAATTCATTCCTTATAAACTGTGATGGTGTATTGGAATACGAATAATGTTTCTTGCGGTATAAGTTGAGTTTGCGAAGGTATCTTTTTAATGAACGATGACTTAAAAACACGTTATCTATTGCGAGAAAAGCTAATATTTCGTGCTTTTTTAAGCCTAAGGTAAAGTAGAATCTTAACAAATTGGTTAAATTGCTTACTGACATTTTGCCCTTATATTTTGGAGTCTACTTATCAGACTTAGCAATTAATATAGTACATACAGGAAAGGTGTCACGAAACCCTAAACATTGGGTTCACACTACAAACACGGCAATAGGACTATAGTCAGATTATAATTGTTACGACTCTGTCGTGGTATATCTTTGTCACCCGTTATATGAACAGTCGAATACCAGTTATATGTTGTTGTAAAAAAGAAAAAGTGTCACTGTCATAAAAAAAATGTGTTGTCATGTTGTTAATATTGTAAAATTGTTATTTGTTAATCAGTAATAAAATTAAAATACAGTCCACTAACCATATCCAAGAAGAATAATTCATTTCATCAACATCAATAAAACTATTGGTCCTTCGAGAAGGATATTGATCAACAAAAAATTGCCGAAAACCCAAGCAGAAAACCCAAAAAGTCAAATCAGTGAGTAATCCTATCCCTTTCCTTTTCCTATACGATTTGCAGGCTTGCCTGTGTGAAACGGTCGAATATTTGTTGCTTTTGTTAAGTAGTTAAAACGGTGACATATTAAAGAATTTATAGAAAAATGGTTAATCCAAAACGTAGAGGTATAGATTTGACGGATAATATCCGTAAGAGAAACGCTTTGATAAGTCAGTTGGGGCGTTTTAAGATATTTTTTGAAAATTTTGATATAAATAAAAAACAGCAGTTACCAGACCGGGTTAAAAAGTGTAGCGAGTTATGGGATAATTTTGAGGAAATTCAAAATAAAATAGAGGCGTTACTTGACGATGAATCGGAATTAGAGGTCGAAAAAGGGGAAAGAGCGACATTTGAGGATGAGTTTTTTGAAGTTATAACGCTTGGTAAATCATTAGTAGCGAACCACATAACCCAGTCTACATTAGTAACAAATAATATCAGTAACATGTCACAGAGTGTCGGTTCTGCAGTACAGTCAGTACAAGCAAGGCTTCCTTTAATTGAGGTTCCAAAATTCAATGGGTCGTACGAGCAGTGGGTAACATTTTATGACACGTTCAATTCACTTATTCACAGCAATCAATCGCTATCAAACATACAGAAATTCCATTATTTAAAAGCTTCTTTAACTAACGAGGCCGCCTTGGTAATTCATTCGTTGCCTATTAGTGATCAAAATTATATAGTTGCATGGCAGTTGTTAAAAGATCGGTTTGAAAATAAAAAGCTAATAACAGATACATATTTAAAAGAACTTTTTGATCTACCTGCGGTAACCAGCGAATCTCATTCACAGCTTAGGCAATTGTTAGATAAATCAAAAAAGATTTTAAGAATTTTGGAGATTTTACAACACCCAATCAAATCGTGGGACACAATTTTGCTATTTTTATTATCCAATAAATTAGATGCTGGTACTAGGCGTGAATGGGAGTCGTTTTTACAGAATAACAATAACCAAGCAACGTTAGATAATCTCTTTGACATTCTACAAAAAAGATGTTCGTTATTAGAAACGTTAGACCAAAATAAGGTAAATACAGGACCGAGTTCGGTTCAAAAATCAGGTGTAAAATCATATCAAAAACATTCATTTCCTGTAGTCACAAAACCAGGTTTTGCATGTCCTTTTTGCGGAGAAACACATTTGCCATTTTATTGTAACAAATTTCTAAATTTATCCATACAGGCAAGAATCAACGAAGCAAAAAAATGTAATCTTTGTTTAAATTGTCTAAGATCCAATCATACAACTCAAGAATGTTATGGCACTAATTGTAAAAAATGCGATAAGAAACACAATTCACTGTTACATTTAGAGTTTGAAAATGTAACAAGAAACTCAAACACAGATCAGTCAAACATACATGCGAGGCAAACATACAATCAAAGGCAAGCACAAATCAATCAAGCACATGGTCAATCACAATTAAGACAGAATTCATCGCAAATAAATACAAACAGAAATCTACACGTTAATCCAAACAGACAACACAATTTATTTGCGCAAAATATAAATACTATGCAAAATCAAAACACAGAAATCTTAAACACAAACTTTATTGCAAATGAATCAAACACAAATGCTAGGCAATATACTACACAACATGCTAGTCAAAATACGAGTATTTCCCCAAACATGAATACAATTCAACAATTCAATAGAAATAATATACAAGGCAGTGCGCCAATGTTGCCAAATGTTATGCAAAATCCAGAAATATCTGAGAATGCAAGATATTCAAGGTTTCAACATTTACATGGTGATATTAATATATCAGATCAAATACCAGATCCAACTATAAATCAATCACCAATATTTCCTAGTCAACAAACAATGTCCTCGCAAAGTTTAAATACAGAGAATAGTTCAGAAGTATTACTTTCTACGGCTATTATTTATATTATGGATAAATTTGGAAAACCAGTGGAATGTAGAGCACTTTTGGACTCAGGGTCCCAGTCAAATTTTATGACTCAAGAATTATGCGCTCGGTTAAAACTAAATCAAACAAAAATCAGTATACCAGTAGTAGGTATAGGTCAATCAATTACAAGTATATCGAGTATGTCGGAAACAACTATTTCATCACGAATATCCGCATATGTTGCGAAAACTAAGTTCTTGGTTGTTAAAAACATAACCGGAGATTTACCATCTTGCAAAATAAACACGGGACGCTTAAGTATTCCACAAGAACTGATGTTAGCTGATCCTACATATCACATTCCGAATAAAATCGATGTATTAATTGGAGCTATTCTTTTTTGGGAATTGCTCTCGGTCGGTCAAATAAAACTTAACAAGGGCGAACCATGTCTACAAAAAACAAAGTTAGGTTGGGTTATAGTTGGTCCAGTGTCTCCTCAGTGTTTAAACCAAGCAAGTCGATGTCATTTATCAGTTAACGATGTGCATCAGCAAATGGAACGGTTCTGGAAGATCGAAGAAACCATAAACGACGACGAGCTGTTGTCTAACGAAGAAAAAGGCTGCGAAGACATATTTCAGGACACTACAACTAGAAATAACAAAGGAAGATTTTGTGTCGACCTACCCATAAAAAAGGACCTACCAAGACTGGGAGATTCATTCAATACAGCTAAACTAAGATTTGAAGGTTTAGAAAGGAAATTTGCAAAAAACTCAGACTTTAAGAAATTATATGTAGATTTCATGGAAGAATATGAAACACTCGGACATATGACAAAGATAGATTTGGAGACAGAAGATATTGAGCAAGAAAACTATTACATTCCACATCATGGCATCTTTAAGGAGTCGACCACAACACGCTTAAGAGTCGTCTTTGACGCCAGCGCATCTACAGCAAACGGCGTATCACTGAATGATAAGCTAATGGTTGGACCCAAAATTCAAAAAGATTTATTTGAGATATTGTTAGGGTTTAGAAAGAATAAATATGCCATGGTTGCCGACGTTGAAAAAATGTATCGGCAAATCAATGTAAACCCCGAACAAAGAGCTTTACAACGAATACTTTGGAGAAGCAATGTAGACGAACCTGTTGAAATATTTCAGTTAAACACTATCACTTATGGAACAGCTTCGGCTCCATTTTTGGCAGTACGATGTTTAAAACAAATTGGAATGGAAGCTAAATCAATTTATCCAGAATGTAGTAAAGTTCTAATGACTGATTTCTATATGGATGACGTACTAACAGGAGAAAATTCTGTTGAAAGGGCTAAGAAATTACAAGTCGACCTTATAACTATTTTAAAGGATTACGGTTTGAATTTACGCAAATGGATATCTAATTGCCCGGACATCTTAGCTAATATACAGTCTCAAGATTCTACATACTTTATTCAAGAGGATACAACTACAAAAACACAAGGCTTAACTTGGGATTCTAAACAGGATACATTCAACTATTCAGTTAAGCCATTACAAACAAATAAACCTACCAAAAGAGTAATACTCTCAGCAATATCCCAGATATTTGATCCACTTGGATTAGTTGGACCGACAATAATCAAGGCTAAAATTCTGTTACAACAGTTATTTAAACTTAAAATAAGTTGGGATGAGTCATTACCGATGGATATTCACACTTCATGGATACAAATTAATCAGCAACTACCTACACTAAATGAAATTCAAATTCCAAGGCTAGTATTTGATCCAACTAATATGGTCAAATTGGAACTACATTGTTTTTGTGACGCTTCAGAGCAAGCATATGGCGGTTGTATATATATAAGAGCAAGTAATACAGCAAATAAAATAACAGTTCAATTGCTTTGTGCCAAATCTCGAGTGGCTCCGATTGAACAAAGGTCTTTACCCAGACTGGAACTTTGTGGTGCGGTACTTGTTAGTCAAT
Organism: Polydrusus tereticollis; assembly: GCA_963920685.1. Lineage (NCBI taxonomy): Eukaryota > Metazoa > Arthropoda > Insecta > Coleoptera > Curculionidae > Polydrusus > Polydrusus tereticollis. The sequence goes on along the minus strand of OY987328.1, from coordinate 50,569,885 downwards.
TGCCAGCAAGAGTTATTAAATCACTTCAATTAAATTTTGATGCAGTTAGATTTTGGACGGACTCCACTATTGTCCTTTCCTGGATAGCAGCGGAACCATATCAATGGAAAACTTTTGTTGGAAACCGAGTGTCAGAAGTTCAACGACTTACATCAGAATATAGATGGAGCCATATTCTTGGTGAAAACAACCCCGCGGACCTAATCAGTAGAGGCTTAAATCCGGAGCAATTGAGTGCCTGTAGACTTTGGTGGAATGGGCCAGAATGGATGACAAATCCAGATTGTCAATGGCCATCTGGTAAATCGCTAGAACATAATAATTTGAATGTACCAGAAAAAAGAAACGTTTCGGATAACCTCAAGGCACATCCTATTGTTATTCAAAATAATTTATTTACAGATTTATTTACAAGATATTCATCGCTACAAAAACTTCAAAGAGTGTTAGCATATATACTAAGATTTGTAAGTAACTGTAAGGGAAATTTACTTAATAAAAATAAAGATTGTTTGACAATAATTGAATTGAATGATTCTTTGAGTTTATTGATTAAAATGTGTCAGCTTTCTGAATTTGCAAATGAAATAAAATGTATTAAAAATTCAAAATGTCTACCTCATTCGAGTAAACTGTTGGCTTTAAATCCCGGTCTCGATACTAAAGGTGTATTGCGCGTAGGCGGTCGTTTGGAAAACTCTAATCTAAGTTATGATCAAAAACATCCAATTATACTACCGAAAGATCATGTTTTAACTAAACTTATCATTCTTCACTATCACTATCAATACTTACACTCAGGGCCACAGGCTCTTTTAGCTATCATACGTTTACGTTACTGGCCTATTTCTGGGAGAAATACTATTCGAAAGGTTCTTATAAAATGTATTGTCTGTTTCAGAAATAAACCTAAATCTTTAAATGAAATAATGGGTGAATTACCAACAGATCGAATTACCCCATGCAGACCGTTTAGCATTTGCGGCACCGATTTTGCTGGGCCTTTTAAAATTAAGGCTTCTAGCCTTCGGAATTCTAAGATTCTTAAAGCATACATGTGTATTTTTGTATGTTTTGTGACAAAGGCCGTTCATATAGAACTGGTGAGTGACCTTAGTACCGACTCGTTTTTAAACTGTTTTAAGAGATTTATTTCACGGCGCGGACTATGTTCCAAAATTTATTCAGATAATGGTACTAACTATGTGGGAGCTAATAATGATTTACAAAATATATATGAAATGTTTAACAATCAGAATACAAAAACTCGCCTTATGGAATATTTAACTAACTTAAATATTTCCTGGAAATTTATTCCCCCTAGGTCCCCACACTTTGGTGCTCTGTGGGAAAGTGCTGTTAAGAGTGCTAAATATCATGTTGAGGGAGTAGTAGGAAATACCGTTTTGACATACGAAGAATTATATACCGTTTTCACCCAGGTAGAGTCCTGTTTAAACTCCCGTCCTTTACTTCCGTTAACCGAAGATCCCAGTGATATCCAAGCATTAACCCCTGCTCACTTTCTAATTGGGTCTTCACTTGCTGCACTACCTCAAAACACAATTATGGAAAATCCAAACCGTCTTAGACGATATGAGTTGTTAACTCAGTTAGCTCAACAATTTTGGAAGAAATGGTCGCAAGATTATTTGAGTTCGCTACAAGCTCGTAATAAATGGAAAACTAGTTCTTCAGATTCACCCGCATTGAAGCCTGGAACTTTAGTTTTGATTCGAGAGGAAGGTTTACCTTCCAATCAATGGGTATTAGGACGAGTGGTAGAGACTTTCACTGGAACCGACAACCGAGTGCGCGTTGCAAATGTGCGTACAAATTCCGGACTAATAAAACGGGCAATAACTAAACTATGCGTTTTACCTATACAGGACTAAAAATACTTAAATAATATTAATGTTCCGTGTTATTTGAGTATTGTATTGAAATGAGACATTTCAAGGTCGGGCGGAATGTTACGACTCTGTCGTGGTATATCTTTGTCACCCGTTATATGAACAGTCGAATACCAGTTATATGTTGTTGTAAAAAAGAAAAAGTGTCACTGTCATAAAAAAAATGTGTTGTCATGTTGTTAATATTGTAAAATTGTTATTTGTTAATCAGTAATAAAATTAAAATACAGTCCACTAACCATATCCAAGAAGAATAATTCATTTCATCAACATCAATAAAACTAATAATAAAGTGACTATAGTTAGCGATACGAGCCGACACGAGTTTTATTTGTCTGTGTAAGCTGTCGAAATCAGTTTTCAATATTGTATTTTTTATTTGACTATAGTCATTTATAAAAAAAAACAGCTGGCCCCTCAGCGCTTCCGTAGTATCCGAGGGTTATACAAACAAGAAATTTTGCATAGCTTGTATAATGTATATCTATACATCAATGCAGGACACGCATTTTATTTGTCACAATATGATATACACACACATAATAATTGTAAATTAGGGTAAACACTAAATAATAGTATAAAGTAATGTAACCCTAAACCAAGTTCAATCCAGATATAATTTTTTATATAGGGGAGGGGGGGACACATTCGGCATGGGGGCACATTCAGCCACGTCTAATATTTCAAGACCTATTCAAATTTCGCGCGGAAAAATAATGTGACACATGTTGTTTGTCCGTTATCTATCTTACCTGTAAGTTTTGAAGAGTTAGCTCCAACTTTGATTACTAAGATAAGATTTGTGTAAAAAAGCCAATCTAAGGTAAATATTATTGTATTTTATTAACCTACATCATAAATAAATGGTTTACAATAATAAGATTTACTTCATTAGTATTGGGAGTGCCCAATATTGTGTTTTAAGTAGAAATGAAAGTAAAATCTAACCTTAAAAATGTCAGGTGTAGCCATGTTTTATCTAAAACATACATTGGGGGCACATTCATCCACTATAGTAGGGGTTACATTGGGCCACTGGCCGAAAGTGCCCTCAATATATTTTCAATTTTCTTTATTTTTAGATGCCACGAAAACGTGTAAATAAGACGGAGAGAGCAAATTTAAACGAATCGAAAATAACAAGAGCTATGATAAGCATGTTTAATAACACATATTCAGAAAGAAGAGCTGCTGAAGTATATGAAATTAAAAGATCCACCCTTCAGAGCCGAAAAAAAAAAATTTTGTCTAAAATAAGCAAGGAACAGTATTTGCTTAGGTATGGCAATGATGACTCTGTTAATGAGAGTGAAAATGACGATTCCCTTAAATACAACAATAAATACGCCGCACGCCAAATATTTACGACGGCTGAGGAGTATGAGCTGCAAAAATATATTCAAAAATGCTCTGATATTAATTATGGATTAACTTATGTCGACATAGAAAAACTCGCGTATGAGTATGCCATAGTTTTCAAAAAAGAAAATATACCTAAAGAATGGGAATCAACTTGTTCTGCTAAAAGAGGATGGAGGGATGGGTTTATGAAGCGTCACCCAAATCTCTCACTTCGAAAACCTGAGAGTACCAGTCTTAGCAGAAGTATTGCATTTAATAGCCCAAAGTGAAGCAATTCTTTATCAATCTGAAAAATGTTATGGACAGGTATAAATTTACAGCACAAAACATATTTAACATCGATGAAACAGGTGTCACGACAGTAATGAAGCCAACGAAAATTGTATCTACGCGTGGCAAAAAGCAAGTTTCTCAAGTGGCATCAGCTGAGCGGGGTGAGCTTGTTACCTTTGTAGGCATTGCAAATGCAGCTGGTCAGGCATTTCCTCCTGTTTATGTGTTTCCTCGGAAAAGAAACCTTTCTGAATTCGTGATCAATGGTCCACCGTCAAGTTTAAGCTTGGGATCCAAAACCGGCTGGATGACATCAGAGATTTTCCCAGAAGTTTTGAAACATATTGTTAAGCTTACTAACTGCAGCTTATCAAATCGTATATTAATATTACTAGACAACCATGAATCTCATGCCACTGTGACGGTAGTTAAATATTGCCGCGATAATGGAATTTGTTTACTAAGTTTTCCTCCGCACACGACACATCGCCTTCAGCCGTTGGATGTTGGAGTTTTTGGACCCTTTAAAGCCTATTGTGAGACATCTTTTAATGACTGGTTAACTTCCCATCCTGGAGAAACTATTAGCATCAAGCATATTCCTTATTTGACAAACAAGCCTTTCTTAAAAGCTTTTTCGGCCAGCAACATTGTTAACAGTTTTAAAAAAACTGGAATATACCCTTTAGATCGTTTAATTTTTACTGATGAAGATTTTGCCCCAAGTTCGGTTACAGATCGTCCTCTTCCAGAAGTTGAAAACATCCCAACATTAAATAATCACGCAGAAACTACTGAAACTGTCAAAACATCTGTAGAAGAAAAGATAAACAGTAATAACGACTCTCCTTCATGTAGTTATGCACAACTGGGTCCACTAATAACTCCGGAAGTAGTTAGACCTTACCCAAAAGCTATAAGAAAGGAAAAGAGTAAACGTAAACCGGGTCAGTCACGCATCTACACCGATACACCGGAAAAGGAAAGATTGGAGGAATTGGAAAATTTGAAAGACATAAAACGAATTAGATTGGAAGAAGTAAAAAAAAATAAAACAGCCAAAATTCTAAATTTTGAACAGCCAAAGAAGAGTAATAAAAAGAGAAATATTAAACAAATAGACACCTCTAGCGAGAGTGATTCTGATGTGTCCTTTCATGATACAGACGACGATGTCAGTGACGAAGTTGAAGACATGGTTGAACTAAAAAATTATAATGCGAAAAAGGGAGACTTTGTTTTAGTAAGATTTGTATCAGCTAAAAATGCGATGATTCACTATATCGAACAAATTATGGCTGTCAATTCTGGTATTACCAGAGTCAAATTTCTTAGACGACGTGGCCTATCAACTACATTTTACTATCCATCTATTGATGATTTGGCAGATGTCGAAATTAATGATATAATTTCAAAATTTGACGCACCATCAAAATTAGGAACAGCCAGAACTGCTTCATTTTTTAACTTTCCTTACAATTTTGGTACTCTAATTGTACAGTAAATACTAATTGTCAATAAAGCTTCTTAGAGTTACTTTGTTTTATTGTAAATTCTACTGTTAAAAATTGTTTTAGTAATAATATAGTTGATGGCCGAAACTGCACCCTCAAGGGGGTACATTCGGCCACTGGTAGGGGTTTTAAAAAATCCCTATAATTTTTTTTCTAAAAATAGTAGATCAAGAATATCGTCGCAAGTACTTCATACAAACGTCAATAAAAAATAATAGTTAAGAGTGATATTATTTAAAACATTAGTTGCAAAAAAATACTAAAAAATCTCCTTATAGGCCGAATGTGTCCCCCCCTCCCCTACAGGGTGTTCATTTGAAAACTTCCCACCACGGATTTATCAAAAACCACTGATTAAAAGAAAAAACGCCGAGACACGTCAAAAGATTTGCCAAAGGGGACAACTTTTTAACCAAAAACTACTTCACCCCCTTTTACCCTCTGCCCCCCGGAGTCATCCCCTTAAAAATTTTAGATGACAAGGGATATGAAATAAAAGCTTGTTTGAAAGGTCTTTCAAAGTGCTTTATTTTAACGTTTGATTTTTTAAAATCGGTCGATTCGTTTTCGAGAAAAGTAGAAAAATCTTTGTTTATCTTAATTTGTTCAGATAGAAAAAAAAACATACGAAAATATCACTTTTTATTTCAATAAGTGTTCAAAAACCAACATAAAAAGCAATTCGGAAGATTAGACGTGGCAGCAACCAAATAACAACCCGACTTTTTTTCAGCCATCTATTTATAAACACAGATAACATGGGCGAACTGTATTTATTCTTATACCTGTTTAAACTTGAAGAAGTAGTCCATTACAGTGGAGTTGATATAATCAAATAAAACAACGGCAGTCTACCTCCACAATATGTATTTCAATGTTTATGTTTATATCCTACATGTTTCGGACATAGAAATGTCCATCATCAGGGATACTAAAAGAAATTTCCAGTGTGGGTTAAACGTTTTAAGTAAAATGAGAGGACTTACCAGTAGTCGATTACGGCAGCTCTATCTTGCATAAGCGACGATCAAAATTATGTTAAAATTGAAATTGTAGGTTCTAATGAATGTTCAAGACTGAATGAGAAGTGATATTTGAAATTTTGGTCAAGGTATATTTGAAGAAGGGGATTCCCAGTCTGCAGCCACTGAGACAGGTGATGAAGCAATTATGTCATTTGTAGCTATTTAGAGGAGATTAATATAAGTGAGGTGCTCAAAGATGCTTCATCTAACCGTGTCTAGGGTGTGGACAACAAAATACTGGGTTAGACTTGAATAACACATTCTTAGGAGATAAACAATAAATGAAATGAAAATTATACTATTTTAAGGTTGGAATTTATTAATTTGAAGCCAATGAGCAGGTGGTGAAGCAATTATGTAGGTTAAAGGGGGTAGAAAATGAACATAATCTTATGATTGAAAAAGTGAGATATAGAAAATTAAAATTGGATTTTTACCATTTTGGCTAGAAGTGAAGTATTTATGTTAAAATCACATTGTTTTAGCTAATTAGATGATATTATAGCTCAAAGATACTTCACTTCACCATGCTGGCGTGCAGGAAAATGTTGGTTGTCAAATGGTCATGACAGCTTAAAAAGTCAAAAAGCAAAATACCGTGACAGTCTCATGCAAGAGAGGCGCAGGGGTGTACGAGAAATTGATCAACGATCGACCACTGGCATACGATCAGCTGTGTCGGGAACAGACGAGCACTGAACTGAACTCCACACCAAATGGGTGGGGGATAGTAGTTTGTGAGGACCTAACATAGATTTTCACCAATCACTAGAGCAAGCCGGATTTAGAAGTCGCTTTGGAACGAATGACCTACAAGTAATAAAGTCCTTGATAGAGAAAGTTATAGAATACAACAAACCATTGATAGTAATATTTGTAGACTTCGAAAAAGCATTTGTCTCAGTCCAGCATAGCTCCATGTTAAGAGCGCTTACAGAATGCAGTACTGATCATAGATACACAACCCTTCTTCAGAATATATATGCGAATGCAACAGCTGCAGTCAGAATGTATTATGGCGACACCAACAAATTCCCCTTAGAGAAAGATATTAGACAGGGAGACACCATCTCTCCTAAACTATTCACCGCTTTGTTGCAAAGTGCAATGAAGAACAACAATTGGGAGAATATTGGAGTTAACATCAATGGAGAGTACCTTAACAACCTAAGGTTCGCAGATAACATAGTCCTTATTGCAGACCGGATGGATCATGCATGTCAACTTCTTCAGGACCTCCAAAGTTCTTGTACACGAGTTGACCTTAAAATTAACTTCTCTAAAACAAAATACATGACCAACCCTGTACTGGCCAAAAACATTTCAACGTATGGCACGCAAATAGAACAAGTGTATACCTATAAATACTTAGCCCATGAGATTAAATTAGGAAGAGACAACCAGACTTCAGAATTAAACAGGAGAATAGGATTGACGTGGGCAGCTTGCGGAAAATGGAGGTAAGTCTTTAAAGCAGATATTCCCATGTGCTTAAAGAGGAAGGTATTTGATCAGTGTGTGCTTTCGGTTCTAGTATATGGAGCAGAAACACTGACCCTTACCAGAAAGGTCATAAACAAAATCCAAGTGGCACAGAGAACAATGGAAAGGTCAATGCTGAATATATTCCTCAGAAACAGAGTTCCAAATCATATAATCAGGGAAAGAACCGGTGTTACGGACGCACTTGAAAGAATTACAACTCTGAAATGGAAATGGGCAGGTCATGTTGCCAGAGTCGGAGATGGAAGATAGACCATGCGTATCGTAACCGAGGACGTTCCCCAACAAGATGGTCGGACGACATTAAGCGCATCCTTTACAAGTGGATGCAAAGTGCTCAAGATCGAAAGCAATGGAATGATTTACGGGAGGTCTACGTCCAGCAGTGGACTCGAAACGGCTATTGATAATGATGAATTATTCAAGAAATTGGATAAATTAGCGACGAATCAAATTACTTGTAACGACTGTTGACGGAATAACTGGTTGATTGATATTGCTGATATTTACTGACACCCAACATTTACTAAGCTCTACCGTTAAGCAGTATGGCCTTGGATGCAAAGCATACTTTCATGATAATACTTCTTGCTCTTACACTATAAGAGCATTTAGGTTAGTTAATTAGTCAGTTAGTCAAATATATCAAGTGACAAAGAAAGTTGACAAACCATCTTACCAACAACGTACTATATTTTACGGTTCTTCCACTAATTAGTAACTTTTTTAATTAATGTGGATTTTAACTAGATTACTTTTCAAGACTTATTTCTTAAAATAAAATTTATTGTTTTCGAAAAACTTAAGTCGTAAATAATTTTATTATTTAAGATTCCATAAAAATTTAATTAAAAGCTTCGTAAGCCGGTATATACTGCGGTATAATACAGCTTTCTAAAGTTTTTTAACTTAATCCTTTAGGAAAAATTTAACAACTTCTTAAAGCTATTCAAAATTGCCAGAGTTTCTACGTAAAGCAAAACATGATCTGCAAATTTTAAAGAAATTCAGTAAGTTATAATTTTAACCACGAGCTTGGCTCCTAAATTGAATTTCAAAGATACAACGAGAAAAGAAAAAATTTACAACAAGAGAATTCATTTTAAAACTATACAAAAATAATATATTATTTTGGATAAATGTATTGGTTTTTAGGGCCATAAAACAGGTTTTTCTAGAGATCTTCAAACAAAAGCGTTAACGACTACACTTTTTACAAATTTAATTACAGTTTTGAGTTATTTGATCACTATTATAGAATAGTGCTGTATTTATTAATCTGCTGGTATCAATTAATTATATTCCAAATTGTGCACCAATTGAATTTTAATTTATATGCCCTTTAAACATGCGATCCATCTGTTACTCTTTGATATTTAGGGTATTTTATAATTGAATGCTAGTCCTAATGGACAATAACCCTTTGATGATTTTACGGAAAATTATTTAAATTAACCCCTATTTATATTAATCCCTAACCGCTTCATTTCTGAGATATAGGAATATTTAAAATATAACATTTTAGACCACATGTTTTTATGAACTTTTTTTCATAAAATTAGCTCGGAAATAATAATAGGTATGCACTTAAATTTTTCTACTTATTTAGGAAACACCCTGCATACTGTTAAAATAAAACTTATTTAATACATACAGACTCGCTATCCATTTAACATTTAGATTTTAGTCGAAATAGAATTTGTTGTACCCAGTATATATACCGTAACCAGCATTTTACAATATACCTACCGTTATTGTTCATATTTGGTAAAAGGTATTAATGATTGTATAACGGGAGACGTTAAAGCATTTGTATGGGATTTTCTAAAATCTTATTAGATATATTCTTTGGAATCAAGCCTTCTCATAAGCCACAGTATTGCCAAACATGGTTGCGTTCAACAGGGTACTGAGTATCTACGGGTTATAAATGGAGCCGCAGACAATTCCAAAATTCTGCAGTGTAAGATTGCATTTTTGGAGATTCTCCAATGTGTTTATCACTAAAGTTCGAAAAAATTAAATAAAACGATACTATTAACTAAACTTTTTGCTAATGCTCTAATACTAACATATAAATAATTATGAATACTTTTTGCTATTGCCTTATACATTTTATATGAAACTTTCTCCCTCTATGTGCAAAACAGCTCTAATGTATTTCAGTTCTGCAAGCCCCTTTTATCTCTTCTTTCATTTCTTATAGTAACTAACGTAAACATTTATGGTAATATCGGCAGCATATTTTCCTTCAACTGCACAACGGTTCCTGTTTGATGCTTCAGAAAGTATTGCATTGGACACAACAGGTCCCCTGGTATGTATATATTATATTAGCATTATCTTAAAATCTTGAGTGAATATGGCTTTTATTCTATAAAAGTATGCATGTTTAGACATTAAAAGAGTATTATACTGCATAATTACGCCATTCTCAGATGTTCTTTATAATAACTACAAATTATCAATTACTTATGTAAGTATACTTTTTCTGGTGGACTATTCTTATTGAAGTGGTATACATTAAACTGTTGATATTTTATTTGACAGCCATTTCACGCTTAATTTCTTTTAAGACCATTAAATTTATAAGCTTAGAAATGACTTACTATAAATTATGCCAGAGTTTTATTTCCACTATAAAAATAAGTCAGGACAAATTCTGTAATAGGCATATCAAAATAAAAGGCTGAAGAAGTTAATGTAACTTCCTACAAAATGGAACAAAAGTTATCTTCAGGATATAATTGCAAAAATATAATAATTGCACAAAATCCGACATTTTACGAACACTGAGCAAGACTACAGCAAAATCTAAAAGAAAAATTAAATTACACCTTCAAACCCCTCCAACATACCAAAATAAAAAAATATGATGATTCCTTGCATGTTCCGTTTGGTAGTTATATTAATTTGTAAAACTACTTATACCATAGGCACACAATTTAAAAAAAATTTCTTTGGTTTCATAAAAATCATATCCACTAAAGCGTCGATTTATGCCATTTTTGACATATAGGCTTGGCTTAGTCCCCCTTAAGATAGAAAAATATTATTTTCCAAGTTATTCCGGCAAATAGAATTGTTTTAAAGAGAATTAGTATGTCACAGAATTTATTTAAACCTATATACGCCCTCAAATCTCCAGTTGGGCTATTTTGGATTTAATAATAATTTTTTTCCAACCTATTTGGATACATACATTTTTTTCTAAAACCTCTAATGGCTCAACAAATCGACAGATACCTATTTACAGTCTAATAAGTCGATTTACACTATTTGCGATACATAGGCTTGCCGCCACACGGCAGGTGAGCTACGAAAGGAAGCCGAGCTAAGAACTTTACATGTTGCCGTACTTCTCTCTTTAAATTTCCATAAAATATTAATTTGTGTGTAATTCAAATACATTACTTAAAACAATAAGACGCATACATATTCCTGTATATTGCATACTCTGTAACATACAGGGTGTCAATTTTGAAAACTTTTCATGCAAATATCTCCAAAACTACAAAGGTTAGAACAATGCGATTTGGTATAAATGTTACTTGGGTAGGGGATCTAGAACCACCATACTTTAGTCAATGGGTCAGCCACCCCCTAGGCGCCCCACACCACCACTTTAAAATTTGAAATGGCGCCACGCCCTTTGTTATACCTTACATGAGAAGTATCACTGAGTAGTATTTAGCTGCACAAAAAAATCTATAAAAAAGAAAATTTGTAATTTGAATAAAATTAAATTGCCGGAAATAGGAACTTAGATGAAAATTTGCTACATTTTCAACAATATTCAATATTTCAATATTTCTATAAATTACAAAGTTTTGTTATTTTAGATCACATTACAGAGACAAAGACCAAAGTTGCGCCTAAATCGGTGTTAGAAGCTGTATCCAGGATATAAATCCTACTTATCGATGAGCTTGCCATTGTTTACGTCAAAGTAAATATTGAAGTTTATAATTTTGGGTCTTTTAACAACTCACCGTCTCACCCCAATTATTATTGTAAGTATGGTTTGTCCTTGAGGATATTTCTGGCACTACCAGTAAACGCAATACAGGCCTTGGCGAAGGCAATAAATGCTTGCTTCCAAACGAGCACTTTTCTTTCTTGTCCCACAAAGGCTGCGGTTGTTCCATTATTAAAGTGAGAAGACAATGATGACCCCTCAAACTTCCGACCAACTAAACTGCCTCCTTCTAAACAAGAAAAACTTGTTAAACTGAATAAACACGACCTTATGAGCACACAACAGTTTGGATATCAGGTTGTGAAGAGTACGAGCGATGCCATCTTTGGGTTCCTCAAAGGACTGTATGTCTTTTTAAACTTTAATGAGTCTGCTGCAGCAGGGTTCTGTGATTTATTGAAAGTCTTTGACTGCGTGAATAAGAGAATACTACCTTGGAAGTTAGGGGCGTATGGGTTTACCACGGCCTTATAGTGGTTTCGTTTGAATTTGACCAATCACGTTCAGACGGTAGTATTCAACAACAGTAGCTCTAAAAAATTGACTCTGGATATAGGTGTTCCTCAAGGGTTCGTTCTGGGCCCGCAAACAAGAGAACTATTCTATGTAAGATAAAGAAGACTTGTGATTCAAACCTTCTGTCTTTCAATACTAAAATACAAACTAAGATTGCAGAAACTACCGGAAAGAAAGGAATGAATCTTTGTCTCCAATGATAGGATGCTACACTGTTGCTACCTGTAGACCGGTCTCGAACTCTTTGTTTCTCGTCAGTACAAGGCAAGCATGAGAAATGAATCGAAACACCTTGTAGCTAAAATATTGATCTGCGTAGGCAGTACAGTACAAAATATATACAAATATACAATACAAAACACCGTATGGTACTATAAACAAACACAATAGCAAATAAATACCACTTGACAAATAGCTATCATAATATGATATACAAATTGCAGAAACTACCGGAAAGAGAGGGAACAAAATTTCTCACATATACATATTGATATGTCATATTATAATTACCACTTCTCAAGAAGTATTCGTTTGTAATGAATGAATTGTCTATCCCCTCGCCTTATAACATGCCACAATGATTTCTCCTTCTTACCAATCCCTTGATCTAACCAAATTAAAAAATCTTTAATTTATGGCCCTAAAATATTTTTTAATCATTTACCTCTTTATTTGAGAAGACAGCAGTGTGTGGGGAAGTTTAGGAGATTAAACAAAAAAGTATTATATTAGAAGGTATATTAAACTCTTGATGGGTATTTTGCTGATGCACTAATTTAATCCCGGAAATTTTAAAACTTGACTGTTAGGTATCTCTTACTTCTTAATTGTAACTCCTAACCATGTGTAGAACTATATCTCATTAAATATGTATTTAAGTGTTTTGGTGTTGTTGCACTCTTATACTTTGTTTGTTACTATATTTATATGATAATGGTAAGCTTTTGTCATGGACAACTGGATGCCACTATCTGCTGACGGTAGCTCTTTATGTGGAGGCACTAGGTCGTGGTCCATATACTTACACCTTCCCTTCGTCTTTGGTTTGTCTTGGGCGCCACCTGGTTTGATCGATGTACAAACCAGGAAAAATATACCGTATATCAGTTCTATTGAAAAATTTATGCAATAAATAAAACTAAGGTTTTCCCATACAAGCAATAAAGATTTTAAACTTAAAAAAGTTATCATTTTTGAACTTCATATTTTCTAAACTGAACCACCAAGATCAATTGCTGGTAAGTACCTTTTCTCCTCTCTTTATGTATAGTACATAGCGAAATTTCTTTTAGTATCCCTGAAGATGGACATTTAAGTGTTGGAAACATGTTGGATAACGATCTTAAATAATAAAACAATGTGGAGGTAGACTGAAGTCGTTTTATTTGATTATATCAACTCCACTGAAAGAATGGACTACTTTTTCAAGTTTAAATCTGCTGGTCAAGCTACTCTGGTCCATGAATACAAAAGAAGCTTCATCAAGAGAGGTTCGACCGAACTGGACATATGGTTCAACAATGAATGCATCCGGAAGAAACTAAGGCCAAACTATGTGACTCTGGGCACCAACAACTCCTCTTCAACTGCAAAAAAAACTTTAGAAACTGGTACTACTGTTTGGATAAAGGAAGAGGCGAAGAAACACTACTTTAAACTTAATATACTAGACCTTAAGCTCAAATTTTTATATTTCAAAATTACTTTAATTTTACATCCGTTGGAATGGGACTCTCTCTGCGACTCACTCTATTCTTACCTTCAATTCTATAAAGAAACCAAATTTAACCGCTTAAAAAAGAAAATCGATAGCCTAACTCTCAATCAACACCACTATACTGACAATCATACGATTACCAAAAAACTCAATACTTTTAATACTCAACAAAATAATGAAGTTTTCAATTCAGCTGCCATTCCCCATACTACAGAAACCTCTAATGGTGAACCTATGTTTGATGATTTAATTTTTAAATCTGAACTCACTAAGTCCAGCAACAACAACACTAATTTCAGTGATTTTAAATTTCAGAACCGCACTTTGAATCTTAGTCAAACTGTGTTCAACCAGGAAGAATTAAAATTACTCGACCTAGGTCTGAAATATTATTTTCACTCCTATCCTTTCACGGAGGACCTTGAGGTCTTGGCTGTTGAATGCAAGAACTGCATATCACATTTTCAAGATACATCAGTAAGGGAAGCACTGAGAGCCCAAACCTTGCCTAAATCAATTTCACAAAAACAAGAACAATTTCACTCGGCAGCAAACTCCTTACACCAAAAGACTTAAGTCTGTTAAAGAAAAAATCAATACTGATGATCTCGTAATCAGTAAAGCCGACAAGGGTAACTGCGTCGTTGTTTTAGACAAACCTGAATACATAAACAAAGTCAACAATTTTCTCTCATCTGACGACTTTACTCAAATTACCTCCAACCCAATAGAAAAATTTATGAAGAAATGTAAAAACACCCTCAAAACAACACAAGAAACTTTAACGCTTTTTAACACCAACAAATACAAATTGACTCCAATTAATTATTCCACCCCTTGCTTGTATGGCCTCCCTAAAATACATAAATTTGAGGTCCCGATTAGACCAGTGGTATCCTATTGTAACTCCCCCTGTTATAAGCTAAGCATTTGGCTTAATCACATCCTTCTTTCACTTACTAACTTTAAAAGCCCATTTTCAGTCAAAAATTCAACAATATTAGCTCAAGAATTTAAAGACATACACGTCCCTAACTCAGCAATTCTAGTTTCATTCGACGTAACCAACCTCTTTCCTAGTATCCCTACCTCGGAATGTACCCCACTCGTCAAAAAGTTACTCTCGGACGCCACTGACCTTTCAGAGCTTCATATCAATAACATTTGTCTGCTTGTAGACTTGGTTCTTGATCAAAACTTTTTTACTTTTAATAATAATTTTTATAAACAAAGCGAAGGCTTAGGAATGGGCTCAGCACTCTCTCCACTCTTAGCCGAACTTTTTATGTCAAGTCTCGAATCTAAAATTGCGAATAACCCATTGTTCTCACACATTATAACAATCAAAAGATATGTGGATGATATTTTTACAGTCTTTGAAGGCAGTCTTGTCGACCTAGATAATTTTATCGTCTTTCTAAATTCTCTTCACCCTTCTATAAATTTTACTCATGAGTCTGAAACCAATTGTTCTTTACCTTTTTTAGACTAGGGTATAACCAGATGTTCAAATAATCTTAAATTTGCCATATACCACAAACCTACTAACACTGACTCCATTATCCCGTTCACCTCCAATCACCCTTACAGTCAAAAATTTTCAGCTTTCCATTCATATTTTTCCCGTCTCTTCTCAATTCCGCTTGACTACACAGATTTTAAAATTGAACTTAACATCATTAAACAAATAGGTTTTAATAAGGGCTACCCTCAGAGACTTATTAACAAAATTTATTTCAAACATTTAAGTAAACATATAAACAAAATCAAGTTCTTCTTACTTTCTTTTTGGGGTCCACCCTCCCTTCAACTTAAAAATATCCTTACATCTTTCAACATTAATACTTCTTTCAAAACCAAACACTCTCTGAAATCTTCTATTTGTAATTCTAACGATAAAATCACTCCTCTAGATAAGTCAGGAGTGTACAGAGTTTGCTGCTCGAGTGCTAACTGTGACGTAGCTTACGTAGGTCAGACAGGCAGGAAGTTCTCTGTTCGCATCAAGGAACATGTGAAGGAGATCGAGAGAGCTAGAAGGTTAAATTTAACACCCTCAAAAATTAAATCTAACTTTTCAAGACACATAAGCCGTTGATAACCATGAATTTGACCCCGAAAACAACACTACAATACTACATGTTTGTAACAAGGTCAACAAACTCGACCTTTTCGAAATCATGGAAATTAACAAATTGTCTAAAAATCCCTCCTATATTAGCGTGAACGACCAAATATATCACTCCTCCACCCACTTTTTCAATGCTCTTAATTTTGATTAAACTTTCAACCCTTCAAGAAAATAATCAAATTATTAAATATATAGACAACTTTTCTCCCTTAACAATAGCTTTTCTTGACTTTTCACCCTCGATCTTCCTCACTCTGTCCTATATACCTTATATAACATTTCCATAGAAATTAGAAATAAAACAATTTTTTTTCTGTATTTGTACATAAACTTATAATTGTATATTCACCTGCTTTAGAATTGTTTTTGAGCCACTGTATATCCGTGTAACAATATTTTTACCTGCGCCATCTAACTATTACTTTTCCAAACTAACCTTATTGTAATACTAATCTCTTTTTACCACCTGCCTACTCCCATGCATTATTTAGTGGTTGTTACCTTCGTCCCAGAGAGGTCACTATAACCCCACCCCGATATACTGAGGAACCGACTGATCTCTGGACTCTGTTTTCCCCCTTTTTCCCCTATTATAACAGATAACTCGTTACCCTTCATTATCGAAAGGTTAGTCCGGGGTTAGCTCGGTTTTTCATTCATTATTTTGTAAACTAGTAATTGATTTTGGATCAGTTTATTTCTGTGATACTTCTCATAGTTTTTCTACTTATTTCACCTGTCAGTTTACTTGACATAAATTACACTTCATCTAAATTCGACAAATCACATTTTTCTACAATAATTGAGCAAATTGAGCATGGTTCAGTGAAGTTTCTTTGTGCCCCCTTTTTTACTTTTTCCTCATAATGGCCTACACCTTTACTTAATAACTTCATTGACCAATGCCCTTTGTCTGGTAAACTTTTAAATTGTTACATTATTTAAGAACCGGTACCAGTTTTTTAATATGTCATTTTCATAACCTTCACACTTTACCATGTGAAATCACATTTCCCGCCAGCAGTTGTGATTACATGAGGTTTCTTTCAGCTGAATTTCCAATTTTTCCTCTAAATAGCTTAAAGCTAACATAATAACCTTACTGACAATCACATTGGCCCAATAACCTTTATTACCTGGTTCTCTTACTTCAACGAAGGATGTGAACTTTCAAAATACTAAATTTTCTTTCTCCTCGGTTCAATTTTTAATATTTTGCTACCGCCAATGTCATTAATTTATTTAATTTTATAATGTTAACCTTTTTAACCTTGAACCAGAGTCTAGATTCAGTCTCAAAGACTTATATCATTTTTGAACTTCATATTTTCTAAACTGAACCACCAAGATCAATTGCTGGTAAGTACCTTTTCTCCTCTCTTTATGTATACTACGTAGTGAAATTTCTTTTAGTATCCCTAAAGATGGACATTTAAGTGTCCGAAACATGTTGAATAACGATCTTAAATAATAAAACAATGTGGAGGTAGACTGAAGTCGTTTTATTTGAATAAAGATTTTATTAAATATAAAAAGTTACTTCATAACAAAAGGGTTTGTTAAGTTTATTTTTATGCTGTCAAATTGTTTAAAATTTAGTTTAGTTATAAAAAGGAATAAAAAAAACAGCCTTTCCGGACCCAAGGATTTAAAATAAAATGGGGTATAAGCTGGGAAGATTCTAGAACCTTTTAAATCTTTTGATGGTGTATGGTTATAAAAGGGTTACCTTTGTCAAGATGGCTTTACATTGGAAAAAAGTTATTGATTAAATAGCAGTTAATTTAAATATTATGACGAACTAATTAAATTGAAATGGCAAAATGTATTAACTTGAGGTTCGCTTAATACAAACATGTTAATCCCTCGCTTCTGCTGGGGCAGCTATACTGGGCATGGCCCATGTGGCTCCTGAAAGCTGCTCATGGTCGGCCAGGTGGAATTTAGTCCATACATAGTTTATAAATCAATTCAATTACTTCTAAGCGTGGGCCAACCGGAACCTTGTAGCTCAAGGGTTATTATGTGAATGCTAAAATCCTATGTGGTGTTCCTAATCTATTTAGATGCCGATCGGCAGATAAAACGGCATATCAGCCGAAACCAACAAAACCCCTAAAAATAATGAAAAAGAGAATTACCCACTGAAGCCCAACAAAACAAACCAAAAAAAAAAAAAAATTAAAGAAGCTTACCTCTAAAAGGGGGTGAGACCTCGTGGTCTTTTAAAAAAATGGCCCAATGGCGACGGGCTCGACCTTCTTCTCTAAAGGTAGTTTCAGAAAGTAAAATTAAAGGCCGCAAGAACTCTGAAGACTAACCCCCTTCTCCTTCAACAAAATCAGCTGACTTAGTGTTGCTAACTTAACTTAACACCAACAAAAAAGAAGAGAACAGAGACACACTACAAAAGATCCAAAATATACGATAGTCTGGGCTTTTACCAGAACCTAAACTAAATAATGAAACAAACAAACTAATTCCAAATAATTTTGTTTAAACATAAAATTGCCAAAAGTAAAACTGGACGGTCTGCGACTTGACGGAGACGCAAAAACTGAAATACATGGTCCATCTATGTGCGGTGCCTGGTGCCATCAACCACAGAAAAGCCGAAGTAGTGCGTTCGCCCCATACTCTCACTAACGTTCGGTAAACAAATATGATACAACCTAATAAACAATTTTTAGAGCAAAATAATTATAAAATATGCAGTTTTGTGGAAATATTACTGTACGAATCAAAGGTAAATCTACATCCCCACAAAGTCAATAGTGGCAATTTTTAAAATTGCTACAATTAGTTACCCTCGTTTATTTATTTATTTACTCCGGAATATTTTTATCTTAAAATCATCATCATTTTTGTTTGAAGTTAACCAAACTTTATCTCCGGTATGCCAATGACATACTGATATAATTTGCGAACTAGCCACTGCTACAAATACTATCGACTACATTGCTGGTGTGGATAACTATTGGCCTGAATTGTATTTTTATGATTATTAACTTAATTGCCAATAGTTTTTATTCTTTAAGGTTGCACCCTATATAGCTCTGTGCGTGTAAACCGACCATGATCACGAAAGGTACCTGAAACACTCTATTATTTCTAGTTATATAGCGAGGCTTACCTGTAAATATTCCAGATTAATATTTTGTAGGTAGTATGATTTGTGATATTTTGTCCTATAGATTTACACTGGCTTTAATTAAAAGGTTGTCATTCGTATTTCTCTGTTATCATTTTATAAATTAAGTTATTAATTTCAGCAAACTACCGAACATTGTTACACCTCCTGGTAAAATTGAGGGTATTTTGTAACCGAGTACTCGTCTACCCTCCGGAACGGAACTTGTGGCTTTAAATAGTTAGGCTGCTGGCGCCCATAATTCCATTACTTTTTCAATTACCGCACGACCACTCCCGGCTAGTATCTAGCCCAGCTCTCCGTGTTGCGACACCTTGCCACTCTCTGACTACAAAGAGCTCTTACCTTTCTGAAGCGCAGATAGGTGGCAAATTATTTTTAGACCTAGCTTCTTACCAATCTGTTGAGGGATGACATGATATTATTAAGAAATTATTGTAAATATTTCGCTTTACAATTTATTCTAGTAGATCTGAAAAGGAAAATTATTTTGTTAAAACAATACAAGACTGTGATTTTCACCAGAAATCTCATTGCTCTTAGTTGATCTATTGCGTCGGTCTCGCGTGTAATAGGTCGGTATACCTACATATACTTTAGCGTGAAATCGCTAACACATTTCTAAAATGGAACGATGGATTTTTGGACATGTTGCCTATTTACAGGGAGTCGTAAAAATGTGGTTGGTGCATCATGATTATACGCACACCGCAGAACGCCCAAGGAAGCACCACAATAGGAATTATTATTCTGTATACTTCACTGAATACTTTTCCATTATTTGTTTTTTTCAATATGTTATTTCATAATTTCTCTCGCATTTATTTGAGAAAAAATTGTTTCGTTAATATTAAAAAGGGTTCACCAACCCTAATTTATGATAAGAATTTACATATTTCATACATGTTGCATCATTAGTGGTATATTTTACAAAAAAGAATATATATGAAATATTCTTTCTTTTTACATAAATTTATTTCTATTATGAAAGGAACAAGGAAAACCCAAGGGCAAACCGTACAAGAATTTTTCATTGTGTTTGGAAGAATAAAGGGTTTCGAGTGAATTTGAAATCAACTTTAAATAAAGTAAACTTCTGATCGCTTGAAATGGAATACAGATAATCAGCCCAAAGCTCTAAATCTAAAACATTATGAAATTGCACATGCGGTTATACAATGCAATTTTGGAAGTTTGCATGCCATTTTTTGCACCTATATAATATTTACTTCCTGTATTAGTGACCCTGATCTATGTCAAGGTTGAAGAAATGACATTTGACTGATAAATATTTGAATTTGGTTTACAGAAAGACTTTCAAACAAAGTCAGTAACCTTGTACATTTGAAATATCCGTTTGCTAGTCAACTAAAATTGCACATCAAAGTTGGAGAACGTCAATAACTGAACAGAAATCAAAAACCCGTCCCGTTAGAAACTTCTAACGAATGTAACCGTTTTTCTTGCTTCTCGGCCTGGTAAACAGAGCGCATGTGCATAAAATCAAAATCCACTACTTTCCTGAAGTGGTAAAACTTCATAAAAATAGGTCAAGTCAAAAGTCAAAGTCAAAATATGCTTTATTGTCTGAAGAACATTACATTCTTATTGACAAAGCAAGGGGAAAAAACTTAGTATATAAAAATTTTAGCATTAAAATCATAGAATAACACAGTCAAATTATTAAAACTTACAAAAGTTCTAAAAAATCATAAAAGACCCAAAACAAAGAGACAAAAAAAAGTACAAATACATATCTACATGGTCGCAAACTTAGTTACTAAGATCTGAGAAATACTCCTCGATACTATAATAGGCCTTTCCAACCAACATTTTCTTGGCGCTCATCTTAAAAGATTTATAATTCAATAATTTCCTCACTGAAATTGGGAGATGGTTAAACAATTTTTTACTAACATAAAAAATAGAGTTGTAAGTCATCGCTGATGTAGGTATAGGTAGATTTATCTGAAATGAAGAGCGTGTATTATTATTGTTAATGGAGGCGATCACAGAGAAGTATTTCCTGTGCATCAAACACGCAGTTTCAAGAATGAAAATTGACGGCAGAGTTAAAATTTTTTCCGCAGGAAAATGAGCTCTACAAGATTCTCTAAACCCAATATTACACAGGTATCGTAATGCCCGCTTTTGCAGGGTGAAGACAGACTGAAACAGGTACCCAGAACAGCTTGCCCAAAAGCTAATACCATATCGCAGGTGGGAGTCAGCTAAAGAGAAATAAGCACTTTTTGCTATTTGTTTATTTAGCTGATTTTTAATGGTTCTTATTGCAAAACATCCTGATGCAAGTCTTGACGACAACTGCTCAATGTGCTTATCAAACTTCAACCTGTCATCAATCACCAGTCCCAAAAATTTATTAGAATTTGTGTCGAAATGGGTTCCTTATTTAAGAGTACATTGTCAAGCCTACATTTAAAATTCAATATATTTGTTTTAGACACGTTAAACGACAAACAGTTAGCATCACACCACATTTTTATGTTACCTAGGTCTTCGTTTATCTGTGCTTTAAGAGCCTGCACGTCCGCATTATGCCACAGCAAAGTGGTGTCATCGGCAAAAGAGGTACACTGTCCATTCCTGATTATTGATGGTAGATCATTAACGTAGAGAAGAAAAAGAAGCGGACCAAGAACAGAGCCCTGTGGTACTCCTGCCGACACACTCATCTCATCAGAGACACTGCTACCAAAGATCACCCTCTGGCTTCTGTTTGAGAGATACGACTCAAACCATTGCAATATACACCCCCTAAACCCATAGATTTCAAGCTTCCGCAGTAGTACTTCTTGTGACACACAGTCAAAGGCCTTTGCCATATCGCAAAATACCACAGCAGCCGCCTCTCCATCATTAAGCCCAAGGTAGAGTCTTTCCAACATATAGAAAATCGCATCATTTGTATTTTTAGAAGACCGAAAACCAAATTGAGAGCCACTTAATACACTATTAGCCTCCAAGAAAGCAATCATTCTTTTCTTTAGAACCTTCTCCACAATCTTAGTCAAAGAAGGCAGTAATGAGATTGGCCTATAATTTGAAGCAATGTCCTCACCCTGCTTGAATATGGGAATAACAATAGCCCTCTTCAAGAAATCAGGAAAGTTGCCGTTCAAAATTGAATTATTAATACAATTGGTCAAAGATGTCAGTGCGGTTTCAGGAAGGTTTAAAAGTATCTTGACAGAAATACCGTCCCAGCCAGAAGAATTCTTATTTTTTATTTCCGTTAGCACATTTACAATTTCTTTAGCAGTTACAGGGGTAAAGTAAAAAGTTTCACAGACTGACATATTTTGTAAGAATTTCAAAGGATCAACTCTAGAGGATGGAATACTACTGGCCATCCGAGAGGCATCTGAGCAATAAAAAGAATTAATTATGTTCGCGTCCAACTTAGAGTGATTTTTATTTGAAAGGTTTTTACCTCGTAATGAGTTTACAATCTTCCATACTTCCTTTTGCCTGTTGGGGGCAGATTGTAACCTACGCTCAAAATACTTAAATTTGGCGAGTTTGATTAATTTTCTGTAAATATTACGGTAACTATTAAAATAATTTAAGAAACTAGGGCTATGCAGAGCAAACTTTCGCATGGAGTGCAAACATCTCATATTTTTGGCAGCTATCCTCAGACCTTTGGTCATCCAGGACTTTTTAGACTTAGATCTTAATGTTACAAGGGGGAATATTTTTTCAAAGACCTCTACAATAAAAGTATAAAAATTAGTCAATGCATCACCCCCATCACCCAAACAACTCCAATCAATATCCAAACATGCCTCAAAGAACCTGACAAAGTTATGACTACAAAGGAGGCGACCACGTACCACGTCTCTTGCAGGAAGTACGTACTGTTTTCCTGAAGTAAAACTGGGAAACAACAGCTTCATGGTCCGACAAGCCAGCCCTCACCACAGAGCAAGATGCGTTTTCACCAATGTTAGAACATACCTAATCCAAAATGGAGGAAGAGTCCTTTGAGATTCTGGTGAAGGAATCAACATGCATCTTTAAGCCAAATGAGATTATCAAGTGTGGAAGCGATTTAACCAGTCGTAAGTTTTTATCAGCATAGTTTATGTTAAGGTCGCCAGCGACAATAAGAGATGCACTTGGAGGTATAGCTCTCAATACCGATTCCAAGCTAGAAAAAAATGTGTCACTACAGGAGGAAGGAGAGCGGTATATACAGATCACGAACAAGTTGAAAACCTCAGAATATATAATTGAACATTCAAAACACATCTCACAAAAAAATCTATTATACTCTACCAGCTCCCTAAAATTAAACTTATTAGTAATACAATCATCATGAAGTAATACAATCATCATGTTTAAGCTTTCTTCGTCCCATCTAAAATTGATAACGGTAATACCATGAGAGATATCGCAAAAGGAATGACACCGGGGCCCAGAAAGTTTCCCAAATAGTACTGCAGGGACAAAATAGTCAATCACATAAGTAGTATTATAGACAACATCAATTTTATGAACCAAATTTTTGGCACGGATCTTTCTCTCGAAGGGTGGTTTAAAATTTAATTAAATTGAAAACGCAAAAAAAAAATTGTTAAAAAAAATCAATAAAAGCTAATAAAACAATGTAAGGAGTCAGCAGCGAACCGACACAAGGCTAGCTCGTATCACAAAGAGAAAGCCAGACGGGTGTGAGTCTGTTTGCACCACCAGTTCTGGGTATATAGCTGGAGAAATAATATTATTCTTAATGCTGCTTGCTTGGGTTCATCTTTAAATGTTACACTTTTCTAGTAAATAGGACAGAAATAAAAGATCCAGAAACTCAACGTCAGCGAACAGGTATTTATTTCCTTACCTCGGACAAATTTCCACCATCATAGGTCGCTTAAGAAATTAAACGACAATATTTTTGTATGCTACAAATCTTTCAGCACTATTTCAAACCGGCTCTAACACTTAAAGGATACATTAAAGAACCTGGACCTCGCGACACTTGCCCAGCCGAATACGTGAGACAAACTGGCCGCTCCTTTAGCACGAGAATCAAGAACATTTAAGATCGAGCAGATTACAACATGATAAGAAATCAACATTCGGCACTCATCTTAAGTCCATTAGTCACTCGTTCAACATAATATATTCTAAGTTTAAGAATAAGAATTGCAGTATAAACCCAACCAGGACAGCGAGAATCCATATAGGTTCAAACGCTGGCAAGGTGGCCCATTGCTCTCTCTATACACGAACTTATTTTAAGTTTGTGTTTTTTAATTTACATGCTTTCGGTAGGCTGAACCGATACACTGGCTTCCAGCGACACCCAAC
Source organism: Polydrusus tereticollis (assembly GCA_963920685.1). NCBI lineage: Eukaryota > Metazoa > Arthropoda > Insecta > Coleoptera > Curculionidae > Polydrusus > Polydrusus tereticollis. The sequence continues at coordinate 50,545,467 of OY987328.1, read as the reverse complement.
GTAGTTTGCCCGCAATGGGCCGCCTTGCCAGCGTTTGAACCTATATGGATTCTCGCTGTCCTGGTTGGGTTGATACGTGTGGTTTCCACGAGATGTAGCCACGTGCTGCAATTCTCATTCTTAAACTTGCATTTCTGTGTTAAATCACCTTGAGGTCCCTTACCTTTCCGTCAGACCCGGAGCCTTGCTGAGGAGCCGTAAACGGCGAAACGCGTCCAAGGATTGGGTCTGACGGAAAGGATAAGGGACAACTCTATACACGAACTTATTTTAAGTTTGTGTTTTTTAATAATATATTCTAATTTTGAAGTTTATACCTTTGAATAAAGGTAAACGACTAGATATCTTAGAAAACGCACTTTCACAGTCTCGTTCCCCTCAAAACCTTAATGATCATAGCAATTTTTCATAAAAAGTGTCCAGGCTATTAACTTGTTTGAAGAGTAAACAAACAAGGAAAACATGTTTTTCCTGCCTCACATCCTTATCCTATTATTTACTCAACATCTTAAAACTTTCTACGCGCCAACCTTCCACAAGTCGATGGACATGACGTCAAAATTTAAATAACTCATGGTAAGTACCTTTGGTAAATTTTATTTTATTTTATCTTCTTCTAACTAACAAAAGGTTTACTTTGCTTGCTTTTTACTTGTTGTGTTGTTTGATTGAGGAAGGAAACATCTGTTGTTCTCAATTTGTTAACTACGTTTACTGTGACAATGTCTTTTAGTGTCTTGTGTAATTTTAATGCGTCATCAGCTTGTACCTTACGCTAAGTATTTTCCAAAACTGCTAGTGAAAATTAACTAATTATTTTCATAGCCTATATCGGCTACCACAACCTAACTTCTGCCATATCAAAACCAGATTCTCTTTTAAATCCTGAAACAATTTTGTTTACAGAAAAGTGTTTTACAAAATTTCTACAGGGTTGATTTCCATATTGCAGGCAGCCCTGCGGCTGGTCATTTGTGACCAGAATACGTTGGTGACATAATAAAATAAAATAAATTTAGAAGGTTGTTAGGACTTCTCCTTTGCTTAGCCTAATATTAAAATCTCCCTTGTGGATAGCAGTTAAGACTTCGTCAAAAATTTTAGTCAGGTCATTTCTCTTCTTGTTGAACTTATGGCATGAAAAATGGAACGTTTCCAAGAGCAAACTTAAAATGAATTTCAGTCAATTGTATATCTGATTATCATGATCTTCGACATTGACTTGAAAGTCAATCTTTACTGAGGTTTTTAAAGATTGAAATTAACATAAATGTTGGCACATCATAGTGCTGAATGTTTTGGTTAAGCTCCAAATGATATTTTGTTCATATCTACTAGAAAATATATTGATCAAATGTCACTTAAACCATAAAATCTAAATGGGATAGGAAACGAAAAACTAACCTGAACGCCATATATTTTACGACGCACTTTCGTGTTGCCTAACTTTTTTTTAACCAATTTGTAAGTTTTCTACGGTGCTGTTATGTACACAACTGAAGAGTGAATTTTAAGAGAGCTTAATCAAAGTAAACAAATGAGACACGCGTGCAGTTGACCCTTGCTCTAGATTTAAGAAACGCCACTAGTTTTACACATTCACAAACTGGAAACGTCGTAGATGGTCGCAGAGCTTACTTATAGCTGCAAAGCAAGTAAAAATAAGAAGCAAGGGATGAAACAAGATAAGGACCTGTATAAATTAAACATACATATAAAATTGCTTGTAGCTTCAATAATAAAAAAAAAATGGAACTATTTTGTTAGAACCTAAGCATAAACTTATCTGGTTTTCTCCGTGATTGACTAAAGCCGCCAAGATGAACAGTTCTGTTCGGAGATCAGCACATTATATCGATAAAAAAGAAGATTGAGCAATAAAAATGCAACCTGTAAATTGATTGCAGTAATAATAATCCATAGAAAGGCAAAAAACTAAACTACTAGTGAACATATTAATTCCTTTCTTATTTGGATATTTTAGAAAAACTTAAAATTACATGCTTATACGAGTTCAATTTATGAATAAATAAAAGTAGTGACTTGCACGAACTAAAAAGGAACCAATTCAAAAGGAAACCGAAAAAGGACTTTTAGCCGCAAGTGTCATTATAAAAATAAGTTTAGAATATTACCTAAATCAAGTAGTTAAATAAGATTATCAGGTAGCTTACAGCATGATTCGCTACTAGATTTAAATAAGCCTGATAGAACAGTGTCTACTTGTAATCTACTTGTAAATTATATAAAATAAACCAAGTACTAGGATAGGTAGGTAAACGCAACCAACACATACGCAACTGTACTAGAGTAAGGTACTTAAATTTAAGTATATCCAAAAATAAAATAAATTCAGGGTAGCACAAGCAAAGGCCGAATACTTAACAAATAGACCTGAAAGTTGATTAAAATTAAGTAAGAGGCCAAGAAGGAAGCATAATATAATTCTTAGTCACACAATGTGCCGTGAAGGCAACTTTACGTACCATTGTGCGAACGACAGCTATTATGTCGAGGACTTGGAGTCCTTGCCTTTAGAAGTTGTACACTTTTTTGACTTCTTGGACGCCACCTATTTTAAAACGTTACAATACTAAATACTTGCAAATTGTTTCAAAGTAGGAAACCCGTTTACTTCTAGAGATGGTAATAGTTTCTCTAGTAGTGCAGCAAGTAACAATGAAACACAGACATGAAATAAAATGGAAATTACATACTTTAACAAATTTCTTTAAAAAAAAAAAACAAACATTAAAGTAGAAAAAATAAATCAAGCACTTAAGGGTGGGCCATACGAAGAGATTTTACTCGCTTGTTAACTGGTTATAAAATATAGTTGATTAAAAGGGGGAAAAATAATATTTTAGAGCCTTCGTACTTAAATATACTTATGAGGTTTATATTAGTTTCTTTATCAAAATTACCAAGGCGGCATTTCAGTTTAGAGCTGAATTGAAATGCGTTAATGTTATTAAAAAAAAATAAAAATTATCTTAGTACACTAATAGCAAACATCCCACGTTGTATTAATTATAAATTAATAGGTATCCTTCCTCCAGTCTGGTGAACTTAAACGGTACAAGACAGCACACATTACATCATCAATAGGTTCTAGTTTCGACAGGTTTCAAGAAAAACATGCAAAAAATTGAAAACCATGAACAGTTTCCCCTGCATAATATGCAATTTAAAAACAAATAATGGCATGGTAATTTATCAAACCGTGAAAAGTGCAACATCATCAATTGTTTTAAACAGGGATTCACCCTTGCTCTACGTAGACACTGTAACACTAACAGCATGAGGTTGGTTCGTTTTTTTTTTGCTAGACTAATTAAACACAACTTATTTTGCTATGTCTTTCTATTCTTCCACTTTTGACGACCACCCTTACGATAATTCAATATTTACATTGTTAAACACGAATACATCATCTTAACAACTCTAAAGTACTGCACCGAGATACCCTTAGCATTTCATTAGTTTTTACCGTAAAAAATAAATCAGAACTTAAATTAATTACAGCCTTATTGCTGTCTGAATATTACGAGGGTTATCTGAAAGACATATTCTGTATTGAACGGAATATTTCACGTATTTACGCAAACGGCAAAACACTGAGGTGTAACTTTGTGCCCGCCTTAATCAAACACAAAGAATGTAGTCTATTTAGCTGCAAAGTTCACGGTACTTTTACTGTACGTTAAAGGAATAGTAACCTCTGTTACCGGGCAAGCTTCCCCAATATATCACTTACTTTAACATTAGAAAATCACTTTGCCCGACACACATGTCAGATCAAAACACGTGTTATTATTGTCTTAGCCACGTGGAGCATCTGCTTACGTGAACAGGACACTGGTTTGTATATGGCGCTACAGTGCTCTAGTCTGAGAGGTCCACCACTGACATATGGTCACGTGGATACTCTTGACCAACCAGCGACAGTAGCGTCTGCCCAGGTTAGCGGCCATACTTGTTAACTGCCAGTAAGAGTATTGAAGCATCCGTTGAGCATTAAATGATATTGCTCTTTGTCGGCTAAAACATCACAGAAACTAATATACATATTCTCGAAGCCGCAAACATATTGCAAAGCTACCGATTAACGGTTTTCGTAGACATGAATTAAGTATTATTTAGTTTAGAATATAGCACGATTTTATGTTTGCAGAAAACTTGATGTTTTCCGAGAATTAGAATACTGTGAGATAAAACACTAATGATTTTTAACCATGGGCTACACATTTGGCGGTTTTGCCAGTAAAATAGAATAAAAATATCTTGTTGCTACGCTGCCAGACTAAAGGACTTTTGAACACGGCGGCGTTTTTCCTTTATTACAGCGTTGCCGGTTCGCAGACGTCGTTGCGATATTTACAGATTAATTTGTGTTTATGAGTTTGATTATTAGAAAACATGTTTCCCAAACATCAATATTATAGAATGAACCAACAGGGTCAATCGGAACAACTTAAAGAATACGCCATGAGACAAATTAACTACTGAACTGTTATCATAAAACAATATAACCCCAAATTTTGACAGCTAGAACATTAAAATAATCAGATATCTACTTCGTTCAAGGAGATTTAAAAGTAAAGGAAATTTGACTGAAGAATGTACCAAAAATAATATTCATGTTTATAAATAATATTATTATTATAAATAAATGTGCTGACCTACATTTATAAAAATACATCCCTGATATGATTAGGAGCAAGTACGAAACTTTGCCAAAAAAAAAGATTGTACTAAACTTTCAAACCTCATGTACTCAAATGCTCAAATAATTGTAGGTGAAGCTACTATAAAATCACAATTAAAAAAAAAATAAAGTTTATTTACTTTTAAAATAGACATGATGCAAGCATTTCCACGTGACGATATAGGTGGGACATCGCCACGCTTCGTTACTTACTGACTGTTCGCTAATAATAATCTCACCGTCGCAGCAGTTCTATGTCAAGGATTTTTGAATATGAGAATTTATTTATTTATTTTGCAAGTAAAAATCCCCTTCGGGAGGTATAAGCCCAGATATTTTAACTTTAATTGTTTAACAATTATTGCAAAAAGAAACAATAATTTAATAATAAAAAAGTTGATGTTGTTAATTTTATAGAAAAGCTCACCACGCAAGAACTCAATGGAATGCATATTCGATACCAATGATGATGAGATCCAGCCATGATTGGTGATTAGTAGAATTTTGTGGCCCAGTGTATTTATAGCGAAGCAACCATTTGCTACTTTAAAATAAAGTGACGTTATCCAAAAAAAAGTTATGCACGAGCCTATGTACCTGATGCACCACTAAGAATTGATGCCGGCTATATCTCAGAAACTGATAATCGTACAACTTGCGAAAAAAATTTTTTTGAAAAAAAAAGGGCAAAGAGAAATAATTTTTGAGTTTCCAGGTTTATTGATATAGGGCGTATCATTAATAACAAATTTAAATAATTTGAGTTTTTATTTAATTTGTCTAGTTTAGGTATAAGTATTGAAAATATCTGCATTTTAGTCTTTAGAAAATCCTACATAATTTCAGTTTTAAATTTTTTCTCTTGTTCACCCAATCAAATATGGTGGTGGGAAAACGTTTATTTTTGAAAACATTGACAACTCCGGTTTGGTTCAATGAAATGAAAGAAAGTTAGTCCCGTAAGAGTCTATAAAGAACTTCTTTACTTTAATATCTATATTAAATTAATTTTTAATATTTTAAAATAATATAATAATTGAAATGGATAAAAAACTTTGGTAAATAAAAAAAAAAGGCAATATTAAATATTTATATACCTGCAAGTCCACGATGGATTCTGCTATATAGCTGCATCAGCAAAACGTTATCTTGAGGTTTCTTTGGGCTACTCCTAGTAGGCCAGGTGAAATCCAGCTCGTTTCATATAAACTTTGTAGGGGCCAACTGGACCCAATCTATTGGGCTATACTGTTGGTATTAGAACCTATGTGGTTCCTTAATCTTAGATGCAAAAATGCATAAGAAGTACCCAAGAGAGAAATCTCCGGCCAAAACCGGCGCAAGCCCCTAAAAGTAACAAGAAAAGAAAATTATCCACTGAATCCTTAATAAATATACAACAAATTGACGAAAAAAAAATGAAAGAAGCTCCCTCTAAAGGGAAGTAAAAAAACCTCGCGGCCTTTTGATTAAAAAAATTGCCAGACGGCAGATGGATTGACCTTCTTGATGAAAGGATTTGAACGGAATGCCACGAGAATTCCAAGAAACCTTCCTCCTTGAAGCAGCAGCTGACTAGAGATGCGAACGGAAACACATGGTCAAACCTATTCGCCGCACCTTTTGCAAATATCCAGCAGAAACGCACTACCACTAACTTATTTGACAGATTTTTTATAAAGAAAGGAACTAAAGAATGTAACTAGTTAAGTAAATAGATTAGGAGACCAAATACAAGAAGACAAGGCACAAAGTCAATAGTGGCCATTTTAAAATTGCTTTAATTGTGCCATTAAAACATAAGTCAATTTACCAAAGTATCAGATATTAAGACGCACGTCTTCGTGAGATGCAAGTGGTGCCTTAGAATTATTATACTAGTGATTTTTACACAATTTCCAATTTTTGTGAGATTCGCCCTTATGTGATGTCTAAAAAAAATAATATTAACAATCAAGGCCCTAAATTAAAGATGTGTCATTAGATAACACAGGAACTGAACTGTTTAATGACAATTAGAGAATCACCGGTAGAGTACTAAGTAAATACTCAAATTTGATAAAAATTTTAAAATTGTTATTAGTGGATCCAAGCAAACAACATACAGCTTTGTTAATTTATTGTTGTAAAAAGTATCACAGGTATTATATAAACCCTCTAGTGAAATTTAGTTAACAATAAATAAGGGTTATTTTGCCAAAAATGCTTTTATGCCGATAGCTATAAGCTACCAATGTTTCAATACTATTAGTGGATTTTATTAATTACTAAAGCAAAATTGGGTTTAACTAATATGTGAGATAATCTGCTAGATATCACCAATCGAAAAATAAAAAGTGAGTTAATGTATTATAATTTTACTAATGGGGCTTAACACAGCCGTTGAGTCTCTTGCTTTGTGTACCAAGCCAAAAACTGAAAAGTTTTTGCAAGGTTACTTGGAGCCTCCAGTTTATAAATTCTGTAGTTTGGATTATTACTATTATTATAATAATTGAGTTCTTTACAGGCATTTTAATTATTTCTGGGAAATATATAGTCCACCTTACGAGTTTGTGGCTACGACGGCTGAAGAAACAGGGGGGTAAACGGCGTAAAAAAAAATTTATATAATACGTTTGAAGTACGGAATTTCATTTTAACGAGCACAGCTACATACATTTAAATGTAATTATTAATTATAAATAAAATAGTATAATTCTACACCCCACCAATTTCTGTAAAATTTCTAAAAATGTCGTGATGACAAGCACCTTCCCACAAATTCGGTACGCATGCGTCTAATTGTTATATATTATTTCATACAAAATAAAATTCGATGGAAATTTAAACAGAGTATTACGCCAAAAATGTTATGTTTTGGGAACACATTCCTTAAAATCCTTTCGTAGCTGTAGACTCGTGCATCGGACTATACCGGAATAAACTACGTAGCACTCTTTGCTTAAAAATAGCCGTGACCTGTAAATAAAAGTATTTATTTCATTAATAAATTCATACGGAAAACATAATGGTTTTAGAACCTATTTGGCGAACTACAATACAGTTAATGCTTTCGATAATATGTAGGTAAGTATGAACAACGAACCTTAATAAACCTATTAAAAAAAAATTCTGGAGCATTTTGTGCCGGAAAAAATTCTTTGTTCGGACAAATCGGTGATTAGATACTTCGATCTACACGGATGTATGCACAAAGTATGTTGAAATAGATTTCCCAGCAAATACTTTATATACTTCGAAAAATACAACAGTAATTATTATTCACACGTTCTGAATCTAGGATCACTGGATCACTATCCCCCTACCCTCACCTACTAATAATCCACCCTCCACACCTACTCACCTACCAATCCACATGCGCAATAGGGACCAGGTTCTCAATCCTCCCAGCAATATTCTCACACCGTCATTCCCCTTCACTTTTATATCACTTTTCCCGCCACTCTCTATTTGACGCAATATTCAATGACCTACTATTGTGGTCTCGATTCACGTTTCGCTCATGTTCAGTACGTACAATAGTAAACCAAGTGTTTGTAGAAGAATAAGTTTATAGCAGTTTAAGCTTTCAGTGACGATGTATCCGTGCAGTGAATGTAATAAAACTTTTACCCAGAATACAAATTCGTATAGACATAAACGGGAATAATGTCCTTATAGAAAATCTGATGAAAAACGAAAAACTAGCTCACAGAACCAACAAGGAAAAATAATCAAACTGGAAGAGGAACCGCCAATTCCTAAACTAACACTAACACACTAATGTAATACCTGGTATGTCAAAAAGAAGCTCAGTGAAAATTTACGTTCGAATCTACATAAAAGTAAAGTGGTTAAAAGTGATGAAAGTGTAAAAATTTTAACTTCATCTTTAAAAACAAAATTGTGTCTTACATGTTGCTACCATCTGAAAAGTATGTAGACAATAAAGAATTATTTAATGAAGTGAAAGCATTTTTTTTTATACTTTCTAACTTCTACTATAAAAGACAGCAAATTATAGTGATACTGTCAACTCTTCACAAACACAGAGTCTCAAAAGGAAAGTATGGAGAATTTTTCGTCGACGCTGAAAAGGAAAGCGGTATAGTCTACAGGGACATTTTCTTAACTATCTCACCTGATTGGCGATTTTCCTGCTGACCATAATAAAAACTAAATTATTCATAATATATCAATGATTTTTCGCAAGGATACCAAAATTAAATTTAATAATAATATAAGTTCACAAATTTGACACTTATGACGCCATATTGGATTTTTTTAAATGGCAACCTTCATTCATAACCTCACGACTGAATTGCATTACGCGATCCAATTACAAAAACATATAGTTTTCTCTTTCTCCAATGTAAACCTACTTTCTATTATTGTAAAGATACAAAATATATTCCTTCCGCATTTCTTTAATATGTTAAAACTATTGGCCTTCAATTTGATTATATCTCATGTGTCAATGCATAAATATTATTTAAAAAATATGTTATTATTGTTGAAGATGAGGTCTAAGGTCGAAGCATGTGTTAGATCACATACTATCATATAAAGATCTACCTCATGGATGATGGTTGTCATTTAAAAAAATTTAAATGGCGTTGTATTTATCACTTTTGGGCAGCCTGTACGTTTGGCACTGATTAAAGCGGAGAACACATATACGCGATCAAGACTACTATCGAGATCACGATGGCGATCAGTGTTGCCATTTGGGGCGACAAGTCGCCAAAATGACGACTTTTTGTCTCTATGAGAGTGTGGCGGCGATTTTCAATAAAAATCTTATTTTTCGCGTTTTTTAACAGGTGAAAAAATTGAATATACACGTTGTATATAATACGTAGGAAGAAACAACGTCACAATTATAATCATTTTTGCACCGAGGGATTTCTCAAAGAGAATATCTGAACGCGCCACGAATTGTACGTCAAATTTTGGGGATTCCCCGAAAGCCTACTTGTCGGTCGGTCGATTGTCGAAGCCAGTGCCATCGCATCATTCGCCCCATTTGCGCGGCAATTTACTTTATACGTTTTACGCGTATATTTACTTTTGCTAACTTATCCTTATATCATATATAAATACTTCTTTGAAAATGACCCGAAAGAGTCGAAACCCGCGTGTCAGGTAACTGAAAAAATAGTGAAACATAACAAGTAATTTTATTTTTACCCATAATGGAAATAGATATTGTTGTTTAAGTTATAAAATCGGCGAAAAACACTTTTTAAAAATGAATAATATAGGGTAATTCCGGGAGAGATGCCGGCATGGTAGAGATGCCGATTGAACATATTTCCGAACGTACTTATCTGCGAGACATAAGTTACGCGCCTACGCATTCACGTGTCAGTGCCTATCGAAGTCTGTAGTCGGTATTGTGCAATCTCCAATCATTTTTAATTTAACTGAGATTTTCAATTTGTCAACAGTCAAAAGTTTTTCGGAGTATAAGGTTAGTGTACTGTGCTTACTTTATAAATGTTCTAGTATAAAATTTGCATGAATATGGTGAAACAGCATAGAATGAGGTTATACCTCTGCGTATTTATGTTATCTTTATCCCAGTTGCAACTTTTCAGGGGCATTCGGCATATTTCCCGGAAATTCGGGAGAGATGCCGATTTTTAATAGGGTGTTATGGCTAACCTAGAAAAATATTTAAATTTCAGAAATGCCGAGCAAATACGAAAGAAAGTGTCCTAATAGGGGCAAATGTACCGAAGAAGCTTTAGAAGCTGCTCTGCAAAGTATAGCAGAAGGTATGGAAACTAGCAATGACGCAACCTGTACTGGGTGTGGTGAAGAGTATACCAAGACAACCAAAACCGATGACTGGATTCAGTGCATCCATTGTCAGCAGTGGCTGCATGAGGGGTGTACCAAATACCAAAATACGTGCGAAATCTGAGTAAAATTGCTAATTAAAAAGAAAAAAGTGTAGAGGCATCTCTACCTTAAACTTGCGGCATCTCTCCCGTAATATTAGGTAGAGATGCCGATTTACAGAGTGTGCCAAAATGTTTTTATTGTTTATTGCATTTAGTTTAAGGAATAATACTTATGTGCATTGCTTACCAAATAAATATTACATCCCTAGCCTTAGTTTCATTACTTAATGATTATTGTGAAATTAGTAAATCAAGAAAATGTGAAAAATCGGCATCTCTCCCGGAATTACCCTATATAGAAATAAACAGGAAAAAACTAAATCAGGTTCAGATTCAGACAGTGAATCAGAATAATTTTTTTTTAATTTTTAAGTTTTTTTTGTTTTATTTTTATTCTTTGTGTACCTATATTAAAGTTTATTTAGCTTGTTCCACAAAAATATTTTTTCTTTATTTAGTATTGACAGTTTTCTAACCCCAATATCTCAAAAAGCTGTGGCGACAAAGTGGCGACTTTTCATACTGATCGATGGCGACTTTTTGCTTTGTTACTCTGGCAACACTGATGGCGATAGCGATTAGACCCGTCTCTTGTAAACAAATTCAGCCGCACACACTTGTTGCGACCTGTTGGCGAATTGAGCGACTTAGGCAGCATGTGATCGCAGAGTGGTCGGCAATATTACAGCGGTGGCGATCAAGCGCAGCAGGTTCCGTTGATCGCGGATTGCGTGAAGTAAAATATAGAGAAAATGTACGATTTTACGGAAACATTAAGACTGCACAGAGGCAACACCGCTAGGGTACAGCTGGTCGGTCGGGTAGGAATACGAGGTAGTGAGAGGCGGAGACTAACGGACCCCTACCACTTGATTTTGAAGCGCACGGATTAAAATATTTTATCTATTCAATCGTCGGGCGTTAAATATTTAGGTTTTAATAGATTTGGATGTTTGGACGGGAGCGTCGCAGCGCCATGTGACAAATAGTAGGGGAGCGTCGTGTTTTAAGTAGTGGAGCGTCGGGCTTCCATTTAATGGTGATGATAATTTTGTATTTATATTAATATAAATGTTAACGTGTGTTAAAAATGTTCTTATTAACTGAAACATTTATATATAAATTATCATCAACTATAGAATCATTGCTCATAGGGTCCTCTATCCAGCCCAAAATATCGCGAAACCTATAACACCTAGAAAGTCGGTACCTACCTAAGGGTGTAAAATTATAACGTGACATGCGTCACGTATGCACACACTGGCATAAGCGGTAAAACAAATATTGCGCCAATCATACAAAAAGTGGAAAAGCTATATTTTTTGCAATTATGGCCCAAATGGCTGAACAAAGAACGGCACCAGCCAGAGTGTTAGATAAAGGAGCAAACGACTTTTCAAATAGTTAATAAAATATTCAAAAATCGTAATTATAATGACGTACTTGGAGCATAGAGCAGCAATTTAAGTAGCGGTGGAACCCCTATGAAATTGACAAAATATTATTTATTTATTTCTCTAAAAGGTCAGATTTTCAAAATGGCGAACAATTTCTATAACTTAAGTAACAACCGACCAGGTGAAGATTTTTGGTATGTTCATGACAACATAAAAAATTTAGAAGTTACCAACAAAACCTCGAACAAAACATAGAGAGGCAAATGAGTTAGGAGGGGGGGGTGGAATAAAGATAACGCGTTTTATGATTTATATTTTTAAACATACTAAATGATGGAACATTTTTCAGAAACAGCTTTACAAATTTTAAAAATAATCGTAGAAGAAATATTTGCGATTGTCAACGAACTAGGATGTTTTCTTGGTTCTCTGAACATTTTTTCTATAAGTAGGATCTCGAATTTCCATACCTCGTGTATGCCTAGGATCAATAATCTCGGGTAAAAGGCAGTCAAAATAAAAAAATTTTAATTTTGGTAACATTTGAGTTTCGAAAAATTGTTTGTCAATTTTAATTTGTAAAAAAATTATTTCCTTTAAAGTCCACACCGAAAAATAACACTGTTCTTTCGTCGCTATATTTAATTGGCCCTGTACTTGATAATAATAACTGTGATTTTTCTTCAGTTTGTATTCATCACCCTCCATTTCTAAATAATTAATGTACTTTTTAGAAATTGCTTCTTTAATGTCGCAATTTCTGGCAGTAAAAGGGCATTTAATTTCCACCAATGATTGGGAATCTTCTATAAGTCCATCCGGAGACGCGCCAAGGAAGGGCCAATTTTTATTTATGAATAGACCACAGTCTAAAATATCAGATCCTAGTTGTGCCTGTAGCATTTGTTTAGCCCGGTATTCATTTTCCTTTCCCCATGCAGTGGCTTTTGAATAAAATTCCTTATATAAAATTTGATTAACTGTCGAAGAGCAACTAGAAGAAGGCCTCATTTTACATATTTTTCCAAATAGTGATGCAGTCAACATCTTCCGTCTGCTCTGTTGCCATTCAGCAGAGTCTGCTTGTAGGCGAGTTCTGGCTTCAATTTTTTCAAATTCATCTGCGGCTTTATTTAAATTTTGCAAATATTCATCTTTTAAAGAATTATATGATTCTGGGTCCAAATCCGGTTTCTCACAATTTTCCCCATAATTGACGTCTTGCCCACTACTTGGATATTTTAATTTTTTTCTGCATTGGGGATCCTTTTTTTTTATGTGTTTTTTCACCTCTTCCATTTTTTTTTATGTGTCCTTTTGGACTGTAGCCACTCAAATGTTTATGGATGTTATATAGGGGTTTTTTTGTATTTCTAGCCACAACTGCGGAAAAACAGCGTGCTTGGTAACACCTCCTCATAGTAAAATTAACCCTTTTACCGCCCATTTTTTTTGCAATTTGGGAATTAAATTGCTCTACTGTGTTTGTAGTAACATTTTCAAGTACGCTTTTTGCATGCCTAGCAAGATATCTTACTGCATCCATCATTTTTTCCTCTATACCAAAGGTTCGGAACTCCAGCATATGATTATTCTTATCGGCTTCTGATTTGTTACAAAAATATTTTAATTGAAAGCAGTTTTTATGCTCTCCAAAAATATGGCTAACGCTATTCATGATATCTTTCTTTAAATTATTCACTTTTTCATCTTCACTTACTTGTTCGGATTGTCTCATTTTGACTGCTCTTACTATAGCAGTTCTACACCGCAAAATATTTTTAGAGATAACATTTTTTAAAGCTCCGGGAACGCCTCTTGATTTTGAGAGTTCTCGCAACTTATTACAGTAATTTCTCAGTAAGTGGTTTATACATTCTATTTTTTGTACCGTAATATGTCCATATGGTCTACTATCTAATATTTTTTTATAGCAGCTACTATCTCCGTCAGCTATCATTTTATGATAAATAAGGTTGTACATGGAAATGCTGGAACAGAATCCTTCAGCAATTATACTTGCTTCCATAGCTGTTGATGAAGAGTTCCAATTTTTGTAGCAGGCATGCTCTGAAGGTATTTCTCCTTTATTCTGGGCTCTTTGGCAAACGCAACAGTATTTATTTTTTACTCCTAAATACAAAATTTTTTTTGATTTAGCGCCCACAATTGCAGCAACACCAGATAAGGAGTTATAGTTTCCTCCACCACGATAAGATCGCTTGGCCCAACTGCCATCACAAACTACTGTAACCATTGGGGTGCCGTTTATGTCAACGCTGCCACACTCTACAGCCATTTTTGCCTCTTCCTCCGCGGCTTCGTTCATGGATTTCCATGCTACTTCTTCCCATGCATTACATACTTCAGTATGAAGTCGATTATATAGAGGAACACTAAAACAAGGAATGTCGATAGCTCCTGTAATTTCTTTTAACTGACTATATCCTCCTCCAACATTCATTACAGCGGCGACTGCATCAAAACTAATATGATTTTAAATGAATATTTTTAAAAGTAATGTAAGTAATGTAAACAAAACACGCACTATAATATAAAGTTTTACAATAAAGAACGTGGTGTGTATAATTATGCAAGTCCAAATATCACAAATCACTTTTTATTAAAACTTTACTAAGTAACTAAAATATAAATAGATACACTCCATAAATGTGCTAGATAAACGCAGTATAATGTCATGAACAAGGTTAGAATTTCGGGATATACAAGATGTGGCTACAGCTCAGTGGTAATGTGTTTTTTAAAAGAGTGCGTAATGGCCTGGTAATATCACTATTATAGGTAATCTGATAATAGCTATATTATTAAAATATATTATATTATTCTTAATTTAAGACAATTGAAGAAATAGGTATAGGAATATATTATATGATAAACGTAGGGAACACAAAAACGATTGTATCAGTATGTTTTTCATTATCAATGAAGGGGTTATACCGATTATTTTTATTTAATTAAATATACATGGGTGGCGCATTTAAGTATTTACTTATCATTTGGACTAATTATAATTTAGATACATATTATAGGCGAAGGATGGGCAAACTGAGATATGCGGGTGAAAGGATTACCTAGGTACTTACTAAGACTCTCAAAAACCATAAACAATTGTTGATTCGATCGGTTGTTATCGCAATGGACATTGAGCCCACACGCCTTGTGCTAATAAACTCGCGCAACTCATATGAAGTGATATTTATTTTCATGGATATGACATATTGCTCGTCTTAAATGACAGCTCTCTTAAGCATGAAATGCGAATGGTATGCTTACATAGGCTCTGTACATGTCATTTCAGCTTTCAAGACTAGTAGTTTTGGAGAAATAGCCTAATTTTAAAGGGGTTCCACGCTTTATTGCTAAATATAAGATAAGAGCGACTTTTCTGTACAGAGTTGTCCAAAAAGCGCGCGTCGGATAATAGCTGCTAAACCGTTAAACTTATGACACAATTTTCTGAATAAACTTTTTTTTATCTCTGCTACAACTAGAAATTATCCTCAAGTATACAGGGTCTCTCAAAAAATAGTTATACCAAAAATGCTATTTTTTTAAAAATAGAACACCCTGTATAGTTTCGGATTTTTAGATTCTACATAAAATTATAATTATTTTTTATTAAATTTATTATTTGCATATATTAATAGTTTCCGAGATATTGACTTTAAAAAAATTACATTTTAAAGTTTGACAGCTTCTAACTTTCTAATCGTACGTCTTAGAGCAAAACGGCTCACATGTCCCTATCTTCCATTTTTATTATCTTCTCAAAAAATTAACTTCCGGTTAAACGTAAGTATGTAATATTTCCTGCTTTCGAGTTACATCCGGTTTAACCGGAAGTTGACACTCTTGAAAAGATGATAAAAATGGAAGATAAGGACATGAAAGCCGTTTTGCTCTAAGACGTACGGTTACAAAGTTAGAAGCTGTCAAAGTTCAAAAATGTAATTTTTCAAAAGTTAATATCTCGGAAACTATTAAGTATAGAGTAATAATGCATTTATTAAAAAATAATTATAATTTTATGTAGAATCTAAAAATCCGAATATATATAAGGTGTTATATTTAAAAAAAATTGCAATTTTGGTATAACTATTTTTTGAGATACCCTGTATACTTGAAGATAATTTTGGGTTGTAGCAGAGATAAAACGTTACAAGTTTCATTTAGAAAATTTTCTTATAAGTTCAACGGTTTAGCAGCTATTGGCCGACGCGCGCTTGTTGTATAGTTAAAATATTTTTGTCCGGGCAAAATCATAAAATCTCAACCCCAACCGGTAATAATATAGGTTGGTGGTATTTCAGACAACATAATCCAAGAAAATAAATGATATTATTAAAATACAATAACCCTAACATACAAAATTAACTACAGTCAGTTGCTTTCCGAGTCCGACCCTGTCCCTCATTGTAGCTCCGCCCCGGCGACGGAGAGTACACGTGTAGCCGCATTATATTATATTGGGGGAATTAACTGAATCGTGGTAAGGGTTTACCTGTCACAGCATAACCCACAGTAACTTTTATTGAAAAATTATAAATTTGGTGTCATTCGATAGGTAAAGACTTGGGCCTTGTTATTCGTGTAATGGATTTTTGAATTATAACCTTAAGTTGGAGATATTAATTAGCAAAGTTGTATTATTATATTGATATAAAATCATGTATATTTTAAAAACAGAATCTAAATATAAAAATCCATTACACAAGTAACACGGTGGGAGGGTCTGTCTTTCTATATCTTTAAAATTGAATCCAATCGATGAAGCCGTTTTCGAGAAAATCCGTGACAAAGAAGCGGAAACAATGAATCTATTTTACTTGCCTTCATGGACTCTTAAATAAAAATGTTAAGAAACACAATATTGTATTTGATTGATATATTATTATGGGATTAGGAAATACTCGTAAGTAATGAAGAACTTTTAAATTTATTGTAATATTGGTTGTAAACTGTAATTGTAAATTACTAAAATAAGTAACAAATTTTTAGCGCATGTTAAAAGACAGGTTTAGTGCTTTTCTTTCATCAATTTCAGGGTATAATTTATGAAATTCGCTCTCGTCGTTACGTTTCTTTTTAATTTCATGTACTCAAACATTTGTGCTTTTCTTTTATATCTAATATAAAAAATTGTTGTTAATAAAATATCGGAACGCTTTTTTTTAATAAAAAATAGAATTAAAATTTTCCATTCTTTGGTGCGATTGTATCGTAAACCTGGCTTTTACCATGCGCTAAAAGTTTGTTACTTATTTTAGTAATGTATAATTGCAGTCTACAAGCAAAATTAAAATAAATTTTAAAGTTGTTCATTACTTACGACAATTTCCTAATCCTATAATAATATATCAATCAAATAAAATATTGTGTTTCTTAACATTCTCAATTAATGTTTCCGTAAAATCTTACATTTTCTCTCTATTTTACTTCACGTGATCCGCGATCAACGTAGCCTACTGCGTTTGATCGCCAGCGATGTATTATCGCCGACCACTCTGCGATCAAACGTTACCCAAATCGCTCAAATCGCCAACAGGTCGCAACAAGTGTGTGCCCACCAAAGCAGTGAATTGCTTGAGGTGAAGTGTCCATGAAGCACACTTGATACGCACGTCATGTGTGCTTTAAGTATGCGCATATCAAAATAGTGTACAAATAGCATGCAGTACATAGTGGAGCAAAGGTTATTGCCATTGTAAAAATGTCCTCGTCCGATGATAAAGATGTTTTAGCATTCTACATGCTGCACGAATTTAATATTGAATTGTTGATCATCACGCAGTTTCATTAATTGTAAGTACTAAAATAATTATCAAGGGGTAAACCGCCTTGGAAATGTCAATGCTAAACAAAACACTGCAACATATAACCTGAAAAGTTATAATTTGGCGCGCGTCAAGTGGAAATAGAACAAGTCCAATAGGATATTACAGCACGCATGCTGTGCGGCACTGCATAGTGAGACGGCTTCTGTATGCGTCATTGCATAAAAGCATGGTGCGCTGCAGTTCATACCAACCTCATGCGCACCTCGTATCTCTTCACTTGAAGTGCGCATCTTTGGGGGGCGCTCTCCCATACAAGACACGCGTTTGATCATCATCGCCATCACGATCCTAGTCGTGATCGCGTATATGTGTTCTGCCCTTAACTCATTTGGTAGACAATTAAAAGCTGGATTTATAAACTCGAAAAGTTGACGAGGTTGAAGTTATGTTTAAGTTGGTGAGGTTCGATATTTGACAGTCCAGAATATGGCATTTGTAAAGAAAGTAGCGAAGTTCGAAAAGTTGTTGTTTAATTGGTTAAAATTTTTGTCCAATAGAGTGATAGTGTTGTAGATAATTTCATAATTTTGAATTAACTCTAGTAACAATAAATTTGTGCCATCATACTCTATACTATCCATCCCTTTAGTTTAAATTGAACTCTTAGTTCCAACGCCAACTAAACCTCAACCTCGTCAACTTTTCGAGTTTATAAATCAAGCTTTAATAACCAGGGTTTTGAAAATGCCAATGTCAATATAAATTTAAAGGTTTGGGCACCATTTGAAACAACAATTATTTTATTCATCTATCAAATGAGTTAATCAGTACCGGCACAAGACAAAATCGATGAAGGCGATTTAGGAATCTCTGTATTTTCGGAACGATAGAAAGTAAAATATGAACAACTATACGTTTTTGAAATCGGATTGTGCAATTCACTAGTTTGGTTATGGATGAGGGTTGCCATTTAAAAAAATCCAATATGGCGTCATGTGTATCAAATTTGTGAAGCAATATATTTTTCTATGAAAATCATTAAGAAATGTGTAATTTGGTTTTCATTATAACCAGCAGGAAAATCGTCAATTAAGTCGGACACTTAAAAATATGTCCCTGTATGGGTCGTCGTTCGAGTCCGTGTCTACCATAACTATTTAAGGAATGTGTATGAATGTCGTAAAATTGCTGTACAAAATGTAATAAATTTAATAATAATTAGGCTTAAGTGTGACTACAGAATGTAACATAGTCGTTAAAAAGTAAGAAAATATTATTATTCAAACTTAAAGTGGGTGTAAAGTGACCGGTATTTTAATTTTATTTAATCTGTTTTATACCTAACTAATCTTAATTAACCGACAATATTACAATAATAATTGAATTATCAATTTACTAGCAAAACTGAAAATATGTGAGTATGCATTATTCTGATTGGCGGAATTATTTTACGGTGAAATTTCTTCTTTCTGTAAACTGAACCAAATAATAGGATCATGGCTATCTTTATTTATTTGACAGCATGAAATAGAGACAGAACGTATAATTCAATATCGAAAATGTGATTGATGTGGACACGCCTCCGCAGTCTCGTTCTGAGAACCAGTGGGGCAGGTGAAAAGCTACGTGTTTTCTAATGAAGTTAATTTTTTTTTACGTTTCTGTTTTTCTTCACATTAAATTATTGCTAATGTTTATAATACTTGTGATGTACAAGCCAGAAATAACGTATTTAATTTGCCGTTGAAACAAAAATGAGACAGGGTTTTGACGTATACAGGAGTATCGGCGTGATTATAAAAATTCACAACGAAAATAAAGGCAAAAAAGCAAGTAATTCCAAAAAGTTGCTATCGTCTGCCGGCAAGAATATACCTCGTCTATCAGTTATAGACAAACGTTAATTTGATTTTAGTGTAATAAGACGTACTATAAGATGCACAATCGTAAAGTTTTATCTAGAGTTAAAAGATGCAGATATAATATAAATTTATTTAAACGATACATTAAAGCACTTTATTACATAGCAATAAAATTGGGTTAACTTAGTTATATTTTGACAGTGAAACATTATTTGTACCCTATTTATCGCCACATCGTCCCAAGACTACTACGGTTCAATGTATCACAATAATTCAATTCAGCGTGAAAAGCTTACTAAAATAACTAAATTTCAAGTTTGAATTGTTATTAGTCTCATTATTAACAATTGACAATACTGATTAGGACACCCTTTATATTCTTTAGTTTAGAAATCTATTACATACCTCGCACATTATATTAGGAGGCGCGAAGCGTCGAGGAATATGAAAGCGCTCGCTGTATTATATCTCAACCCAGGTATATAATATACTAACTCTGAAGTCAACCCCCCTCGTTCAAGAATTGCTTAGCAGCAACACAGCAAGATAATAGAAGTTAAAGTTGCTGACTAACTTATGAAACAAACATGAAGCTCTATGGAATATTCTAAATACTCAATCAAGACACGAAGACGCAATTAGTACACGTGTATGGCCAACGGACAGCAGAGTGACATTTCATTTCTCAAGAGGCTAGACGTATTAATGACAATAGTTCGATTCTGCCTATAAAGTTTACTTGAATACCTAAATTTCAAGTTTGTATCTTTACTGATTTGGAAATATTAAGAAAAAAACTAAATTAAATTTAGTAGTGAAATTGTAATAATTTAAATAAAGGAAAATTCTTACGTTTCATTTCATTAATGGTATGTTTCCTTTAAGTATATAAAGCATTATAAATATACAAGATGTTCCAAAAAACATATACATATTTTAATAGCCGTTATTTTGCCGCTAGAAAGTTTCATATAGTGT
The DNA here is from genome assembly GCA_963920685.1 of Polydrusus tereticollis. NCBI lineage: Eukaryota > Metazoa > Arthropoda > Insecta > Coleoptera > Curculionidae > Polydrusus > Polydrusus tereticollis. The sequence continues at coordinate 50,524,833 of OY987328.1, read as the reverse complement.
GTGTATAAAGTCTGTTAACGGCTGGCTTAATAAACTCACAATTTATTGACTCATTGAAACCAAATTCAATACAGTTGTCTAATGAGATAATTTATTTGCTTCGCATGGATTGTCTTTCCACGCTCAGCACATAAAGTATTTCTTATTCTCCTAATATCATAATGTACTATTATTCCTAATATTAGTAGTTGTCGAAATGACGACGTGTGTTGAAAATAATCAACAAATTGTGTTTTATTTATTAATAAATAAAACAGCAGTTCACATTTGACGTAAAGTCATAAAGGCTGCCATTTTTACATACTGAAATGTCTTTAACTGAAAGTGAAAGAATTATAATTCTTATGATGAGAGGATATGGCGAGAGGGTCAGGTCTTACAAAGTGGTTAAAAATGTATTTAATGACTTATTTATAGATCGAAATCCAATTTCAAAAGTCACTATTCTAAAAACTGTCCGACTGTTCGAAGAAACTGAAAATTGTAGTGATAGGCGACGATCAGGATGACCACCAATAGTTTGGAAATTTTACAACATTTTGTTAAAACCCCTCAAGTCAATAGACGCAACTGTCGATTTTGGGCCATTTTTTATTGATGGAAGTTTGATATCACAACTTTACCTTGAGCTCTTGAAAATGCAAGTAGTGCCTACCATCGACTTAACACAGAACGCTGCGAAGCATGGTCATATTGGTAAAATTATTCAGTGGCGTAACAGTTTCGTGTTAATTTGTAATAAGTTTGACAAAATATGATCGAAAATTTTAGGTGAAGTATTCATAAATTCAAAATACTTTGACGGTTTCTAAGTAACATGAAATTAACTTGCGGCTGAACTAACCTGCCAAAATTCTGACAGTAGTTGTTTAGAGTTCAAAGAAAACGGATGGCGATAAGATATTTATCCAATTATAAAATCTGAATGATTCCTTTATTTTTATTTTTTTTATCAATAAACCCGCTTCTTAAAATTTTCAAAGACAAAAATGCTAGACCTAGCTCTCTAGATATAACCAATTTTTTTTTTGTTTCGATAAAATAAGAAAAAGTAGTCGGGTATGGGGTTTTTAAATAAATTATGTAAATCAAATTAGAGTAATTTGCTTTATTTTCAAAACAAGTGTTACACAAGGTGTACGGAAATTCCTTTAGTATATTTCAAGGGGTTATTCTACATATGAAAATAAGTTCCTATGAATAAAAGTCCCTAAATGTCTTATAAGGAAGTTATGGCTGGCTAAAGGTGACCTCCAAAGAATAGTTTCAATTTTATTTATTTGCAACCGCTTGAAGGAACCGTGTGCCTTTTACCATACGAAGTACTATTAATAAACGCTAATTTTTGATATTGAGAGTTAACATTAAATTTATTTAAATCCTTAAAGGACCTACATTTATATAAACTTTTTTTCATGTAGAATATCCCCTTGAAATATACGAAATTGAATTTCCGGACAATCTGTATATAATAATACAATGGAGTAGAACTTATTCGTAATAAAAAACATAGTTTTGAAATATTATATAAAGGTATTTAGTAAATAATTTAGGTTAATTCTAAATTTTTAATTTAAAAACTACTTAATTAATTTATTTATTATTATATTAAACTATATAAAAAAAAACTCGTGGAAGAAATCTTATACCAAGATTAAGTTTATATTATTTAACAAATACATAATAATAATAATTTAAGCCAAGCATCAAAAACACAAGCACTTATTTTGCCTCCGGTAGTATCTAAATTAGTACCAATATTCACATAGCCAGTAAATATTGTTCCTGTCCACCCTCTCTGAGAAACTTGAGTAAGCCAGTTAAAGTCATAATCCTTGCTCTTAACCTTATATTGGTGGTATTAAGTCCCTTAAATTTTTTTCTTTGTTTTAATTTTGTGTTTTTTATTACCTTAAAATTCCTTTTATTTATACTGTCACAACCTTCCAAGGACATATCTCCAAGGTAGTTGCTTTTCCTACAACAATTATTTTCCCTTTGTCAACTCCATGCATGGACACACTAGCTGCGTTCGGCAAATACATCTGCGATTGAATTGATTTTTTGTCACGTGACCACAGATCAGTCGGAGAAATTTGTATTAAAAGAACGGTACCAAACAACTGATCTCTGTCAAAGTCAAACTGCTTTGTATTGATTTAAGAAATATAACTTATTTTTCCCCTTTTCTACTAAAAATGAGTATTCCTACTGTTGTATTAGCCCTAATTGAAGGGATATATCAACTGTCCTATCCTCTTTGCTAGCAACTTATGTTAGAAGACGAAGAGAGGAAAGATTTTGGTAAATTTTCGTCTGTCACCAATATGGTAAACCGTTTTTGTTCTTCCGCATCATAAAGTTCTATTTCCTTCATTCTTTAAAGTTAACTTTCTTACAAGGTCCTCGCCAAAGCAAATTTCAAACCAAAACTAAGAACAAACTTCAAATCAAACTTAACCTCACTAACTCAGCTGGCTGAGATTTGAGATTAATCGCTTTCATCCGATCAAAAACTCCGAGCAAAAAGGTCATCGTCAGAGCGCTCAGATTTTAATTGCCGAACGGCTGACATTTACTTCCCCTACATCCAGATGTCATAAACGAACGATTCAGATCAAATCTAAGCGGTCTGATCTATTTGCCGAACGCGGCTACTGTACATTATATTATGTATACATAATATAATAAATTGGGTAATCTGTGATGATTATCAGTCATTATTGTTACCAAAACTGTCAAAAAATATTTACCTCTTTCCTGATCTTCTTACAAGACGAAGCTTACCTTTAAAACCTGATTTCAGCCCCACAAGCTCTTCGTTAGATATACTATATGAAGCTTTTTCTATTTTTTTTTTAATATCTGAACTTCTATTCCCGAACCGGTTAAGGTTTTTCAAGATCCTACTAAACTAGGACTTTGATGTTGAACCTTTGAAGTAGATGGGGAATCTAGGCTTCGATGTGAACTTTGTGGGATCCACACTTGCTAATGGTTCGAGGTGAGCTAAAATCATTATTAGTTTATACAGTTATATAATATAGTAGAGGAAATTAAAGTACCTACTTGTTATATTTCACAATTTATTTCAGTTTCCTGACACGTGTTTCAATCCTTGCGGGTCATTATCAAAGGCATTATGAGACAATAATAAATTCTACATGTCATTAAAATAAAAATTGACAGATGATAGGTTATTTTGGTCCTTAATTTACTTTACAGGTATTGGCCAAAAGGTACAACTAAATATTACAGCTGTGATTATAGAGGTATTTAACATCTATATAGGATCATGATTGTCTCTTAAGTTAGTCTGCGACTATTACTTCTATTTCTTAATAGGTTGCTGTTTAGCGGGACATAATTTGGGGGTTGATTTCAGAAGATAGCTTCATAGTTAATTTAAAGGGGGGCAGCAGGGAAGTAGTTACTTTTAAATAATTTTTGGTCCGGTGTTGTATTTATTTATTGTAGTGGAAGGGGGCGACGAGGTGGCACAACAGGAGTGAGCCAGTCTCTCGGCAGCCTGTATGGTTTGTTGTGATTGGAGTGGATGTGTGATCGTGTAATGAGAGGATTCAGGGAAACGTCCGTCCGTTTGTAGTAATCGATAATGAGTTTGTCTATGTGTTCAGTGATTGTCGGTATTTGTAAGTCATTGTGTAGAGTATGCACCATCGTAAAGCGTGGAGCACCCGTCATGATTCTAAGGACTTTGTTCTAAAAGGTTTGAAATTTGCGGAAAGCTGACTTATTTAAGGTGCACCAGGAGGCGACATCATAAATCAGAACTGGCCGAATAATTGTCCTGTAAAGTAATGTCTTTGTCCTTAAGTATAGTCTACTTCTACTGTTGATGAGAGAGTAGATGGCGCTGAGTTGACCATTTGCTTTTTTCAAGCGTTGGTGAGCGTTGTCTGTCCAAGCCAGCCGCTTATCAAAGCTCAGACCCAGATGTTTAACTTTCTCAGCCCAGTTTAGACTTTCAGTCTGGTTTGTGGAAATTTGCTTCTGGCTCTTGAAAAGTAGATAGCCTGGGTTTTGGCATCATTAAGGCGAATTTTCCATTTATTTAACCACGCCTCGATAAGCTTTATGTGACGTTGCAGCTTAGAGACTACCAACCTTGGCTATTTGGCGGTGGCGGTAATCGCGGTATCGTCAGCAAACAGATACAGCTCTGTTTGACCGAATTTAGGAATATCGCTGGTATAGATATTGTACAGAGCCGGCGCAAGGGGGGAGCCATGCGGTACTCTGGCTCTGACGTGTCGCACAGTTGATATCGCATTCTCTGACGAGACCGCGAAAATCCTGTCCGTCAAAAATGAATGAATCACCTTTATTAGGTAGTTTGGCATACCTAACCTTATTAACTTTAAAATGAGTCCGTCGTGCCAGACCTTATCAAAGGCCTTGCTGACGTCGAAAAAAACCGCTCCCGTACTGAATCGTCTGTTAAAGCCATTTCGGATATTTAAAGCCAGTCTAGTCGTTTGGCGAACCGTGCAATGAGCAGTCCGAAAACCGAACTGCTCTGGTGGTAAAATGTTGTTGTCAAATACAAAATCGTTAAAACGATGAAGTATGAGTTTTTCAACAACCTTGCTAAGACAAGACAGAAGGCTGATAGGCCTATAGCTGACTACCAATGTTTGATCTTGTCCTGGTTTAAGAATAAGAACCACTTTGGCCTTTTTCCAAACCTTTATTTAACATCTAAGTAATAAAATTAAGAAAATGATATTGTGTATAATAATTATGGGTTTTTTCGTTGGTAATTATTGGCAGTCTTTATTGCATATTTATCTTAAGTTATTAGGCTATTAAGTATTAGATTGGCACCTGAAGGTATTTCAATTTGATTGTTAACAACATTACGTCATGTTTCTAATAGGTTGAGTTTTCTACCCTTGTGTTAAATATATATCGGATTTATTTTGTTGGATATTGAGTGGTTATTTATTATACAGTGGTCCGCTATTCCCGTTTTATTTTGTTTTTTTAAAATGGATGTTTTATGTTCTTTAAGCCTAGTTTTAAAGTTTATAGAAAACCAACCACAACCGATATAGTTATACCATCAGACTCAAAATATTCCCAACAAACCAAACTAGCTGGGTTTAATAGCATGATCCACAGCTTAGTTACCAACCCACTTTCAGAAACTTCATATAATAAAGAATTAGACATAATACAAACTATAGCCTTAAACAACGGCTATCCAACAACATTCATAAACAAAATACTAAAGAAAAAACTCAGACAGAAAACACAAAAACTACTCTACCGAGGACGTCCCCTTCCATCAAACGCGAAATACAGTTCAATCAGATATACAGGTCATACAAGCCAAAAAATCTCCAAAAAACTCAAAAACCATAAACTTATCACCATACAAGTCAATAAAAATAACCTAGGTAAATACATACACAAATAATTCAAAAATTGAAAATAAAGACAAATTAGCTCATAGCGGGTCTACCAAATACAATGTGATGACTGTGATGCAATCTATATAGGTCAAACAGGTAGAAACTTTACTTAAAGGACATAAAACATCCATTTAAAAAAAAAAATAAATAAAACATGAATAGCGGACCACTGTATAATAAATAACCACTCAATATCCAACAAAGTAAAACCGATATATATTCAACACAAGGGTAGAAAACTCAACCTATTAGAAATATTAGCAATCAAAAAAGCCTTAAAAAATCGATGTAATGTTGTTAACAATCAAATTGAAATACTTTCAGGTGTCAATTTAATACTTAATATAAATTAGGAAAGGGCTGAGTGCACCATCAAAGATTAAGAAAGAATTTCTTTAATTTTGTACTTAGTGCAAGTTTATTGAATAAAATCCGTAGAGCGCTTTCGGCAGTTACGCCATCATCAGTACTACCTACAAAGCAAGAAAGGAAAAAAGAAATCAACAATTGTGAAATTTTACGAATCTTTGATAGTTAAAGTTAATTGAAAATCTTAGATAAAAGTCAATGTAAAATTCTCACCAATTTTTTGTTACTTACTTTGTCAAAATATAACCAACCACAAAACACAACATACAAGTATATGTATAAAACTTAAAACATTAAAAATTTGGGGCCTAAAGGCCGATGTAAATTACATGATGATTTTAAAAACTTTAAAAGCGTCCATTTTACTAAAGGGAACTAACCTTGATGATGCAAAAAACATGTACCACGCATGCTATTGTGTGCAGGGAGTACCATTGACGTATTGTTGGTATTATTTCCTGGCGGTAAAATTTGAAATTTAAATTTGAACATTTTGTATGATATATTGAAGAAAACAATATAGGCATCATCGTTACAAGTGATGCAAAGATGGTGGTATAACTTACAGGCGTTAAATTTTAATTTTAATAATATGTATGAAAATCTTTTTTGTATGTGAGGTTGAATTCATCAAAAACGTCAGATGTTAAGGAAAAAGAGACAAAGATAGATAATTCAAAGAACTCGCAAATGTTATATAAGGATAAGGTTCTAAGACAAAACAAAAGGTTTTGTGTTAGTAATACAGTTACAGAGAGAGATAGAAGTCAAAATAGACGACAGAATGGTGGGGGCATAACAAAACAATTAAACTTTAAAAAATTTTTGATATTCTGCTCTGCGATAACTTCGGTCATATCAGTAGCTTTCCCTAATGAGTAATTAAGGAATAAACATGATGTGGTGGAGAGTTAGTTGGATTAATGTAATTATTGTGTGGAAATGAAGTGTGCAAAGAATATTGGTCAGTCGGAAAAAAGAAAGCAAAGTATGAATATTAAAGTTAATCAGGAAGATTATTTCAGGAGTAGTAAAAAAGGGGGGGGGGGTTGCAACTGATATGGATGTGAAAATAATTGTTAGATGCCACCGTCAAACTAATCGTCTATGTAGAGGTATAAAGTTTCTGTTTAAATTAACCTGTGTGTTGAGGCAAAGGTCGTTACTCTTAAGTTCTTGTGAAATGGCTATGTCCTCGAGAAAATCTAGTCTATTGAAGTTTTTTGACGAAACATTGTAAATAATTTTAGAATTGGAATGAGGACTGAAATTATGTTGGCAAGTTTTGAGGTGTTCCCCAAAGGCTGAAGATGACCTGCTTAAATGTTCTTTTATACGTGTATTTAAGGGTCTACAGGTTCGACCAATATATGTGCTGTTACAAGAATTGCATTCCAACTTATAAATACCACTTTTTGAAAGAGTATCGATTTTATCTTTTGAATTGGTTAAATGTGAGCCTAAACTATTTTTTGTTTTGTGAGAAATTCTAATATCATTAAAGAAGTCCTTAAAAGCTTTGGAAATTTTTTCTGACAAATCATTGCTAATGTAATGGATGGATATATATTTAGAGTCAAGTTTTATATTAGGATAAATTGTTTTCTTTAATTTATTGACTTTAGTTTTATTGATTAATTTGTCAATAATATTAGGGTCATAACTATTGTTAAAGGCAATTTGTTTAAGAATATTTACTTCTGTATTAAAATTTACTATATCCATAGGAATATTAAGTAAGCGATTTACATAGCAATGAAAAGCAACCATTTTGTGTTGATAAGGGTGATTAGAAAAATTAGAGATTACGTGATCTGTTTGAGTTGGTTTTCGATAAATGGAAAATTTATGCTGTTATTGACAGTTTTGTGTATGGAAAGGTCTAAGAAATTTATAGTATTAAGATTTTCTATTTCTAGGGTGAATGAAATTTGTGAGTGTATTGTGTTAAGTTTGTTAAGTAAAAGTTCTGCACCTGGAGAGTCACAATTCAAAAAACACAGACAATCATCTACATACCTGTACCAATATATTATTTCTTCATTGTTAGGAATAATGAAATTGTTTTCCAAAAAATCCATAAAAACGTCGGCTAGAAATGGAGAAAGGCAACTTCCCATCGCCAGACCATCAGGTTGTTGGTAAGTCTTATTGTTGAAAATGAAAAAATTCTGTGAAAGGCAAAAATTAAGTAGTGACAAAATATCGACAACAATATTCTCATCAACCCTCTTGGACCGAAGTAGGTTACCAACTATTGTCACAGTTTCAGCTTTTGGAACTGTAGTAAAAAGATTAGTTACATCGAAAGAAACTAACAGGTAATTATCTGGTAATTGAAGGTCACTCAGCCTGTTAACGAGATCCACAGAATTACTTACCCCATGTTTTGGACGGAAATCAGTCAACCCTTTAATCAAGTGATATACAAAATTTGCTAAGTGTGACACAGGAGTGTTGGTGAAACTTACGACTGGTCTAATAGGTGTGCCATCTTTGTGTATTTTAGGTAAGCCGTAGAGTCGAGGTATTGTAGGATTGCTAGAAATTAAAATCTTAGGTGCTTCGAATTCTTCAAAAAATGTGCTAAAATGCTTAATCAATCTATTGGTTTTTCTTACAAAGGTATTAAAAGGATTATTAGGTAATATGGTAAAGTTGTTTTGTGATAAAAAGGTTTCAACTTTATCGATATAATCAGATCTCTTAAGCACAACCAAACACTGGCCCTTATCTGCCTTTGAAATTACTAAATTGTTCTTATTAATCTTAGCTTTAAGGATTTTTAAAATTTTTGATGAATGATTAGAAATTGAGAAGTTTATTTTTTTAATGTTTTTCTTAAAGTTGTATAGAATATTATGTAAGTCATCTCTTAGTTGTTTTTTAATTTTATAAGTATTTGAAATTTGCTCAACAAGAACGTCCAATTCAACGGCATATTCAAGGATGCCACCTTCAGTTATGGGGGTAGACACACAATGTTTCAAGCCTAGATGCAGAATATCAACCTCCTCATCACTGAACTCAACATCTGAGAGATTGATGAAATTTGAAATGTGAATATTTAGAAGAGTTTCTCAATCTATATCTATAATTGTTAATTTTTTGAGTAATAAGAAATTTAAGTTTATTTTGAACTTTTTGAAATTTAGTTTTTTTAATATGGGTGAGAATATCTGAAGTATTATTTAAAACAAAGGATAGTCGTTCATCATCAAGATTGTTTAACAGTTCCTCATGTGTGAATTTTAACTGACAATTTAATAAATCTAATCTAGCATAATGTTTACAAATTTCGGATCTAACGAGTTTAAGTTGTAAATCATCCTTATAACTTTGAGGGACATTCCCAGAAATCCTGATTTTAGCAAAATTTGGTGTGACTTGCTCGCGAATGCAGCTATGTAAAAACCATATGTCTATATGTGCTGTTGCTCTCTTTGTGGAAAGTTTCCTGTATTTATCAGCCAAATCTGCCATACTGCAGTGAGAATATAAATTAGGAAAGGGCTGAGTGCACCATCAAAGATTAAGAAAGAATTTCTTTAATTTTGTACTTAGTGCAAGTTTCCATTTATCGAAAACCAACTCAAACAGATCACGTAATCTCTAATTTTTCTAATCACCCTTATCAACACAAAATGGCTGCTTTTCATTGCTATGTAAATCGCTTACTTAATATTCCTATGGATATAGTAAATTTTAATACAGAAGTAAATATTCTTAAACAAATTGCCTTTAACAATAGTTATGACCCTAATATTATTGACAAATTAATCAATAAAACTAAAGTCAATAAATTAAAGAAAACAATTTATCCTAATATAAAACTTGACTCTAAATATATTAGCAATGATTTGTCAGAAAAAATTTCCAAAGCTTTTAAGGACTCCTTTAATGATATTAGAATTTCTCACAAAACAAAAAATAGTTTAGGCTCACATTTAACCAATTCAAAAGATAAAATCGATACTCTTTCAAAAAGTGGTATTTATAAGTTGGAATGCAATTCTTGTAACAGCACATATTATTGGTCGAACCTGTAGACCCTTAAATACACGTATAAAAGAACATTTAAGCAGGTCATCTTCAGCCTTTGGGGAACACCTCAAAACTTGCCAACATAATTTCAGTCCTCATTCCAATTCTAAAATTATTTACAATGTTTCGTCAAAAAACTTCAATAGACTAGATTTTCTCGAGGACATAGCCATTTCACAAGAACTTAAGAGTAACGACCTTTGCCTCAACACACAGGTTAATTTAAACAGAAACTTTTTACCTTTACATAGACGATTAGTTTGACGGTGGCATCTAACAATTATTTTCACATCCATATCAGTTGCAACCCCCCCCCCCCTTTTTACTACTCCTGAAATAATCTTCCTGATTAACTTTAATATTCATACTTTGCTTTCTTTTTTCCGACTGACCAATATTCTTTGCACACTTCATTTCCACACAATAATTACATTAATCCAACTAACTCTCCACCACATCATGTTTATTCCTTAATTACTCATTAGGGAAAGCTACTGATATGACCGAAGTTATCGCAGAGCAGAATAACAAAATTTTTTTAAAGTTTAATTGTTTTGTTATGCCCCCACCATTCTGTCGTCTATTTTGACTTCTATCTCTCTCTGTAACTGTATTACTAACACAAAACCTTTTGTTTTGTCTTAGAACCTTATCCTTATATAACATTTGCGAGTTCTTTGAATTATCTATCTTTGTCTCTTTTTCCTTAACATCTGACGTTTTTGATGAATTCAACCTTACATACAAAAAAGATTTTCATACATATTATTAAAATTAAAATTTAACGCCTGTAGTTATACCACCATCTTTGCATCACTTGTAACGATGATGCCTATATTGTTTTCTTCAATATATCATACAAAATGTTCAAATTTAAATTTCAAATTTTACCGCCAGGAAATAATACCAACAATACGTCAATGGTACTCCCTGCACACAATAGCATGCGTGGTACATGTTTTTTGCATCATCAAGGTTAGTTCCCTTTAGTAAAATGGACGCTTTTAAAGTTTTTCAAATCATCATGTAATTTACATCGGCCTTTAGGCCCCAAATTTTTAATGTTTTAAGTTTTATACATATACTTGTATGTTGTGTTTTGTGGTTGGTTATATTTTGACAAAGTAAGTAACGAAAAATTGGTGAGAATTTTACATTGACTTTTATCTAAGATTTTGAATTAACTTTAACTATCAAAGATTCGTAAAATTTCACAATTGTTGATTTCTTTTTTCCTTTCTTGCTTTGTAGGTAGTACTGATGATGGCGTAACTGCCGAAAGCGCTCTACGGATTTTATTCAATAAACTTGCACTAAGTACAAAATTAAAGAAATTCTTTCTTAATACTTAATAGCCTAATAACTCAAGATAAATATGCAATAAACACTGTCAATAATTACCAACGAAAAAACCCATAATTATTATACACAATATTATTTTCTTAATTTTAATACTTATATGTAAATACCTCTATAATCACACCTGTAATTTAGTTGTACCTTTGGCCAACATGTAATATAAGGACCAAAAGAACCAATCATCTGTCAATTTTTATTTTAGTGACGTGTAGAATTTATTATTGTCTCATAATGCCTTTGATAATGACCCGCAAGGGTTGTAACACGTGTCAGGAAACTGAAATAAATTGTGAAATATAACAAGTACAACTTTAATTTCCTCTACTATGGAATATCCATTTCACCAAGCATGTAGCCCATTACATAATATCAATTATAGTTATATAGTGTTTTAGTTTTACTTGTCAAAATTAAATAAAAAATGTCACTAATCTACACACAAAAATAAAACAGAAACCTTAAACAAACTGAAACGAGCGCTGAAAGCTAAGAAACCCTCTTTATGAAAAATATGTATTTATGAATAGGCAGTTTTACCTAGTTTTGCCTGTAAGTTAGGCAAGAATTTAACCTCTAACCTCGTTAAGTTTGATTATAACATACCAAACTACACCACTTCACTAATCCAATGATTTATAAATACTTGTACTGATATTTACCTATGGAGTAGAAGAGATACAACATAAAGAATTTAAATCTATAGATACAAAAACTTTAACTTACGTGTTGTTTTTATTACAAGTCGCTGGTAAGCAACTGAATTATTCACATATATTACTAAAAGTTGGTACTAAAATACAAAATCTAAAATACAAAACTTATGTTACATATCTAAAAATATATCCACAATATATTTATATTTTTCTACTTTGTTAGTTTAAAAGTTTAAAGTAAAAACATATTTTGTGTGCCTAGTTACCTGTCATCTACAACGGAAGGCAGAAATAATGGTTTCTTTGGAACTGCTTCTTTCTTAAGTATGCGAGAGCCACCTGCCCTATAAGTAAAATCCTGCTTCTCAAAATGCTTACAACATAATATTATGTCATCACTCTTCGAAAGGACTTTATCTTGAAGATTTAAAATTTCAAGCCACAGTGCTCATCTACTAGGGTCAGCGGGAAACCTAAAAGTTACGATACGATTAAATTATAATACTAGTACCCCAGAAAAGCAACCTAAGTGAAATTTAATGGGTAAAACAAACGAAAACCGCAGTTCCCATACCTATGTTAGTAAACCTAACCCCAAACTTCAAATTACCTGTGGAAACTTAGATTTCGACGTAAATAGTCTATTTTTCTGCACATTTGGCACTGTCTGGGCATTTTGTCTTTAAATAGTATCATAAACTGTCATAAAAACTTAGAAAAATACAAAAAACTGGAAAAAAGCTAATAGCTGTCAACTTCACTTCAGGAGCGAAACCAAAATCGCGGTCATATGGTCATAAAATATCATTCTTGCTTGTTGAAGGTTTTGCGTAAATACGTAAAGCGTTGTTGCCGGATTTGTGGAAGAAATTCTTTTAAATCGATATACTTCTTCTAACAGGGCTAACAATGAACAATGTAAGGTTGCTAATTACCAAAGCCTAACCAATACACTAATTTAAAGAAAAATGATCGCTATTTGTTTATTACATTTTGCATAGAATATATGACTGTGGCCTGTTGTTGGCGACACGCCAAATGTAAACAAACTACGTCCATGTTGTGTTAAGTCGATAGTACCTACTATACGAGATGTGATGGGTTCAAATTATGCAAGCACATTCTTCTAATAGGACGGAGCTCCTTCACATTTTGGTCGAAACGGGCGCGAATCTTTGAACAACACATTTCCGAATAGGTGGATCGGTAGAGACGGTACAATCGTGTGGCCACTTAGGTCCTTTGATTTATCGCCTAATGACTACTTTTTATGGGGATACTTGGAGAATAAAGTTTATACCACAAAACCTCAAAATTTGGCTAATTTGCAGCGTCGAATTTCGGAAGAATTTCAATTAATAATACTACAAATTATTTACAACACAATTCAAAAGTTTTATTTTTAGTTAGCTCACTGTCAAGCTCTGCAAGGAAAACAGTTTGAATATTTAATTTCATTTCTTTAAATTATACTTTTTATTTCGAAAATTGCTGGTATTAGGAATAAAGTATGTTATATCACTACCCAGCTAACATTTTCGGTCGGGCCAATGCAGGCCAAATACCTTGTTGCCAGAAATGGCCGTTACGGCAAGGTGATGGCAATCGGTATTGGGCCAATACGTATAGTACACACCGGCCAGCAGGCGGGCCGATACATGTATATCGTAACGGCGTAGCAATGGCCAGCATGTTAATTGCCATAACCTTATGGTTAACAGGTACGTTGCCAGTGGGATACAGGTACGTTGCCAGTGTGATTCTGACATCGGGGCTGTACAGGCAGATATCTTTAAAGTGGGGGGGGGGGGGGGGGGGAGCTATTTCGACGTACCTACGCACGGTGTGTTGGCAAATCCATAGTAGATATAACAAATCTGACCACGTCTTTCCTTATAGATTGATTTTAATTGCAACTTTAATGCAGCAATCACAGACAATCTCGAATCAGAAAACCACGATGTTACAAACAAATCAAAAATAGACATTATTAGTGTGCAGCATTCAAATTACAAATTAAATCTAGCATCTAGGTGGTTTTGATTTGTACCTATCTATAGTTTTGTCAAAACCCCGTATTTATGAGGAAAAGCGCTATCCCTGTACATTTTCTGTTTGTCCCACTCCATCGCAGCATGTCACTCCTAGTAGTGCATCTAGTATACTTAAAGTAGTCGAAGGATGTCATCTTAAAGGAAAAACCGGCAATGGGAAAGAATTTTTCAATTTTAACTTTTTAACTTATTATCAGATAAATGTATTGTTTAACAATTATTTTACCCTATTATACGTCTAAATTTTAATTTTTTTACTAACAAATTAACAATACTTGCCCATTGCCAGTATTCGTGCAAATGCTTTTAAAACTGTAAGGAGAAGTAAATTAAAAAAAGGATTCTGTTGGCATTCTACATTTTATTTTTCTCAGCTCCTACATTTTTTTCAAAATCTAATTCGTCTATCCGGATTGCTTCGGTTTTATCCCCTTCTACAGTCAATTTTTTCTTCCGCCTGTTGTTTCTTCCCCCACGCCTATCCCCCGCAGTTCTCAACCAGATTTTTATTACGCCACTGACTTCGTTTTCAGTAGCATTTCGAGTCAAGGGGTTTTTCCTTAAACAAACTTAGAAAAAGCTCTTATTTTTTTGTTTTTATATCAGCAATAATATAAGAATGGTTGAATTATTACAACAGAAACTAAAGGAGCTTTTGAACCCACAATAGCTACCCATACACCAGCAATGATTCCTGCCATTCTTTCCTTTTAAGAAAATTAACCGTTAGGGCAGTAAGACAACAATATTATATGTGTATTAGTATGATATGATTGATAATGATTACTGGTGTATGGGTAGCTATTAGGTGGTATAAAAGGGACATTTTGATGCACATTTGCGAAACTTGCATTTTTGGATTGAATCCATGCAATAAGCTTATAAGCTACAAGAATTTTTATTTTGTTCTTCCCAATGTAGACATCCTTAAAAATTTTACAAAATTAAGTTTTGTAAACCCCCTTTTAACCTTAACTGTCCAATTGATTTTTAATTTGCCTTACCTAAAATCATTTTCATAAAATTCTTAAATTGTCCGAAACAGAGTTTTCCCGTTCCAGTCCAATTATATAGTAGAGAAGCCTCATGACTTAGTAGGACCGTCATTAGTCTTCTGATATTATCTGGCGCGTCCTTTCCTCCTACGCTCAGTAGGGAAGCAATCTAGAAATTTAAAGGAGAATTCAGAAACCGGCACTGTATGTAATCGTCCTAAAAAATATTTACCATGACATTGAAAAATTCTCCTTCTTGTAGTTTTTCCTCAAGGTTAATTACGTCTTGATGGCTTTTACATGGTAAGCAATCCAACTGTGGATTTGTCTCGGCTTCTTCAACCACGCTTGTTCTTCTAACCATTTCTATTAGAAACTTTACATCTTTTGTAAGACTATCAACTCTAACTGAGAGGTTTTCTACAAGTTCTAAAACATTTTTTCTTACTGGCTTTGGTGTACAACACAAACAAAAATACGGACACAATCTTAAATTCAATTATTTGTAATAATAGGTAACAGCAAATTATTGTTCATCAAATTGTTTTATATTATGAATTCTCTCTTGGGACATACTAAACAAACCAATAAAAATTAAAAGGAGCAAAGTTAAAATATTCTTAAAAATTATAGGCCTGCTCCAATATACCTACTTATATATTTTATAGTTACATCAGGGAATATCAGTAACCCACTAAATAAAAATATGTATACTTACTCCTTGTGTTATGACAACATTTGTTCAACTCATAGAATGATGAAATGGGTTCCTGAGTAGTTGCTAAATTTCTAGAAGACTTAAATTCCTAAAAAAAGATATTACCTTTAAGCAAAAAAAATACATAAATAAGCTATTGGACCAAGAATGTATTAAATTAGGTACTGTTTAAAAAATAAGTGATAACAAATTTAATGCAACTATAATACTCACTGCTAAATCTTCAGATACAGTTTCAGTCACCACATTCTTTTTGGCTCCCATACTTATAGAATTAGCCAATTGCTGTATTGATTCATGTAGTAATTCATCTTCTGGTAAATGGTAAGTTGTATCCTTCAGAAATGTTTCTGTTGAAACTAATGATTTTTTCTTATCTTTGGAATTTTTTTTGAAAGTATTTGAGCTGTAAGGTTTTGGTACTGGTGGTAATTCATCCTCTGAATAGGAGTCAGATTTTGAGTCTGATTTGCTCTCATTACTTTTTTGTTCTGAAATAAAATCCTTTAATAATAAATTCGGTTTGGACTTTCTCTTTCTCAAAGACACGTCTTCATCTGTTTCGGAAGCTGAGAAAAATGTTGAACTCATTGCACCATCCTGATAATCCTTAACTTTTTCAACCGCTTTAAGATAAGAATCTGCAACACAGACATAAATTAACCAGAAATTCTATGAAAACAATATTTGTTCTAATCTAAAGACTTTAATGAAAAAAAAAAGAAAGTAGGTATTACTACTTAAAAATGAAATGTGCCTACAGTTTAGAAAAATATATCCATTTTATAAGAATAATAGAGGATATTTCGTTGAGTAGTAGTTAGGAAACATGATAAAATATAGCAAACTTAGAAATATAGAAATTTCATTGCGTATTGCTAAAATTATTTATTTTGGCAAATAAATGATTAATTAGGTATAGCTATACTTACTGCTTTTGTATCTTATTTTAATAATACATTTGCTGCAGTCGGTTGGCTCAAATTTTCTTTTTTCGTGAACAGCTTTTCTTAGTTGTTCGTCACTTTTTAAGCTGCGTGGCCACCAGCAAAAATACTGATTATTCTCATAGTCTACCCAGATGTGGGGTATTATCGCTACTGGGATAGAACCATCAAAGTTTTTTTCTTCAGGAAACTCTACCAAATAATAATAAAAGAAAATAATATAAAATTAATTAAAAATACTTATTGTACCTAATCGTTTTGGCATTGATACAAAAACTTAAAAACCTTTTATAAACAATAACCCATCACCTAAAATATTATCATATAGTTAGGTCTTACCTAACTAGTTTATGTTGAGTAAATCTTAAAAATTGTGAACCATAGCAGAAAAGACATATTTGTCTCCATATGGACATATAACTCCTTTGTACAATATGTCATCAATGTCGTGTAATGACAAGCAGTGGTTTGAAAATTGAATTTCATATAAATGTAACAAAGATGAGTCTCCAGGATAAGTAACAAATGGTTTAATAATATCGGATACTTTACCAACAATCTTATAAGAATTTTGTTTTCTGAGTATAAACAAAATATTAAGGATAATATTAGATTTTAACAAAACGATATTATCTCCAGGCTTGTCTGATAAACAATACTTTCGAAAAAAAATCTTTGTGTAACATTCATAATCTTCTAATGATTCAAATATTGGATAAGAGCTGCGATTGATAGAAACTGGTTTTCCAGGACATTTTATTCTATCTGAAAAATATTCCTTTTCCTGATCCATTTTGCTGGCCTCATATATTCTTCGAACAATTTGCTGCAGTGGTGAATTGGATTTTCTAAGCCATCGTTTAAACACTTGCATATAATTTTCAAACTCGAAACAGTTAACCATATTTAATCCACCAAACATGTTTGCATCTTCTGGTAAATGTGTAAGTGCATGTACATTATAAATCCCAAACTCTTTACCATATAGGTTTGCTGAATGTCTAACAAAAATAATGAGTAATTCTTTTGCATAACTATTATACAGTGTATTTAATTGTTCATTTAGCAAAATAGTTATTGCAAATTTTAGTAACATAAAGTTCCCATATATCCGTTCTGGCAAAATATCCTTTAGAACTACAGGGCCTACATACAAAAGGAATTGCCTGAATTCAGTAGCCTTCCATCTTTCTAAGTCTTTCAATGTTCTTGGTTTTCGGTTAAAATCTGAGGGCCAGTACTGTTTACAGGATTGTAATCTATTGTTCAAAATTTCTATATTAGCATTGGAAAACTGCGAAAACTTACTATCTTCCTTCCATTTGAATAATAACTTTCTCATGACACGCAGACAGACACAATGCATATAATCTATTGGGAACTTGGAGACTAAACCTATATTTAATCTACCTAATGGAGTAGGTCCTTTATGGTGTTCTTCGTTTACCATATTTCTAAAATCATTATCAGTTCTTTTCGGTGAATTTAATTTTAAAAAAGTCATACGTCTATTGATGTATTCACCTTTTTCTTGACATTTATCACATCCAAAATATCCATTATGGCCCTTTGTATTTTTAACAAATGCTTTGGCAGGCACATCACAGCAAAATGCATTTATTTGCACCTTAATAACTTTACTATTAACTTTAATGCCCTTCTCAATCAATACAGACAATTCATCGACAAATTTTTTAAAAAAATCACCTAATATAGGCTTCCCAGTTCCACAAAAAATCGCCACTGGAAATATATCCTCAAATGGGTCACAAACTTTACATAAAATTGGCCAGAAAGATATATTAGTACTTTTGTGTAAAGGTAGTCCATCAATACCAAAGTTTAACAAAAAAGAACTTAAGTTTGGGTTTTTTCTTCCTATGCAAAGTAGTTTCGTGCTCAGGCCAAAATAAAAAAAATGCCCAGAACCGTGGGTTTCAATATCAATTTGTGTTGGTGTTTCTAATAAAGTACGAGCATCTTTTGGTAAAGGCGACATGTCTGGCTTATTAGATAGCCATCCTAAGAGTTCTGATAATGCAATATGAGATATGTTATTTTTTAATGACCACTGAGCTAAAAATTGTTTAGAATCAATGTAATTTGAACCATTCCATTTATTTTCAGCACAATAACTCTCTAAAGCAGTAGCTGGGGAATCGGAAGTATAATTCTCAGAATTACTTTCAGCTGATAAGTTTTTCAAATCAACATTGTAATCCACGCTATCTTCAGAAATACTATCAGATATGTCATCAACATTATAATGCACACTACCTTCAGAACTACTATCAGATATATCAACATCGTAATCAAGGTGAAAGTCTGTGGTCAATTGGCTAGCAAATGATACATTTTCATTTTTTATTTGCTTTGATTTCTGAACAGAATCCTCCAGAATACAAACTCCTCTAATACGCTTTTTAGCTAGTTTATAGTAATAACTTCTAGAATACTTTTTAAACATGATTAGAATATGTTTCGCTAGCTTTACAAGCACTTTTCACAAGACTTATCCATTTGGAGCCTAAAATGTAAAAGTAATAATAATTATCCATTAATAATAACACAGAGAGAAGTTAGATTGATCTGGGTATAGAGTGTAGACCTACTCAGGTATCTATATACCTAATAAGTATAAAAAACATATGAACGTCGCAGAGGTAACATTTTTGTGCCGGAGCCTCACAAAAGTCCAAAAGTCATTTGAGTACAGAGTCTAAATCTATATTTATTTCAAGTGACAATGATTTAATGATCCCAGTGTAATTTGGGAACAAACATTTTTGTGCCCGAGCCTCATAAAAGTCGAAAAATCATTTAAGTACAGAGTTTAAATCTAAGTATATTTTTTCAATTGACAAGGCTTTAATGATCCCGGTGTATTTTGGGAACCAATAATGCTGGAATAGGTATATGCCTGATATGTTTTAGAGTTTTTGGTCATAATCAAATAAATAATATAGGTATCCTAATAGTGGTTTTCTTGCACAAGGTCATTTATCTAAACCTTTGGTGCAATGATAAATCGCTTAGGGATCATATAATAAGGTAACTTTACACTATTTAGTAAGATCTCATGGGCAAAAAGTCAAAAATAAAAATCACCATCCCAAAATCTATAAAATAGTAAATTTTGCCTGACGCCAGAATTTACAAAACTAAATGAATGCTGTTTGCATTAAGTTTTTCACAAAGAAGTGGTTCAGTTTCTTATACTATGTATTCTATACCTATATTTTGCATACTGCTACTTACTTGTACCCCATTTGTAACACCACAGGCACAAACGTAAAAAATAGTTAAAAAGAGGTTAACTACACCACAGAACTACACCTACACGAGACAAGTCAGACAAGCCAAATAGAAATGGCGGCCGCGTACACCTCACCATTTACACTTACCCTTACAGCGGTGCCAAACTGGTAAATAATGTATCCAGTATTGTTGTCACATTGTACATTTTCTTGTTTAATTTAATTAATAAGTAAGTTTAAGAACATTTAAATAACAAATAACATTATAAACAAATATGCAAAATATATATTTTCATAAGGAGTGAGAATATAGCAGAGGTTTTAATTTTTTCTTAAGGTAAAGTAATTAAAATGGGAAAATATAGCAACTACTGGCAACCCAGCACTAGTTTAGGCGGCCCCCGACCAATTGAAAATAGCTGGAATCAGGTTGGTGGCGTCGCTCTTCGTCACTTCGTCCAGCAACGGGCCGTTAGAAGCCCGGTAGAGTCCGGTAGACCGATAGAGCTATTCTTTGGTTCCATAAATTTAATTCGCTTATCTAAATACTTTATTATTTTTTCCGGATGCGAGATACCGTAACGATCATTCTTGTTGTTATGATTATCATTATATTATCATGCAGTCAATATGGCTATAATGCTGGTATGTTGTTGGCATATCGTTGGTATATCGTCACTAGTATGGCCAGTGCCTCAACAGCAATATGCCAACAACGATTTTGTTTTGCTTAAATTTGGCCAGCATCGCCACTGACATAAAGTTACCATGCCGCTAAGGTAATAAAATGACCTGCACTTTGCCACTATTGCCATTATTGGGCCACACAATGGCCACAGATTTTCTGTTAGCTGGGTAGTGTAACAAATGTAACGTATAATCCGAGGTATAATCTATAAATAAAAAACATACAGGGTAGCATACATATTCAATGCTCAGACAAAATAGAGAGTTGGCAACAACGCCAATATCGTCATTTGGTGCGTAACATCCTTTGTACCAAGCTCGGTTTAAACACTACCACCGTAAAGACAAGGCCGTGAAACGCTCGATTTTATGAACCGATGAGTCATCGCTTGTAGACCGGATTTTAGGCTCGGTACAGTGCACGCTTTTCGTTTGTGAATTTACTACCTATAATTTCTCGGCTATAATCTTGTAAACTACAGATATTTTTTGGTGTTTATACGTGTTCTTGTATTTAGGTACGGTGCTTCTATCGTTTACTTACTCAGGACACGTAGAATTTCGCAAAACATCCAGGTAGTGAACGTCTAGGTTATGTTATTTTGATAAAACTTTTAACTTTTAATAAAAAATCATGCCGTATCGTTGTTGTGTTCCAAACTGTAGGGGAAATTATGATATCAATGGGCCAAAAGTGGCAGTTTTTGGATTTCCTCAAAACCCCGAAATGAGGAAAAAATGGATATGGGCAATTAAAAGAAAAGATTTTGTTCCTACAAAAGCAAGGAAGGTAGGTTTGTGTCAATGGATATTTTAATAGCTTGTAATTACCAAAAATAAAATTATTTTTAGGTGTGTGAATTACACTTTCAACCCAGCTTCATTGAAAGGAAAACAACCTTCCAGATTGTGGCAACTGGTGAAGTTATCGAGGCAGCACTAAAATATCCACGATTAGTTAAAGGTAAGAGGGATATTAGAAAATATGATGTGGGTGAAATATTTTATGCTTGTTGTTGGTCAAATAATTGGTACTGATTTTTTTTTTAAATGATTCTTATTTGTTTTAGGAACTGTCCCAACCCAGATGCCTCGATGTCCATCATATTTGTCGAAAGATGATATCCCTGTGCGAATCTCTCCGGAGTCTAAACGCCTTCGAATGGAATGTCGAGATGTAGAAAAAGCTGTTACAGAAAGTATAAAAGCATCAGCAATTTATAATGAGTTAATAACTTTCTCTAACTTGGAAGCTTTTGACAAATTGACAGAACCAGGCTGTGGATGGGTGAAGGGAAAAGGCACACAAAATATTTGTTTTTTTCTATATAAATGAATCACAGAATGACCTTGCCCCAAAATTGTCAGTGTTTTTAAACGGCGAACTTAATGTCAAAGTGTTTTTTGCTAATACTGAGGTCAAAAAAATTCTGTGTAGTGACAAAAGTGTTCTTAAATTTCCCCTAAGAGTGACTGACATTAATACTTTAAAAACTGTGTTATCGGAATTAAAAGTGCCTTTATTAGATGATTTACAGGAGAAAAGTTCAGATAAAGAAACACAAAAATTTAACTTCATTTTGGAACTTTTACAGTCCACGCGTATGAATTTTTAAGAAGTGCAGATAGACTTATACTTCCATCTCCACATACCCTTAAGACAATCTGTGCAAGCTTCAACACAGATCCCCGTTTGGAGCAAACAGATGAAAACTTTTTGAAATATGCTTCCAATAAGTTTAAGTTGTTGGAGGATTCTGACAAAACAATTGTTTTGATGATGGACGAGATTCGCCTTAGAGCTAACATAGATTACAAGGGGGGTAACATTGTGGGTAGTGCCTACAATAGCGCAGCTGAACGTGCCACCAGTGCTCACACCTTTATGATTAGCAGCTTATTGTCGCCATATCAAGATGTAGTCCATGTTCTTCCAGTAAGTAAAATGACTGGTAACGAGTTGCATAAAATAGTTATAAAAGTGATAGTAGGCTTAGAACTCCGAACTTTAAATACTTACCCCATAGGCTGGCTGACTGAAAAGTCACCACATAATATGTGTGTTCAGCTGTTTAACAATATACCTACCAAAAGAAATAAAATGTATTGTGTCCGAAAAAAAAAATGAAAGTAGGTACAGATTAGGAAATTATTAATAAATTTAGGGTCATATTGCTTACGTGATTTTAGTCCAGATTTATAGAAATATTGTGATTTTTGTATGATGATTTGAAATAAAGAGTTTATTTATTTATTTACTATGTGTAAATATTTTTTTTCAAACAATGTGAAATGTGATTGAAATAATTATTGCGATTGATTTATTTTCATATTCTTCCCTTGTGTATTTTGTGAAATAATTCGTTTTTTTTAATAAAAATATATAAAATAAAACCATAATGCAGTTAAAGTATTCTTTCTCTTCATCCTCCCCTTTGAATTCATTATTCAATCTCCTATACAAGAAAAATAAAATAACCCAATACAAGCGCTTTTGATATCCATATAAAAATATTACCTATTTAGATAAAAATATTTGGATTACACATTTGTTAGTACTAAAATACTTTTTTGGTATGGATTTATACTTTACATAAGTAAAATTTATCATAGTAAATCCAAATATTAAAAAATAAACCTTTATTGCAATATATTTCATCAGGAGATCGGCCGCCACTGGTCTACTCGTGATGACTCATACTTTCTCGTTTCACGGCCTTGTTTTTCGGTGGTAGTGGTTTAAATCGGCCAATAAATCGTGAGGATATTAAGCCATATACACACTGTACATAATCATGTGGCCTAAAATGCATGGACTTCAATGTACAGGGTATTAAAAGTTAAAGATGACTTTCTTCAAATATTCTCAAAACGTTTGGTGGTAGTAAATGTAATTTTGCACGTGCAATAAATAAAACGAACTATTATGAAGAACCGTGGTAACCGCAGCTAGCCTAGTGGATGTAATAATTGAAATCCTGTAGACGGCAATATATATTAGTTAGAAGTAATTCAAAATCAACAAATAATACTAATAAAATTTTATATGGTATCACCTTAACATTTACATTTTGGTTGTCAATACGTCTTATTACACATAACAAAATTTTGGAGCATTTAAACAAAAAGGATTTCAAACTAAACTCAGCGCAGGATTCTGTCGGCTGGACCACTTTTCAGTCCTGAAATACGAAAGCATGACTAGTAAACGCGCCGAGCGTATCTCTAACGGTCACGAGATATCGGAAGAGATCTCTCTTCGTGCGTTTATAAACCTTACGAGAAGTTTTACGTGTTTTTCGGTAATTTACAAACAAACTTATTTTGTGAATGGTGTGAATATGGCAAACTTTGTGTAAGGATAAGTAAATTCGTTTTGGACTTATAGTGGCTTGCAGCCAGTTTCTACAGTGAAGGTAATTTTTATAGCGAGCCCAAATATAAGTTTGTTTCTAGGTTTATTAAATAACTTTATATACTGACGAAACAAGCAGAAAAGCTTTTTTTTCAACTTTTCGTCGGAAACTTTTTATTAACCATCACACTGATTTAATAATTATTTTAATTTTAAGACTTGTGACATCATTATTTCGGCATGTAGCATAAATCAAATAAAAGAAGACTATCTAAAATATTTATTAATATTTTTTGTATGTAGATCTAATTATAAATTTAAAATCCTACTTTGTTATCAATCACTTTCTCTGTATGAGACTCATCTCAATTAAAACAATAAAAATTTTTTTTGTGGACGGAATTTTCAGAAAAACTGCGTAAATAATAAAATAATAATATAGTTTCCCAACTATATTAAATTTTAAAATTAAATCCATTGGCAAGTTTCTGAACTAAATACAAAATTAATTCAATAAACTTAATGATTTTTATTATAAGTTAACAGTGGTGACACTAAGAATATTAACAAAATACTTTTGCGAAAACTTTGGCAGATATACAGAGTGTTTTAAAACTACATGTAGATACTTTAATAGACTATTACTGACGCGATTTTATAAAGAAAATTTAATGTATTCATGTGGTCTAAAATACTTGCTTTCAATGTGCATGGTCTTAAAAGTGTGAAAATTTTCTAATCGTTTGAAGAAACGTAAATACAACTTTGCACACGAACTAAAATTTGTATGCCTAACAAAATAAAATTACGGTGGGTTACGGACGAATAGTTATTTACATTACTAGATGCGAAAGATAATTTTTTGGTTTGAGGAGGTTGTTGAATAGCCGAGGCGAAGAAGAGGTGATTCAATACCTCCGAACATCAAAAAAGGCTTTCGCATCGTGTGATGTATTAAATTTTTTCTACTACTGTTCTCTGATCAGTATATTATTAATTTTGATTTTATTTAAATTATAATGATAAAATAAGGTTTTTCCACCTGTAAAATAATCCCTGACAACTAGTTATTTGAGTACTGTCAGAGTCTGTCAGTTCGAATTATTTAATTTCGCTAGTCTAAAATGTTCTCCCAAGACCAAAACGTTGCTATTCAGAAGGCGGCCGAGTTGGCATGTGCCTCACTGCTACCTGAGAAGTCGAGAGATAGACACTATTAAACGTACAACCTGTTTCCGGAATGGTTCGCGGATAAAAATATTTTTTTTCTACTACTGTATCGGGCCCTAGCAACACGAAAGCTCACGAAAGTACACATTATAGTTACCTAAATATTATACGTTGCTAACTACGAAAGTACTACTTTCGGTGCCAGGACAAAAAAACACGAATACTAATAGGAAATTTTTATAGTATTTATTCAAGCGAATTTTGGACTTAACAAAATTCTTGTATTTATTGAAAAAACAAGTAGTATAATAAGAACAATATAAAACCCAAATAATAATTATTTATTGCCATTAGGGTTAATCGTGAAATTTGAACAGTTGGAAAGATAAATTGATTGAATATTATTCAATTCAATAGCTTCGCTGCCTCGTATTAGAGTCTCGTTATTATCTTGGACTTGGACCATATTACAACTCGTTCTATTTATCACTCTCACGTCGTTAGATGGAATAATAGTAAGAGTTCCATTTAAGATCTTTTTGAAAATTTCGATTTTATTAGTATACGAATCACCAATAAATCCCTCCGCAACGGACGAAGACCTCCAACCGCCATGTCTTTTCAAATCCAAAATGTCGACACCTGGAGCATTTGCGAGAAACTTAGCTGCTGTTCTTCTAAATGAGTGACGAGTGTATTTATTTATGTCTTGAAGTTCAAACATTAGAAATAGTGCGTTTTGCAATCAGTAGATTCACACACCTACCTCGTTCATAGCGATGGAACAAGCGTTCGCCTTGTGCAATATTTGGCTGAAGTTTAATGTAATCTTGTAGGAACCTCACAAAAGAAACTGGACCTTCATTATCGGTTATCACAAAACTTCTTTGAACCTTGTTTTTGCTCTGGAGGATTTTAACTATAGCTACATCATCCTTGATTTCGACGTCTTTTAATCTCATTTTATGGATCTCATCGGTGCGGCATGCTCCAGCTATTCCAATTACTGCTATCTCTTTCATAGATAAATAGCTATGATTAGAAGCGTCAAGTAAAAACTTTATTATTTCTTCTTTTCTGAAAATTTTAGATTTTTTAGCTTAGTAACCATCGTTTTTTCGTTTAATAAATGCAATGAGTTTCTTAAACTGCGAAACATATACATTTTTGTTCACAGAAATAGTCAATTTGAGCATGGAATATTGTGACGGAAGTGATAAGGCTTTAGATTTCTCTAAAAAGTACGCTAACATCACATTTTCGTCAATTTGAGAAATGTTTTTATCCGCGAACCATTCCAGAAACAGGTTGTACGTTTGATAGTATCTATCTTTCGACTTCTCAGGTAACAGTGAGGCACATGCCAACTCGGCCGCCTTCTGAATAGCAACGTTTTGGTCTTGGGAGAACATTTTGACTAGCGAAATTAAAAAATTCGACCTAACAGACTCTGACAGTACTCAAATAACTAGTTGTCATGGATTATTTTACAGGTGGACAAACCTTATTTTATCATTATAATTTAAATAAAATCAAAGTTCATTACTTAATAATATATGCGAAAGCCTTTTTTGAAGAGCCTCCTCACACCAAAGAATTAACTTTCGCATCTAGTAATGTAAATAACTATTCCAAAAATCGCTTGAATAAATACAATCAAAATTTCCTATGAGTATTCGTTTTTTCTTTGTCCTGGCACCGCAAGTAGTACTTTCATAGCTAGCAACGTAAAATATTCAGGTAACTTTAATATTTACTTTCCTGAACTTTCGTGTTGCTAGGGCCCGAAGGTTAATTTATTTATACAGTAGTAGAAAAAAATTATTACAAGCGGTTTAAAAGGGGAGGTAGCATGTCAAATAAATACTGTTATATGGGTAATTTTCCAGTTTATCGGCTTATGCGAAAAATTGCGTAAAAATAAAAACGTTTCTTGCAATATGTAGCACGTACTTTCTAAGCGACAAATCCGCGAGCGGAAAACCATTTTTTTAATTGGAAATATTAAAAAAATGTGAAAATTGTCTACCGAAAAGCACAGTGAGAGTGACGAGTGAAGTTATGTTTCTCTAGCTGTTAGGCACTTGACAAAAATTGTAATAATTATAGACTTATATTCGTTAAACAGCGCTAACACGGCATCTAATCCACCTTTTTGGTTCCAATTCGGTATATGCTACATATAAAAAAAATGTAAAAATAGTCGACCGAAAAGCACAGTGAGAGTGACAAGTGAGGTTATGTTTCTCTAGCTGTTAGTCACTCGACAAAAATTGTAATAATAATTATGGACTTATATTGGTTAAACAGCGCTAACACGGCATCTAATCCACCTTTTTGGTTCCAATTCGGTATATGCTACATAAATTAACAAGAGTTTTTAATTTTTTTTCATTTTTGTCACAAGCGGGTACCCTATTTTCACATTTTTTTAAATTCGCAATTAAAAAATGGTTTTCCGCTCGCGGATTTGTCGTTTAGAAAGTACGTGCTACATATTTCAAGAAACGTTTCTCATTTTACGCCATTTTCGCATAAGCCGATAAACTGGAGTGGTACCGTTATATGAATAATGATGTGCCAGATGTGCCGTTTGTGCACAACGTGCACCTACAAATTATGAAATTCGTGCAAAATCGGGAAACACTTTCTTGCATAAGATTTTTTCAATTTAATAATTATTGATTTATCGATATTCTCTTTAATATTTAAATAATTACACAAATATATAATATCGCTCTTATAGAGCAGCAAGGGCCAAATGACAAAATTCATATTTGCATCATGCAATGGATTACAAAGATAGCCGAGGCGATAAACGAAGACATTTAAATAATAGTGACAGCAAAAAGGCTTCAAGTGCCTAGCAAGAACGGTTGGCACCTTGTTATTGGAAATAATAATAATGCTCCTTTATTTCATATTACAATTATTTACAAAGCAATACATAAAACGAAATGATGTCAGAGAGAAAAAAACAACACAATGTAAACATTAAAAATCACATCTGAGAAACTCCGCCAATTTATACGGTTCCACATTTCTTGATAGTCCCTTCCCAGGTCTTTGTACTACCTAAGCATTTAATTGATAGTAGCAACTTATTATACACTTTATTACACAATACACATACAGGGTCGTTGGTATGTATGGAAATGGTCGATTATTTCTTAAAGTAAAACAGCTAGCAAAAAATAATTAGAACAAAAGTTTTAGGGTTTTTTAAAGTCTACAAGAATTTTAAAAGAATAAGTATACAGGATGAATCAGAAAGCCGTAGGAAAACAAAGTGACCTTATTTTTAATAGAACACCCTCTATCTTATAATATTTTTGGATTAAGCATTACATTACAATTATTTTTTAATGAATACATTATAAGTCTAAACCTAATTGTTTCCGAGAAATCGACTATTGAAAAATTACATTTTTGAACTTTGACAGCCTCTAGCTTTCTAACGGTACGTCTTAGAGTAAAACGGCTTACATATCCCTATTTTAGTTTTTTATTATCTTCTTACTGGTGTCAACTTCCGATTAAACCGGTTGTAACTCAAAAGCCGGAAATATAGTACTTCCGGTTTAACCGGAAGTTGATATTTTTGGGAAGATAATAAAAAAGTAAGATAGGGACATGGAAGCCATTTTGCTCTATGGCATAACATTAGAAAGCTAGAATCTGTCAAAGTTCAAAAATGTAATTTTTCAAAAGTCGATATTTCGGAAACTATTAGGTTTAGACTTACAATACACTTAATAAAAAATAATTGTAATTTTATGTAGAATCCAAAAATATTTTAAGATATAGGGTGTTCCATTAAAAAAAAAAGTAACTTTGTTTCCTTACGGCTTTCGACTCATCCTGTATACTTATTTTTTTTTAAATTCTAATAGACTTTAAAAAACCGTAAAACTTTTGTCTTACATATTTTTTGCTAGCTGTTTTACTTTAGGAAATAATCGACCGTTTTCATACATACCAACGACCCTGTATTTTATAATACAAACTTTTTTCAGTTAAAGGTAAATGATGTGGTGGATATAATAGATTTACAGTTCTTGTA
Source organism: Polydrusus tereticollis (assembly GCA_963920685.1). Lineage (NCBI taxonomy): Eukaryota > Metazoa > Arthropoda > Insecta > Coleoptera > Curculionidae > Polydrusus > Polydrusus tereticollis. Next base: position 50,495,724 of record OY987328.1, on the reverse strand, counting down.
TTATAAAGATGAACACTCAGCCCTTGAAAACTTTCTTTGTTTTTATTCACAAACATCAAACACTGATAAATACACAACGCACATACTGTCATTATTCCTAGTTCTCTAAAAGCCTCTACATGTTTTAAAATATTTGAAATTTTTTGTTGTTCTCGCTATTCTTATTTGAATGGTGCATCCCTGACAAAAAATTATTCCATAAACCCATAACCGATTCACAGTTTGCGTGATACAAAACTGTAGTTATTTATATATGATGACACAATCCTTATTCCATACCCGATAGAACCGAGTTTTAGACATAATGACTTTATATGACACTCCCATGATGAAAACTCATTTTGCATCACTTTCTATTCTAAGGTCAGCTCCACTAATAGTCAAATGTTTGGATAGATTTTTTTTTTTTTTTTATTTACTATTTTTTACGGTTCGTCGGCGTATCAGAGGTCATCTTGAACCGGTCATTGACCGTACGGTTTTTAATCGTGCGATCTCATCCGGCCTGTCCGGCGTGAATAGGATGGTTTTGATGTCGATTCATTTTACACTCTTTCCTAAGACAAGAGCACGCGGTGTTTCCCAAGCGGTCACCCATCCAAGTACTAACCGCGCTCGACACTGCTTAACTTCGGTGATCTGACGGGAACCGGTGCTTCAAGTGTCGCTAGGCCCTTGCCTTTGGATAGATTTAATTTACTTTGTTTTGTCCTAAGAATCATAATACTATTGTCTGTTATTATTTAAAATTCACTTATTTCGGTTATGCCAATTTTCGATTTTCTCAAAAGCAGTCTCTGTGTTATGAAATATTTCTTGTAAGGTGGTGCCTGGTATTAAACGGTTGGTGCAATCCGCATAATTTGTTATGGAAATATTGTTCTCTATAATATGCAAGTCGTTTATATATATTACAAAAAGTATGAGCCGTATGAGCCGCAGAGGTATGATTTCACTCACGCATATGCATTTCCTCTGATTCCATATTTGTTTAATTAAAAAGTAATCAATCCCTGTATAGACGATCATATGCTTTACTGAGGTCTAAGAACATGCCTAATAACTTTTATTCTCTAAATGGTTTAAAATAGTTTTTGTAAATTAAAAAATAGCCGTCGTGGTTGACTTACCTCTCAGATATCCATGCTGATTGCCATTGAAAAGTTGATTTAGTTGCATGAATTCCAACAGTCTAGACCATTAAACCATTGCAACGACTTTGGAAAAATTTGGTATTAAACATATTGGCCTATAATTGTTAAGGTCTGTAGACTTTTCTGTTTTATATAAAGTTTTAATTTTTGCTGATTGATTGCTGAACTGATTCGGAAAAATTTCATATTTCATTGAATTATTTATGATATAGACTGAAATATCTGCGACGTACTTAATTGATAATTTAACTATACTGGTAGGAATCTCGTCGTCTCCACTACTGTAATATAACATGTGTTACTTGTCACTGTTTGTCATAAACAAATTAAATAAGTAAAAGCAAAAAGAACTAAAAATCTCCACATATCTATTAATTTTTAGGGTTGCAAATGTTCAAGTGACCTCCATCTTATTGCTGACATAGTCGTACTTTTTCTACTGTCGCTCTTGAAACGTTTTTTAACTGCTGTGGTGTAATTCTATGAATAGCTGCCTTTACTTTCTCCTTTCATTCATTCTGTGTAACAGGAGGTACATCATAAACCTCCTTTTTAATAGAACCTCATAAAAATAAATCTAGAGGCGTAAGGTCAGGTGACCTGAAAAGATTGAAAAAGGAATAAGTCGTAGTAAAGGTATAAATTAAAAACAATTCTGTTTTACCTAGCCGGCCAACTAACTAGACCACTATTTCCAATCCAGTTCGTTGTATCATTCGTTCAAATATTCTGTAACTGCCCTCATGTTGTGTGGTGGGGAACCATCTTGTTGGTAAAAGAGTCCCACTCGATTTACTAATGGTATCTTATCCAAGAACTGCTCAATTTCTTGCGTGAGGAAACCTAGATATCTCGCCCCTGTTAGCGAGCCGTCAAAGACTATAGGGCCTAAAACTCTTTCCCCTAAAATCTCAACCCAACAGTTAAAACCAAACCGTTCTTGAAAATTTCCCTCCCGCATCAAGTGTAAATTTTCATGGGACCAACATCGCTTATTATTTCTGTTGAAATGTCCCAAATTAGTGAAAAGCTTTCGTCAGTATAAACAATTTTATATGGAAATACTCCAAATATTTTTCTAAAAACCAATTGCAATACTCAAGTCTCCTTTCATTATCGTTTGGGTACAAACAGGTGCTGATGTAGTTGGTATTTATATGAATGGTATTTATGTTTAATTAAAATATTGCCGGTAGAAGACTTACAAATGCCACATTCTAGCGCGATAATAATGCCGGGTTGGGTGACGGCGTTTAGGATATCTCTGTGCGTAAACACGTGCAGCATCGGTTGAATTTTGCCCACACTCTTCAAAAACTAATAACACATCAACTTTTTCGCTCCTTGTATAAATATTATTATTTGTCATGATTTTTAAACAATAGCGTACACAATAATTACCTAATTTGCTTTTGCAGAAGCGAAGTTCCATAAGATGTTGACTTGTCAAATTTTTACAAGACATCTTAACGTTTTTGTTTTTATCAGTTGTGTTGGTCACAGGCTACTCAATTAAATCTTATTTTATCTCAAAAGTCGGTTTATTTTAGGAAAGTCGTACATAACGTAACATTTTTACAGTTTTTTAAAGGAAGTTTGTTTAAAACCTTATAGTGTGTGGAATCAAATTAATCGTAATAAAATGCTTTTTTTTTCCTAACCCGACGAGCCACCATGTTGCCATTTGAAAAAAAATTAGTAACACAGGTTTCAAAATTTAATTTGACACAATTTGACAAACAGTAAAGTTGTATTTTGTCAAAGATGTTAGGACTGAAATTAGTAATTTTAACGTATTCATAGTCTTCTAGATTAAAAAAAAATAAAAAAATGGTGACAAAAAGTGACAAGTCTGGTTGTATTTAAAATGTTAAATGGATTAAAAGAAAGTAAAAATATACCAGGTGTCTCATTGAGAAATCGAAAGTTTATGTCACTTCCGATAAAACCGGAAGTTCTATAAAGTTGAATCACCCGTCAAAAAATGCAGTTTTATATCGCATACGAACCCTCCAAATTTTATTCCATTATCTTTATAAACAAAAGAGTTATAGGGGCGAGTCACCTTCCGTGGATACCCGGTATCAGGAATTAAAATATTATATATAATATTATTAATCTTGTTTTTATTTAACTGCAGATAATATGGAATTGTTTTATAACAAAAAATGTTCGATTTTACCAGCCTAAATAGATTTCATTTAATAGAAGAAAAGAAGATTAAGCTATTATTAACTCATTCGTAAAAGTTGTATGTACCTTAAGTGGGTAAATGAGAAACCATCATAAGATATCATACGTATTATTTTTTTAATACTTTTTGGTGTAAAATTTCCTTGCCGATTACCAGTCGAGCTTCAACTAAAAACAGGATATTTTTTCTCGCACACGAATATTTTCGAAAAATTATCCCAAGTCTAAGAAAAGCTCACTAAGAATTGAAGCTCTAGTATAGTAGTATTGTAGGGGAGTGCTGTTTAATGAAAATGTTATTAAATATAATATTAAATTATTAAAATATTTTTGCTTATAAAGCTGTTGTCCATTTTCTTAGAAAATGAGTTTTTCTGCTTTTAAAAACATTTGTTAAACAAAATAAATTAGAGAATAACCTTATTTTTGTATAAATTATTCCCAATTATCTGTAAAAATCCATAAAGTAGTTAATGTGTAAGGTAACGCAATTATATGTAAGTAACCTAAACCGAAGCAAAGTGTCGCAGACGAAGCACTCTATAATCTACAACAACATTTCTTATCATTTAAACTTTTCCGTTTAATAAGCTCCCAATTAAAATTTTTTTGGACTAAAGTAAGGTTGGTTAAATACTAAAATTTTTATATAAGGAATTTGCTCTGTATCATTAATTAGTCAATTGTAATTTACCACAGTTCACCACTGTTTATCTATGAAATCATTAAACACATTTTAATCATTTCACAAGCACACCAACTGATACTATACAATCTACTATAAGTGAAATTTTTTCGATTGTCATGACAACGTACATTACTAGTAAATATCATTTTGACAACACCAAACATACGAATCATTCATTGTCAAAATCATGTTTGTAAGAAATCTAATTGCTTTGTTGCTAGGGCAGAGTTTAATACCAAGAACGGTTTTGTTTATATTGAAAATTAGAAGCGTCCCAGTTAATAGCAACATAAGAATTTTTATTCGAGAAATATTCTCCCTATTAAATATTACCCGTGATTAAAAATCAGCCAAATAATTTGTCATGCAAGCGTGTTTTCGGTACTAATTATAAAAAACGCGCTATCATAAACAAATGTCGATATTTTAAAAGCCCTCGTGGTATTACCCCCGAAAATTTTGGGTTTTCTGTTCTCCTGAACAGTTTCTTGTTTGGCCATAGACCCCTTGTTGCCCTACAGGGGCGCTATACATGTTAATTAAATAAAAAATGTTTAAAACATATTTTTTCTTCAAGCGTATTATAATAGCATATATTATAGAATGCAATACCGCAAGTAGATGAAGTCCACTTTGTAACCAGTAATAATATTTTTCACTTTACTGCTACGAATTAAATCAAAGGGTTAACCATAATATCAAAGAACAATGCCATTGGCCATAATTGGTCATAACCGTCAGTTTGCTTTCTTTTACAAGCAAATAAGTTAAAAGGTACACTATGTGCCAGTATTTAATGGTAAAATCTAAATTAGATACCAAACACAACACACAATATCAACAGTATTTAATGGTAAAATCCAAATTAAATAATATGTATAGAAATGGACCTGGTGAAAACAGTTACGTGAAAGAATTATAACTTCCTGCCGATCTTTACGCAGATGATCTATTAAGGGTGGTAGGAAAAAAAAACAAGCCGTTAAATATGTTTAGACGTAAACGGCAATCTGTTCGAACATTCAAGATAAGTTTCAGGGATATTCTTACCTTTTCTTAATTTTGTTTTCTTGTAAGATGTAACATTTTTTGTTCTGTTTCTCTTACTCGCCATTTATTACATTTAATATTTATTTATAAATAAGTATATTAAAGACAAACATTTTTTGAATTCTCTCTTTTTTAATTAAACCGCATCTACTTAAATTGAAACAAATACTGTGATTTTCACCAGGGTAGTATTTGTACAAATCTTGCTGATATTGCAAATTACAAAATTTGCATAATTAAGTGCCTACCTTATTTAAATGGGTAAAACGAAAATTGTAAGCCAAAATAGTAAAAAGTTTTTGTTAACGACAAAATAAGCGAGAGCTCCAGTCCAGAATACAACCATTAAGCTAACACCTCAATGGTAGTATTCTGGACTATCGCGAGAGGTAGGGCACAGGGTCGAACTCTGCTTTTTATTATTTGATTGTTTGTTGCTTAGTTTAATTGTATGACCTGATATTATTTTGTATAGTTAAAATCGTTTTTCTTTGTCTATAAGAACGCTATACCGAAGGGTCTACCGCCTCACCCATGTGCATTTTGCTACCCTCAAATATTGGCTCCCCTATTAATTTTACTTCAAAATTTTATTAGACTCTTCTAAACTTCTTTGTATGATAAACTTATTATTATTATTAACCAATTAAAAGTTATTTAGAAAAAAACGTTCCGTAAAATTCTCAAAAATTAAATACGGCAATGATACATACCTCAATGAAACCACCAGTAATAATTATTATGAAAATATAAAATGTTACTAGACGTATTATTTTTAATTAGTTTTAACATGTTTTACAGAAGTTATTGTAATAAAGTTTATTGTACTAATTTGATAAATGAAATAAATAAATAACTTCTATTTGGCTTATTATAAACTAATGAAATTTGGTGTGCGAGTCCATTATCAATTAATTTTCACGCATTTTATCAATTTTAATGTAAAATTAATAGGGAATCCAATATCTGAGGGTAGAGAAATTTATATGGACTTTCTAATCGCTAGCTGTGCAACACCTGGTATTAGTTTTATGACGCTTGAAAAAAAAAGGGATATATTACTAGGAGTAGACGGCTCCGTATGTGTTTCCCCTGGGGTTCATCGGCAGTGTAAGCTTATGATCCCAACAAATTTTCGTTTTTTACTCCTAGTGATATAATCTACCTTATATATTATAACAAAAGGCATTTATTTTATTGATAACCCTCTATATATACAGTGTCTCTACGTAAGTTGGCGGCATATGGTAAACTTTTTATTATTATTTTGCGAAAGAAAGTTATACTTTATAAAAAGTTCTGCATGGTCTAAAACCTAATATGCAACCACCAGATATCAAAATTTATCAGTCATATACGAGGTTTATTAAAAAAAAAATGATTTCAAAGTACCTTTACTTTTGACAATATCGAAAATTATTATAAAGAAAAGATGTTTAGAATTAAAAATAGCTTTCAAATATTCATTAAAATACCATTTCTTAGACATTTTCTCTGCGATAATGTTGAAAACTTAAGTTTGTCCATTAATGCATTGCATTTAATAATTATAAATTTGATAAAACAATTCTAAATAAATAGTTATTTATTGAATATTTCAAAGTTATTTTTAATTCTAAACACCTTTTCTTTATAACAATTTTCGATATTGTCTGAAATAAAGGTACTTTACTCATGAGCAAAATTCATATTTTTGAGAAACCTCGTATACGGCTGACCAATTTTGATATCTGATGATTGCAAATTAGGTTTTAGGTTATGCAGAACCTTTTATAAAGAATAACTTTTTTCGTAAAATTATTAAAAAAAAGGTTTTCCATATTCCGCCAACTTACGTAGACACACTGTATAAGGTTTACTTTCTAATTCACAATACTGCTCATTTATATTGAGAAATAAAGCAGAATATTCTCACAAAACAAAAGTATTTATAGTGTATTTCACATAATGGGACAATTCGACCATTGAGAACATTGAAAAAAAAGTAATTGTTTTACAGTTAAAGTGAATATATTTCCAATACTTTAAGTTTACTGAATCACACCTATATATTGGCCACGGAAACATGTCAGTAAATATTGAAATAAATTTATTAATAATCGTTATTTAGGTAACTTAAAGTTAATATTGCATATATTATAAATAATTTTAATTTATGGACTTTAATCCGCTAAAAATATCTCCTTAAGTAATATTTAATTTGTTTGTACATATTTGTTTCTGGAAATTCGTTTGTCGTTTCTTTCAATTTTTTTAAAGAAATGTAATAGAATCCGTAATACTTACAGTTTGAAATAAAAAGTTTAATATTAATTCAATTAATTTGAATACTGAATATGTATTGTAACTAGATACTAATCATGTCAATTTCATGTGAAATTTCGTTTAAAAAGATAAAAATATTGACAAAAAAAACTGGAAAATATAAGCGCTATGTTAATGAGGAATTGTTATGGAAATGATCTTAATCTCTAACAAATACAAATTATAAATAACTACCACAATAAATTGATGATTTAAAGCACAATTTGCATACCTGTAGATTTTATAAAAGATTCGGAATTAAAACACAATTCTAATTATAGTTATTTAACAAAAATAACGTTAGTTTTTATTCTGAGTTTGTCGTTGTTGGTGCGGCGTGAAAAATACGTGGTTTAAAGTATTTTACTGCCTGTTTGTTTAATGTCTTTAGTTACTGTGGTTTTTTTTTCAATTACTGAGGTTCTGCTTGTGATTCTTGACTTGCTTGATTTTCTGATTCTCACTACCTAAACATAACGTTTTCATCAAGTTCACTTGCATTTCTAGTATATAAATTACATACTTTTTCTTTTGCAGTTTTAGCAGCGTCTAAGCATGCAATTGAAATTTTCCTCGTTGAAAACCAATTCTTTCAGAAGATCATCTGGACGTTCGGTAGATACTAATTTGGCATTAATGGCATGCTTGATACATGCACATGTTTCCCTATCGCATTGTTTTGGTAAAATAACCCAAAATGGTCTATATCTCCAAAAAGGTGCCATCGAAATATTGTATCTTTGTTCACTTGCCAAGTACTTTTGTTGTAGATTTTTAAATGAACCTAGTTAAAAAATTTTCTACCTATTTAATTTTTTCTTGACAACAAAGATCTTCTTTCCCGGGCACATTTTCGCGTATATGTCCTTTTCCACAGTTTTTTTTTTAAGTTCTGACATCTGTTTCTGTGATTCTTTTAGTTTTTTATAGCATCTTGTTCTACTCCTTTTTAATTTTCTGCCTTCTAACATTTTTTTTTCTTCTTTCACACAGTTGCCTTCATTATTGTTGTTCAAGAGTGGTGGATTTAGATCTTGTTCATCATTAGTTGAGGAAGGGCAATTTTCTTAGAGATACCTGCCTATTTCATATTGTAACCTCTTTTTGTCTCTAATCTTTGACTATTGACGTTCCATTCTTTTCGTTAAAGTATTTGCTTTTTTGGTGATACTCTTATACTTTTAAGTAAACCAATTTGGTTGTCTTCCCTGTTTCTTTCTCTATCCTATTTTCGTTTTTCTTTAGGTTATTCGTTTGACAATAAAAGTCTATGTTATTGCACTTTTATATTTATGTTTTCTCTTTTTCTTTGAAAAATTGTTCCGTGTCTTCTTCTGTGAATTATTTTTTTGCATTTTTACAGTTTCTAATCCTGAGAGTTTATTCGTCAGTCGTATCAGTCTTCATTTTTTTAGCCGTCATAATATTCCTTATTTTTTCAACCGTATTTATAATTGATGGAGTTTCTTTGTCATCATATAGTTTATATTTTTGGGGTCTCATTAGAATTTGTTAAAGTGTTTCGTCCATTGTGGTGCGTAAGAAAAACAAAGTTAACCATCTCGGTAAAAAGAGCATCATATCGGTAACAATTTATTTGTTTTATATTATGTTTTTTCTTAATTCTTGACTTGACAGTTAAATTTTTCATTCCTTAGGTTTTCTGATAAGTCTAATAATTTAAGACATGCGTGATTGATTCCACGGCATACTTGGAAAATGTTGTTTTTGTATTTTACATTATGAAGCTAACAAATACATATCTATAATTATTTTGTTAAAATAAATCATGTTAATTTTACTGTCTATGTTACATTTGTAGGGCACAGATCAATATTGGACAATTTACTTGTAGTAACGCCCAATCTACTTGACGTAGTAAAATGCATTTAACATTTTGTGTTATTTATTATTTTGATTTAAGACAATTAGTGAATTTTAAATTATTTGTATTTCTAAATTAAAACGATTTCATTCCTAATTCTATTCGCAATTCATTATATTTATTATCAGGTAAACCAAAAAATACAGCAAGAGAACAACAAGGTAGTAATTAATCAAAAGATTAAAAAAGGCAAGTCATATTTTCTGATATTAAGCTTGTTATCATTCTTGTTTGAATGTGGTAATATAACTTCAAATGCAAATGTTTGGAAAGTAACATAAAAAATGAATGTTTTGTTGTAAGATTATACTTTAGAGTTTTAAAATAATTTTCGAAATATTAGAAACAATTAGCTAAAAAGAATACTGGTATTATACAGGGTGTTTCTTAAACATACGGTGAAAAGGGGTTATTTTCTGGACTATTCTAAGAATATTTGGTCCTTAGATGATTTTTGAAAAACGGTTTTGCTTCTAAGATACAGATTGAGAAAGATTTTCGACAATAGCAATGTTTTATTACCAAAAATAACTTGTAAAGTTTCTTAATCTACAGAAATTGTTGAAACTGACTATCTCCAGCTAGGATGCAAGAATCCAGTATTGTCTTCATTGACTGCTGAACTCTCGCAAAGACACCAGGGTCGTTTCTTATTTAGTTATACTCAACAATAATTGTTCCATTTCTTACATCTTCCACGTTCTCCATTGGTGTAGTATAAACTAATAACTTTAGGTGACCCCATCGGAAGTAATCCAGGGGGTTAAAGTCCGGGGATCAGGCAGGCCATAAGTGAGGTTCACCTTGACCAATCCAGCGATCTTCGTATGTTACTGTTAATAACTCACGAACTAACGCGCGCTGGTGCACCATCAAGTTGCTAATGGTACATCTTCCAAAAACTGAGGTAGCGTTTGTTCGAAAGTTTCGATACTCGCCGGTAAGTCTTCCTGATAGAAATACCGGTCTAATTAGCCAGTCACCCATAATTCCAATCCAAACGTTAAGCGAGAACTGATGATAAAAATAATCTTCAAGTACCTCATGTGAATTTTTTTTAGCCCATGTATGGTTGTTGTGAAAATTCCTTATTGCATTTCTTGAGAAATTCGATTAATCGGTAAAAAGAATCAGCGGCAGTAGTTGAGGAATTTAAACCAATATATGCAAAAGTCATTGACAGAATACAAACCGTGGAGAAAAATCAATAAGAAGAAGTGCCTGAACGCGTTGTATGTGTTGTGGGCACAACAATTAGTCACTAAGGAGTTTCCAAACAGTCTCATTACTTATATTCAAATCATTTGCAATTTTTCAAGTAGAAGTACTGAGATCTGTCTCTATCACGTCCAACACATTTTCTTCCACTTATACCGTTCTTACTATCATTAGCCTTCTTGGTCCCCCATTTCGTTTCAATGTACTTGTTTCATGAAGACCTTGATAAATACTTTGGAAGTTTCTTCGATCAGGATAATTACGGTCATGAAATCGTTAAGCAAATCTGTAAATGAAATAGATGTCAGTAATCTGGGAGTTCGTATAGCGATTCATGATAGACGACTATACTAACAAAAGTTTAACTATTAAAGACAGAAAATAAACGTCATACAACAAAACGTCAATCAGTCTCAAAAAATTCGACTCATAGAAAATAATCAATTACGAGACGTATTCAAATGAAATCCAGGCTTAAACTGATTTATTTAAAGGATTACAATACATTAAAAAAAATTAAACTCGGTAAGCCCAGTATAGTACGCCATATTTCTATTTAGACTACATTAACAATTTGAGAAATATTAGAATTAGTTTTGTCGAAAATTTTTCCCGCCCTGAATCTTCCAAGCAAAGCGGCTTTTCAAAATTTGCCGAATGTATAATAAACACTCTATAGTATACAAGGTGTCATTTAACAAGTATCCGATATTTCACAGGACGATTCCTCAGTTAATTATTATAAGGTGAAAAGTTCATATAAGCAAGTCCTTCATTTTTGAGTTAGGAATTTATTTTTATTTTTGTTTTTTGTAAATAATTTTTGAAATAATGTGTACATTTGAACGAGAATTGGTATTTGGGGATATTATAATATGAGAAATTCAAATTTGATCTTAGTTTGGTCCTTCACTGTAGGGGGCGCCACCCACAGGTCTTTTTTTCTTTTGGGGAATCACAACTTTTTTGTGCATGTATGTATCACATTTAAATTAATCGATGCATGTGTTTGTCAAAAGTGAAACAATTTTAAAAACTTTTTTTTAGTCAACATAGAAACATTTCAAACGATAATTTTTAAACAACAATAAACAACAATTGTTAGAAATGTCTACCTCCTTGCTGTATGCACGCATCCAATCTTCTTCTCATTGTTTCGCGCATTCTTGGGAAAATTCCTGCAGTATTTTGAATCGCTCAACAAGAGTTAAATATTTGATTTCTTAGTTCTTCTTCATTTTGGATAGGTTTTAAGGTCTGGTGACTTGGGGGACCATAGTTGAGGCTCTCCCCGACCTATCCAACGGTTACCGAACATAAAAGAAAAAAAAAAAAGATACTTGCGCTAGGATGCCAAAATGTTCCGGGGCACCGTCATGCATGAACCACATTTAATTTCATAGTCTAAGCGTCACATCTCCCAGTAAAGTAGGCAAATTTTCTTTAAGAAAATGACGATATCTCTCTCCGTTTAATCTTCCTGGAATAAAGAATGGGCCTATTAAATAATCTTGAAGGATTCCTGTCCATACGTTAAGAGAGAAATGTTCTTGGAAATGTGATTCCTGTATCGCATGGGGCTTTCCTCTAACCACAAATAATAATTGTTGTGAATATTGCGTATAGCGTTGCGTGAGAATTTTGCTTCGTCGGTAAACAGGATTCTCTTTGAATGTGGTAGGGATATAACAGATTATCAATTAAAATTTTCCATACTAAAACATGACAAATGTTTACCGTCAGCGCTATTCCTCTGGTGCTTGTTTCCGGATGTTCTCCTACCAGATTGAGAACTGCTTCCTCGGTCTCTTGGGTTCTTACCGTACGGTGTGCACCCGGCAGATGAGTAGCTTTCTCAAACCTTCCTGTTTCCCTCAACCGAGCGTGAATTTTTGAAAACGTTTTTGAAGTAGGAATTGTGCGTGTCGGATAACGTTCCTGATGCAAACGTTTAGCCTTATATGCATTTCTGTTAGCAAGTCTGTATGTAAAATTTATGTCAGCATACTTAGCATTGGTAAAGTTTACCATTTTTTAACAAATAATCACAATATTAATAAATAAAGCCATTTAACTTTGCGCCAAGATATTATTTTTGACATGACATGAATGAAAATTGGAATATACTTACTAGCCTACTGAATACTTTTGTTTTTAAGTTTTTAAAGTTGTTTTACTTTTTTACAAACACATCCATCGATTAATTTAGATCAAGATATCTCGACAACGGCTGTTTGTAGTGACTTTTGATAAGCATACCCATTTCACGTAAAAATGACAGAGGAATCGATTTTTCTTCTAGAAAATATGATACATATATGCACGAAAAAGTTGTGACTCCCCCAAAAGAGAAACAGACCTCTAGGTGAGGCCCCCTACAAGTAAGGGCCAAACTAAAATCTTTCAAGATTTAAATTTCTCACATTAAAAAATCCCCAAATACCAATTTCGTCCAAATATTGACATTATTTCAAAAATTATTTAGGAAAAACAAAAATAAAAATAAATTTTTAACACCCTGTATCTCAAAAATGAAGGGCTTGTGGACCCGTGCTTATATGAACTTTTCACCTTATAAATAATTGAGAAATCGTCCTGTAAAATATCGGACACTTATTAAATTACACCCTGTATTGTATAATATATTACTAGCGAGGGGTACATAGTTAGCAATATCCGCGCAGCGTTGACTTTGCACAAAGCATCTCGACAGAGTTAAAAAATATCGATTATTAACAGGTTGTGTCCGTGTTATAATAAGCGGTGTTAGCACTGCTGTATAAACGGTGGGCGATATCGCATTGTTACATTCATTTGACTTGTTTTCATTCGAACTTTTCCAAACATAGTTTGTACCTTGGAGAGTAACAATTAACTTAAAAAATTTAATTATAACTGTATAAATGTATTATATTGGTTTATCCTTTTAATTGTTAGTGGACTATATGGTTAAATAATGAATCGATTAAAAGAAGAAGTTAGGTTAGTTTATTATACATTTATCAATGTTAATAGCGAAATTATGATTTGCGGAAGCCTAGCCATATGTGTATTTTATAAATATAATTTTATTTTAAGCTACTAAAACAAAAGCTCTAATAAGTCATTTGTTTGTACTTCTTGGATATTTTAAATTGTTAGTTTTTATACTCAGAACTAGAGAATCACATTTACAGAAATGTGTGTTGCTGATTTGTAGAAGCATTTTAACATTTGCGTAAATAACAAACTATATTATGCTAAAGGTTTGTAACGTTGTTACCTTTAGGTATGCCGAATCGTATTATTGCGATTGTCGTAGAACCGCAAGTCCCTGATTCTACGTCCTTGCTTGAAACCGCTCTTCACTTTAGGTTGTGTTGGCGCAAATCTTGATTTTTATCCGTGACTTTTCTGTGTGATTTTGAGATTGATGAAAATCTGTCATCTGGGTCACTCGGTCAAATTATACTCTCAAGATTAGTCACCTACTTAAGCCTTGTGGAAAAAATAGAGAAATATTTTCCCATCTTTATGTTTTCCACACCAGATCTTGATAAGGGCACATATTTGGTAAGTTTAGAACGTATATTTTCGTAGATGATCGATATTTTTGAGATTTTTGCCGCATAACCTGAAACTTCATTACATTTTTAGCCTAATCTTCTTTTGCATTTGCCGTTACTACCTTGCCGTCTTACCAGTTGCTTTTCCTCCAGTTCCCCGATAATTCGGATTTTTCCTGTTTTGACCTTTTAAGTTTCGGTCTTTTTTATTAAGGTATTTGTGACGCCTATTTGAGGGCCAACGTTACTAAGCAGTATAAAGGGCCCATTCTTTAAGGGAACCAGACACCTCCAGGAGGACCCTTTTGATAAGTACCTTTTAATTTAACTGCAAATACCAAGTTAATTTTGATTTTTTTGCATTGAACACACAGCCATAAAATAGTTTGTTCAACTATTTATAACATAATTTAACAGTTTATTTCAACATATTATTTATTATTCTAAGTGATTTACTTTTTTAATCTTCTAAAATTCAGATACCGATACTTTAAAGCGGAATGTAAAAGAGTTGCAACTTTTGCGCTATAATAATGAGTATTTGGCCTAGTCATACTTTTACTATTTTATCCAATTTGATAAATCAACTAACTACATATTTATTGACTGTTAAATTAATTGTTGTTAATTTGCCATTTAAAATCATCTTTTTACATCGATCTTTTCTTGATTAAATCACCATTATTTAATTAACTTTATGTGTTTGTTTTGGCACTGTACGTGGGTCCCATTGGTAACTCACAGAAAATTGGTTTTATTGTGACAGATTAGAGCTAAGAGTAATTGTAAATGGCGCTCACAACTCAATCTTAGTTTGCAGAGAAGCATCCTTTGGAGTTCATACACGTAAACTCCATGCAAAACAATTTTCAATGCACGTCTTACCCTTCGAGTAACGTCAGTTATCGGCAATGTTGCCAGCTTGTAACCAAAATAACCGAGGCAGGGACCTACAGTGGTTTTGTTTTTTCATAAAAACATGATAAACTTACAAAAATAAACACAAATTTATTTACTTCATTTGTAAAATCTTCCAGGATGACAATATATACGTAAATTGTATTGGAATAGTCATGTGATCTTATTGTAACTTTTTTAAAAATGCTTTGGCTATTTGAATAATAAAAATAATAATGCAAAGATAGATCTTCAATCCTCGTCCAAATCACTCGAATCACTCGTTTCATTTACTATAATAATAATTGCTTGAATGTTCAGTCTATCTATTCTCTTTTATACCATTTTCATAATATCTCGCTTTCTGTGTACCGACTAAAATGTTTCCAAACATCAGGAGTAGCCGTACGCAATGATTCTTTCCACATATTCATACAGTCAGCTTTTGTACTGCCATCTCGACCAACTATTATAATTATTTTTGGTAATCCCCCAAATATGTTCAATCGGATTGAACAATGAACATACATTGTGGAGGAAGCCGTAAAACTTTATGTCCATATTGCTTAGCCAAGTCATCGACTGAATATTTTTTTGGTGTTTTTTTAAGTTTAATATTTAAGAATATGTTAAAAAAAAAAGATATTATAAAACGTCTTGTACCAACCTATTAACGATTAGTAAAAGTTCGGCTTTGAACATTGGATAATCAAATTTAATTATATTAGTAGTTAACCCTTCTTGAATTGCAGTTTTATTCCATGATGAGTTAGGTATTTTTACTAACAACATGCTATGATATGGGGCGTTGTCTATTACAATCACAGATGGTTTATATACGAGTATTTGTTGACTGCATAATACCTTTAACCATCAACTTTAATAGATCTAACACTTCTTTTATTTTCATCTTGCCAAGATCACCCAATGGTGCTATTCTGAAAAACTCATGTTTCATCCAAGAAAACGAATTGATACAAGTATGCTTCTTTTTCTTATATATATTCTTTCAAAAATACCAGTCGTTTGAAAGCTACGTGGAAAAGTTCCATAAGCCCTTGCCTCGGTTCATCTTTTTTCGATCCGAAGCTTATTTCCTTTAAGGGGCTTCTTAAAGAGTTATGACAACCATCAAACAGTTGTCTGTCTTTTAATTTCTTACTTAAAGTTGTCAAAGTTACACGATGATCCAAAAATAAGTTACAACTTAAGCATAACCAATGTAAAATATTATTTTTTGAATAATACAACTTACTTGTTTCGTACATTCCATAAATAGTGCCACGGATAGAACTTATATCCAATTTTGACACATTTACAACGCTCTTTGAATAAGAACGGTTTTTTGGGTGAATATAATAATTTGTTTTCCTTAACTATTGTTGAGACTCAGTGGAGATATTCAAATTTAGGGCAGCTGCTACACGCTAAAAATTAGTAAAGTAGAAATAAAATATATAGACCTTAACATACTCTTTAAATTTACTTCTTTAACTGCTCTCAAGGATAACAATGGGCTATTCTTGTTAAGGTCTTCCTAAAAATAGCTTATTAGAGAAGCCATTAGCTCTTTGCACTGGCTATTTAAATGCTTCGGCATTTTCCACAAATAGTAAACAACGTAATCGACAGAGATATGTATGTGCACTTTTGTTGTTCTTACAAGAACAGTTTTTAATGCTATTTCTGAAAAGATCTGGAATTTTTGGTAAAAAATAGAAATTATAAGAACAAAACCGCAGAACAATTAAGGTTAGATATGCATTGAACATCAAAACAGGCCAACGAACGAGCTGACGCCACCGCGTTCACAGTTGTATTACCAACTGTCGGTCAATAAAATTCTATTAATTTTTACAAGCTTAGATGAACAAAATATTTGCAGTATACTCCATTCCATAATAATTCGTTGATTTCCCGACCGTAATAAAATTTAAACCCAGCCATAAACAAGTGCCTTTTGAAAGGGTACAGGTTCTGATTACCTACTAATTTCAATAGTTTAGGTTAGCTATTTTCAACAAAACAACAAATATAAAATGATAGGTAAGTATCTTTATATTAATCATGTAATTAAATAGCTATTAATATTTATACAAAAATACTAATCTACAATACTATAATATCATCTATGCCTAAGCTAATTATTTAGGGCCTTACGTTACAATTAATTATGTTATTATATTGGTATATTAGGTAGGTTAATGGCAAATTGCAGGTGTTCAATATAAAGCATAGTCTTTTCATCTTAGTTCATCAGTCGTTTGGTGTTTGTCAAGCTGTACGTTAAAGGTATTTTCGTGTGTGTTATCTAGCATCCAAAATATGTCAGATTTGTGTGAAACTTCAGAAATATTTCTTCCGGAAGTTATGGTGTAAAGAGGAAAAAACATTTATCACTTAATACCAAAAACATCATAAAGAACGTTTACTGTACCCTTTTAGAGAAGGGTATGACCGGAGTTCAAGTTTTAGTGAAACGAGTATTTTGACTAAAGTTGCATTAACGACAGTAAAAGATATAGTGACCAAACCTATCCAGCCAAGGAAAAAACGGTGTGACAGCGGAAAATTGAGTAGCATCGAAGAAGCTGATAAAGACTTGATTCGGACGAAAATTTATGACATGTACAGTAAACAAATAGTCCCAATAATAAATACGCTAAAAAAGGTACTTACAGCATATGAAACCGACATTTCAGGTGGCCGGACAAGCCTTTGGAGAATAGTAAAAGCAATGGGTTTTAAATATCGTACCATTGACAAACGACAAGTACTAATGGAATCGCAGCGTTTATAAATATGGCGTAGAGATTATTTGAATCTTGTCAGACAATATAGGAAAGAGAATCGTTCAATTATATACTTGGAGGTTGGAGCGATTTAACAATCATATGTCAAACTAAAGCTCCCTCAAACAAAGGACAAAGAATTACGATATTACATGCAGGTTCAGAAAATGGATTTATTCCGAACGCTCTATTATTATCTGCGAAGAAAATTGCCAATTCATCCTTGGATTACCATCAAAACACGGATGCTACATTGTTTGAAGATTGGTTTTAGAATCGTCTGCTTCTGAATGTGCCCAAAAATAGTGTTATTGTGATGGACAACGCTAGTTACCACAGTCGCCAACTAAGTAAAGTGCCGAATTCAAATAATACAAAAGTGGCAATTCAAAACTATATGATGGAAAATAATATGTATTTCGAGGAAACCCATACAAAAAAGGACCTTTTAAATGTTTTAAAAACATTCAATATTGAAAAAGAATATATCTCTGACAATCTCGCAAGTGCTAATGGTCACACAGTTTTACGCCTCCCTCCGTATTACTGTATTTTTAACCCAATAGAACATAATATATGGAGCCAGTTAAAGACGATGATTAGAAGAGAAAACACATCCCCTACACTAAGTAGTTCTGTTATAGAATTAACTAAAAAATGTGTAAATAATATTCCAGTAGAAAGTTGGAAAAATTCTGTGAGACACGTGATCCAAGTCGAAGATTCCTACAACATACTTAATAGTAACGTAAGGCCCTTAATAATTAGTTAAGGCATAGATGAAGACGATAGTGATAGTGAAACAGAGCTAAATAAAGAGTAGGTTAAGTTAAATTTTGTATTATTATAATATTGTAGATTAGTATTTTTGTATAAATATTAATAGCTATTTAATTACGTGATTAAAATAAAGATACTTACCTATTATTTTATATTTGTTGATTTGTTGAAAATAACTAACCTAAACTATTGAAATTAGTAGGTAATCAGGACCTGTACCCTTTCAAAAGGTCCGGTGTCTACACAATAGATGTTTGTCAGGCAACTTATTTATGGATGGGATTACGACTGAGGGTTGTCATTTAAATTTTATTGCGGTCGGGAAATCAACGAATTATTGTGTAATGGAGAATACATTCAATATCGCATAAAGTTTAAATAATTTTTGTCCAAATTTAATTTCCTCATGTTTTCTTACGGATTTAAAATTATTAGCTGATTGATGACGTGTATTCGATATTGTTTTGCATGAACCATAGGCATTATTGTTTTACTGGCAAGGACCCCTCACAAAAGAACCACCCCGGTAACAATTGCCACGATCTTGAGCTAGCTGAGGTAGGTGGCGACCTTACACTATATTTAATATTAAAAACACCTATAATTTTATCTTGTTGCCACACCTTATAAGGTTATAAGTTTTTGAAAAGAGAATACCTTTATGTTTGAGTTATCATTTTCAATACTTTTTATAGACAATTGTTTACTGTATCACCACCGCTCTTTTACCTAATGTTCAAATCACTTGTATAGAAATATTTTTAGTGCAGTCCTGTTTCATTTTTACAATGATTTGTCAAAATGTCATAAATATTAATATTTATAAAAATCAGTGTACGTTATGAAAATTTGAATTTCTCGTGAAAACGTAAACAATTAGCTATAGGAGGTCGTTCGACATAAAATTAAATTTAACATCCGCTGTTGACATAGCGCAAGGGTGTCGTATTTTAATTAAATAAATTGTGACCGTTTAAAATTTGTATATGTAGTCTTACTTTTTGGGCACCTTTTTTAAGTTTGAACATTTTGCACGAGGGTGACATAACTTTGTCCATTAGTAGACTCTAGTGCGAGTTTAGTAAAAAAGAACATGTGTTGAGAATTTAATCATTTAAATAGTTAGTGTATTATCGCAAAATACTAAATATTTCAAAAGTCGTTATGTAAATATTTAAGTAAGTTGAACCATAATAAAACTCACTTTACTTTGACCGTAGAAACTGGACATAAAATATAGTACGGAGCATTCCATTAAAACAAATACAACTTTGATTGATTCTATGTATTTGGGGCACCCTGGACATTATAAAAATAGTGTTAATTAAAATTTCAATAAATAACATATTTTTTAAGATATGGCGGACCGTGAAGAAAACCAAGGGTTTGAGATAAATGTGATTAAAGTTTAAAATGTTTAAACCTTATTAAGTCACCTTAGTGACCTTCTAACGGCACTTTTCTGAGAGCCCGCAGGTAATGTTATTATATAAAAGACTAAAATGCAGTTGTTTTGTGGCGGTAGGCAACCTGTGCTCAGTATGGTGAATCGGAAAACGGTTGAAATTGTTTATTTTATTTAAATGTTTGTTCTAGATATGGAAAAGTAGCTATGTATTATGTCTACTTTTTCTTGAGGCTTTTAAGTAAATATTTTCCCGTGTCCCGAGGGATTTAGAACTTGGAAATTTCAGTAACATTTTTCATAAATATCTGTTATTGGTGATTTTGCTGCTCTTACAGATTGTTTTTTATAGAAAACTCACCACGTGAAGGTGGCTGCAAGCCGAGTTCCACCCTCCCTGCCTCTTCCTGTTAACATTTCATAAAATCGGTATTCCTTAGAACGTCTGATTTATATTCAAATTTCAATAGTAACTGTCGGGACGCAATGCGACATCTTACAAAGTCATTCCAAGCTTCTGGTTTACAAACAGCCGACGATGCCTCTGTCACAAGTTTAATACAGCGCTCTACAAGTTGTAAATGGCATGGAAATTTAAAAATACAAGTTTTTTCTGGTACATTTTTTATCAATGTTGCTCTGTTCGATTGAAATATGTTTTGTTATTGGCGGTGCTGTAATACCTTGCTAGTTTATTAATTGAGTGTAATCAATTGCGTCCAAATTTGTTGGAGGTATCTTGAATTTTCGTATTCCGGTCCTGACACGATTATTTCTAAATTTCTAAATGCATCTTAAACCCGGCTCTTTGATATGCAAGCATGTATCGCCAAGCATACATATTAATATATTTTTGGAATGTGCGAAATACCCATTAGTTTGTATGACTTGTCATATGAACTAAATGAAGGAAGCCATATTTTACATCTGGTTTCGTATTAATCTGAATCCATAATAAATCGTCTGGATAAAAGTTGTTACAATGTTTAATTTTTCTGAAGGATATTTAGTTCAACATTATAACCTTATAGCTCTATTTGCTGTAGTTTGCCATCTGGAATGTGCCATTTTGCCAGGCTGCCTTTTTAAAAGGCTATTTGATACGGTTCTTGTAATAATTAATAAAAAATAAAAAAAGATTCTTAATTACTTTATTTTATCTTATGATGTTCTTGTTGATATTTTTATTAATTAATTACTTGGGTCACCACGGCCACTCAGTTTTTTAATTCGCTTGAGAGCTAAGGTCGTAGATTTAATTCAGATAAGATTTTTGGGCGCCATCAACCAAAGGGGTTGAAAAAGATTATAAAGAAAAGAGTAAATAGAATATTTAGTTCCCTAGCCCTGAAAGAGAAAGCAGTATGAATAAAACAATTATTTTAATCAAATCCTATTTTATTAATAAAAGAATAATAGTTTCCAACTAACACCCATTTTATTCATATAGGAAGAAATAAACATAACATGGAAAAAGGATTGGAATAAAAGGCTAAGCAACTAAATCAGAGAAAGAAGATATAAAAAATAACATAGAAAAAGTTATGACATGAGCTAGACAGCTCCACTAAAAGATATATTAGATCGTAGGAAATCAAAAAGATTAAGAAGTGAGGATTCTTTCTAAACACCCAATATAAAAGGAGTCAAATACTAACTAAAAGCTTTGAACATAATTAAAGTGTAATTACTTTAAAGGTAGTGACCAAAATAAAACAGAATTTAAATTTAAGTTAAACTAAATCAAATTATAGCCTTCATTATGCCAAAATTGAAAATAAAATATTTTTTATAGTAAAGTCAATGATAGGTCAATTGAAGCACTTACGATGCCCCAAAATTTGGTTAAAATCCCTTGAGAAATTTATGATAACTTCAAGGTTATATCATTAAAGACATTTACCCTTTTGCCAAAATTCAAAGTAAAGCAGCATTTAGGGTAAAGTTAATATAAAGTCCCTTATAGCATTCACTACGCCAGAATTTAAAGTGAGATAGAATTTAGAATCAAATGCATAATTAGTAATATCACTTCAAGGTTATATTAATAAAGACATTTACCATGCCCTATTCCAAAATAGAATTGAGAAACTTAAAACTTTAGTTATGTTCCCAACTAAATAGCTTAGGGGTGAAGATAAAGATTATCTAGCTAAGTCTAACTAATATATATAGCCAAAACCTAGAATGACAAAAAATACATACTGATGGTAACTAAAATTTCTGGGTCAGTAAGTAATGTATTCAAGACCGGAATTATCAGTCTCTTATTAACCCGCTCAAAACAGATATAGATATATCCATTACAAGGTTAAGTCCAATGAAGAAGTTACCGATATAGGAATATCTCAACAACTTCATAGGGATATCTTAATAAAATTAAGTTAAAATAGAGAAAATTACAGCTATAGAAATATCTCAATACTCTATAGGGATATCTTAATAACATTAAGTAAAAATAAAGAAATTACAGATATAATATCTCAATCACTTTACAGGAGATAATAACTCCATTATAGCTTAGGAAATATTTAAAATTCATTACTCAAAATTAATAAGAGCGAAAATGCATACTTCCTGAGGAAGTTCTAGATTTATACTTAAAAATTAAACATTTAACCGCTACTTCTGTTAGAAAGTAAGACTTACGTTTTTTGTTTAATGTAAATCTCAATTTAAGATAATTAAAATAACCATTTTATACTCCTTGACGAGTAAAAGTTAGTTTCATAAATCAAAACTAGCCTGTTCCAGCTAGATAATCATAAAACCTGCTAGGGATTAATATACAAATGAATTTACAATAAATAGACCAACCACTCAAGCATTCCTTGATGAGGGAGGTTTCGGTTTTAAATTGAAAACTAAGTTTTCGTATGATACAAGATAAGCAGTTTAGGTAATATGTACATTACTGGATTGACCCATCCACTTTAAGCGAAATCTACAAGAATTTACAACAGTCTTAAGCGAAGCTAGGGTAATTATACACTAAACATAAAAATATACAGAGGGAAGAATATACAAATATAATACAGTTTACCAAATCACCACATAAAAGGTTTATAACATAGGAAACTAAGTTAAGGGTTAACAAATTGACTTTTAGGGATCAATTTAAAAAGTTAAATCCGGTGAGTGTGGCATTGTGCCAGTCAAAACGTTACGAGTGAATAAAAAAGAGGTATTTTAGCAATATTACATAAAAAGGTGGCTCTAGGCCCATTAATAGTACATTACGAGTGATTTAACTGAAGTATAGAGGTGAAATTATCCTGAATTATTAGACACATGAAATTTACTTATTCAAACTCAAAAGAAGGGTTTTTTTGGTACCATATTTTATGAAATTTAATAAAAATTAGTCGGAGGTGGTGTTAGTACAGTAATCAAGGAGTAAAAAATATGCTACTTAGCTCATGTAAGGCAGGACTCTAGCAGACAGGCACGACGGATTATGCGTCAATCTCCAGCATCAGATCAATGTGGACGGTTGACCATACAGCACGTCGGGGTGACCGGCACATGCACCGAAACAGGAACTTCATCCAAAATGACACCCCCACTCGTCTTGGCCTCTCTAAGACATACATCCTCCATTCCAGACATGGGATCCATAGCAGGGTAAAGAATTTAGAGGAAGACTCCAGGTTACGAATACTGACTAATGCATTTCCAACACATTCATGGCTAAATCCATGTAGAAAGTAGAAAATAGAAGTAGAAAGTAATAAAGGTAGAAGATAAAAGATGTAGGAGATAAAAGAACCAGAAGATAAAAGAAGTAGATAAAAGAAGTTGATCAAAGAAGTTGATAAAAGAAAAGTGAATAACGAAAAATGAAAGTAGACGAAAAATGAAGAATAATGAAAAATGAAGGTAGACGATGCCTAAAACAAAACGTGAACATTAGGACGCCATTTTGTGAAACCCAAAAGGTATTACCTACCAAGTGGTCGGGCTTCCTTCGGTCTAGGTGACGAAACAATCCCATTTAAGGCTCAAAAGACAGCTTCTATGTTAAATTCCGATCCGGCCATTGCCGCCACATATAAAATGTGAATAATTAACACAAAACCATAATTTTTATATCTTCGTCACCTGCTGTTCAAGTCTTCTGGACCGGTATATAGAACGAACAGACCCAGGCACTACGCCGTAAAGTCCTTAAATAGACTTTCCTATCAAAAAAACAACTTCCCACTCGTGACTCGTACTGCTTCGAAAACCCATGTGACTTCCGGTAATGACAAGTAAAGCTGGAGGGTACTTTGAACTTGAAAACGGGAATCTACTCATTTTAACCAAAAAAGCCATGAAAATAGATGCAAGTTTGACCCGAAACTAAATGCATCCAAAATACTAGGTTAGGTAACGTCGAAAAAACGGCAGTCATCCCAAAAATGTAAAAGATCTCATCACACCATCTGGGTGTGCAAGTGATATTCCGACAGCTAGTCATGCATATCGTCATATTACGGGTTGCCTATACGTAGGTTATTATATTAAGAAGATCAGCCTGGGTCTAGAACCTTTTAGACAGGGGCGTATTCAAAAATTTTTAAAAAATTTAATTATTTAAATTGGTCAAAATTTGATAAAAACTCGGGCCATCCACTAACGTTGTAACAAGCACAAAAAGATTGTTACATTCTTTCCGATATTGATAAATTAATTTCATATACCTACAGATCGCTGCTTAAAATACTTATGCCAAAATGCTGGAATCTTCTTAAACGTAGTGATTGGTTATGTTTCGCATCTTTCTAGTGCTTCTCGATATCTTCTGTATACCGAGTAGGATCACTTGTTTCCCCATTCAAGTGCTTGGTGTCGAAGCCGCAGTTCACTGGGCTGAAGCAAGCAAATAAATAAAGCCAGCCAATTTTCATCTTTGGTGAACGTATGATTATTTATTAATATTAATTGCAGTGTTGACAGCAGTTCCATTGATTACTCCTCGATCTTTCCATCATCAAAGTAAATTACGTACAATTAATTTTGTCCCATAAGCTGACTTTTTTTTAGAATATAACGAGCTCCTCTTCTTTTCATTAATAAATTTGTGATTATTACGGCGGCTCCGTCAGAAATCCCTGTGCTATCACAAGCGTGCGGGTGGCAGATGAATTCGCATTTGGGCGAATCTTGGTATTATCTTTTGTGTCTTTTTTTCTTCGAGTACGAAATTCGTATCATCAAGCGCATTTTAATCCTCGTTTCCAGAGGACAAAATATCAAAACGTAGAGATCGACGAAACAAACATTCATCATCATCATCATCCTCAGCCTGTATTCATCCACTCCTGGATGTAGGCCTCTTCCAAATCCTTCCACGCCCTTCTATCCTTCGCGGTCTGGATCCAGTTTACTCCCGCGACTTTCCGGATATCGTCCCGCCATCGCTTCTGGGGTCTGCCAACGCTTCGCTTGGTCTGTCTCGGGCGCCAAACCAGTATTCTGTTGGTCCACCTGTGGTGGTCTTGCCGTGCTATATGACCCGCCCATCGCCACTTTGACTGCGCCACCATTCTCAATACATCCATCACCCGAGTCCTCCTCCGAATTTCATCATTTCGTACCTTATCCCGCAGAGTAATTCCAAGCATGGCCCTTTCCATTGCTCGTTGTGTAGTTTGTAGTTTATTTGCAGATTTGCGAGTAATCGACATGGTCTCGAGTCCATATGTAAGTACCGGCATCACACAGGACTCAAATGCTTTCCTTTTCAGGTGATCGGAATTTCTTTGGATTTGAGAATAAATCCCAGCTTGCCAAAAGCCGCCCAGGAAAGGCCTATTCTTCTTGATCTCTCGGAATTCTGGTTTTCGTTACCGAGCTGAATTTTGTGGCCCAAGTAGATATATTCGGGGACATTCTCCAATGGTTGGTTGTTGATATTTACCTCGATGTTATCCGTACTCATGATCTTTGTCTTAGTTAAGTTCATCTCCAGTCCAACTTGTAATGATACCCGGTGTAGTTCTTGAAGCATGTTCCTAATTTCTTCACCCGTACTTGCGATGATCACGATATCGTCTGCAAATCGTAGATGGTTTAAACGTATTCCATCGATATTGATTCCGTTGTCTTTCCAGTCTAGTTTTTTTAAGACATTTTCCAGGGCTAGTGTAAATAGCTTCGGTGAAATTGTATCACCTTGTCTTACTCCTCTTTTGATTGGGATCTTGTCGGTTTTTAGATCTTCATCTATTTTGACTTAGATAGAGGCATTTTCGTAGATTTGCTCGATAAGGCTTGTGTACCTGGAGTCGATTCTTGCGTCGTCCAAGGATTTAATGATTGCCCAGGTTTCGATAGAATCAAAGGCCTTCTGGTAGTCCACAAAGGCTAAATAGAGTGGTATGTTATACTCAGTGATTTTCTCTATGAGGGTTCGGAGAGTCTGCAAGTGGTCCGCAGTGCTAAATCCTTTACGAAATCCTGCTTGTTCGACTGGTTGGTACGAGTCCATTTTGTTGGTCAACCGGTTTGTTACAACAAAACAAACATAAGTTAACTTCTTTTCTGTGAACTAAGTGTTCAATTGTTTTGGGTGACAAGAAAGCCAAATGAGTCAATAATCATTTTCCTCGCCGTTCCTTGTTTTACCAAGAATCATCTTTCTATAATCGGTACCATATTTTAACACTGGTATACTGTAAAGTTATTACTTGTAGAAGCATACATATACGGAACAAGGCAGTCAAAAACTTGCCAGATAACACAGTTACCGAAATTGTAAACATAGCCCAGGTAATTCTTGAAAAGGGCTGCTTTCCGGACACTTGGAAGAACGCCAAGGTGGTATTAATACCTAAGACCGGCAAAGATCTTACACTGGCTGTCAATTTATCGGCCGATAAGCCTCTTATCGTGCCTAGGCAAGATTACTGAAAAATTAATACTGAATCGGGTAACCGATTTTGTATTTAACAATAGTGTTTTCCACTAGAGCAGTTCGGTTTCAGAGCTGCTCATTGCACAGTGCGCCAAACAACAAGGTTGGCAACAAATGTGCTGAAAGGTTTTAATAGACGCATATCCACGGGAGCAGTCTTTTTTGATGTCTCAAAGGCATTCAATAAGGTCTGGCCCAATGGCTTAATACTCAAATTGATAAGGTTAGGTGTGCCAAACGTTTTAGCCAATGTAATTATCTCTTACCTTGAAGATAGAACATTCATGGTGTCATCAGAGAACACAATATCTGAGAAGACTAAGATCAGGGCTGGTGTCCCACAGGGTTCACCATTGGCTGCTATTTTATATAATATATACACAAGCGACATCCCTAAACTACCACACACACAACTTTATCTCTTCGCTGATGATACTGCGATAACTACAACCTCAAGGGTGCCCTGGTTAGTAGGTTCACGCCTGCAACGTCATATCATGCTCCTTCAGAGCTGGTTGGACAGCTGGAAGCTTCGTTTGAAAGCAGACAAAACCCAGGCCATCTTTTTTTTAAAAGCAAGACTTAATTTACCTCAAACCAGGGTAAAGGTTAACAATAAATCAATAGAATGGTTAAACAAGATAAAATATATTGGATTGACTTTTGATAAAAATATGGCATGGGGAGACAATGCAGATGAGCGAGTGGCAAAAGCCCAAAATCAGTTTCACGCTATATATCCCCTAATAAATAAAAATAGTAAATTAAATTTAACAGTAAAAACAACGTTGTACAAAACACTAGTACGCCCGGTACTTACTTACGGTATACCGACGTGTACCGTAAATAAGACCAAAATATTAAAAGTACAAAGAGTACAAAATAAAATTCTAAAAGTAATGGTGGGGGCACCAATGTACATGATGAACAATGCATTGCATCTAGACCTAAAAATTGACACGCTCAAACAATTTACAGACAAAATAATAACAAAATACTATAGCAGAACAGGCAATTCACCAAATAGACTAATTACAGAATCACACATACACTCACACGAAAACGAAAAACATAAATACCAAGGGATTGGCCTCCTCATTAACAGATTTAAAAACAACTCAATTTCTAAATTTATTCAAACAAAATCTTTTCTTTCCTATAAATACATCACTATGTCTTAATTTTAACGTTTTTTTTTTAATTCTTAACTTTTTCATGATTGCTTTTATTTTGATGTAATACTTGTTCATCGAAAACAATCGGAATAGATGAATTGGTCCATAAGGCTTTTAGTATTCATAAGTAATTTTTCAATAAATCTGCGTAAGTTCGTAAAATATTGTTTTTAAATTTTAAGGCATTTTAAACTCTACTGACTCGCACCAGGAAATTGCACAAATTTATACTAACACCAGCGAAACAAACGCGTTTTTGAACTTCTTCAACAAAAACAAATATACTTCAATAGTCTTAATTAGCACGTTCTAACATAATTCTCTCCACTCTATAACACGTAAACTTCACGGAAAGGACTACAGCTCTCTACTGGGACAAATTAAGCCGCCTAGTATTCAACAAGTGGGGGGAGAACCGCCAAACATTAATCCATTGCACTTAAATTCTATCTCCATGTTTAATAACTTACCAGCGGGCCACTCTTTCACATATAGAGTTTTTCGTTTTTCAATATTGAAATTTTCGATCCGTTCTAGTAAGTGCCCAAGCCCCTTGACACAGTTACACATTTTATGTCTTTGTATCTTTATTATTATTTGAAATTTTTAATTATATTTTTTTCTTTATTTAGCAAAGTTTTGACAATAGCAATTTGTTAACAAAATCTACTTTTTAAAAATTTGAGAAGCATGTGACCTTTTAAAAAATCTGCAATGACGCGTTAAGAAACACAATTTTTTTTTAATTAGAAATAATTTTCAATATAAAACATTGCTGGCTAAATAATCAGTTCTTCAACTGGCCCGACTAAATAAATATTGGTACGCATCTAGTTAAATATCACACAATTCAAGCGAAAACGAGCATTACAGGAAATGTTTTCTGAAGTTCATGCGCTATATACAATTCTGAGCACAACCGACAAGTTCTATATGAGACATGGATATTCTGTCAGGAAAACCAAGGTAAATCATAGCAAGATAACACCAAAAATTTTAACACGGAAACATGGCTGCTATAAAAGCAAACAATAATTTATCGTCTCGTATGCTGGCTATATTTATGTTGAATCTTTTTAGACAATGATCAGTAAAAAGGACTCTTGCTCGGATGTGCATTTTAGAATCGATTTATTGTTAAAGACATCATGGAGCATAAACTCAAATACAGAATAAATAAATATCACCGCCTTTGCTGTTTTCGTTAAAAAAGTAACTTTTTTTGTGTTATGCTGGGTATTATAAACATGATATGGTTTTTTCGAAAATTCAAAACACCCTGTGGGATACGCTAGCCATTGCAAGTTATTTCAAGTATAGCCAAATTAAAGTATTTTTTCTTCCTTTACATTTTTTTTCTTAATTCATTCATTTATTACTGTTTCTTCATGAAATATACAATTTTTAGTTTTAATAGTAATTTTAATTACCTAAAATGCATTTTTCGGTACATTATAACGTAGCAGGGTATAAAAATCGAAGATTACATAGGAACGTCATAAAGTTACAACTTTGCTTTCAGTTTTTGTTGACAGTCCAGAAATAATTTGTAGATAATGGAACCGCAGTCTAGAAATCTATCTCGTAATGATTGTGTGGCGGCAGTTGGTAAAGGGTGGAGTGACAACCACATAGCTAAAAGGTTGGGAGTGTATCACACAACTCTAGCGAGGGTGGAAACAATCTAGACAAGGTAGACCTCGTGTTACGACTGCTATGCATGACAGTTTTTTAGGAGCATGTTCTGTAAGGGGACGATTTATAACTGCAAAAAAGTTGATCTTTAATCTTCAAGGTGGTGAACTTATATACTATGCGCCAACGACTGAGAGAAGAAAATTTTAGGCACAGAATTTTCGCTCGAGGTTCAGCATTAACAGTAAATAATCGATGGGCCAGATTAATTTTGACAATGATTGGTTAAAGGCAGATTCTGCAATATTCTTTGAAATGATGATGACTTGGAGCGAACGGACTTGGTAATTGTAAATGGAAATCCCAGATCTAAAAGTTATATTACAGATCTCCTTGAATAGCATGTTTTTTTGTCTTATGTACGCTATATGGGCTCTAATTTTTTACCCATGCATGAAAATGCGCGTCCCCATATGGGTCTTATCGTAAGAAATTATTTGACAGAAGCAAGAATAAATTACTTAAAATAGCCAGCTTGTAGCCCCGACCTTAATCCCCTTGAACGTATTTGGGATTTTATTGGTAATATTCAAGGACGACAAGCTCAAAACTTGCAAGAATTTTACGAACGGCTGATCAAATTATGGAATGGCTTACAACAGAACGAAATAAGAACCCTAGTTATAAGTATAAATAAAGAGGTTGGAAGATTATTCGGGGTAGGGGTGAAAACAATTGACACGGATTCTATATTTACTTCCAATTTTGTGTGTTTTTATGTATTTTGTTATTGTTGTTGCGTTAATTAAAGCAATTCGCTCATTTTGATGTGCTGTTAAAGCTTCTTATGTGCATAAAATTTGTTTTACTTAAAATAGGTTCAACCTCCTTCAACAATTAAGATATCGTAGAAAGTAAAAAATCGATAATCACCCACTTATAGTAATTAAATAAATAATGACTGGGTACTATACTAAAAAATATAGGATAAATAAAAACACGGCTATCTAAAAATTGTGTATTCTATGAATAGTGATACACAAATGAAATAGGAAGAAAATGTAAAGAAAATATTAGAATATTTGGCTATAATAACAATAACTTGCAATGGCTAGTATACCCCACAGGGAGTTTTAAATTTTCAGAAAAAATTAAGGCATATTTATAACACGCGGTAAAATTACAAAGTTACTTTTTTAACGAAAGCAACTAAGGCTTCTTAAGAAAAACCCCTTCAATTAGAAAAAAAAAATAATAAAAACAAAGTTTCGAAAATACACAACATTAACGTTGAAACAAATCTTTAGTTGTGCGTTAAATAATTTGCGAAGTGTATAATCAATTAGCAAGCAATTACTCGAATTTTGATGCTACAGAATCTATTACAAAAAATTACTTACATCTCAGGTAATATTACCAGAAACATATTTACAAAGTTTTTAAGAAAAAATTCAGATTACAGTACATACAAAACTATTCTTACCCAAAAATCATATCCCAGAGGAGATTTATGTTCGCTATGCTGAATTTGAAGGTAAAATAACTGGCTTTGGCGTCTGTCTTACAGAGGGCAGCTCAAAATGTAGCCTCAAAATACCTACAGGAACCATGAGTGAACGTCATTTCAAAACCCATTAATAATTGTTAATGAAATCCCAAGGCATGATCTAAAAGATAAAACTTTATGCTGGCATTTGAGTTATTTTTATTAAAAAGATATGACAAAATAACCAGCAATCAGCAAAACTAAAAATACTTGAAGTGTCACAGACTATGACTGAAAGGAACTGAGGTTCGATGTAATATTACCAAAAGCATTATTACAAAGGTTTAAAAAAAATATTCGGACTATTGTCAATAACCATACGGA
Source organism: Polydrusus tereticollis (assembly GCA_963920685.1). NCBI lineage: Eukaryota > Metazoa > Arthropoda > Insecta > Coleoptera > Curculionidae > Polydrusus > Polydrusus tereticollis. The sequence goes on along the minus strand of OY987328.1, from coordinate 50,464,232 downwards.
CTAAAATTTTTTTTTCCTCGTGGGGGATTCTTGTTATGTTATGCTCAAAAAATTAGCAGGCTTACACATGGGGCAATTTTAAAATAGGGATGTGCGATGCTTAGAAGAAAACCGGTATTTGTGTATCATAGGATATTCTTTAAAGTACCGGTTCATTGTAAAATAGAGAGCTTTTATGCCTTCAAAACTTTGAGCGCATAACGTTGGAGTTGGCAGTTATAATAATTGACGTACGAAAATCTAACATATTAAAAATTAATTCAATTCATGTTGATAGAGTAGTATGACCCAATCCTTACCACAACCATAGGCTAGCGAGATTTTAAGCAACGTATTTGGCATGGGGCTTATAGTAGCCGTTAAACGGGTCAAGTGGTATTTAAACAATCCTCAATCACTTTGTTAAGCAGTGCTATTGACTAGCCACTATTTATTCTTACGGTTGTGGTGAGGATAAGATCAAAGTGTGGTCATATTATATATACTTAAATTAGGCCCATATTATAGATATGATGGTGAACTTAATCTTTTTCAATTATCTCATGTCTGTTTAGAATTAACTTTCATTGCTTAGAGCTCCTGTCCCGTTGATTGTTCGCTAGGTATAGGATTTTGTTTAAAATTGTTTGTGATATCTATGTTTCTAGCTGGCATGCTGTACACTACGCACATATATACGCATATATATAATATACAGATTTGAACCCTAAAACCTAGATTAATGTAGGGCCGTAGGGTAACGGGAAATCTTCGCCGGTAAACAACAAACAAGAATTTTTAGAGTTATGCTCATATAATTGGCAATTTTCTTAAAGCTTTTACATTAGAGCTAATTTTTTTAAAGTTAAGAAAAAACTGAAGTGTAAAAGATTGCCTAAGCTAGAAAATTAAACATTTTTTAAATTACATTGTTCAAAATTCTTTTTGCATAAAATACAACATCAATTTTTATAACTGGTAACTTATGGAACCTATTCGTTGAGAATCTATACATCGTATTTTCTATTTGTATTGCGTAAGTACAGTTTGCATTAATGTGTAAATAGACTATTGTAAAGTATAATGTTTCACGAACCAAATGTAGCAGGTACTTCTTCAGTACAAAACATACTGCGCCATGAAAAAAATATTAGTGAGTACATAGGTAGTTTGACCGTAATATTAATACAACATTTATTTAATAAAAAGCAGATCTTACAGCCGTATTCACCATCCAAACCTTAACCAACTGTTTACTAACAGGGAGTTTGTATTTAACAGTCTGTTAAAAGAATATGGTATTCACCAGAAATAAATGGCATCCAGATAGTAAACCCTCTGGTAACGAAAATATATTTGAAGTAGAACTGACAACATGGTAATATTTTAGGTTATGGTTAATTTGTTGTTTAATGATAGATCATATTGACATAAATTTCACATAATATTATAAATTATTAGTAATGGAGAAGTCGGAAAGGAAGAGGTCTTCCAACTATAATCAAAGGGAAAAAGAAAATATTATCAGTTTGGTGCAAAAATACATCGCTGTAATTGAAAATAAGAAAACCAATTTTCTTTTCCTCTTCGGTTTCTGGCATACGGATGAACTGTGGTCTCAAACTGGCAATTTGTCTAGTCACATTGGTGACAATGCGGGATACAGTGGCTTGTGATATATTAAAATGATCACCGACATTAATTTGGAAAGACCCTGTAGCATAAAAACGAAGGCATATTAAAACTTGATTAATTTTGGATATTGGCTGGTTCCTATTGTCAATTGGTTTCATGACGTCTTCTAACACATTAAGTAACCTTTGGAAGGTATTTTTCGTCATTCGAAACCTTTTCTTAAATTCTAGATCATCCAATCCTTCAAACAAATTATTACGCTGTTTAACGTTTCTTGGTCGGCGTGCAGCAAGCTCTTCTTCACTATCTGAGGACGAAAGGTCGAACGAGGACTCAAATAAATTGATTCTGTCGAGTCTGTCGATTCTGTCCATGTTCGTAAATAAATAGGTACCCGGCAAAAAATGATTAATCACAATAAAATTAATAAACAGAAGTAATAAAATTTAAAACCCAAGAAAGCACAAAATCATAATACTAACATAACCTAACTATCGAAACTTAACAGTCTGTTAAACTACTTATCAGGCCGAATTTCACAAGTTATTTTTAACAGTCTGATAAAGCCTAACTTTCAATGGTGAATACCCCGATACGATTTAACTGACTGACAAATATTTAACAGATTGATAGAGAGTTAACTGTTAAAGATATACAGGGAGCGTCAGTGAGATGTTCGTCTTCGATAGCAGCAAAGTTACAAGGGATGAAAAACGTTTTATATAAAAGTTGTTGGGTTTGCCAAAAGGCGTAAAGTAAAACTATTTTACAGCTTACTGAGTGGTCCAAAAAAAGCCGTTACATAAAAACAGTTGATTTTAAATTAAACACTCTGTATAGTTTTTGGTTAAAGGGTTCAGTAAGGAAAGACCTTTATATACGTCTTTTGTTTTTTTAATTTGCTTGCGGCATTGCCAAGTAATTATTTTTTTCTGATATTTAAGGAGTTTTCGGCGACTCATAGCTATCTATGGATAACATTTTAAGGTGAAAATAAATTAAAACTGATGTTATTTTTACAGAGAAATAAAGTTCAAGGTCACCAACTACCTCAGTTAGCTGAAGCTCGTGCCAATTGTAAGAATATGTAAGTGTATGGTCCCCAAAGACTGCTGCTTAGCACATCAAGATGTAAGGTTGAGTTTTGAGCGCCATTCACAGCTGCCTTTAGCTCTAACCTGTCACAGCAATACCAAATTTCTGTGAGTGAACAATGTGGCCCACACACAGGGCCCAAACAAACACAAAAATAATAACTAAAAGTTATTTAATTAAGAAACGAGGTCAATGTTAAAAGGAGGTAATTTTAAATCGAGAATTTACAATAATTGGTTAAACAACTCATAAATGGCTGCAGTCAGTTGATTTACCAAATCAGACAAAAGAAGTAAAATTATTTCAGTTCGGCTAGGTTAAACACTTATTATTACAGTGCAAAAGTTGTAATTCTTTTACATTTCGCTATATATATCTAAATAACCGAGATTAATACGGTAAATAACTTATAACCTTGAATATGTCGAAATACACTATTAAAATACTTGAGCTAATTAGGCTTTGATTAGAAAAATATAAAATGACAAAGTTTTCAGTGGGTACCGAAAAAATTAGGTTTTCCTGTGTACCGGGTGTCCCACTAAGAATGGCTGTTGGCCGTATCTCAGAAAGTGTTAGTCGTATGGCTTGCGGAAAAGAATATACTAGGTAAAGTGGTCATGAGAAATTGCTGGAAATTATTTTCAAGTTTCTCAGACTGGCGCTAGAGGGTGCAACTATAACGGTAAATATGAATCACAAAGTTTCCTCAAAAGTCGCCTAGTTAAGGTATCCCGAAAATAACATTTTTGTATATTTCGAAGATTTATTAATAAAATTCACCTATAGAACGTGTTTGTCACGTTTCAAATAAAGTGGTGAGGGAAGGTTGAACATTATTTGTAATAAATGCTGATAACTCCGGTCGGGCTTAACACAATTTAGTAAACTTAGTTTTGTTAAAAAGGAATTTTCTTACTCTATATACCGTCTGATGAACTACGGCAATATGTGTTTTACACTAGGCGCTAGGGGGCGCTGTCTTACAACTTCTCAAATATTGAGCGTTTTTTCCATAATTGTAAATATAATAGTATAATATTCAATTTTATCTGATTACAAGGATGATTAAAAGTCTAAGAAGTCAGCGAAAACCGCAAGTTAATATATATTTTCAGTCCGGAGATATCAACAACAATAATTATAATTACGGAACATTATGATTTTATTTTCAAGTTGTGGGTCTGGTAACGAAAACAAGATCCTTTAATCTCCCCCATAGATAAAAATGTAGGCATGTTTAGTCAGGTGATCTAAAATAGAAATTACCACTTTCATTAACAGTATCACAATATATCCTATAATATTTCCTGGCAGGCCACGGAAATATACTCCCTCTTCCTATCCACCTTGCAGAAAATTTGTCGTCAAGAAATTGACGAACTTTTGCCGCAAAATGTGCAGGACATCCATCGTGTTGAAAAACCATAGTTCTGCGAATATCCAAGGGCACATCTTCGAGACGAATTGGGAGTTCGTAATTTAAAAAATGTAAATATCTTTGTCCAGTAAGCGACTCATTAAATACAAACGGTCCAATTATTCTGCCACCCAAAATGCCGCACCAGACATTGACACTCCATCTTCCTTGATACTGCACGTCCCGCATCCAATGGGGATTATCCCGCGACCAATAATGCATATTATGGCGGTTTACTCCTCCATTACTATGGAAAGTAGCTTCATCAGTCCACAAAATTCTATCTTCCAATATCATATTGAGCAACCAATAGCAATGATCCAATCTTCTATCATAATCTTTCGGGGTCAAACCCTGGTGGAGCACAATATGGTAGGGATGTAGCCTAAAGAAAAACAAAATACTTATTACATTAGCTTGAAAACTATTAAGAGAAATATTGGCATTATTCTAAACTATTGAAGAGTTATAACATATAAATATAATTACTTACCTTTCTTCTAATAAAATCCTATGCACAGTAGAGCGAGTAACGCCCAAGTCTCTTACAATTAATCTGATACTAATTTGTGGATTAAATTCCACATATGCCAAAACATTTACAATGTTTTCCTCGGTTCGACCTCGGCAGCGTCTGCGACATACAGGTCGACGAATACTTGCAGTAGTACGAAAACGGCTAGCTAAACGATTAAACATTCTACTGTCGTATCGGCGCCTTTGAGGGTATCGTACTGCGTAAACCCGTTTAGCAATTGTTGCATTTCCCAAACATTCAAAATACACCGCAATGATGTCAACCGCTTCTTCAAGTAACAGAGGCATTTTGAAAATCGAATACGACACAACACTGTTGGCACGACAAAAGTTTTGACGTAATAATAAAAGGTGACACGCGTGCACAGTTTCAATTCATATTTGGTTTTTCGAAGGCCTATTTGACTCTTAAAAAAATTATTGTTTTTGATATCTCCGGATTGAAAATAGATATTAACTTGCGGTTCTCGCTGAATCCTTAGACTTTTAATCATCCTTGTAATTAGATTAAATTGGATATACTATTATATTTACAATTATGGAAAAAACGCGCAATGTTTGTGAAGTTGTAAGACAGCATCATATCAGCATTTATTACAAATAATGTTCAACCTTCCCTCACCACTTTATTTGAAAAGTGACGGACACGTTCTATAGGTGAATTTTATTAATAAATCTTCGAAATATACAAAAATGTTGTTTTCGGGATACCTTAATTAGGCGACTTTTGAGGAAACTTCGTGATTTATATTTACCGCTACTGTTGCGCCCTCTAGCGCCAGTCTGAGAAACTTGCAGATAATTTCCAGCAATTTGTCATGACCACTTTACCTAATATATTTTTTTCCGCAAGCCTTACGACTAACACTTTCTGAGATACGGCCGACAGCCGTTCTTAGTGGGACACCCGGAACAATAAAAAAATATCAGAATCAACTGGATATTTGCAATTTAAATAAAAATGTAGGTACTAATCCGCAGGTCCTCCTGGAGGTGGCTGGTTCTCTTAAAAGATGGCCCTCAAATAGGTCTCACAAATGGCTAAAAAAATCCGAATTAACGGTAAACTGGAAAAGCAGTCAAGTGGTAAGACGGCAAGTTGGAAAAGTCTGGTCTAAAAATGTACAATAATTTTAGGTTATGTGGCAATAATTCACTTACTAAATAGGTGCGTTAATCAAGATTAGATGTGAAAAACTCAAAGATAAGGAAAATTTTTCTTCTTTTCCCAAAAAGGCTTTAGTCTGAGACAAGTGTGCAAAGTAGAATTTTAGCGAATGACACAGATGACTGTTTTCCGCCTCAAAATCCACAGCAAATGCCACACAGAATAATGAAAAATTTGAGCCAACATAACCTAAAATGAAGAGCGGGTTTGCAGAAGAACGTAGAATAATAGACTTGTTCTACGACAGATACAATAAAATGAAAAGAACTTACTTGAAAGTAACAACGTTACATATGCATTCAATTTAGGTAAGCAAAATGATAAACATTTGTACCTCAAGATACGCGGTGTATGTATGTGTGTGTATTCGTATCACAGTTTTTCAGATTTATGATCTACAGTGTCACCATTAAAGTCCGCACCATATGGAACTTTTTTTTATTAATGAGGTTAGTTAAAATTAAATTTCGGCAATCGTTTTTGCTTCAAATTAGACTAAAAATTATATAATCAAATGTCACCATCTGTCATTCGGTATCTGTCAAAAATTACATTTTAATCAAAAAATGCTGAAAAATGGCATTTTTTTACCGAATTTCAAAAAATTTTATTGGAAAAAGTTGTTTCTAGTATAATTCTTGGCCTAAATACAAAGTTTCAGTTTTCTAGCTCAAAGTTGATTTTTTTGCCATTTTTTTTAATTAACTTTTTTTTTATTTAATGTAAGTTCGCTTAATGGATATTAAACTATTTGCTTAAACCATACTCAATATTTTATTTAGTTTGTATGAGCTTTTTTTTACTAGAATGCCATTTTTTTTCAAAATTTAAAATTAGAGGCAAAAAAATTTGACACAGGTGGTGCAAAGTTATCCTAATTTAAAATTTTTAACAGATAGACGTCAGATATTCCATTTTTTTGATAGTACATACACCTAAGAAGTTTAAAAAACTTATAATAAAATTCCCAGATATCAGATTAGTTCAAAATTTAGACACATTTTCTTTTTATCCACAATAAAATATCAAGGCAATTTTGAATTTTATAAGTAGGCTATGGAAAAAAAAACGAATTAGAGTGCCGAATAAATAAAAGAAATGTCATAAATTTGAATATTTTCGCAAGTTATAGTTTTCAATGTTATCACCAATGTTGTCCATTCAAGAAAAAATAGAAATTGTCTTAATTTGTGGAGAGAATATGCCTCACCGGCAAGTATCTGCCATTTTTAATGAGAGCCATCCAGAAAAAAATTTGCAGCATAGCACTGTTTCAAGAACAATGTCAAAATTTAGTGAAACTGGATCTGTTCAAAATAATTTTAAGAAACCTCACGCGGCAAGTAAATACGATGAAGCAGCACAACTTGATGTTTGTTTAACTGTTATTGACCACGGTCAAACTAGTGTAACCAAGATAAGTGATTCAACAGGGTGCAAGAGGGAAAGCGTTAGAAAAATTCTTCAGAAAAATTGATTTCGGGCATATAAACCCAAGTTTATAAACACATTAAAAGAACGCGATTTTGATATCCGACTTGATTTTTCGTTTTGGTATCAGGGACAATATGAGGAGAATATTCTTTTTCCATACAAGATATTATGGACAGATGAAGCCACTTTCTCTTCGAATGGTACCGTGAGCTCACAAAATTGCCGATGGTGGTCCCAAGAAAATCCTAACTTCACAATTGAATGTCGCGACCAGTATCATTTTAAAACCAATGTTTGGTGTGGAATTTTGAAAGATGAGCTTATTGGACCATACTTCTTTAGAGTAAACTTAACTGGTGAAAGGTACCTGAATTTCTTGATAACGAGATTACCGAAGTTTTGGATAACATGCCCTTACACCATAGACATAACTTATGGTATCAGCTTGATGGTGCACCCATACATCAAACTGTAGCAGTGAAAGAACGCATAAACCAATTATTTCAAAACAGAGTTATAGGGCGTGATAGAGAATGTCACTGGCCACCCAGGTCGCCTGACATAACCCCACTAGACTTTTTTCTGTGGGGTTATCTTAAGCAGAAAGTTTATAAGAATCGACCGTTTAGAAATATCGAGCATTTGGAACAAACGATAGGACAGTGTTGTGCCGATATAAGACCAAGCTTTTTACAAAATGCTGTCAAAGACGTTTATAGACGGACGGGTGTTTGTATAGAGCGAGAAGGACGTCACACTGAAATGTGAAATTTATATTGCTTTTGTGTTACCTATTTAAAATGATTAAAGTTCCTTTTTGTTCCTTTTAATAATAATGATAGTTTTAAGTATAAAATAAAATTTTTATCAAATATTTAGATGTATTTGTCATTTGAAAAACGAAACATCTGACGTATATCTGTTAAAATTTTTAAATTAGGATAACTTTGCACCACCTGTGTCAAATTTTTTTGCCTCTAATTTTAAATTTTGAAAAAAAATGGCATTCTAGTAAAAAAAAGCTCATACAAACTAAATAAAATATTGAGTATGGTATAAGCAAATAGTTTAATATCCATTAAGCGAACTTACATTAAATAAAAAAAAAGTTAATTAGAAATAATAGCAAAAAAATCAACTTTGAGCTAGAAAACTAAAACTTTGTATTTAGGCCAAGAATTGTACTAGAAACAACTTTTTCTAATAAAATTTTTTGAAATTCGGTAAAACAATGCTATTTTTCAGCATTTTTTGATTAAAATGTAATTTTTGACAGATACCGAATGACAGATGGTGACATTTGATTATATAATTTTTAGTCTAATTTGAAGCAAAAACGATTTTGCCCAAATTTAATTTTAACTAACCTCATTAATAAAAAAAAGTTCCATATGGTGCGGACTTTAATGGTGACACTGTATGATGATTCGTTGCGACTGGACACATTCGACCATATTAAATTTATTTCAATTTTTTTTTCAAAGGAAACACTTGTTAAACTAATGGGGATAATCTTACACTTTTTGAACTAACTAAAAAATAGATAATCTTATTACTTTTTTTTAATCGAGAATGCTATGAACAAAACTAAAAAGAACTTCATCATTAACACAATATATTAAATATTAAATTTAATCATTCAATATGACCTGCTGCGATTAAATTACAAGCACAACTTCTTTAGGAGTCACTTACATTTCTTAACATATTTGGACTACTTGTTTGAAATACCTCACTTATTCGATCCTGCATAATCATTCTGTGGCATAAATAATAGAAGCCGTTTTGTACACTAGTTTCGTTATATATCTCCACAAAACAAGTCTATCTTGATTAGGTCGGTATTTTGCTGGCTAAGACACTGGACCTTCCCTTCCCATTCAATCATCATTGGAACGTTAGTGTAGGTAATGTCTCACACTAATGAGCCGGCGCCCCATCGTGCTGAAACCATATTCTTTCGTGAGTATATTCCGGTAACCTGTTTAAAAGCACTAAAATGTGTTTCTGTAAAAAATGAAGATAAACGTCATACACCAGATATCAATAAAAAAATGTGACCCAATAATGTAATTTTATATTATGTCGGTCCATACATTAAGCGACCTTCTGTGTTAATAGTTAACTCATCGCATGAAAAAAAGGTTACTAGTATCATAAAAATGAAAATTTTCTCTTCTAAAGTATATACGAAGTCAATCGGAACAGCAAAGAACCTATATTTGGGTTATAGGCGGAAACTTCTTTCAGAAGCATAAGCGGCGTGCAACACTGTGAATAGAAAATATTTTACCACATCAATTAATTTTTATTTTGTGTATACATAACCAATTGGAAGAGCATGAAAACTATTGAGGTTGGCATTGTGGAGCAGCATTTAAATTATAATTATAAAAACTTATTCTCAATCTATTTTTTTTTTATTATTATTATAGTGATGATAAGAAAACACTTAACACCCGTTTATCGTTATATTTTATTTTATGTGAATTTGATAAAAAGTCAAAATTAACTTTCCGAATTTCCAGAGCTTGAATCCGTATTTGGGGATATAATAATGGGATCAATTGCCTGTAAAATACAATATTCATCCTCTTTCTCCATGACCTGCCGGATACATTTCATGTATATACCACTGTCGTTTACTTGATTACGAACTGTGCTTATATTTCCAAGTACTAAAGCATTGTCAGTTATATTTTCTCAGTTCGCTCTTGACTGCAGCCCAAATCATCTCGATTGGATTAAATATACAATTATAGGTAGGAGGCGTAAAATAGTATGACCATGTGTTTCGCGAACTTTGTCGATTACATATTCCTTTTTAAAGTTCTCTTTTTTTTTGCTTCCAATAACACCTTTTTTCAAGCATTTTGAGGAATTTCCATGTTTCTACTTTCCAACAATTTCATCCTTCTTTGTGCTACTGTTATAGGAACTTTGTTATGTAGACGCGAATGATAGGATGCATTGTCCATATCAATGATAGAATTGGGGGATAGATTTGGCTGCAATTGTTCAATAACTTCAATAAACCACTTTTCGAATAGAGTGGTGGTCATATCTTTACGGTAGTCAGCCGATGAGTGCTTTATATTTTTGGCCAACAATAATAAAGCGTTAAAAGCAAAACCCTTAGTATTGCCTACGTGTAGTATGATAACTCGCTTACCGCGAGAGCAAGGTCCATTTAGTATGCACTTATTACTATCATCCACTCAACCATATACACTATCTCGCTTTTTAATTGGCGATATACCTTAATTTTACGTAAATATTCTTGCCGCCATGCTACGATTCGAGACGATTCCATTATACCATTATTTTGTTTCATTTTTTGTACTTGAAGTCACAATTTAGCAATACGTTAGATATCCAGAGATTTATGTTCATAATCAGAATAATCCCGTAACTTATCCTGAATCATTTCTAATATCGGGACTTTTGTTGTTCTCGTCAAATTGATATACAACTCGGCGTATAACTTCTTTGTCGTCATTATCAACTTTCTTAAGCTCCTGATTACCTCTTTTTCGCTTTACGAAATAGTTGATAATAACTCCTGCTCAAATCACTGTGTAAATTGTAGTTCAAGCAAGTTTAGTGAGCTCACAAATCCTTTTTGATACTTCGTTTTGGGAGGCCCCAGGACTTTCACTTTTTAAGCAGGTGTAAATATTTAAAATAAGTTTTTGGGTTTCAACATGTAAATCTTTATTACAAAATTCCGACGGCTTCGCCATGGAATCGGCTTTCACATTGTTCGTTTCATTATCAGAAACATCAAAAGGTCTCTAAAACGCAATCTCGATTAAATATTTAAATAACATCGATAACAACAAGAACGGTAACAACAACAAAGCAATTTAGAAAAACACGACACTCAATAACAACAGTAACAACAGCAATGGCAACAACAACAAAATAACTTAGAAACCACTACACTCGGACACACTCTTAAGATACTTTCTAAAATTTCCAATAACGAATAAAGGAATAAACTGAATTTACTTCCCGCTATTTTAATAATTAAACCCCACCACTGTCAGGGGCAACAGGTAAAAAAATGCAGTGGAACAAACATTTTTTAGGCATTAGTTTATTTTTTTCTAGACCAAAATTATTTCATCAACTAGAAGCGGCCGGCGAGTAACGCGTGGGCGAGAAAAAATTCATACGCGGTCTAATCATCATAAAATTAGATCATTTTTATTTAAAAGTTGTTGGTAAACTTAGCAGACCCGGTACATTACTCTTTTTTTAGCTGTTCGGATTGACTTAGTATAGACTATAACAGATCTGTGAAATGTAGCCTCATCACTAAATATAATATTTTTAAAAACCTGAGGTTTCTGCTGAAGCAGTAACACTGACAAAAGAAACACTCATCTTTCATAATACTGCGGATTTAATTTCAACAGGAACTGAATATGATAATAACTAAAGTCTCAACATTTTTGTCATCAATAATGCACGAGAAGTTCATTGCCACGTTGCTCAGTACTCTTGTGAAGGTCTTCAACTACACTTAAAGTTACTATTAATTTATTCTCATCAACAATTGCTGGTTTGACTAGTTCTTGTTTGTCGTAATTGATATGTTCCATTGTTCCAAATCTCTCTTATAGTGTCTTAAGTGCGCTTGAAGAATGATGCCTTCTATGCGTATATTGTTGTGTATATATTCTAGAAGCTAAAAATGGATTTCGCGCACATGCTCCTAAAGCAAATGTCATATCACTAAGTTCTTATTAAAAAAAGTTCATAAATTAAATATCAATTTAATTAAATATTAAATAAATATACTAGTAAGGATATAAAAAAAAACCTTATAACGAGCTATCAAAATGAGAACTTATTTCAGGGCGAAAATCATTTATTTTTTCAGAGCAATCTTGATTAAAAAAATAAAATTTTGGTATATGCTCAAAAATTATAGCAACAACCTTTTCCTTCCAATTTGTTTTTTTATTCAGTAATGATTTTTTATTTTAAAGGAAATAATGTTAAAATTGGGCAAAACATATTTGTTCAGACAAGGAAAAAATAGGTAGGACCGACAAAAAGAAAATATGCAAGACCGAATTAAACTACCATTTTAAACATTAGGCGCGTGAGAAAAGTTATTCTGACTGGTTTTATTATGATTTTGTTCTTGTATTATTAAGCTAATATCTGTTGGTTATATTCATGGCATTCTTGATAAAAAAATAACAACTAAAACTTAAATGAACTAACATATTTTGCGTAGCCTAACATAAATTTTAAATTATTTTAAAAACTCTAAATTAGTTATTAAAACTAAATTAGTCGAATTTGTCACTTCGGTACGAACACCATAAGACATAAATATTAAAAATAGTAGTACGATTATGTATATTATGTATCTTAAGGTACTTGTGGACAAAAGTAGAGCAACAAAGTGCTTTTATTTTTTTTGAATTTAAAAAATTAATTATATGATTGTGATCCCCAGCTAATTTTAAAGAAATATTATCCCCACAATATTAGTATTATTTTACAATATTTTGGTACACTTTAAACAAAATGAAGGTAGAGAAATATTTATAATTATAAAAATCGAAATGAAGTGCGACAAAAGTAAAGCAACAACTTGTGTCAACAGTATTTTATATTACATATTACGATAAAAAAAGCATTAAACAAATTTAATAATTACAATAGCTAAAAGTTTTTTGTTAATAGTTAATAGAATATCCATTATTTTTTATTACTTGCCGACAACGTCGCGGCATTGAGGCAATCAATTTTTGAACAGTATTTTCGGGAAGGTTTGTCCAAACTTCATTGATTTTTTTTACCAATGATTGTTAATTTGGACATAATTGTGTACGAGTTCCAGTTTAACTTCTTCCCATAGATTTTCAATGAGGTTAAGGTCTGGGGATTGTGCTGGCCACTGCAAGACTTGAACGTTATTTTCTTGAAACCACTCTTGAACGATTTGTGAACAGTGTTTCGGATCGTTATCCTATTGGAAAATAAAACGCAACGGCATTCCCACTCTGCATAAGGCAACATTACATTTTGCATTATATCTATATAGACAAATCCATGCATGGTGTCATTAATGAAGTTTAAAGGACCCACCCCATTCCATGAGAAACAAACCCATAGAAAAACACGGCCTTTGCCATGTTTAACTGTGGGTGTAACGTATTTGGGATTAAACCTTGTATTGATTCGCCGTCTTACACGCTTCATTCCATCAGAATTGCACATTTTATAACGCGTTTTATCGCTAAATAAAACTTTTTTCTACTCGTCTACTGTCCAATGTAAATGTTGACGTGCAAATTCCACCCTAGCCACTCTATTTTTTACCGAAATAGGGGGCTTTTTTAGCCGGGTGTCTACTAAATAACTTTGCATCTACCAACCTTCTTTGAACTGTCCGCGGACTAACCATAATTTCGGGAATTTCAGCAATAATTTTAGGTGCAGACATCCAAGGATCGTTTTGAGAAATTCTTTTAATGCGTCTGTCTGTTCAAATTGTTGTTTTTCTCGGCCTTACCGATTTCGGTAGATTCTCTAAATGTCCCCTCTGAATGTAACTTGAAATTATTTTGGATACGCTGTATCTTGGTAAAACACTTGTAACCCTTAAAGAAAAATAGAACACTTGAGGACTACCTACTGATTACTACATTTAGTAAATTTTACGATGCAACGCTGTTATATTAATAGTATGTATAATATTGTACCACATGTGGTAAATTACAACCATGTTGTAGAGTGTAGACTATATTTACTTTCTCTAACAATATTCTAGATATTGAGAGTTGAAAAAAACTTGCAAAAGGTTGCCCGCAAATTATTTATATTCGCATGGGCCACAGACTTTCTTCCGAGAGGAGCATATTCAGATCCAATTGTATACCACCTTAATGTGTGATTATTAAATAAAAATAAGTAATTCGAATTATAATAGTATAGTGTCGTTATTTTACTTTCTGTTATAGTTTGCAATATTTATTGTATTTACATCTTTATGCAACTTATGAGACATTGGGCTTGGAGTTTTCTGAGAGATATACATATAATCATAAATTAGTTTAGTTTCTTTTACTTCCCAATTTAATATAACTAGCTCTCTTTAAAAAGAATGGATGATTTCTTGCGAAGTTGTGAGACGGATAACTTTGAAATTTTAAACTGGAGACAGTTTTTAATGCTTTAACGAAAAATGTATAATTCCCTTTTATCCAGAAGTAAATATAATTTTTTTTTGTTTTTTTTTATCGCATGAAATATTCAACAAAAGAGCATATACGGGAGCGATTTTCTTTGACGTTACTAAAGCCTTTAATAAGGTATGGCATAATGGTCCCATATTAAAGATGACAAGACTCGGAGCTCCGAACTACCTCATCAACGTAGTGGCTTCTTGCCTTAAGAATTGGAGTCTTGAAGTCTCGTCAGAAAACACGCTTTCTTTGACAAAAAAACATCAGGACAGGACTGCCGCAAGGCATACCTCTCTCTCCGATGCTGTATAATATTTAGACATAAGATATTCCGCGTGACGGATAAACGCAGCTATATCTATTCGCTGACGACGCTGCAATTACGACTAACTCTAAGCAGCCGGTTAAACGCCATGTAATTCAGCGGGAAACATGGCTCTTGGCTTGGAAGATTAGCCTAAGTTCCATCAGAATGACGGTCATCTTTTTCTTCAAAAGTCGCGTACGTAGACCTGAAATAGGAGTCAATCGAGTCCAAGTGAACTGGTGCCAGGTCTTCCTGCCTTTTTTGGGTATTATTTGGACTCGCGCAATTTTCCAGCAAGAAGGAAATATTCGTTTTTGTAAGATGAGTTGAAAGGCCTACAAAATATCGGTGTCAAGTCGTCAGCGCATGTCTTAATTACGATTACTGGAATATTGTCAGGGCCAGAAGCTTCTTTGGTGTCAAGACTCCTTAAGATTCGTTTAACATGGCGGTTATCTTTGACCACAGACTGGACTGGAAATTGAATTCAATTAATAGAATAAAGCTTGCATTGCGCCAATTTGACTCAATCCACCCCTTGCTTCACAGACGAAGTAGACTGAGTAATCGAACCAAAGTAAATCTCTGCAAGGTACTGGTCAGGCCGGTTCTGACTTATAGTGTGACCTCGTGGTGCAATATAAGCAAGACGGAGCTGATTAAGTTTTAGGTTATTTAAAATAGGGCGCTGAAATTGATTGCACATGTCCTTAGGTACACGATGAATCATGTTTTGTGCCAATATTTTAGATTGAATTTCTCTTAACAATTATTACCGACTACTACAAACGTAGAGACGTATACAAACCCACAAATAACAAACTCACGCATAAGAGCTCTCAGACGCGACATACAAACTTTTAAAAAATTGCCTACCTATTGGTCCAATTCCATAGCAGAGAAGCACTAATAACAGTTGAGAGGCACTATGAATAAGAGAGACACTAACACCTATAATGTAAATAAAACAATGCAGTCTTCCTCCACAATTTAAAATTGAATTTGTGTAGGAAGACTGCATCCGAGGACCAATCTGTTATTAGAAATAATTCTGATTTTTAAAGAATAGATGCTGTTCCTTCGGTCTTCGCAGTTCCCAATGTTCGAAGATTCGGTCTGAATAATACCGACCAGGTAAGCTGTTATGCTAACTCAACTGTTCAATGTTTAATCGCCAAAAACGTGAATAGTAGTTATAACATAGCTCACTTTAGGGGGGATGGGACTATTCGCCGTCGCCGTTTCGCCGTCGCCGTCGCCGTTTCGCCGTCGCGACAATTCGCCGGCAGCCGATTCGCCGTGGGCCGTTTTGCCGTCAAATAGAATATAAGTCTATAATTATTACAATTTTTTTATATCTAGCATATACCGAATTGGACCCAAAAAGGTGGATTAGATGCCGTGTTAGCGCTGTTTAACCAATATAAGTCTATAATTATTACAATTTTTTTATATCTAGCATATACCGAATTGGACCCAAAAAGGTGGATTAGATGCCGTGTTAGCGCTGTTTAACCAATATAAGTCTATAATTATTACAATTTTTTTATATCTAGCATATACCGAATTGGACCCAAAAAGGTGGATTAGATTAGAAACGAATAATATGACAGAATATCTCAGAGGTTTAGCGCATAATTATGAAATGTAATAATTTTGTTGTATATAATAATTATAGTATAATATTTGAGAACTTTATTATTGACTTGCCTATGTAGGTATATTTTTATCAAACAATTTTGTTAAAATTTAGCAATATATATTATAACCTTTTTTACGTATTTTATTAATTTCTATTTGACGGCGAAACGGCCCACGGCGAATCGGCTGCCGGCGAATTGTCGCGACGGCGAAACGGCGACGGCGAAACGGCGACGGCGAAACGGCGACGGCTAAATGTCCTAGACCCCACTTTAGGTATGATATATAATTAAATTAATAACATTAAACCTTAAACATAATTAAACTAAACTAAAAGGCCCAAGTGCTTTGTTTTGTTGGTTTTACATAGTTGGACAACTCTCATTACGGAGTATCAATTGTGTGGTAAATAATGTAGTATTTATAGATTTTCAGTTTTCATGTTTTCGATTTTCTCCTTATTTTCAGGTTTAAGTTTTTATGAAGGAGAATACAGATTTAAACTACTATTAAAAAGGAAACATGTATATTAAGCATAATGGGTAATAATGTTCAATAAAAACCTGCGATCAAAATTCCCATCTATAAATTTGAATAACTTCTTCATGAGGAAAATACTGTGTTAGTGGGTTTGTGATTAATAAAGAATGTATAATCTTTGTTAGGTAATTATATTAGGTGCTTTACTTTTTGGTCCTGCTTTTATGACATTGAAGTTACAAATATATAAATATCCCGACAAACCAGATTATTGACAACATTGCAGGAAGTAAACATGTAACAAGGATCAACCCAGATAACAAAAATACATTTCAGAAATATTTCAGATATATTAATTGTTACCTTGCATAAATATTACAAAATATTTCAGAGACATTTCAAAAATATTTCAGAAATATCAAAATGTCCGCCCCGTGTTATATAACAATGTTATATTTCTGGAATACAAATGGTATATTACATGCAACATTTTCGGGATATAACAGGAATAAATATGAAATCAATTTTGAAATATAAATGATATATTACATGTAACATGTTCAGAATATAACAGAAATAAATATAAAATTATAAAAAAAAATATTTGCCTTATTTAGAAAATATTTCACTAAAATGTTACTTAAAGTTAAAATATTTTTTATATATACTTATAATTATATTATTACTTATATATTTTCGGCAAAAAATGTCTCAGTTTTCTATGTTCCCAACAGAAGCGGCTGGGCTAGAAATAAATCACAATATTCAAAAATAAGTTTTCAGGTCATAAATAGGTACGTCATTTTGCACTAGTATCTACACTAGCATTACTTGATAAATTTAGTGGTTACTTTATATATTATAAACTTACGTTTCTCTAGTTAATCGCAGTGGACACTGTGTCAACCATAATGCTATAACTTTATTGATTTCTAGCTCCATAGCATTTTTGTGGCTATATCTTATGCTTTCAATAATTAATCTCATAACATTCTTATAACTAATAAAGTTTTCCTTTTTCTTCTTGCCTTTTAAACTACACTGTGCCCCAAGCTTGTTACTAATGATTCTTTTCATTATATTTGACGTGACATTTTGAAGATCTCCCCTCCAACTAGCTTCAGGACTGTAAGCTGCAATATTAAAAGTTATTTTAATAATCTTATTAAACCCTTACATGGCTTCTTAAAGATGAGCCAATACATAAAAACAAAAAACTTACAATTTTATTATACAAATCTTCTTTGGTGCTTAAATCAGTGTCCAAGGTTTTAAGATCAGCAACAGACATTACAGGAATTGTGTCTACTTCTTGCAAATAAACATTTTTGTTTTCATCCTTTTTGTTTAAAAGAACATACTTTTCAAGCATGCTTACTTTTTGAATAAC
Source organism: Polydrusus tereticollis (assembly GCA_963920685.1). NCBI lineage: Eukaryota > Metazoa > Arthropoda > Insecta > Coleoptera > Curculionidae > Polydrusus > Polydrusus tereticollis. Next base: position 50,445,935 of record OY987328.1, on the reverse strand, counting down.
TGTATTTAACTTGTTTAAAACAAGTTTTTGGAAATCTAAAAATCAACGAGTTTTATACTACTATATGGTAGGCATGGCAATCATTACTAGTCGGATCATAGTTCACAGCGAGAAAGATATAGATTCAATTAAATTTTATCATACTAAAGGAGCCAAATTGCCTTAAGACTTATGGTACATTTGTTTGAAAATTGTTGTAACTCTATGAACGAATATTTAGGGTAATTTTTTCTCTCTGTGTCAACTAAACTTCTTCAATTTATAATTAATACTTGCTATGGTTTGATTATAGTTACTTTTATTAATTACTAGAATGGGCTTTTTATATTGTGTCCATATATAAATGTTAAGGATATATTAACACTTTTTTGGCCATTCTAACGGAATAAATAAATAAAAAATAAAATACTATTTGATCGGAGCCATTCTAATTTTGATATTTAATTTAAAAATATCATCACAGTCGCTACACTATTACGGATAAAATGAAAAAACTATTACTCACCAGCATTGTCAATGATCTGTTTAGCCCTACTTCCAGTAGGAGTATTAGTCAGACCTAAAGTCTGAGGTAATGGAGTCACTGCTACCTCAACTGTTACTGATCTGGTAGGAGTATTAGACAGCCCTGAAGTCTCAGAATTTTCAGTGAGAGAAGATGATGCAGTCTTAAGCTCTGTCTCATGGGATAGTCTCTTACTAATTTTTGGCCGCTTTGGAAGAGAAGGTAAAACTGTTTCTACATCTGCTTCATCATCAGAATCGGATATAAAATTTTTTGAAATATGTCGTATATGCCTACTACTTTTTATTTCCGTTTCACTCTCCAGATCTGATATCTCTTGAGCCATTTTCAACTTGTCCATGCCTTGTTCAAATGATTCTACAAAATATAATAATTATATATTCTTAGTATCAGTAAAGTTTAAAATAAGGAACTGAACCAAACAAATATGCAAGTTTAGTTTCGGTTCCAGTCCTAATAATAAATAGTTCAGAATCATGGAGCACTTGAGGTGTGCACAACCTTGACAAATGGTGTCAATTAAAATCCCCCAATGTCATGGTATATTCTGTATACACTGTAGTGTCCTATGAGTATCCCCCGATGTCTGCATTTATTGGGGTATACAAACAATATCCCCTAGTGAAAGGCCCCAAATCTGATATCAATGGCACCGATGTAAAGTAGCGTATGAAGAGGACTACTTTTAAAACCCAATGCTCGTTGCAGAAATTAATAATTTTTAACAAGATTTCTTGCAACAAGATAAGACATACTCGAAATATTCATATATAAAAAAAAATTACCTGCAAAACAAAATAATCTAATAACTTTGTGTTCTTTCCAATCACACTCAGGGCTACGAATTTTGAAAACATCTTTATTCACCCTATACTGATTACTATAAGGTGGAAAATAGCATTTTCTGTTTTCTTCAAAGAGCCAAATAATAGGAACCAAAGCCAATCCATCAACAAACTCCACTACTGCATGCGACTTCTGAAAATAATACTGTATAATATACGTAGGCGTTAACTTTTTTTGAAATAAATACCATTAAGATTTTTGATGTAACAATGGGAAAACAACAAAATTATTTTTGTATGGCATTCGCCAATATTTACATTTTAAATCAGAAATTTTACAGGAAATTAATGTTTCATCTGGTGCACGTAATATAACAATTCCAATATCTGATGAGGGACACGGTTTATCATAAAAATCTCCTAAGATCTCTGCATATTTTCCAATAAGCTTTATATCAGAATTTTCATCAATAATATTTTCTACGATTATAAAGTTTCCATTTTTTAACATAAAGCAATTATTTCTCACATCATCACATTTGATAAGAATATTATCATATGTACATTTCTTGTATTGTTTTATATTTAAATAATTATTAGTTAGAGGCCCTTCATTGTGTTCCATTTCAAAAATATTTGCATTTCTTGTATTTTCCAGGACTTTGGATCGCATTTCATTATACCTTCTATGCAATTGCTGGAGAGGCTTCTCAGCTTTCCGCAAGGTTCTCTTTATATTTGACATATAGTTTTCGAACGGGAAGGCACTAAAATTATCTAGTGGACCAAACGTTCGTACATCATTTGTAAGGTGCAATAAATTGTGAATATTATGCGAAATTTTACTTCTGTTATATAGTAGCTCAAAGGATTTTACGAAGTGTTTTAATAAATCTTCCGCATAATCTAAAAATACTGTATTTAATGCTAATGTGTTGCATGTCAAAATACGAATTGCAACATGCAGTGTTAAAAAATTTAGGTATACATCTGGTTGCAGTATTGATTTCAAAACCAAGGGTCCAGTATAAAGTAAAAAGGTTCTAAATTCTGTGGCTTTCCAGTGAGCCACATGGGTTAACGACCTTGGTCTTCTGCAGAACTCTTTAGGAATAGTTTTTGCTAGATCTATTAATGTACCTGAAATTGCTTTAACATCTTTACTAGGTAACCTAAATGTTAATGGTTTACCACTTATCCAGAGTAATAACAATTTCTTCATGACACCAAGACAGATTAAATGCATGTAATCGAGCGGAACTCTAGTCACTAATCCAAAATGAGGAACTGTTTTCAAAATTGTCTCGCCAACATGAAAATCCTCATATGCATTACTTAAAAATCCATTGTCTGTTCGGTTTTGAGGCGGTATCTCAGTAAAAGGAAAACATATCCTATTGTCAATGTACTCTCCCTCCACTAAGCATTTGGTGCAACTATTGTAGCCATTATGATTCTTTATTGATAAAACAAAAGCTTTTGCTGGCGCATCACAAATCAAACCTGCTAGCCTCACTTTCACTTCTGCTGTTCCAATATTAGTGCCATTGATTATTAGCGTATTGAGTTCTTCAACAAAAAGTCTTAAATATTCATTAGCGCTTTCAGGTTTTTGATTTCCAAAGAAAGCACCCACAATAAACACTTTTTTCAGCAAAATATCACAGCATAAAATTGGCCACAAAGATGCAGGAGAAGATTTAGAAAGTGGTAACCCATCTATGTTTACCAAGAGATCTAGTTGTGTAATATGAATTTTGTTTTTTATTCTGTTTAAAATCATATTGGATACTGCTTGACCTAATCCAAAGTGGCAGTAACTTCCTTCTCCTACTTGAACAATATCGGTATGTCTGGGAGTTTTCAGCAAGGTACGTCCATCTTTCGGAAGATTATCAACGTTGGTATGTTTCTTCAGAAGCGATAAAAGAGCAGAAAGAGCATTTTGTTTTATATTGAAATCAATAGCCCATGTTCTTAAATCACTTTCTATATTATCAGCTTCACTGTTTTTCACAAGATCATTTTCACCATAGTCTACGACATTTTCTTCCACATTTTCAATAAAACTATTGCTGCTAATATCCTCGCTAATGTCGCTAAAACTATAATTCTCACTATCGTCACTATCCACAATGCTGTTATATTGTGAACAGTTCGCCTCATAGAAATTTTTATCAACGATCTTCTTCTGAATGTCACAACTCGTGTTACTTGATTCGCTTAAATTTTTAAAATAAGTGGTATCTCGGATATCGACTTCTATTTCACCACAAACAGGATTTGCACTAACTAATTCTAATAATTCTGCCTCTGTTTCTGCAGCAACCAAACGTCTTTTATGCCTATTGGTAAAATAGATTTCTCGAAACAAATTATCCCTACTATTCTCAGATTTATCCATTTTGATTTGTCAACTTTTTCACTTTAACAACAAATACAGGTGGAAATAAATTTAGTTTCTTGGTACACAAACTGAATACAGCAGACAGAAATGAATAATAAAAATTAAATTTGGAGGGAATGAAAATCGTTTTTCAAAGAAATAACGGAAGACATAACCTCCACCAGAGTTAAAATTAGTAAATTAAAGGGAATAAAACCAACTTACCTTAACTGGGGGTGCTTGTGACGACATAATAATTAATATCACAGAAAACAGTTATTTTACACCTAATTGAAGAATTGATTTATAATCAACGACTTTAACCTAAACCACTAAACCACGCTTATAACTTTAAAAATCTTGAAATTTCCAGACAACTGCACGTCAGCACAATTTTGACATCACACAATCTGCTTCTACGTCCTACGTGCTGCTTATTCAATTTGATACCACTGCATCTTTTTTAACTTATTCAATTAGACAACGATGGCAACAAAACATGATAGCGATGAGGCAATCGCTCGCTGGAATAAGATAAAACGATAACACGAGGAATTTGACACCCCACGTTGCCACCCTTACAGTTTCATTTTCCAGCGTTGCGTAATTTCCAAAGAAATATCCTTATTTCAGGAATTACACAACCTTTAAAATGGAAAAACCAAACGAAATTCACTCTGGGACAAATACTTATTTTACCTATACAACGAAACTTGTTAGTTTTTATACTTTTGTGAAAAATTAATGGAAATAACCAGAATCTTGACGTCAAAATGTGTCGGTAATATTTCTGAAATATTTCAGGTTATAATATTACATGGTGATATTTCAGAAATATTCTTGCAAGCTGTTTTGTGAGATATTTCATATTACATTTATCTGAGATATTTCAGAAATGTTTTTGAAAGCTTTGTGCTGTGTGGGAAGTTTCGACTTTTTTACCGAAATTCAAAAAACAAGCAGTTTAAGAGGAGAAAAAACGATTCGCCTTATATGTTCTTATTAGTACTAAAATATTAAAATTAAATACGTATAATTTTTTAGTCACATTTTATTTTAAGCTGTATACTTTAAGTGTAATCGAATTATCTCTTTGATTTACTCAAATTACAAAAAATGCAATTTTGGGTGGGGACTTTTAAATACAGGTAAAAATGTCAGTGTGGATGAATTTCTAAACGCCAACACGCAGGACACATGTTTCTTTTAATACTATAAACCTGTGTGTGATCCGCTCGTCTGACGATTGTGTAGATATACAGCGTGTAACAGAAGTATGGAGCGCTTTAAATATCTTTAATACCGTTTGCCCGATTTAGCTAAAACTCGGTATCCGTATATAAGAGGTTATCGCGGAGCTGCTAGTGACATTTGCAATGTTGCCAAGTTTACAGTTTTTTAGCAATTTAAAATAATTTGTTTTTTAAATAGAACACCCTATATATTACAATATTTTTGGATTCTACATAAAATTACAATTATTTTTTAGTAAGATAAGTCTAAACTTAATAGTTTTTAAGATATCGAGTTTTAAGAAAAGATATTTTTGAAATTTGACAGCGTCTAGCCTTCTAACGATACGCCATATAGCAAAACGGCTTACATGCCCCTATCTAACTTTTTTATTATCTTTCTAAAAATGCCAACTACCGGTTAAACCGGAAGTACTATATTTCCGACTTTTGAGCTACATCCGGTTTAACCAGAAGTTGACACTTGACATGCAAGCCGTTTTGCTCTAAGACGTACCGTTAGAAAGCTAGAAGCTGTCAAAGTTCAAAAATGTCATTTTTCAATACTCGATATCTCAGAAACTATTAAGTTTAGACTTATAATGCAGTTACTAATAAATAATTGTGATTTTATGTAGAATCCAAAAATATTGTAATATATAGGGTGTTCCATTAAAAAAAAATTATTTTAAATTGCTAAAAAACTGTAAATTTACCAACATTGCAAATGTTACTAGCAGCTCCGCGATAGCCTCTTATATACGCATACCGAATTTTACCTAAATCGGACAAAGGGTATTAAAGATATTTAAAGCGTTCCATACTTCTGTTACACGCTGCATGTTTTAACATGAAATAAATCAGTCTATCAGTATAGCTTATCTGGCCATTTACAGTATAGTTTTTAAAATGTTAGGTGCCTGTATGACTAGAATTCATTTTAATGTGTCGGTGTTCTGTTATTATAATCTGTATATCCAATATAGTCCTCATACAACGGCAATATTTAACTATTTTTATTATAATTTGTAAACAATTTTACCGTCAAGATATCTGGCCTCACAAGTCCTAAGACTGTGCATTGAAAATTACAGAAATCTGGCTTTTTGATAATGTCTATATTGCCGTTATTTATTTCTGGATGGTTTTGTATATTATAGGCTTTGTACTACGGCCACAAATATTTGTTTCGAAATTACGAATCATTTTTCGGGATTTTTCACGTCCGACGGTCCAAACGATAGCCACGACAATTTTAACGTTTATAAACTTAAGCTTTTTTTTTACTTTTTGAACATCGTAATTTTAATTAGATTCATAGGGTTTTAGTCACGTGGATGTAATGACGCACTAGCAAAGAACGACCATACAGACTGTGTGCCAAATAATGTTGTTGCTATCTTAGACCTCAACTTTTAAAAGAAAGTTGCAACATTTTATTTACCATTCTAAAGTTCTTTCTCACCCTTCAGAATTGAGGCAAGACTGGTAGGTCATTATTTCATACACTACCCTTAACATTATTCATCAATATATTTTTTTTTTCGAAAAACTGCGCGAGTCAAATTCATACCCAAAAAAAGTCAAGAAAATCCTCCCCAGCAATAATCGACCAGTCGCACTGCTTTTAGTTAAATTAACAGTTTTATGGAAAAGGCTATCATCCAACAATTGTTAAAGTCTTTGGAAGCCTTCAACATTATCAGTCACCGCCATTATTAATTAGGTAAATCTTCTAGATCAACAGCACAACTTTTCGCTTATTAACCCGTCTTTGGAACAACGCAATAGATCAGCATGTGAAGTCCCGGGTGGTAAAACTGGATATTTTTAAGACCTAAGACAAATTTTTAACAATGTTTTTGGACGCACCTAGACATATGATGACTTAAGTACTGCACGATGACTTACGAATGTCGACATTAAATGCATTCTTTGATAAAATCATTACTACAGATGAACAGACGGGTTTTAAAATCATCTGATTATAAGCTGGTCCATTCATTCTTCATCAAAGAATACATATAAATTTCCGAAAGACTGGCTTTTGCCAAAACCCGATTAATTTCGTCAAAGCAACCTTTCACATAATTTATATAACAAATTGAACGCTGTCGATAGACATAAATTATCTGAAAAATTATTTCGATTCGAGACGTATCTATTGATGACAAGCCGAAAAACCTAACGAGGAAAGAAAAGAAGTGAAAGATTGAATCTAACATAAGAAACGCACATGAGCTCATACATAACGTCCTTTTAGAGTAAACTGAAAATCGAATACCTATATAGCTTAGCTAACGACAGCAACTTGTTTCATGTTTTACTTTCGATGCACAAACATTGGCTGCCAATGTTCATCTCGATAGACAGCAAGAAGTGTTATATCTCAACAAAGACGTGAAAGATATTTTCTGTTGGGATGCAAGTAAAATTTAATCCAAAACAATTAAGGGCGGCAGTTTTTTCTAAAAAAGTGAATGTTAAAGAACCAGATATTTATAGGCATGGCGGATACTTTTTTTTCTTGGCTCCATCTATTTATTTATTAGGCGTAAATTTGGATAGTCATATAGCTTGGCATAGTTGCCGTTATAGCTAAAACTGCCTCGCAGAAGCACTAGGAACCTTTCCATACAGTCCAACAGTTTTTGACCATCTATTGAGCCCAAAATCAGCCGCTGTTGAAATACTTTTCACACATTTGAATACCTGCTTCTAAACGTACTCTGAGATTGCTGAATTCCATTCAAAGAAGAACCATTGGGTCGATCGGAAACAACTATCTGACAAACAACTTTGAACGCCTTAAACATCCAAGACAGGCTGGTGACTTGAGCCTCTTCTTCATAAGAAGTGTTCGATAACTGTTGCCCGCATATTTCCACCCAGAGCAATACTTAGTAGAAATGCAAGTCACGCCACTGCCATCCTACACCATTATAAGAATCACAAAATAAAATTAAAAATCCCACCCATAAGGTAAATATTTTCCTAGATGAGTCCGAAAACACATTTTTAATAACTTAAGAAACATGTACAACAGAAAATATAAATATTTCTAATGTAATGATGTAAAAAATTAAAATGGTGATATAATATACGAGGCAGGTCAGTTTTTAGGTTAATTCATACAAAAAATAACATTGGTTCTTTACTCTGCCATTACACGACACTTCAGCTAATACTCAAAATTAAAAAAATAAAATAATTTTTTAGGAACCGACAAAAACATATAAATAAACATAAAAGTATACTCGTGATACTTTTTATTTGAATTAATAACGATATTTTATGCATTAATATCTGACAATTATAGCGTTATTATCAATAATTAAACAAAATTAAATTTAGAATAAATTTAATTTATTTTTATTGTTCCCGGTATGATATAGGCATATTAATTTTCATTCAATTTAAATTTAAAACAAAATAATTTTGTTTTTATTAAAATATTATTATATTACTTTTTACGGTTTCGATTTTATTTCAATATACATTCAATGTAGAAAAAATTGGTCCACCTTATTCCTGCGGGCTCTTAAATATTATTTTTCTGCGATTGTCAACAAACTGATTCCATTCTAAAAAATAGTACACTGTATACCCAGTGTGAAAGCTGGACATTCCCAGATGACTGTGAATAGACAATACGGAGTCCGGGAATGTGGCTTTTCCTATAACGTGTAAATAATATGTTTCCGAAAATCGAAAAATATTCAAAGGATATTAATTATTTCAATCAACTCGCTAAAATTTTGAAGCTAGCTGAATTTTAAAGTACAGTTTTTAGCATAAATAACATACAAAAAGGCCCTATTGATGTTGTATTTATCAAAAGAAGTATTCAATAGGGTAGCTTAGTAAAATGCAAAGAAAAAGTAAAAATAAACTTTTACATCTGGCGGTAGCGCATCGCTCTTAACTATTTGAAATTTATCGAAAAAATAGAGTTTTTGTTCGTTTGTTTTATTGTGATAGACGACTAAGATAAAAAAAAAAACTGCTATAATGAAAAAGTTTTAAAAGAAAGACAAGGAAATACATTGAAATACGAAAACAACCAAAATTTACCAGTTCTAGGTAGCGCAAAGCATTTAAAATTCCTTAATTCAACGCATTTGAGACGTACCCGAGCAGCGGACCCGCGCGACGCTCTTTGTTGCGTGTTGGAGCCCGTCAATTCCTGTTGTCCCCCCACACCGCCTTTTCTATTTTATGCCAATGGACTGTCTCCACAATGATTACATTGTCTGGTTGAACACGCATTAGCGTGTTCAACCAGACAATGACTCGGGCGGTTTATTGTTTCTATGAGCCCAATATAGTGTTTGTTTAAAACGGATTAGTAATTTGATTATATTAACCACTTTGACATGGCTGTTCCTTAGGAATTTATTCGCAGCGAGTTTAACTGCCCGTTATTTGGTCACCCAAAAGAGTAAACTTCCAACTTACCACGACGTTCTAAAGTGTTTTTTCCATGAATCTTATATTCGAGCTTTGAGAACGAACAACAGGTCTATAAGTTTTTCTAAAGTTTCGAATATTGTGGCACAAGAGGTTAAATATGTGTTTGATAAAGCTCTAATTCCAACAGTAACGAATTACAGAATTGTTCAGTTAAGAAAGGCATATCATGACAGTTATCGTAATCTTATAAAGTCCTTTAAGCGTGATAAGGAAAAGGAAAAGTTTAAAATGAGAGTTGAAGGTTTAAAAAAAAATCTTTGTTACTGCTTAATGTCTCTGCATATAGCAATTGCCAAAAGGCCACTGAGGTTTGCGAGTGTCCTGTGTCTATTATTTGTAACTGTGAAAAAGCAAAAAAGATATGCACCATTGAACTAAAATTCTTGTACTTTCAAAGAAACCATGGCATAGGTAAAATTGGACGTAATGGAAATAAAAAAAAAATTCCCCAATACAAGAAAGGAAGTTGGTTTAACAGAAAAGAAGTCGATCCACTAGTAATTTATTATCACAGCCGTCTTGCTAAAAAGAGGCAGATATAGAAACTCTCCTACCAAATGAGTTAAACGCTGATTCGTGTAAACAAATCGAAGTTGACAGCGATGAAGATTTCGAAGAACTGCTGCCTTAAATTAAATCACCGTGGCAAATGCGCATTAAATTGAAAAATATTGCGCCGACTAGCGATCGCTTCGGGTCATCGGCTAGAGTAGCTGCAGCTGTCGCTTCATGTACGTTACAAGATCTTGGTATTGTAAGTGATTATGACCACACCCATGTTATTGACAAAAATAAACTTGGAAGGGAAAAGTGTGTTAACCGCTCAGAACTTTAAAATCAGAACAAAAAGAAACATAACCCAATTCAAGGACTATATTTTGATGGGAGGAAGGCTAACACTATGGTGATTGAGAAAGTAACCTGAAAGCAGTTTCGAGAAACCAGAAAAGAGGAACATTATTCAATTTTACAAGAAACAGGTTCTGTGTACGTTGGTCATGTTTCACCCTCCTCTGGGTCTGCTCGAAACATTGCCAATAGCATTCTTTCTTGTTTGACTGAAGCTGGATTTTCTCTTCATTAACTGGACGTAATTGGATGTGATGGCAGGGTAACTAATATGGGGGGGGAAAGACCACTACAGTGGGGGGTATGTCTTTTACATTTCAATTAATTGCCGTCCAGGCAATTATTTCAAACTTTAGACGGTGAAAAGACTGGGCCAAAGTCAGTTAGTGGTTCGATTATAACTAAGCTCAGTAAATGTAAGAAACTCCCAGTGATAAATTTTGACCGTGTTGAGTGTAAGATTTCAGAAATTGACCGAAAATTTGTTAGCAAAGGTCAACAGTACCTGCTGGACATAAGTTAAGCTATAAAATCAGACAGCTGTCTCGAACAGATTGTGAACCTGGCCGACTTTTCCACGGAAGATGGTTAACAACGGCGAATAGAGTCCTCCGATTGTAATTAAGTATTGAAAACCCAACAGATGAACACAAGGGATTAGTTTATTTTATCCTTAAGTCATATACCATACAGGCGGTTTCATATCAAGAAAAGTAAGTACTTCACAAATAGTCCAGAACATGTTTTCGAAGTTCTAGAATCGTCAAGATTTCTGCCAGAAAAATTGCTAAAAGTCATTGACCCAGTAATTGAGAGAGTTTTTTACCCATCCAGAAACCTTGCGCTTGACTATGATAGTAGATAAAAGGGACCATATAAGAGTTGGGTTTCAGAAGTATTCTAAAGGCTAGAAAGTTATCTTCTAAAAGACAGTCAATCAGGAATTTTCAACCAACCAAAAATAGTTTCCTGGCTACAGACTACATAGAAATCATTGACTGGATCACCACTACACTTTCATCACCACCTTTACTGCGAAAAATAACGGATGCAAAGATTGGATCAAAAGTCAAATCAAGTGAGACGGCGGCTAAGTGGAACTTTGATAAATTCCCATGTCAAACTCAATCAGTTGAACGATGCGTGAAGCTGGTAACCCAGGCGTCACAAAAAGTCATCGGCTTTAATTCCAGAGATGGTTTTATAAGAACTACGCTTCTTTTAAGATGCGCAATGCAATGTTCTTCAAGCAAATCTTATTCCAGACTCCCAAAAGACTGTGAAGATAAGTAAAGGACTATATTTCATTACATACTGAAATTTTGCGCAATCACATTTTTTTTTTGGTTTAATGGAAATTTGTCAAATTTTCTGAAAAATGTATATATGCCTATAGCTCCTTATAGAAGTGGATTAATTTTCCTCCATTTATTAGAAAAATAGTTAAAATCGCATATTTTCTTAAAGTGCCAGATGTAAGTTTTCCGTAATATAGCGTTTAACAAAAAATTAAAAAACATTTTCGGCCCACCCTAGCATTCAGGGTTAAATGCGCGATTTTCGTAATAATATACTACGGATGCTTCAATATAAGCTGCCGATGTATAATTTTATATACTGTATCTTTATATACCGCTCATGAAGTGTCACATTACAAGAAAGACCTGAAAGAAATTCAGTCTTTGGATGATTTTAACAGGGTAATTATCCGGGGCTAGAATATACGCTACTCGCTCGGTTTTTTAATAGTTGTAAGAATAAATAGATACATAAATAAATAAATAAAAAAAAATAAATTAAAATTTATTTTCTATTGAATGATAAGTGTGGGATGTTTTCAATAAAACTTGTCTTACAACATTAAAAAAAAAAACAATTGATACATTAATACATAAATACTTTTTCACACTGGAGCAAATTTTGTCAAACGATCAGTATTATCAACAAAAAATTTAAGACGTTATAGATCGCAATCTAAATACTTTAACACCGATCAAAAACAGTTTTTATAAATAGGTTTTTCACGGTTTTATTAAATTCTCTTAAAACATCCAATTGCTTAATGGTCGTAGGTAACTTGGTATGTAATGTTATCGGTAAAACCAATAAACTGTTAGTAACCGCCGACAAACTATGATTTGGAAAACTTGAATTAAAACTCTGTCTCAATCCACAATCATTGACATCTTTAGTTAATTCGTAGGTGGACGTATTTCCTTTAGTATATTTAATTGAATAATACAAAAACAAAGATGAAAAGTAGATATGCCAAAATCAGACAAGAGCTGGCGGCAGTAGTACCGGAGTGGCTTGAAAAACATTGTTTTCATTATCTTTTTCTGTTGGACAAATACTTCGTTGACTCTAGAACAATTTCCCCATGATACATTAGCAAGACTTGATTTCCAGTCGTTAGTACTATTTGAGAGTATCGTCGGTTTCAAGGTTGTCTCCCCCTTGCCGATTGAACGAGGCGAATTACGACAGGGTAATTTGGTTTTCATTTTGCGTATTACTGGTTATGGCATTGGTGTATGGATTGCGTAGTTTAAAGAAGGGCAATTTAATGGCGGAACATTCATAATTATAGGATTTGACTGTTTTGATAATAAAATAACGTCATCTTGACTTGCTAGTCCCTGCACACGCAATGTTGATGAACGAATGGTGAACGTCGTCCATTTTGTCATGAAATGTATATTTATTTACTTTATCACTATTGTTCAATGCACAATAAAGTGAAACAAAGCGGCAGAATAGCATGTAAAACCCTAACCAAATAGAATTAAATTTCAACGAAACTGTCTAAAGAGCGTAAAGTTGAAGAATCAAATTGGTATAGTCACTGTGGAACGTTCCCTTGGCTTTACAAATTTATTTATCCGGCGTTAATTTGTGTGATGTGATGTGCTCTTTGCATAGTTGCCTAGGCAGAACAATATTGTGGCTATAGGGTGTTTCAATTTTCCAATGGCAGGTGTGCTCGCTTGTCATGCTTGCCCTGTACTGACGAGAACCAAAGAGTTCGAAACCGGTCTACAGGTAGCAGCAGCGTAGCAACCTATCATTGGAAATAAAGATTCGTTCTTTTCTTTCCCGGTAGTTTCTGCAATCTGAGTCTGTATTTTAGTACTAACAGTGTTAGTTAAAATACGCCAAATTGTGCTATAAAATTCAGCGCTCGTTGGGGCATGTAGCCCAGAGAATAGCTGTTTTAGCATAATTTGGTTAATCCTTATTGTATAAGGTCTCAGCAAGTGGCTAGAGAACAAAGTTCTCACATGTGTACATATTTATATGTCATATTATGATTACCACTTGCCAAGTAGTATTCTCTTACTATATATTGTGTTTATAGTACCATACGGTATCTTTCACATCAGATTGCTAGAAACTTCTGGAGGATGGCGCCACCTGTATTGTACTGCCTAGGCAGAACAATATTGTGGATATAGGGTGTTTCAATTTTCCAATGGCAGGTGTGCTCGCTTGTCATGCTTGCCCTGTACTGACGAGAACCAAAGAGTTCGAAACCGGTCTACAGGTAGCAGCAGCGTAGCAACCTATCATTGGAAATAAAGATTCATTCTTTTCTTTCCCGGTAGTTTCTGCAATCTGAGTCTGTATTTTAGTACTAACAGTGTTAGTCAAAATACGCCAAATTGTGCTATATAATTCAGCGCTCGTTGGGGCATGTAGCCCAGAGAATAGCTGTTTTAGCATAATTTGGTTAATCCTTATTGTATAAGGTCTCAACAAGTGGCTAGAGAACAAAGTTCTCACATGTGTACATATTTATATGTCATATTATGATTACCACTTGCCAAGTAGTATTCTCTTACTATATATTGTGTTTATAGTACCATACGGTATCTTTCACATCAGATTGCTAGAAACTTCTGGAGGATGGCGCCACCTGTATTGTACTGCCTAGGCAGAACAATATTGTGGCTATAGGGTGTTTCAATTTTTCAATGGCAGGTGTGCTCGCTTGTCATGCTTGCCCTGTACTGACGAGAACCAAAAAGTTCGAAACCGGTCTACAGGTAGCAGCAGCGTAGCAACCTATCATTGGAAATAAAGAATTATTCTTTTCTTTCTCGGTAGTTTCTGCAATCTGAGTCTGTATTTTAGTACTAACAGTGTTAGTCAAAATACGCCAAATTGTGCTATATAATTCAGCGCTCGTTGGGGCATGTAGCCCAGAGAATAGCTGTTTTAGCATAATTTGGTTAATCCTTATTGTATAAGGTCTCAGCAAGTGGCTAGAGAACAAAGTTCTCACATGTGTACATATTTATATGTCATATTATGATTACCACTTGCCAAGTAGTATTCTCTTACTATTTATTATATCAACTTTTTACTCTTTATAAACTCTAAACTAAACCATTGCTAGAATACTCATCGCACATAAATACTTAAAACATTGCTAGTATCAATACAAAGAAGCCACCGAGAACAAGTTAACAATCAAACAGCTTAGTACTTCTTAACCGATACTGTACAACAATTTTGATATCTGCAGGAGCAATACGAACTCACATTTCTGAGGTCCTATTGCTTAACAAATTTAGCCTCTAAATACTGTAAGCCAACGTAAATTTCATCCTTGGCGCCGGTATCTGGGAATTATTTCCACAGTATTTGCGCGTGGTTATAAAGAGGTATGGTAGTACAGGCAGACTAGTCATAAATGAAAACTCCCTTTTAACTAAATACGCCACTTTTCGTAGCATTTATTTGTATGCGATATGCAAATGTTTAGTTTAGACGTAATATATATTTTCACGATATACATATCGTTATATTTAACATAATACTGTTGATTATGATGTCCTATTACTTCTTAAGCAAATAAATAAGAAAAACTTTTTCAGTCCATTGGGATGTGGTTTGCCACTTTTCTATGAAATAATAGATGCCGCAACTCAATTAAAATTTATTCTACCCCTCGTTGTCGTTAAATAGTTTTTGAGAAACAAACAAAACTAACATTTTTTTAAATGGATCACCCCATATATTTTATTATATTATGCTTTAGTATATCACAAGATTCTCAGAAATATCCAACACTCTTATTATTTAGTTCTATTCAACCCGAAATTTAATTATTTTTTAATAGTCCATTTCTTGTTAGTAGGCCATGTATATTAAAAAAGAAACACAGTGAGTACTATATCTATATGATTTAAGAAGTTTCTATCAGAACATTAGGGTTCGCAATTTTATTTAGTCTAAATTTCATATTATTGTTTTCGATTAAAAGTTGAAAATCTGTTTTTCCTAATTACGGCAGCCGAGGTAAAATACGACATGCTTGTTTGTTATTGTTGGAAAAACGTGTGCATATCTAAATAAAACCCAGGCATAAAAATATATTTCTTTACAAAGTAGAAATATTCTGCTAAATTAAATAAAACCTAAAAATATTTAAGAATAAAAGATTCGTCACCAAAAATAATTCTTGCTTCTCTATCAGTACCTTAGCGTCCAATCCCTCATATATTTTAATAACCAACACCTAGTTAGATGGCTAAAGAGGATCAAGATCTTTGAACTTTGTGTTTCTAGTTTTAAAAGCATGCAATGCGTGAGTGTGTATAATGGAAACAGAACCAACAACTCCTTAGTGTTCAATGAGTGAAATTAAGTACCTACGTTTATTTAGTCTTTAGGGTTTCGAAGATTAATAAATGAAAGGTTGGTCTCACAGGCTAGTTTTAATAATTTTAACCTCTTTAGGTGTTCATAAATGGATTTAAAACAAAGACCTATAATAAAAGAGAGACAAAATTGTTTACCTTTTAACCCGATCACACACCGTTTTAATCAGAAATCAATGTTAACGAACTTCTGCGGATTGCCCTAGATCTACCGCCTGTGTTTGAAAACAAAGGGTATTATTACTTATATTAAATGCATCCTTTTTGTCTGCGTAAGTAAGAATATTATACTAAATTATTTGCGTGTTCTTTTTTTAAATTAAGATACATAATTTCTGCTTTTAAAATTATTTATTGTTTCCTAATTACACTAAGCAATAAGTGGAAGGAAATACCTGTGGCAACGCTGTACGGACGTATTTAACACGTGCGACGCAAAATCTTACATGATTAATTCATGTTATTCCTTTTGCGTGGAAAGATAGTATTACAGTGTTGTTCCGCTGCGGTTGTGCCCTTTTGCGATTTTTGACTGATTTTCAGTGTTTTTTTTGGTAATAGAACTAATAAAAGTCTTATTAGCAATCTAAAATGGTTCGCCAGTGCGTAGTTTGTAAAAAAAGTGACTATTCTAACCCCGGATTGATATTTCGGCGGTAAGTAAGGTTATGTTTTTTTTTAGCTGAAGCAGTGCGGTGGTTAATAGGTTAATTATTGATTATTGTCTATAATTTATTAAATTAAACTGCAGATACATTTTCTTTGTCAATAAAGAACAATAAGAATAATTCTTAATCTGGGCGTAAGAAAATCATGCAGAGGTAAATTTAAACAACATAAACTGTTGACAGTGTCTGTGTCTGCAGGCTACATACAAGAGAGTATATTGTTTTTCGTTAGACATAAACAACTTTTTGAGATTAGTGAGTCACAAAGAACTTATGCAACACATACTCTAAACTACACATACCCTAGACATAGGCTAGCACTGTATGAAAAGGGTGCATATTAGCAATATATTAAAATCTATAACTCTTTGCCAAATTTATTTCAATTAGTAGTTTAATTGTTACCATTATGGAACCATATACCGTTGGAGAATATTATAGACATTTGAGTACTTAATTAGAACTTAAGATATTTTGTGTGACACTATATTGTTAAAATAAAAAGTTTATTTATTTGTTTACTGCTACGCAGTGACGTGTGGCAATTAAAATGCATTGGCCACCAGGTTAAATGCGATAAAATAGAGTAAATATGTGTTAAGCAAAACTGCTAATTAACCATAAGGACAAAATCTAGACCTAAAAAAATATATGTCGGGGAGTCTAGATCAAGTAATTATTGTTTTTCAACTTTAAGTTTTGTTTATGGTTGGATATTGATGCGACCGGGATCAATAAATTTAGAGTTAACAGTTTTATAGATTGTTTAGTCTAGGATAACGGACAAGGAACGCACTTGATATTATTAAGGGCAACGGCTCTCGGTAGGTTTGCTTGGACGGCCGCGGCGAGGACCGACGCTACCCGTCGGGGAATGGGCGGTGAAATAGACTTCCAGGGCCGGTGTTATCGCGTGC
Source organism: Polydrusus tereticollis (assembly GCA_963920685.1). Taxonomy (NCBI): domain Eukaryota; kingdom Metazoa; phylum Arthropoda; class Insecta; order Coleoptera; family Curculionidae; genus Polydrusus; species Polydrusus tereticollis. The sequence continues at coordinate 50,428,433 of OY987328.1, read as the reverse complement.
CTATTTTATAGCTAAGGCGTTTCGATTCGCATTCAGTGCTTATTAATCATTTATTTGTTGCGGGCGCGGATACATCGATAAGAAATAGTTAGCACTTACGATTTTCAATATGGAAAATTATAAATATGTAAGAAAACGGAATATACGTTTGTCCTTTAACGGGAAAATAGGTTTTGCTAAGAGAAGAGAAAATGTAAAATTCAATTACTATATTTACGAAGATACTAAATAATAATCTTATGAGTAAGATTTCTAATCTTATAGCACAAATAAGGAGAAACCTGTTGTTATAGTAACACCCAGATGCTATTTAGTCACAAAAAAAAACAATACATTAGATTCGTTTTAAAAATATAACCCGAAAATAACATTCAAATTTCCGAGATAGAATAAGAATCCATCATTTTTTGCAAGACTTTTTTTAATAATTTTCTCAGTTTCTTTAGAAAGTTTATAATAAAAACAAAAAGAATTGAATAGAAACAAATGATTTATAAGAGCTTTTTTTACATGTCAACCATTTTTACTTTTAAAAATCTCAGAGATTCTATTAATTTTCTTAATAGGCAAATGTTGCTGTTTTGTTTTTGTCTAGTAGTGAGTAGTAGGTAGGTAGTAGGTACATATTTTTAGCCTCAAGGCATGCCGCATAGAGCCGGCATTTTTTGCGGAAGTTTCTATACAGAAGAAAGAAATGTGAACAGTAATGTTATATTTGTGGCGCTTACTTTACCTAATACTGCGAATTTCCCTGTTAGGTACTTGTTTTCACTGGCACATTATAATATAGACATAATATTATAGTAATAATAATTTAATTATACAGAGTTATAAATGTATGACTAAAAAAATAATTGCCAGTTGTGATACTAGTCCAACAAAATACTATGAACGTACCTAAACACTATTGTTGTGGTGTTTTCTGTAATATATAATTACACAGATAGCATATCACTTTATTTAGTAGGTAGGTATGTAAATTTTAAAAAATTAGAACTATAGTTTTGAACTATTGTCTTTTTTAACGGACGGTTTGTGAATATTAAGACTTAAAGGTCTCAGACTGATATAATATTAGTAGTCTCTATACGATAATAGCTGCTAAACTTTTGACATAGTTTGGGCATATTGCATTTATAATATTAAATTTGCTTGTATAATAACAAAAAACTATATTATATGGGGACGAACGGAAAATCTGGTGGAGAAAGACTTTTTACTTTCGTCCCCATACTTTGAACTCCACTTGAGCATGGGCTATTTCTTCAAAATAAAAATATATACATATACAGTGTGTCCCGCTTTTCATAAATACACCCTAATATCTCAGTTATTAATAATAAGATTTTCTTGAAATTTTGGTGGTAATTGTATGTTGGAGAAATGAAGTATTTGGCATAGTGAACATTTTAATTTACCATTGGCGTGCGTGCGGTGTTGGTGGGGTAAAAAAGGCTTTTTTTTTGGAAAAGGATATTAGGGCTTATTTTAGATAACTGTTTCTATCAGATTTAGAATCAGCATCCCCAAAAACCCCTTAATTCATATTTTCAAAATCTCAATTAAGTACCCTAATTACAATTTAGGTTTTTTTCAAAATTTTGCTAAGATACGCGCGCTCTGTTACCGCTGGCATGCTGACCTGTTTTGTTTTTAAACAAAATAAGCAAAGAGTGCTTTCAAACAAAAAGTTTTTGTTTGACATTAAATAATTCGTACGAATTGTCAATAACTGAAGCAGTGTTACGTAACTGTTAATAAGATGGCACAAAACCGAAGAGTAGTTCTCACAATTGGAGAAAAAGTAGAAATTATCCGCTTATTTGGTAATAATGAAAGATCTACGCATCAGGTTGCTGGAATATTCAATGAAAGGCATCAGGATCGAGCACCAATTACTCACGATACCGTTGCCAAAATCAACAGATTGTTCGCTAGGACTGGAGTGGTTTTCAAAAGACAAGACCAAGGAGGTACAATTTGAATCAAAGACATTATTCAGACGACAAACGACCCAAATGGTAGTATAAGGGTAGTTGCGAGGATACTGAATTTAATGAAAAACAAAGTATGGAGGTGTTTGAAACGCAATAGGATAAGGGCATTTAAACCAAAATTTCTACATACTCTGTTAAATGGTGATTTTGAACGGCGGTTTGAATTTCGCTTATGGTTGCAAGGTAACTATCTTAACGACAGACTTTTTCTAAAGAACATTATGTTTACTGGTGAGGCAAAGTTTACGACAAACGGTGTGGTATCTAATAAAAATTGTAGGTTTTGGGCAGCCAAAAATTCGAATCGGGTAATTAATTGTAAAAACCAGTACCGTGAAAGAGTGAACGTGTGGTGTGGCATATTAAACGAACGAATTGTTGGCTCTTTTTTCCTGGATAACTTGACCGGACAAAATTTTCTTTATTTTTTCCTAAATGATTTTTATGATTTTCTCATGGAATTGCCTTTAGCATAGAGACAAAACTTAATCTTTCAGTTAGTGGTGCCCCTGCACATTATTCTATGATAGTTTTTAAATGCAACTTTCCCTATGAAGTGGATGGGTAGAAATTCTCCTTTAGAACCATGCCCCTCCCCCCCCCCCCAGATCGCCGGATATTACCCGTTGTGACTTTTTTCTGTGGGGGCACTTGAAAAATAAAGTGTATGCTACTCGACCGCGTAATATAGAGAGGAACTTTGCATTAGAATTATGCAAGCGTGTTAGGAAATTACTCACCAAACTTTAACATAAGAAAAGTGAATGTACCTACCTTTAAGAAGAATTGTTGAAAAGCGTATTGTTTTAGAAGGTAGTTATGTTGAAAACACAAGAATCTACAATAACGTAATTTTGTCAGCACAGTTACAAATAAAGAATTTATTAAAACAATACTTTTTTTTCTGCTAAAATCAGCTCTCGAGATTTTGAAAATATGAATTAAGGGGTTTTTGGGGATGCTGATTCTAAATCCTATAGAAACAGTTATCTAAAATAAGCCCTAATATCCTTTAAAAAAAAAGCCTTTTTTACCCTGTGACGAAGTTACATTTTAATCAAACATATTTCATAGTTATTCCGCAAAATTTATATTAAAGACATCAATTAAATAATTAGACTAGCGAACTAGCTAATTACCGGCTCCCTCAGAGCACCCAGTATAGCTCAACCAAAACCATTCCGCAGTGCGACCATGCACAGCCAATCAAAAGGCGCAATCCCCCAGAGTACCGTAGTACTGGTGGGAGAACGCGAACCTGGCTCCGGACGTTGAAAACGTCGTGGAAGACACTTCTCACCGAGACCCGGCTTAACAGAGACGTTTCACTGAGCCCTTGCCTAAATAATTTAAATATCCACCGTCGTGTAAATTTTCCGCTACGAGCCACCGATTTGACTGTACAAGTAAGTATACCTGTTAGCACCGTGGAGGGATGTAATTGTCTCCTCGCCAGAGAAAAGAGTGTTAGGTTCTGTTGAAAAAGGGACGTATATGGTCATGTGTTCTCACGCTGATCCTGTACCAACTTAAAAGTTTTTCCGAAGAACGTTCCGCATTCTTCGGAAAGCCAACAGGGATGACCGAAACCGAGTGACCGAAGGGCTGCCGACTATCGGTAGGGTATATATGTGTTTTCACGCTGTATACACTTTCGATATTCAACAAAACCCGTTTCGGGAGACCGGCTACTTTGAAATGTGTTTACGCTCATTGTAATCGCCTCCCGTAATAGAGCGAAAGGGAATGAACCGCAGGATGAATGTTGTGGGGACTAGCCGCTGACTGACTGCACTATAGTGTTTTCACGCGTAGTGTAGCCTGTCGGGGGTAACTACCCTGTGTCGATCACCGGAGCATCTTGGTGTGTTTTTACGCCCATTACTGCCCCGATTACCGATTCGCCGAAACTAAGAATGACCGAATGTGTGAGGAATGTGGTGTTCTCTGGCGAGCGAAGTTATTCCGTTTCCTTGCCACGATGGTAGCAGTCCGTATGTCTGTGACAGCCCCTTATGACCGCTGGAGCCTTTTTTTCTTTTTAACCCGTTGCTTTAATCCCGCTAAACACCCTGCTTTCTTGCACGCATAGTTTGCTCTATCGTACCTGTCTGCTCTACACCCTCCCGTAGTAGCTTGTTCACATAAAATGTGGAACCGCCGCACCCCCTCTAAAAACCGTATATTTTAAATAGCATAGTTCTAGCTTCTGTATAGTAAATGTCAGCCCGAAAATAATAAATTCTATTAGTTAATAAATTGTTAAGAACAAAAAAAAAAAAAAAAACAAAAAAAAAAAAAAAAATGTGTGACGAAGTCACATTTTAATCAAACATATTTCATAGTTATTCCGCATAATTTATATTAAAGACATCGATTAAATAATTAGACTAGCGAACTAGCTAATTACCGGCTCCCTCAGAGCACCCAGTATAGCTCAACCAAAACCATTCCGCAGTGCGACCATGCACAGCCAATCAAAAGGCGCAATCCCCCAGAGTACCGTAGTACTGGTGGGAGAACGCGAACCTGGCTCCGGACGTTGAGAACGTCGTGGAAGACACTTCTCACCGAGACCCGGCTTAACAGAGACGTTTCACTGAGCCCTTGCCTAAATAATTTAAATATCCACCGTCGTGTAAATTTTCCGCTACGAGCCACCGATTTGACTGTACAAGTAAGTATACCTGCTAGCACCGTGGAGGGATGTAATTGTCTCCTCGCCAGAGAAAAGAGTGTTAGGTTCTGTTGAAAAAGGGACGTATATGGTCATGTGTTCTCACGCTGATCCTGTACCAACTTAAAAGTTTTTCCGAAGAACGTTCCGCATTCTTCGGAAAGCCAACAGGGAAGACCGAAACCGAGTGACCGAAGGGCTGCCGACTATCGGTAGGGTATATATGTGTTTTCACGCTGTATACACTTTCGATATTCAACAAAACCCGTTTCGGGAGACCAGCTACTTTGAAGTGTGTTAACGCTCATTGCAATCGCCTCCCGTAATAGAGCGAAAGGGAATGAACCGCAGTATGAATGTTGTGGGGACTAGCCGCCGACTGACTGCACTATAGTGTTTTCACGCGTAGTGTAGCCTGTCGGGGGTAACTACCCTGTGTCGATCACCGGAGCATCTTGGTGTGTTTTTACGCCCATTACTGCCCCGGTTACCGATTCGCCGAAACTAAGAATGACCGAATGTGTGAGGAATGTGGTGTTCTCTGGCGAGCGAAGTTATTCCGTTTCCTTGCCACGATGGTAGCAGTCCGTATGTCTGTGACAGCCCCTTATGACCGCTGGAGCCTTTTTTTCTTTTTAACCCGTTGCTTTAATCCCGCTAAACACCCTGCTTTCTTGCACGCATAGTTTGCTCTATCGTACCTGTCTGCTCTACACCCTCCCGTAGTAGCTTGTTCACATAAAATGTGGAACCGCCGCACCCCCTCTAAAAACCGTATATTTTAAATAGCATAGTCCTAGCTTCTGTATAGTAAATGTCAGCCCGAAAATAATAAATTCTATTAGTTAATAAATTGTTAAGAACAAACCCGTATTCTGTGTGATTATTTATTAAATAGGCGAAACGGCTATAGTGGGCGCATAGACCCCTGGAGTACCGTTTCTCCAACTGTGTAAAAGCTACCTATAGGTCTGGTGGTTCTCTGTTACACCCTAAAGCAACAGAGTGGCGCTCGAGAATTATCCGTCTCAAGAAAGTACAGGCCGACAAGACTGTTCGGCATTACGAACCACAGCAGGAGCGTTACAAATTGGCGCCCGAGCAGATTTTCTTTGCGCTTGCGTAGCCTAGGGCCGTTGGAAATTTTCGCCTATGCATATTTTCTTTGCGCATGCGTAGTCTAGAACCCGTGCGATAGCTTGTTTCCTGATAAAACAGGGATTTTAAAATCGATTATCGAACCCGTTTTCTCTAAAAATATGAAAATATCGAAGGAAATTTTCTAGATCGGAAAAGGCATTTAAATTGCAAGAAACAAGATTTGCTTAAAATTTGGAATATTGTTAATATCCGAGACGCGAACAAAAGATAAGAAACCGATATGAATAGTTTTTTTTTGAATAAAAAAAAATCCGTGTAAATAAATTCCAAATGACCGTGTAGAAGATAAGAGCTTTAGTATTAGGATATAGTGTATATATTAATTGATTTAGTTTTATTTTTATGATTTAGGATAAATACCGTTAGGCATTTTGTTTACTATAATACAGGATAGTCCGGTGAAATTTAAAATAGGATTTAAATTAATTAGAGAATTAACCGAAGGTTTAAGTACCACCAGTTAGTAAGCAGACCGTTAAGAGAATATAATTGTGAAATTATATTTTGTTTGAGATAACCAAAGGATGAAGTACCAGTTAAATAAACTGTAGATAGATTTATTTAAATACCGGGGTATAGGAAAGTATTAAGAATTTTTTTTAATAATAGGCAATAGTTGTAGATATATTTTATTAGGCATTAAGTACCAGTGAAACAAACCGTTAGATAATTTTTTTTTTTAAATATACGATACTAAAAGGTTTAGATACCGGGTTGAAGGAAAGTTTTAGGAATTTTCTTTTTAGGTAATAAACCGTAAACATTTTTTTATTGGGCAGTAAGCACCAGTTAAGTTAAATAAACCGTTATATATAGCTAGAATATTAAGGTGCAAATACAGGGTTATAAAAAAAAAAGTTTTAAGTATTTTTTTTGTAATTATTCACAATAATGGCAAACGTGAAAGCGACACAAGCTACACTGATGCTGACCGTACCCTCCACGTCGCCGTTACACCTTGCACCACCGATACCACCCGCACCACCCTTACCCCCGTCACCAAGCATTGGAAGTACCGACTCACGAACAAGCTGGATCTATCTTTTAAAAAAAGTGGATCTGGTGGCTGAAGTACAGAAATTTGGTCTGGATGACACCGGGCCTGTGGACACACTACGCAAACGCTTAGTTAAGTTTATCCGAGATGGCCATGCCACCCCGCAATTGTCCACCCTCCCCTTTATCTTTCCTGCACCCAAGGCAGCCAGCATAAGCGCGACAAGCAGCGCAACAACAACTCCGCCCTCCGTTAGCCACAGTATAGTAACAATTTCCAGTTACACCCCCGCCCAGTCAACAGTGTCGTCGACAGTAACGGCGACTAATACTAAACCTACCCCTATCATACATGTGACATCTGCCGTAGCACCTATAAGCTACATACCGACGCAGTTAGTGCAAAATCCCGTGACATACACCATACCCCCCCCCCCCCGTATACTATAGCACCTCTCCGTCTAACACTGGTGTATATAGCACTTTAGTGACCAACCCTTGTGTACATAGCACCCTAGTAAACAACCCTTGTATATATAGCACCCCGTTTAGTAATCCGTGTGTAAATACCAACCATTTAATTTATATGCCCCCCGCTGCAACACAGCACGTACCAACTAGTATAATACACCCACCGTCAGACGTCAGACCAGTAATAAATACAATACAGCCGGCTACAGTACAGGGAGGCATACCACCCCCTGCTACCACAATGACAAGCAATCACCCAGAACATTAGGTGCACAAATGGAATGTGCACTTTTATGACCGAAATGACCCAGCAACTTTTCTAGAAAGAATAGATGAGATTTGCCTGGCTAACAAGATAAACCCTGACGTATTACTACCCCACCTACCCGAATTACTACGTGGTAATGCGGCCCTGTGGTGTAGAAATAACAAGCAGACTTGGCAAAACTGGGACGATTTCAAACGAGATTCCGTATATTTTTCTTTCCGGTCAACTATGAAATAGACTTGGAGGTCAAAATTAGCCGTAGAGTACAGCGTCGTAACGAACCGGTCAATCGTTACGTAACTGACCTACAAACGCTAGTACGCCGACACGGAAAGATGAACAGCGATCAAGAACTACAATGGTTATACCGAAATTTACTTCCCGATTACCGACAAAACACAAGAAAAACCGATTTCCAGGACGTTATGTCATTTTCTGCAGCGGTTAGGGAGTACGAAATTCTACTGCAGGAATTAGAAAAGGATAAACCGAGAGCAGAAGGCTCGCACCGGTTTACAACACCATCAGTACAAGCACCGATACAGCAACGAACATCACAGCCCAGGCATTTTCAAACCACATCTCATGAAAACACTGCCGGACCGAATATTGGTAAACCGGGACCGACGTCGACGCCCGCCACATGCTGGCGCTGCGGACAGGCTGCACATTTGCGAAGTAACTGTAAAGGCCTTGCTAGATTATCCTGTTCAAGATGTGGCAAAACAGATGGCATGTCTCGAGATTGTCCCTGTCCGAGGTCGGAAAACTAGGAAGGCGCTGCCCCATGACGAGGCAAGGACAGCACCACGACTCACCCGCCTCGACTGCATTAAACACGACCGACCTGACCGAAAATCGACCACATGTGACTATACATATTAATGAAAAACCAGTTTTAGCACTAATAGATACCGGAGCCGCAAAATCTTATATAGGAGACCGGCTAGCAAAAAGAAAACCTTTCTACGCACTGCAACCGGTGGAAAAAACTACTAACCTAGCCCGGCTTGCGAATGGAGAATTAATGGAGATTCCCGAAGCCTACCGAACCACCTTCCGAATAGGTCCGAAGAAATTTACGGAGATAATGCATTACCTACCTGGACTCTCCACGGATATGGTTCTAGGAATGGACATTTTACAAAAAGGAAAGTTCAAACTAGAATTAGGCACAGGCACCATCGTGATTGACGACTTTACTTCACACTCAAATAGGACAGTTGCACCCTGCAGTCCAGTAGGGAAAATCGGCAATCAACTACCGTTAACATTGTCTACCACCGAAAAAAACCGGCTGCATTCCTTTCTAAGCTACGAACTACCGTCTTTTGAATGCATTAAAGGAACAACGCCGCTTATTAAGCACAAAATTAGATTGACAAGTCACGAACCGATTAAACAAAGATACCGCCCACAAAATCCTCGCATGCAGGAAATCATTAATAATGAAGTTGACCAGATGCTGCAAGATGGGATCATTGAACAATCGAATAGTGCATGGAGCTCAACGGTAGTCATTGTCCGAAAGAAAGACGGAAAACCAAGGTTCTGCATTGATTTTCAAAAAATCAATGATATTTCTCAAAAAGATGCATATCCACTACCGTTTATAAATGCGATTCTCGACAAACTTTGAAAGGCGAAGTATATCTCCAGTATAGACCTCAAACAGGGATACTGGCAGGTACCACTGACCGAAGAAAGCAAACCAATTACGGCATTTACAGTACCAGGACGGGGTTTGTTTCAATTCCGAGTAATGCCGTTTGGATTACACTCTGCACCAGCGACGTTCCAAAGACTAATGGACCGCATCATAGGACCCGAACTAGACCCGTACTGTTTTGCCTACCTAGACGATATCATTATCCTAGGCGAAACATTTGAAGAACACCTGCAAAATATAAGAACCGTATTTCAAAAACTAAGAGCCGCAAACCTAAGAATAAATCCCGATAAATGTCAGTTTGGGCGTAGATCTTTGAAATATTTGGGACACCAGGTTACTGCTATCGGAATACACACCGACCCAGAAAAAGTAACATCCATCACGCAGTACGCAGCTCCGTCAAATGTAAGAGGGGTACGACGCTTTTTGGGAATGGTCTCATGGTACCGAAGTTTTGTACCTGCATTTTCGCAAATAGCAGCACCGTTAAACATGTTACTAAAAAAGGGCCGACGCTGGAATTGGGGAGCCGAACAGCAACTGGCATTTGAAAAACTAAAAACCGCCCTTACCGTCGCACCGGTATTAGCATGCCCCAACTTTAGTCGCCCTTTTACCCTACAGACCGATGCCTCAGACAGTGGTTTAGGAGTAGCCCTGACTCAAAACAATACCGATGGGGGGGTAATATTATCGCCTATGCTAGCCGAACTTTGACATCGGCTGAGAAAGCGTACTCCACGACCGAAAAAGAGTGCTTAGCGATAGTTTATGGAATAGAGAAAATGAGACCCTACCTGGAAGGATACCACTTCACCGTCCTGACCGACCATCAGTCCTTACGATGGCTAAAAACAATTAAATCACCGTCCGGACGTTTAGCACGATGGCAGCTGTATCTGCAACAGTTCGATTTTGAAATAAAATATCGACGAGGCGTATTAAACGAGTGGCTGATGCACTATCTCGCCAACCGAACCCCGGTGCACCAGAGGAAGCAGAAACCAATGAGTTAGCTGCTATAACCCTAATAACAGAGGACGAACAGTGTTTCTGGTATGCGAATAAAATAAGGGAGGTGAAAAATCACCCCGAAGCACACCCGACGTATTGTATACGAGATGGAAACCTGTACCGACACTTTTGGAGCTCATCAGACATGACCGAACCGGACATGATGGATCCATGGAAACTCTGTATACCGAAAACCGTAAGAACCAGAATAATGGAGGAGAACCATAATTCTACAACCGCCGGACACATGGGAATAGCAAAAACTACAGCCCGTATCACGTTAGGATACTACTGGCCTGGTATGTCTCGCGACATAGCCCAGTATGTTAGACAATGTATCTGCTGCCAGCAATATAAACCGTCGCAACAACAGATACCCGGAAAAATGCAGCCGTCAAGAAACCATACACCGTGGAAAACTGTTAGTACAGATTTAGTAGGACCATTACCGAGGTCCTCTAAGGGTAACGCATACGTAGTGATGTTCCAAGACCGCTTTACTAAGTGGATTCAATGCCGTGCTATACGGAAAGCAACGTCACGCGCCGTTAGTCAAGCCCTGTATGAACTAGTACTAACACAATTTGGCCGTCCGAAAACCGTTATTTCCGACAACGGCACACAGTATACCGGAAAAACTTTTAGAGACCTGCTAAAAGAATACGGTATAGACCACCGACTAACACCACCGTATACCCCGCAAGCGAACCCCGTAGAAAGAGCAAACCGAACCATGAAAACCATGATTGCTCAGTTTTGTGGTGACAACCATAAAAATTGGGACGCTGGCTTACCTGACCTGACTTTTGCTTTTAATACCACCCGTAGTGATTCGACCGGATTTTCACCCGCTTTTTTGAATTTTGACCGAGAATTAGAACCCCCGAGGTCCTACTATCAGGAACAGCAACCAAAACCAGGCAGTTCTACCGAACCTGACGACGATCAGCTTATTCAACAGACCGACCGAGTGAATAAGCTGACTGAAGTGTATGAGTTGGTCAGAATTAATCAGGCCAAAGCGTTCACCACACAAAGCCATCACTACAATCTCCGACGTAGAGAGTGGCGATGCCATGTCGGCGATAGTGTGTTGAAGCGTGAACACGTCCTGTCGTCCGCTGAAAAAGGTTTTGCCGCGAAATTAGCCCCGAAATATTCCGGCCCGTATACTGTTACAAAAGTAATTTCACCCGTGGTTTATGAACTAAAAAGCATAAAAGGAAAAAAGCCCTACCGAGTTCATATTAAAGATTTGAAACCGACCCATGACATAGACCCTGTATTTACCGTAATCACCCCTAATTTTCAGAATGCCGAGACTATCAGGAGAACCGCCACTGGGATCGGCTATTCCGGATCTTACCCGCCCAGTGAACGACTCGCAGAAAAGAATCGAGGCCACCCGGCAAAGGTTGGCAAAGGTGAAACGCCTGCTGCCAGGATTTCAAGTGCCGGGCCCAAGAATAAAGATCCTGCAGAACATCGTGGTAGTGCCAGCCCGAACCGACGTCATCGGACCTGCAGCTCCAGGCAATACCGACAACATTACTGTAGTAACCAGCAACCTGGACCACGATCTGTTCCGTTGGTTGGATGCAGAACAGGCGATCAGGGAACCGACCGACAGCATGACAATAACGGCCAGAAATTGCAATGCTTCGGCCCTGTACCGCCGATGGCCGGAAGCCTCCTTGGCTGAAAAATTGTTGGCGGAATCTCGCCCTGATTACTGGACGAGCGAGGTCCGCCAAGCTCTAGCCCGATACCGGCCACCGAGTATACCAGACTCGCGGCGCGTTCGACGTACTTTCCGTAGAAAGGATGGGCGGAAGATCACGATAAACATCCCGCCCGTGGACCGCTTCTAATGCAAAAATCTGACCACGATGGCAATCATGCAAATAAGCTGTATATAATGTAAATAACTAGGATAAGCTGTGTATAAATAGATAGTGATATATAGGATAGAATTAGCTGTAAATATGTATACGCCACCAGTAAGACACCCACCGTGTTTGCAACCCTCCAATTGGTCATAAGACTTATAAAAAGCAAGTTACCGTATGTTTATTGCTTTTTTTTTATTTGCAGAACATGACCAGTCCCGTACTAAGTTTGTGTACGTCACCGTTACCGCCGATAAAGGAGGAAGCCGCTCCAGGGTCAGAATATGGCCCTGAGGATCCAACACCTCTGCAATTAGGAAGAGATCCTCTCATGCATGCACCGTTTGACGGTCCGTTTGTGCCGCCGTATACCGGTCCAAAGCCATGGACTCTAAAAAAAAAGCTGAAGCTCGGGAAAAGCACCGCCCATATCCTGACTACATTATTATAACCAACAACCTGTGTTGGCGTTGTGGTGTTTCAGGGCACAAGAGAGAAAAGTGCCACCGCCGCCCGATTCTATTTTGCTCCCGTTGTGGTAAAACGGGAACAATGTCCAGAAACTGCATGTGTTCCAAAGAGGTACGACATCGAAAGTACTTAGCTCTGGCTAGTATCCCATGCCACCATTGCGGGTGTCCAATGGCCGGGCAGAAGGGATCCCACTACCTGTAAACTGGTATAGATAAAGAAACCGAGAAGATGATATTCGGCATAGGCAGGTTATCCCCTATGCGCAACGTGGGACCGGATTAAGGAAGCCTATCAGGATACCGGATGTTACAAAACATAATATAGTAAAATATTTAAGTAGTAGGGAAAGTATAGTACTGTGAAAATATTTTTTTTTTTGGATTTTTTTTTTATATAAATAGGACAGGCTAGCTGTCATTTAAGATAGTCATTAGGTAAATATAGTAAAATATTTAAGTAGTAGGGAAAGTATAAGTACTTTGAAATTTTTTTTTGTATATAAATAAGACATGCTAGCTGTTATTAGGTAAATCTGATTTAAGTTGGCACTAAGAAAAAAAATTAATTTGGATAAAAAAATTAATTTTTTTTTATCGAAGTAAGGGGGGTGTGTGACCAAGTCACATTTTAATCAAACATATTTCATAGTTATTCCGCATAATTTATATTAAACACATCGATTAAATAATTAGACTAGCGAACTAGCTAATTACCGGCTCCCTCAGAGCACCCAGTATAGCTCAACCAAAACCATTCCGCAGTGCGACCATGCACAGCCAATCAAAAGGCGCAATCCCCCAGAGTACCGTAGTACTGGTGGGAGAACGCGAACCTGGCTCCGGACGTTGAGAACGTCGTGGAAGACACTTCTCACTGAGACCCGGCTTAACAGAGACGTTTCACTGAGCCCTTGCCTAAATAATTTAAATATCCACCGTCGTGTAAATTTTCCGCTACGAGCCACCGATTTGACTGTACAAGTAAGTATACCTGTTAGCACCGTGGAGGGATGTAATTGTCTCCTCGCCAGAGAAAAGAGTGTTAGGTTCTGTTGAAAAAGGGTTTTGGGTAATACAATGTGTTCTCACGCTGATCCTGTACCAACTTAAAAGTTTTTCCGAAGAACGTTCCGCATTCTTCGGAAAGCCAACAGAGAAGACCGAAACCGAGTGACCGAAGGGCTGCCGACTATCGGTAGGGTATATATGTGTTTTCACGCTGTATACACTTTCGATATTCAACAAAACCCGTTTCGGGAGACCGGCTACTTTGAAGTGTGTTTACGCTCATTGTAATCGCCTCCCGTAATAGAGCGAAAGGGAATGAACCGCAGGATGAATGTTGTGGGAACTAGCCGCCGACTGACTGCACTATAGTGTTTTCACGCGTAGTGTAGCCTGTCGGGGGTAACTACCCTGTGTCGATCACCGGAGCATCTTGGTGTGTTTTTACGCCCATTACTGCCCCGGTTACCGATTCGCCGAAACTAAGAATGACCGAATGTGTGAGGAATGTGGTGTTCTCTGGCGAGCGAAGTTATTCCGTTTCCTTGCCACGATGGTAGCAGTCCGTATGTCTGTGACAGCCCCTTATGACCGCTGGAGCCTTTTTTTCATTTTAACCCGTTGCTTTAATCCCGCTAAACACCCTGCTTTCTTGCACGCATAGTTTGCTCTATCGTACCTGTCTGCTCTACACCCTCCCGTAGTAGCTTGTTCACATAAAATGTGGAACCGCCGCACCCCCTCTAAAAACCGTATATTTTAAATAGCATAGTCCTAGCTTCTGTATAGTAAATGTCAGCCCGAAAATAATAAATTCAATTAGTTAATAAATTGTTAAGAACAAACCCGTATTCTGTGTGATTATTTATTAAATAGGCGAAACGGCTATAGTGGGCGCATAGACCCCTGGAGTACCGTTTCTCCAACTGTGTAAAAGCTACCTATAGGTGGTTCTCTGTTACACCCTAAAGCAACAGAGTGGCGCTCGAGAATTATCCGTCTCAAGAAAGTACAGGCCGACAAGACTGTTCGGCATTACGAACCACAGCAGGAGCGTTACAACCCAACCAACACTGCACGCCAATGGTAAATAAAAATGTTCACTATGCCAAATACTTCATTTTTCTAACATACAATTACCACCAAAATTTCAAGAAAATCTCATTATTAATAACTGAAATAATATTAGGGTGTATTCATGAAAAGCAGGACACACTGTATATTGTTAATTTATTATTATTCATTATGTTTTTCTTATAAAACACAAAAGCAATAGAAAATATACTGTTGTTTTTTTAAATTTATTTTTGGTGTATATATAGTAACTATACCTACTTTAGTAAATATATCAAAGCAAAAAATAAATTTTATTCAATAATATATATTATAATTACAATAAAATATCTAACAAACACTTAAAAAGTTCCATGTTCAAGGCGGGATTCGAACCCGGGACGTCTTGATCGCCGGGCGAAATCTCTACCACCCGACCATGGAGGTCGACATCGCGCCGCATTCAGACTTGATACCTACTGCACCGTTCGGAAGTTGAGATTTTATTTCGATTTACAGATGTTTAAAATAAACATCGATGTTATCAAACAAAGATCGAAACTAATCATCGATGTTAATATTTCTTTAAAGTAACACATTATAAGAGATACATGCATATTATAAAGATTAATAACAATTTAAACAGAACCTCCTTCACCCCTACTGCGAGATGTGAACATACTTTTATCGTTTTTACTGAAAATCAGCTCTTTTATAAAATTTGTATACCTATTCTTCTCACAGAAAATAAAACCAAAAACTACAACATGTAGGCATTGACAAACCCTATGAAACTGCTAATTTTGGAAACATCATTAAACTTATTCTTAAACACGTTTTTAATCTGCAGACACGACTAACCACCGAAAATTACATTAAAGTTTCAACATAAAATAATTAATAAACGCTCCAAAATCTCCTAGTCCGTCCGCATATAGTTGGCCCCGCCTTCCAGCGTAAAACGTGCGATTGCGGTAAGTTTCGCCTTGAAATCCGCAAGAGGTCGTTAGCCGACGGCCGTATTTTGAAAACGGAGGGAAAATGATTTAGGCAAACTTAAAATTTTTTTTCTTTAATTCGTTTAGTTTGGTTGTAAAGAAAATGGTAAAAGCCATGCCGATGCGGAACGTTTTTTACATTTTTTTAATAGTTTATTAAAAAAAAACTGAGTACGTCGGCCCTGGGTCGTCTAAAAAAAAAAGGGACAACGCATCGGCGTATATTAATATTTACCTATATACTATTCCAAATTTGAAATCTATTGGACAATAAATAAACTCACAATTCATTTTCTGCTATGTACCGTCCACAACCGTAGCCCTTAAGGTAATATGTTAAGTTGGGTGGGGAGCCGGTAAGTGAAAATAAAAAAAAGGTGAGGGGATTCACTGAAAGGTATTGAACTCGGTATTGAACTCGGTATTGAACAAAGTACGACCGGCACCGGATCGCTACTTAGTTCTTTGTTTCGTTATTTCATTTTTTTTTTAATTGTGCTAAGTAGTTGGATTATTTTATTATGAATTGATATCATGTTGTCGAGCGTGTTGTTTGTTATTTGAACTTGAATAATTTACATATATTAAGACAGTTAATTAATTGCAGTGTTTAAGTGTTTGTTTTCCGTACCTAACAATATTAATGTCTGAACAACAGACCTCCTGTTCTCTATTTCCGACATATACTTAAGAAAAATATAGGCTGTAAAAAAATAAATAAAAACAGCTCGGCTTGTGTTAAAGTTTATTTTGTTGTTTCCCTGCCCTGTCCTTTGCTTAAGAATTAATCTAATCTAAATTAAAAATACATTGTTTCTTGTAATCCTTAAAAATAACCGCACGTCTCTGGCCAAGATAATAGGCGAAGGAGACCGGCAGATTACAGCGTTGCCATTTTTTAAAGCTATCTTTTTCCAACTTATTTAAAGCTATGAAGTTATGTATGATTGTAAACAAATCGTGTTTTATGAATGGGATGTCCTGTCTCCTCTTTTTTATATGTCTATGATTTAAAACAAAAAAACATACTTTCTGCAGTAGTAGTTATGCATGCGAAATATACACCGCATTATCTTTTCATATATGAAATGCCAATTTGCACAAAAATCGAGAAAAGATCCTAAGTACCCTTTATTTGCACGAAATGTTGCCCTGACGAGGAACTGGAGACGACATATTCATATTTTATGAGTTAATTATGTTTCACCGCTTCGTTTAAGATACAATAATATTTGCGCATTCGTTAAATAGTAATGGGAGCTACGACGGCAGCAACATATGTAAATATGTTCTTTCCTGAATACAGATGGTAAAGATTAATCTACGACTTTACTTGCGACTACTGTATGCATCAAAGAATTTTAACTGTAGCTAAAAAAAAAACTCTGCTGGTTAACTCAAAAAATCTAATGCACCGTCAGTTTAACTGATCTTAACAAAAGTTAAACTAGTCCGCCAAATTTCTAGAATCAAATTAAAAGTTAATAAACTAAAGCAGAACCCAAATATCGACAAGAAATACAACCTAACCTAGTTTAGGGTTTAAATAACTTGTTGTTTAAGCATTTTCCTTTGATTGATTCTGCCGTTACGTGGGGAATTTCATTTGACTATAAAATAAAAAAAAAACACAAGAAAACACAAATTGTGAAACATTTCAATATATTTAAACACCTTTGAAATTTTACTGCGACATGTTTTGCTACATAGTGGCTTTCTCAAATATGGAAATTTACCTGCTCCACGATTGTTCTCGAGGCAAATACTATTTTGGCGAAACATCTTGAAGTAAAATTTCAAAGGTAATGAAACTTTTAGACATTTTTTTATGTAACCAGAAGTGTATGTAATGTTAATTAAAATATTTAATAATAATAATGAGAACATTGACTTGAAAACACTTCGATAAATTTAAATGGTTGTATCAATCATGTAACGAAACTTTAACACAACCAATTTTTCTATTTAATTATTGTTTAATTGCTTTTTTTGGCACTCAATTTCCAATTTTAGTTATTCAACTTCATACTTTTGTTCTACTTTTTTTAACTTATTTTCAAAAGCTTCAATTTATTTTTTACATATTAGCTGTTTGGAAGACGTCAGGGTTTGAACTGTATATACAGATTGCCGGCGTTAACTGTTTAGGCTTATTGATATTTTTAATGTCAAGTGCTAGAAAATATTCCATTATGAACATGTGTATACAATATTTACAGTACGATGCTTTCCATAAATTATTATTTTATGATGGAGTAATCACAAAGCAATAGCGTCGTAACATAATGCATTTTAGTGCAACAGAACTAATACTCTACTATAAAAAGTTTCACTTATGATTATTTGGCTAAATTTCTTTAAAAGTTATTAATTAATAATGAAGTTTTGTTTTATATTATTAGTACTTGTATTTTCTTTTTGTCTCTTATCGTAACTCTCATAGTCCTTAATTTTTTTGGTGAAAGCTGCTTATACTCATTGAGCGCGTCAAAATCTGAAATCTGATCTACTTGAAAGATCAGTTTATCATAATTTTGTATTTCTAGGTCACTTGAGTTTAGCCCTGTGTATACCTAAATTTTTGTAGTAACACTCAAGTGATGCAAAATGCAATTCAAAATTATCGAATGCTTTCATGGTATACGATTATTTTGTATAATAATATATATTTTTTTGCAAATAATAACACCATACGTCCAAACAATTTCAAAACTACCGAAACGAGGAATACCTGGCGTGGCTGTCAAAGTTAAAAATTCCAATATACGCAAATTTAAAAACAGAAATCTACTAGATATCATGACGCCGTCAGATTGGCATTTAAGTAACTCAACTCCACACATAATAGTTAGCTAATAGTGCAGTTCTTTAAATGAACAACAAAAATAATGGGGGTGTCTCTAAAAGGTCTGTACAAAATCTGTTCCGTTTCCGAGATACAGGGTGGTAAAGTTAAAAAATAAAAATTGAGTTTTTTAAAATTAATGAACATTTTTTACCATATTACTTTAAAACTTGGTACCCGGGGGTTTTTGGGATGCGAAACCCGAATACGGACACCTTTTCACTGAGGTCATTAGAGGACGTTTCACAATGCTCTTCTTATGGTTTAGAATGGCAATAACTTTTTTATCAGTGTAGTTTTTTCCTTTTTAAGGAGCTAATTTTTTGAACATTTTGAAACAAAAAAGATACTCTTGTGAAAATCCGCTAAAGTAAGCCGTTTTTGAGATATTTCGGTTTTTAGTGTTCGATGCCTCACCGGAATATTTAAATTTTTCTGAATAAAAAATATTTGCTGTTATCTTTGAGGATGAAATGACAGATATGCTATTGGTTTTTGGGTATTGTGAAGGAAATGGCCGCGAGAGTGTTAGGGTATACAGGGATAGATATCCAAATCGGCGCATTCCAAACCATCAAAGATTTGCTACTATTGAGAGACGCCTTCGCGAAACCGGTAGATTCACTCCTTTAACTGCCAATTATGGACGGCAACGTGCAATAAGGACTCCTAAGGTTCAGGAACAAATTTTGGAAAGAATTGCTGAAGATCCAAAATTAAGCTCCAGACGCTTAGGTTTAGAGGTAGGAGTATCCAAGGATGTAGTTCATAGAACATTAAAAGAACAGCAGCTTCATCCATACCATATCCAAAAGATACAAGACCTATTGGCTCCAGATCTCGATCAACGATTGGACTTCTGTCGATTCATTACCGAACAAAGACAACAGGATGTGAATTTTGCTAAGCACATTTTATTTACTGACGAAGCATGTTTTACAAGAAGTGGTGTAACCAACTTACATAACGAACATGTTTATGCTGCTGAAAACCCGCATGCCACGAAAGTAACTCATTATCAACATGAGTTTAGAATTAATGTATGGGCAGGAATCTATGTCAATTTCATTATTGGTCCTCTCATTTACAACCACGACTAAATGGTGTGGATTATTTAGAACATTTACAAAATACGCTGCCACAATTATTAGAAGATTTGCCATTACAACTTCGACGAGATATGTGGTTTATGCATGACGGTACTCCACCACATTTTAGTTTAAATGTCTGCAATTATTTGCATCGACAGTATCCAAACAGATGGATCGGTAGAGGAAATGACGCTCCTGTAAAGTGGCCGCCACGCCCACCGGATTGACTCCGTTGGATTATTTTTTATGGGGGTCTTTAAAAACGATGGTATACTCCAGACCGATTAATAATGAAGAGAAATTGTGAAGAAGAATTGAAAATGCAGTGAACATATTAAAGAACGATGCGGAATTGATGCAAAGAGTAAATTTAAACTCTTTACGTCGTATTAATCTTTGTACTTATGTTAACGGAGGTCATTTTGAACAATTACTAAAAGTGTATGCTAATTAAATTTACTTTTAAAATAAAATTGTTCCTCATTTATTTAAAAAAAAATCCATTCTCAAATTCTTCCTGCAAAACTTGCTGTAACTAACCCAAGTGAAATATTTTTTTTTGCCAAAAATTTACTAACAGCGGAATTTTTTATTCAGAATAATTTAAATATTCCGGTGCGGTATCGAATAATAAAAACCGAAATATCTCAAAAACGGCTTACTTTAGCGGATTTTCACAAGAGTATCTTTTTTGTTTTAAAATGTTTAAAAAATTAGTTCTTTAAGAAGAAGAGGAAAAAACTACACTGATAAAAAAGTTATGGCCATTCTAAACCATAAGAAGTTCATTGTGATGCGCCCTCTAATGGCCACAGTGAAAAGGTGTCTGTGTTCGGGTTTCGCATCCCAAAAAACTCCCGGGTAACAAAAGTAATACGTAAAAAATGTTCATTAATTTAAAAAATTCGGTTTTTATTTTTTAATTTTACCACCTCGGAAACGGAGCAATTTCGGACTAAGGCAAGTTCCTTTAAATCGCCTTATTTTGGCCTCAGGAATATGTGCTCAGATTTTGAACAGACCTTTTAGAGACACCCTGTATTGTAAACACCGATAGCCCATAATTTATCACTGTAATTACACCAACAATATAATATGCAAAATCTTATGACACTGGAAGTTCCTTAAACCATAACTTATTATATCTAAATATATTACTTAGCATCCATAAAAACATTGTACGTTAGGACCTAATCCAGTTCGGTATCTTCTTTGACTTCTAAGTCAGGCAGTGCCTTTAACTTCTTTTATTCTTTGATGCTTGTGTCGGCCAATCTTCTTATTAATATTTGGTTTGGGCAGAGCCCTAAGTTGCTTATGTGTCGTGTAATCCTGGAAAGCTGGACTTGTCGAGGCCACCAGCATTAGTGCCTCTCTACAATAGCTGGGGCAGCCAATTCTTCGGAAGCTTGTAAGTTGAGCCTGGCGGGGATTGTACATGAGTTTGTCGAATTAGTGGATTTGTAGCGACGTCCGTCCGTCTGTAGTAATCCGTTATAATTTTGTCATAAAATTGAGTTAGTGTTGATATGTCAAAGTCCCTGTGAAGTACCCTAGTTACAGCATACCTTCGGGCATCCGCAATGATTTTTAAGGCCCTACTCTGCAGTACCTGGAACTTGTTGTACTCTGTCCTGCTTATTGTGCACCATGTTGGTACACCATAAGTCAGGATCGGCCTGACCAAGGTTTTGTACAAGTTAACTTTGGTTCTATAACCAATTTTACTTTTCTTGTGAAGCAAGCAGTAAATTGAACTTAGCTGTTTAGCAGCCTTCTTTCTTCTAAGTTCAGAGTTTTTCCTCCAGTGTAACCTTGCGTCAAAAACTAGTCCCAAGTACTTGATTTCCAGCACCCAATTCACCTGAATGCCATCTACCGATAACCTTGTCTCAGGTCTTTTCACCCTGCTCTTCGAGAAGAAAATTTCTTTCGTCTTGGCTGGATTCAAGCGAATCTTCCAGTCCGAAAGCCATTTTTCTATAGCTCGGATCTGCCTCTGCAGTCTTGTTACCACCAGCCATGTTTGTTTTGACACCGAAGTGGATGCAGTATTATCGGCGAATCGATACAGCTCATTTTGTCTGTCCTTAAAAGGTCGAAATACGTGTCAGGTAATTGAATATTCAATAAAAAGGTGAAACTTAACAAGTACTTTTCATTCATTTTAAAAACATCATAACTTTGGTTTACTAATACTGCTTAATTAATCTCATTTAGTTACAAAAACCGTGCATATGGATGTAAATCCTAGGCACTATTTAAAAAATATACAGGGTGAGTAACGGTGGATGGAACATTAGGCGATTATAACGAATCAGTCGACGGGACTCTCGGGTTTTTAATAATGTTTTTTTCATAAACGGTCATGCTTTACACAGCTAAAATACTGTAGCCAATATGGTGACGCCGTGTCTACCAAAAACTACTAGCAACTTTGATATTTTAAGCGGATACAAACTTATGTTTGCAATTTGTATTAGTTTTCTAACAACTCTCGTAATTATTTTCCCGTATCTATCTGTTACCGTCTTCGAGATATTACTTAGATTTCATTTTTTACACCTGGTCCGCAAAAATTGCGGTCGGGAGACTTTTTTGTCGTGGTCAAATATTAGTTGCAATATAGAGGGTGCTCTAAAATTGCAGGTTGGTCGTAAAAATGTCTAGCAGTAAATTTGAGATGACGACAGCAATACGTTGCGTTTTGTTTAACTTTAAAAGCACCAGAAACAAAACTAACTGAAATTGCTAAACCAATTAAAGACAATAATTTAATATAGCAAGTCAGAAGCTTGACTCTCTAAGTACTGGTATGGAATATATAAGTGAAAATAAATTTCAGCAGCTTTTCTATAAGTAATAATACATAGTTGCTTCATTTAAAAAAATCTTTTATTAGACATTTTTTCAGAGTTTAACGGAATACATGTATTTTGAGAACAACCTCTATATTGCAACTTAGACAGGGCCAAATCATAACAAACTTTAGGGCAGCGGTTCTCAACCTGGGGGGCGCGCCCCCCTGGGGGGGCGTGGAAGAATTCCAGGGGAGGCGTCAACAAATTAAAAATAATGAAATAAGTTTGTAGTTTTTGAAACAGTTGTTTTTTCATGTATATTTACAACAACAAAAAATTTAATTTCATGCTGGACACAAATACACAATCATTGAAATTTCTTGATAGCAATTAACTCAATAAAATGTAAGTGAGCGTTACTCAAACATAATGTAAGTAAATTTATCATATATAAGTCTAAATTAACTTAATCCGTAAAGGGAGGCGTGACCTCACACCAAAGTATGAAGGGGGGCTCAAAGCCTGAAAGGTTGAGAACCCCTGCTTTAGGGTATTGCCTAACTCCCACCCAAATTCCAGTACCTTAGCATCTCAGAGTTAAAAGATATTATTATTGCAGGTTAAGTTTAAAAAAAAACATAAAAATTAGTTATTTTCTCGAGAGCGATAATACAAAAGTGGTATTAGACGTTAAAAAGGCAAATCATCCTTTTTTAAAGTACTGTCCTGCTCTTTTAACAATACTTAAGATTTTTAAACACATATTTTTTTTTAGTTATTATACTATAAAATACCATATAGTCACTGAATTCAGTAACAAGTTATAGATTTTAAAGAGCACATAATTTATTTTATGGGAAACTATACCCAAAAGCAATAAATGTCATTAAGAAACAAATCAATATTCTTTATATTTAATAATGGCTATATAAATATTAAACTAATCTTATGGGAAAGGCCCTTATGATGTAACTCCTTGAGTTTAATTTAGCCTTTTTAAAACGAAGTTCTTAAATTGACATCATTCTTCCAAATAATCTTCACAATACCTTAAGAGTTTGCATTCGTTGATTCATATTACAATTAATTATTCTCCCATGTCCGCTCGTTGCTTGAAGTTACTAGTTAATAACTTGTATTGTTCTGTACTGGTTAAGGCTCATGTGGTCCCTTAACCTTATAAAATTGTAACACCGTGTAACGGGCAAAATATCAAACCAACCAACCAAACCAAACTCCTAAAAATAAGAAGACGTCGTGTTTTTTTTCAAAAAAAAAATGTCAAACGGCATGTGACCTTCTTCATGAAGGGATTTAAAATAAAATCCACAATAATTTCAATTACCCCTTCTCCCTAAACAACCAGCTGACTTTACGACCAAAATTTATAGAAATTCCTGTTGATCCCATCAGGCTTCGAATATACCTCAGCCAAATTTATTTCTAAATTTCAACATACCTAACATAAAAGCTTAAACTTCACATTAAGGTAACATACCTACCTGTCTTTTAGGATCACGTAACCATTCTAAAATTCTTGAAGCTTCTTATGGGTAAAATGAACAATGAAAAAGCAACAACAAAGCTTTAAAAACATTCTTTGGCGTCCTTATCGTCAAAGAATTCGTTGCTAAAACGGCGTTTGTAATAACTTCTTGTGCCTTCTTCTTCTTTCATCCAAAAAGGTTCATAAAACACTTAATTGAGTTAGCGTAACCTGGTATTGGCCTTTGTTTAATACCAACATCTATAGCAAATATAGATTGCACAAGTTACGTTAATTACAGGGTGTTCTGTTTAAAACAATGAAGTGATTACTAGTTTCTGGTAGAAGCAGCAATAATTGGAAGTATTTAAGCTGAGTAGAATATGGCTGGCTAAAAAAATTAAATTTTTGCCGCGTCCAGATCACTGGCTCGCCATAAACGTCTAAATATTCCTCCACCATGAATAACCCTGTACTGTGTTTGCGATAGATAATAAAACATTAGCATTTAATATTAGTGGTTTTTCCTTAAGCAAAAACTTGCACTTTTATAATTTCATCATTGATGCTAAAAATTAATTTAGTTTTGCAGGCATGAAAAAGTTTAACAATTTCATGGAATATAGGTGCCATTACACGGACAACTTTTAGAGAAATTAATTAGTCGTCGACTATCTCTACATTCAGTGGAGAGATTAATAGAGCAATTTTTTCTATATTGCTGGCACCATACAGCAATTCAATGGGTAAATATTGTTTCGTATTGCTCCATATAATAAATAACTGTATGTTGCTAGATTGGGTGTGACGAAAAATCGTTGAATTTTGTTGTAAACCGGTCAATTTTAATCTCCCGTGTAACTGCACCGAGGCATATCAGCCATGGACGGCTTTTATAATATGACGCTTATCCACTGTAATCACTAAGCCTTTAAGTTACTGTATAGGTTGTTACCACGGTACCGTACGACGTTCCGACTCTAATAGAGTGACTTTTAGTGTCAAGGGGTATGACGGCGATTTTATTAGGTAGCCCAAACGACGTGATACTTGCCCTTCACGCCATATTAGAATCACGATGTGCTTCCAATACGGCTGTCGAGAGCAAACGTCAGAAAAACTAACCTTTATTTTCCTGTCAACGGCGGTTCCGTACATTTAGTAGAAAATCAACACTTTCTGATATAAACAGTTTTAAAGGGTCACGTAAAAGCCATTAGAAAGCGGACCAAACGGAAACTAACCAAGAATTTTGTGCCTAATCGATTTTTAGGATTGTGAAGCGCACAGAACTCGACTGTAAGCTTAGCATTGAATTCATATCGAATTACTTTCAACGATCAGATTGAATTATTCGTTTAATGTTTTTGAGTTCTGTGAAATGAATTCAACATTGCCGTGGGGGCAAATAAGATTTTGACTCATAGCTGGATTCAGCCCTATGATCAAATGCTCACTTTAACTTTTAACGTGAGTGTTTCCATGACAACAACCGAAAACAGCCTACTTGTTGATTTTTCACTGTGGTGAAGAAACAGCTAAGCTGTTAAAGTTATCGGATGTGATTGTCAGATTTAAGTGTCAGAATTCTTAACCTAAAAATAGTATAGATTTTAGATTTTAGAGAGAAAGTTTTATAGTGTGCGTTCGAGATACATTATTTTATGTCGTAAGTACCTATTTATATATTTCAATTGAATGCTTGTTTACATATATACATTATTACAGCTGTTTTTTTTAGAATATGGATTGGAATCAAAGTATTAACCAGTAAAGAACACAGACACAAGACAAAGTTTATTTCAATTGGTAACTGTGACAAGTTTTCACCAAGAAAATGGTAAAATAAAATATTTGATACGTAAAGAGGTTAGTTACTAAACAATTATTTGTATTTACCTACTAGGTACTTCATATTAAATATACTTTTAATTACTTTAGGGCTCCTAGTGGGAATAAAGATTATTAGTATTGTATTTGTAGTCCGGCTTACACTTATGTATTAACATCAGTAGAATGTGGTTGCTGCATGAAAATTAAAGTAGGTACTCAATAATTTATCTGCTTAACAGAAATTGAGAACAACTTGTGTCAGAAAACTCACTTAGAAAAAAAGAGATTATGGTATGAGATGCTTTTCAACTAGACAGATAACTCAAGAGATTATTCGCAGTGAAAGCAAAGTATGTATTGTATAATTTTAGTTTTTTTTTTTATTTTAGCCTTTTTCTCCGTGATATAATGTGATGTTATAGGATATGACCAACCTAAAATTACCAGCACATATCAGGACTCACGAAGATTCCAATGTGATTAAACTCGATTCAATTTTATTCACTAATAAAAGGATCATTATCTAATAATGTGAAGGTAGGTCCCGTCTTAAAATATAGTACCTACCTGATTTTTTATTAGTATTGCTCAAACTTCTCTACTAGCACAGCTGCTTACGATCTCTTGGAATATATTTATAAAACAATAGATTCTAATTACTATATTATAGCTCTATTTTTGGATTTAATACAATACAATACAATAGTATTTATTTGTTCAATAATAAGATGCTTACATTTACTATAAACATAATAAAAAAAAACCAATAGGGGCTGTTGAACAATGTCTGGAGAGATTTTTGTAAATAACCATTTTAAATTTGTAATTACATTACATTTAGACAATGACAATTTTGATAAAATTACACATGCTTAAAATTGTAACAAACATTTAAAATTTAACACTGAATTATTCCTTTATCAGGATCATCAAAGAATTCATTAAGGTTGTAGAAGGCCTTACTGACTAGATATTTTGTTAATGTATATTTTAGTTTATTCTTTGGCAGGTTTCTAATTTCGTCTGAGAAACAATTAAAAATTTTTATGATGCAGTATTTTACATTTTTTTGGAGTTATGTAAGTATAGTTATAATTTTCTGGTACTAAATTACTTTTATGGCGAGTGTCATAATCATGTTTCACATTAAAATCGAGGAAAAGATCCCTATTATCAAATACAAATATTACAGAGTCCAAAATGTACATTCCTATTACCGTCAGAATATTTTTTTCTACAAAAACAGATCTACAACTTTCCTGCTGTTTCATCCTAAAAATATTTCGGATGCACCTTTTTTGCATGACTATAATTCTGTGTATTTCCGTTGAACTACCCCAAAATATCACTCCATATCTTAGCCCAGCGTTTGACTGCGTCGACACTGCCATCTTGCTCAGAAAGTTGCATGCTATGGAAATACGTGGTAATATTTCTGACTGGCTGGAATCATTTTTCTCTAATCGCCAAATAAGAGTAAAACTTTAGGGCTCCTATTCGGAGAAACTAAATATCAGATAGGGCGTTCCCTAAAGAGGCGTAATCTCTCCCTTGCTTTTTGCATTATTTATAAACGATTTGAAAAAATGATGCAACAGTAGTCATACCTGCTTCTACACTTAATCAACTACTTGAAATAACTTATACAATTCTGCTTAGATTTTCTGTTTGGTGCCAAACAAATCATCTAGTTGTTAACACAAATAAAACCCATTACATGGCATTCTATAAAAAGCAGCAGGTTCCTGATTTATACTTAAAATTGAATAATAATTTTATTACAAGAGTAGAACAATGCAAGTTTCTGGGTCTTCACCTAGACTCACAATTAAAGTAAACAGCCCATGTAGACAATGTTGCTGCAAAACTAAACTGCTTATTATGCCTTTGTCAACTTAAAAACCTTTATGAACCCCAAACAATTGTTAAATATATATTATTTTTTGGCCCACAGCCACTTAAATCTTTTTGTGCTTTACTGAGGACAAACTACTCAGAACTTCAAAGATTATTTATTCTTCAAAAAAAAATTATTCGTAAAATCTACTCCTTAAGCCCACTTGAGTCATGCAAAGAAACCTTTCGGCAGCATTAGATTCTCACACTTCCAGGTATTCTGATTCTTAGTGCACTGATGTTTGTTAAAAAACACTCCTACAAGTTTTAATATACTTCAGATATAACACTAGAAACTCAAATAAAATCTATATTTCAGGCTACAAAACATCATCATATCGGAAAAGCCTATCTTAACTTCTAAAAAATGTCCTAAGCTCTCTTTTAAAACTATTAATCGATGAACACTCCTTGACATATCTCGGTAGATCATTGTACTCTTTAAGACCTTTGAAAAATAAAGAATTCATAGCTCTCCTGGAATTAGTACTCTTGATATAAAAACCATTTCTATTTCGAGTAGGGTAATTATGTACATCACTGTTATGGGCAATAAATCCACCAAGGTAAGATGGGAGAAGACCATTTAATAACTTATAATAAAAGCCATGGCCAAAAATTGTGTGTCAGAGGATGGTATATATTTGCCATCTTCCACTCAGTGATGTACTATGCAGTCCTGACATGAGGCTGTGCAAGCCAGTCAGGGCAAGTTTTTGGTCTGCAGAGGATAGTAGTTTGAATAACTCTAGGACTAGGCTGGAGAAAAAACTGCAGATAGGCATTTATACAGCTAAAAATTCCCACTTTTCTATCTCAGTACATATTAAAGTGCCTGTTACATGTCAAAAAGAATGAACAATATCTTACAGACCAGATTCTACTGTCATCCAAATTTTTAACAATTTGCCTAATAATATAAAACAACTACCACTTTATGGGTTTAAAAATAGCGTTACCTCGCTGCTCATCTATAACGCTGTATAATAGTGTGAAAGAGTTTTTAACTTTACATTTTAAACTGTTTGTCGAATTTTTGAACACTACGTTTTAAACTGTTCGTATTTGGATGTCTTTTAGCAGCAGTGTCCTTTAGCAGGCAGCATTTGACAATATTATTTTGCAGTCATTTAGAAATAGGTAAAATCTTGAAGATTATTTTAAAGATGAAATGACAAAGGTCGAAATTTGTCTAATCCTTATTCGTTTTATTTTGATTTGAACACAACGTTTCGGTTGACTAACCTGACCTAATCGTTTGCAAGTGTAAACTTAAAATTGATAAAAAAAAAGTGCTAAGGCTTATCATTAATAATTGGCTGTAGTCAACCCTACATAAAAGGTCTCGCTTTCATCTACTATAAACTACATAGTATATTATTCGACGTTAGTAATGTGTAGACATTTTAGTTTTTGCTTTCTGCCATGGGGATAATTACTATACAATTTAAAAATATGTTAAAATAAACTTGATTTATTTTTGAATTTCATTCCAAAATTCTCATTCAACAAACCTTTTTTGAGCAATCATAAAAGTAGGTTTGTCAAATGGGAAACTTCAGGAGTGACATTCCAGGATGCCCTGTAGCTAGGTAAAAAATTAATTTGTAAAAAGCTGTTAACAATTTTAGGTTTTTGGAATATCTAGTTGCAGTAGATAGAGAAAACCCCACCACATGAAACACAAAGCCATGAGACATGACACTAGTTTGCTGCTTCCAGTTGTAATTTTACGTTATAAAATGTAAATTTGGTTTAACAATTAAGTTACTCCTGTAATTTTAGATATTAATTTAGTAAAACCATTATATAAACTATTTTCGTTGTTACTTATTTATTTATTAGCGAGCAAAATCACATTTACAATTTTTACAAAATCTGGTAGGTAGGTACTGCTAATAATATTCAACACGATTGTCAAGACTAAAATAATATCGTATCAAGAACTTGCTAAATTTTTTTTGTATTTTGGTTTCACGACAAAGCTATAATATTTTTCAGTTTAAAAAGAAGTTAGTTAACGTTAGAACTTTATATGTGTCACTTTCTGCTTACTAAAAAAAGTAACCCAAAACTCAAAAGAAACTTGTTCAAAACAAAATCGTATTAGGGAGTATTTTATTTATTATTTGATAATTATTATAAAACTGTAACCTTGATTGTTTAATCCTTTTGGTGATGTTTTGAGACAGCTTCTTTATGTAATATTAAAATTAGTGTGAAAACTAGAAAATTTTCGATCAGGAAATCATAAGTATACTGTTCCCTGTACCTCCGGAAAAACGTGGTAATTTAACCAATTAATATTTTAAAACCACTTAAATGTCTTTAATAATTTAGAGTTGACCTTGTTCGTTACTGACCTCGTCGCATTTTAATTAATATAAAAAAAAAATATATTAAATCCGGTCCTAAATCAACATATATCTCCACCTAAAATAAAAGTAACTAGAATGTGATACATGCCATAAAAATGTAACCTCAACTAACTTCTTTCTAAACCGAAAGATACTATACCTACTGTTTTTGCGATAAAATTTTAGGGAAGTCTCAGAGATACCTTCATACAGGAAATATAAAAAGAGTCATGTTTTTAAACAATGCTGTTATGTTAAGCGATTCTTTTAGAATTTTAGTATACCTAAAGTTATCTAAAAGTAATTTCTAAAATTTAATATTTTTATTATAAATATGGGGCTGTACCCTGTTCCTGTCGCGACTTTACTGCAGTCTAAAGTTTATCCATTGTCCATGTTTCTGACAGAACATTTCAGGTATTTTTAAATTCAACTTTATTGGCATTCTTTTCTTCTACATCTCAATTTCTAATCCTGCCCATTCTATACTAGTTCTTCGTATTGCATCCAGCTGCTTCTGCCTCATTTGCCTACAAACAAAAAATAGTAAAATAACATTCGAACTTATTTAAATATTTCTAGTATTAACTTTGCTCTAGGCTACCATTCTTCGATAGTAATATTTTAGTTTCTGAATTTTACAGGTGCATATGTTCTTTGTTAGGATACTGGTAGGTATAAAAATAGGACTGAATGTTTTTTTAATACTAGTAGACATCATCTCGATCTAATCAAATTATTAATAAAATGGTAAAAAAAAGGTTTAATAAGATAGAATGTTGATATTTTTATTAAAAATAAACAAAGGAATGCTCTGCATAGGGTAGATAGGATAACTAACCTGAATCCTTACCTTATGAGATATTTTTACAAGCACTTAGGTAAGTAAACAACAAAAATATCTACTCTCTATTCTATTTCTAACTTTAAAACTGTTGTAAATATTTTAGAAAAATGGATCAAAGCCCAACGAATACCAAGGGACAAAGCCCTTACTCTCACTTTTGTATTCCTACCTGGGCTTTTGAATTGTGACCCTAGTGGTTCAATTTTTTATAAACATTAGGTACCTACTAAAAGATCTATAAATACAACACAAGTTGTGTAATTTGTACGAAACAATACTTGGTTGATCCAGGTTTTAATAATTATCTAGTATCTAGCTACCTAGTTTAAAAACTTACCTCTATTAGGTATAAATTAATTGTTGTCAAAGCTGAATTTAACTTTAACATCATGTATTTTTCAGCTTGTAAATTATAGGAAACTGTTTGAAGGCTTCAATAAATATTAAAAAATGGTATAATTCTTATATTTTATTCACTTCTACGTGTAATTCAGTAGCTGGTACGGATTTAGGTAAATAGAAGGAAATCTCCTCGAAATTCTCTCCTCTCATGTTTTGTTATGATCTAAAAGGTATAAAAGTCACTATAAGGGAGTTGTAAATCAAATCAAATCAACTTTGTTCAGTAATTTCAAGATTTTTAAAGTAAAATAATCTGAAAGTAAAATCCTTTGTAAAAATCTATACCAACAATGTACTTACAATTGTGTTTTTAACTAACCGTTATTAATATATTTCCATTTCTTTATAAAAAACGAGCTAATACATCTAACAAACGTTGCATTTTTCACCAAAAACTATTCGATTACTAATTTTTGAAGCAAAAATCGCCCAAAATCAACAAATATGAGAATAAAACCCAGCTGTGGCCGTCACCCGCTCGCAAAAGTTCATTGACCGCTTGACAACTTGACATTTCCAAACAATCTTCAAAATTACCGCGATTGATAACCGAACTCGTCCCTGATTGGCTCAAATATGCTAAAGTACTCACTTTAAGGATTGCGTCACTCCTGTTTAGGATGACGAGATCGAGAATTAACACGACCGTTAACTGTAGTTGCATCATACCAAAATGGAAAATAGCATTGGATTTTAACCCACTCACTTTAATTTTGAAATTAACGGCTCGCGTTAACTTGTGAGTTTGATCATAGGTCTGATTGACCGTTCTAGAACTTTGGCATAAAGTATAACCTAAATTTGTCATTTTCTGCAGCAAATGTGGTCGCCGTCCCGTACACTATATAGATTTTACATCAAGTATAACCTAAACTTGTCAAGTTTATCTTCCAGTGACGACATCCTAGAGTGTTAAGTGGTTTATTAAAAGCTTAACATACACTTCTGTCGTTAATAAAAACTGATTTCATTTAACCATCGCTATGCATAAATAGTGATCTAGCCATGATTTCCAAATTAACGGCAGCTCACGATTTTATTCTAAATGGTAATAAGACTTAAAACAAGCGCTCTCTATTTGCCGGCACTGACTGTAGCGTCTAGGTTATGTCAATTCTCAGTATCCACGCATGTGGAGTAGTAAAAATCCTCTATTTTTTGTCCACATTGCACCTTTAAAAATTGGTCTTTGGTTGACTGTTTCCCGAAGAAGAATTGTTAGTTCAATTTTTCCCATCACACAGTTCCAGCACAGAGGAACAGGGGCAAAATTTTAAATCCAATTGGGGAGCAATTACTTGAAGATGAACTACCTTTTGGTTATTTTCAACCGGAAATTGCATTTCATAAATTTGGTTATCTATGCTAAGTTTTCGGTTTTAAATTGTTAAAGTACCTATGTAGACTCTCGCCGTAGACATT
This sequence comes from Polydrusus tereticollis, assembly GCA_963920685.1. Taxonomy (NCBI): domain Eukaryota; kingdom Metazoa; phylum Arthropoda; class Insecta; order Coleoptera; family Curculionidae; genus Polydrusus; species Polydrusus tereticollis. Next base: position 50,395,779 of record OY987328.1, on the reverse strand, counting down.
AATTAATAATTTAATTACCTGTTGATAGTCAATAGTTCACTAAGTATGTTTAGTTTGAAACCTGTGTTGATATTTATATTCCAGTAATATTTTGTATCTTGTAAGACAGATTTTATTTCAAATCCTTGTTTTAATTAATTATTAATTCGTGAACCTTAACCTAGTATTTCTTCAGATGTAGGTTAAATGTCTCGGCTGTCGTGAATCAGCTGTTTTTAAAAAAATCGATAATTTGTTACGCAGTCAGTGTCAGACTGACAGTTCTGTGCATTTTCACGATAACCTCCGGTTAATTGCGTATAATTTTTGCGGTTGTGATTGGTTGACGCGGTTTGTGAAGGTTTTGTTATTAAAAAAAGGTTAGTTTTCATAGATAGGGTTGACTAATTTTTGTCGACGTTTTGTTTTGGTATCTATGTGCGTTGAAGAGGGAATGTTATCGGCCCTTTCGACAATGAACACTGGAAGTTAAAGCACGTTTGTGGAAATAGCTCCCTAAGTTTAGTTTCTTGGGCAGGGAAGACTATGTAGTGCCGATAAAACGTCCACAAATGTCTTAAAAAGGGTATGACCTTGTAGTTTGCCTATTCTTTGGGCGGAATGCCGATTTAAAATGCTTTGCAATGAACTTTAACCAGCGGTCCTTGACGCCATTCTGTAGATTGGAACCCTCGTTAGTTATTTGAAGTAGGTTTAAACTTTAGTATCTAATTACCCTCGTTGGGTCTTATGAAAGTTTTCCCTTTTATGTTGTATATCTAAAACTCGAATTTAGGGTTTTTTCGGTAGGGGCTAAAAGTCCGAGTTCAAACTAGAGTACTAGTTTTCTTATGTTGGAACTGCCTGAACGAATTTGAAGTAGGTTTAAACTTTAGTATCTAATTACCCTCGTTGAGTCTTATGAAAGTTTTCTCTTTTATGTTGTATATCTAAAACTCGATTTTAGGGTTTTTTTGGTAGGGGCTAAAAGTCCGAGTTCAAACTAGAGTACTAGTTTTCTTTTGTTGGAACTGCCTGAACGCGGGACGTGCCAGTTGCCATGTACCATTTGAATTTTTGGGAGACTAGCTGTGTAGCAGTATCCACGTTAGCTATTTGAGAGACCATGTGTGTGTATTTTACTGAAGATTGAGTCTTCATGAACCATGGGTAGCACGTAAAGTTTCAGCTAAGGGCCATTTGTTACTTCTAAATTTAACACTTGTAACTTTAACATTTTAACTTATCTACGCCCGAGGGGCTAGTATACTTATCGAGTAACCACAGGTACTCGCAAGATTTTGTATTGTACTTTAAGAATTCTCTTATGGTAGATTTAGTTAGTTGTGAAAGGTTCTTGCACAGACCTTGCGGAAATTCCAAGTCTGGGCAGGTGTATTTTGATTCATATCTCATCATGACCTGGATGTAGGTCTATGTGGCTACCAGATCAGACTAAACAGTCATTTTTACGGTGTAGGTCTGACAGTTGCCGTCTTGTGCAAGATCCTGTCAAACAGGGTTTAATTTTTGCTTTCTTTTAATGATAACATTGTAATTTAAATCTTCAAAACTTTTATGTCAAACATAATACTACCACTTTGTTAATACAATTCACTTATTTATCTTTTAACTTTAAGTATCTATTGTCCCCCAAAGTAAGAGGAGCTTGCATTTACAAATCTAAGTGGCCAAGGACTTAATACCACTTTAAGAATCAATATTTGTATTGACCTCTGCGAAAATTTGGCTTTTATTTTAAATAGGGTGACTTTGAGGGACTTGAGCGAATGAGAGCTTATAAAAAGCTAATGTACTAGAACAATTTAAGGCTTTTTAGTAAAATAAAACTAAGGTGGCACCTTCAAGATTTGACTTTAACTTACTTATATGAGAGTGCTGAACCTCTCAATCTAGAAACAATTTAGCGAACCTACTCTGAGTTGACCTAGCTGAGGGGTGACTTTCAGGCAGCACAACATAGGTCATTTTTAGGGACTGTTGTCTGAAGTACATCCTCCAGGGCGTAGGGTTGCCAGAGTAAGGGTGGATAGGCTGCCTTGTTGTAGTATACTTTGGGTTACCCTAAGGAGAATACTGGCACCCAAAAATATTTTAGGGAAAACGTTACATTGGCGCCCAAATTATAACACGGTGCAACTGTCTATTTATCTGCCGAAACTATTAACTACTTCGCCAGCTTTTCGACGGCAGATTGATCGGTTTTTGAACAGACATTAAATCCCCACCCAGATCACCTTGTTTAATGGTTATGAATTACTCATTTTTCCTCACTTCAAGAACAATATTTTTAAAGCACCTGTTGAAAACTTAGAACAGTTACAAAAAAAGGATTATCCAAGGATGTGGTAACATTTCTCCAGAGAGGCTGGTCAACGCTTTCGAAAATATGAAGAGACGTGTAAATTTATGCTTGAAGCATGGCGATGGCCAATTTCAGCAAGAACAACAGAAATAAATTTGTATTTGTTTACTTACTTCAATATTCATCAGTTTGGCATATCGTGCCATAATATAAATTTGAATTTTATTATTCACTGACCCATTAAACTAATTTAATCAAATAAGTATAAAAAATTTAATACCTAACTTTTTGGTTTCGATTTTAATTATTACATTTAATTTAAGGGTAGGTTTATGCAGAACAATTTAGACTAACGCCAACTTTGCGTTCAATTTAATCTAGTGCAACCTAAACTCTCTCGAATTCAATAACAACTTAAATTTACTTTATTGTGTGTGTTTTGGTAATTGTACTAGATTAAATGTAAAGTAAAATTATTAAAGTTGAATTTAATTTAAATTGGTGTGCATATACCCACCTCTCAAGTTTTATAACCCGGCGAAAGGGGCTGGGTTGAGGTAATACATTTCAAAGTAAGTAAAAGTACGAAGGTAAATAATAAAGTATTCTAAGTTTTTAGTTTAATTTTTTTAGCTTATATTTTTATCAAATGCAAATATCTCAATAATAATTAGCAAGCAAAATTTTTGGATTTTTTTTATACAATTTACTTTCGCGTGTAATTTAATATTTCCAACTTTGAGGAGTGGCTCTATAGGGCCCAAATTTAAAACTCAACTCTATGTCGAGCGGTTTCTCCTTTTAAAGGGCTTTAAAAAGAATTTTTACCACAAATCCCAGGACTGTATTCAACTAGTTTTGAAACGGCAAAATTATTATAACTAAAAATGGTGAAAATATTGAAAAATTCCTATTTTATCGGAGTACTTTAAAAAAATTTCAAAATGACTGCCATGAACTTCTTGGCAGTAAAAAAGTCGATTTTCGAACTTATTCCTCAACTCTTCGGGAATATATAAGTAAAAGAAACTATTGAAGGGGTTGTAACATTTTTTTTCAAAATGAGTTATGTGCATAATTCGATATTTAAAACTACTATTTCCTTGACCACTTAGATCTAAAAAAAGATAAGGAAAAGAAAGATATTACGTGGCGTGATATTGTGTGGTTTTCCTTTTTCGTTTATAGTTCTTTTTTGCCTTCTTTGCGATCCCAAAAATGTTCTACGCTAACACAAGGAAGACCAGGTGTCAAAATTATCGATTTACTGAACATTTTATATCCGATAGGTTTAAAAATAGCCTACGTGAAGTAGGAAAATCTGAACCAACTTCTACCCTTTGTGTCTCCTATCTGCCATACATACTATAAATTGAAGCCACGTGAAATGAAAAATGTTCTAAAAAAATCACAGGAAATTCAAAGGAGACATAATGATGGCATCTCTCTCAGTGATTCCATAATTGAGTTAAGGATGAAAAAACATTTGGACTATGATTAGTTATTATGATTGCATAATTTTAGTCTTTTTTTTGTAGATATTGTTTTAATTTTGTTTTGAGTATTCTTAATAGACAATATATTTAAGTATAACAGCTGTTACGTGTAAATAATAAATGTGACTAAAAGTTTATTTATTTTTAACATGAATTAACTTTACTGAAGTCCAAAGTGTCTTTTTAAAAAGTTTTTATTTTACTAAAAAGGTTACAACATTGGTTTTTAATAAAAATTAGAATACAAAATTACGTGTTAATACTTTAGATATTATCAACTGACTGAATTGTTTTAATTAATAAAAGAATGAAGTAAAAATGAATAAGTGCATTGGTAGCAGAATTAGATATTGTCCATTCATGTTGTTTAGGGGTTAGGTGGTCAGATAACTCCTCCCTCATCGGATTCAACTATAAGGCTTGACGGGGTAGTTGAATTGGTTCCATTTCTGGTCCATCTTCCTCATCTAACTTTGGAGTGCTTCTTTTTGAAAGTTTCTTGTAAATCATGTAGATACCGCAAAGGGCCAGGAAAATGTATACTAATATTGTCCAAATATTGGGTTTCGATATTTTAGAAAATACTGTGTGTGGGTGATTTTCTAAAATTTGGTTCTTCAGTGTGTGGAGGTCGTCCAGTTTTATTTCTTGTAGGTGCACACTTAAATTAAGTGTCGGTAATAATGTAGGCACTTGGTTGTAATCTGGAAATAGTATAGACTGGAAGTTGGTCTTAATCAACTTTTGTTCGTTGATTATCGTCTTTTGCTGTGTGGTAACTTGGCATCCTGTTGGTATATCCAAGAGGTAAGTTCCAAACAATTTTAGACTTTCGTCCTGTTTAAAACACTTGAGCTTAATTGTTTCTTCGCTTGGAAACACGAGTATCCATTGTCTTGCGTCATCCAATTGATTGGTTATGGGATGCGTAACAAATATGTTATTTTATTCTTAAGCACAAAACATTCGAGATCAATTATTTTTTCGAAGAGCAGTGTATTTTCTAAGTTTACTTTTAAAGGCATTTGTTGAAATCCTATTCGTTTTTGAAGTTTATTTAATTCAAAGAAAAGGTCTTCAGTTTTTATTATGCTTGGGTGCATTATTTTAAGTTTTGAAAATGTCAGCGAATTTTCAATGTCTTGTAATATAGAATCTATTATTTCGTAAACATTTATAATTTGGTTAATAACATCTTTTATAACAAGTGCATTTTCTCTATAAGTGGTTTTTTGAACAGTAAAAGCAATTTGGTTAATTTTTGATTCGATAAGTTTTTCATTGAGACCTATTTGTTGGATTGTCGAATTAAATTTATTTATGACACTGATTGAAAGAGAGTTTTGTTTCAAAATACTTTCTTCTAATTTGTTTTGATTACTTTGCAATTCGTTAATAAGATTTTCGTAGCGCTCTCCGTCGGATGCATCTAGATTTCCGGTTACAGCTTTAAAAACAGATCCTAATACATTTATTAATCCGCGTTTTATTCTTTCAGGGTGAGGAATTATTTCTTTTATTTTGGTTTCAACTCTTTCTTGAATTAGTTCTAATAATTTTAAATAATTACTGCTTTCCAAGAAGTATTCACTGTTGGTCCCTAACAATTGGGTAATATTTTTAGCTTTTAAATGTAATTTATTGATTTCCAATATTATAGGATTTAAATCGTAATAATGAATTAACGTGTAAGTGTATTCTTTAATTTTTGCATTTCCTAAATGAATTGGTAGTATTCCGGGGTTATCGTCAATTTTCCTTACGCTGATCTTATCTTGAGCTTCGCTCGCGGAGGTAATTCTGAAATACAATACGTTAATTACTATTGTGTGGGTGTTTTGTTATCAAAACTATATTTACTTTTAAGAGGTCGCTTTAAATTGTCCATATGTATTTTGCCTTGATTTTCGGTTGTTATGGTTTTACGTTCGTTATTAACAGATGTTATTGTGGTAGGTCTTGTAAACTTGTCGGCATGTTTTTGTCTAATATGTTTCTTAACGTATATTTTTTGATCTGGTTGGAATAGGTCAGGGTTGTCGCGATTTTCATTAATTTTGCCTATCACCTTTTCTTTATTTGCAACTAGTTTTTCGTTAATTTTTGAATAAAGTAGTTTTGATTTTTCCTTATGATTAATTACGTAATCATTTAATAGTGAACATTCTATATTTAAATCAAAGGGGTCATTAGGACTTATGTGACCGTTTATAATGTCTATTGGTTTAAAACCAGTGACGGAGTGAATTGAATTATTATAAGCTAGTATAGCATATTTCATTTTTTGTTGCATTGGGGTGTCACGAAAATTTTGGTTGTTTAGTAAACGTATATGCTCGGCTAGTGTGGAATGTAATCTCTCTATAGCACCGTTTGATTGGGGGTGTTGAGGAGAACAAAAATGTACATTAATTTTATGAAGTTGTAAAAGTTCAGTGACAACGGCATTTTTAAATTCTGTACCATTGTCCATTATTATTTTTGTTGGTACGCCATGATGTGAAAAGAATGATATTAAATTATCTACGATTTCTGTAGCCGCTAAAGATTTTAGATGATATGCCTGCGCGTACTTTGAGAAACTATCAATTATTGTTAGAAATTTATTTTGTTCCAAAGTGTAGGTATCAAGGTGTAAGATGTCGAAAGGCTTAGTAGCAGTAGGAGTAATATTCATCTCCATTTTAATTGGGTGACGTTCATATTTACTTATTTGACATATTTCACACTGATTAATATATGTTTGGATTGAACTTTTAAGGTTGGGCCAGTAATATTTAACTTTAATCTTTTGTTCTGTTTCATCGATTCCGCGGTGATTGGTTTTGCTTACGTGATAATTTTGGATTATTAAGGGAATTTCGTCTTTATCAACTACGTCAATAAGCTTTATTAAACATCTTTTAAATCTTAAAGAAGGCCATTTAAAGGTTCTTCTTACTACTTCAGAAAATGGTTCGTAGGAATTTGGGTTTTCAAAATATAAATAATAAAGTTTGCCGGGTATAATGTGTTCTTTTATAAAATTTACTATATCGCTTTCAAAATTATTTTCAGAGATTTGTAGCAAGATTCGGCGTTTCTTTTCAAATAAAATTACCGTTTTTGTTTTAGCTGGGGAATGCAAGACTTGCGTTATTATGATTTGATTTGCACCGTAATTAAAGCTGTTTCAAGAATAGGTACGCCGACTACAGGGTCTTGTTCGTCATTTGTATGTACTGTGACGTCATCGTCAGAATCGTCACCTGTATCTTGTTGTTGTTCTAGGTCCGGTTGAGCAATAACTGAAATGTCATCCATATTGTCTTCGAGATTATCGTTAGGTTTGTTGTTGTTGTCAAGCTCTAGTTCTTTGTTAAAATTGTCAATATAATTTTTTAAAGAAAATGGGTTTTTATTTGTTTCTTTTACGTGTAATTCAATACGACTAAGCGCGTCCGCGTTTGTATTTAGTTTGCCTTTTTTATAAATGATTTTATAGTCAAACTCTTTGAGTTTTATTCGCCAGCGCATAAGCTTGGAGTTAGGATCTTTTAAAGAAAATAACCACTGAAGTGGCTTATGGTCTGTTATGATATTAAATTGACGTCCATATAAATAAGGTCTAAAATATTTTGTTGCCCAGACTAAACATAAACATTCTTTTTCGATAGTTGAATAGTTCTGTTCTGAGTCATTTAAAGTGCGTGATGCGTACGCGATGGGCAGGTCTTTACCAATTTCGCCTTGTGAAAGGACGACACCAAGGGCGATATTACTCGCATCGCAGGTAAGGTTGAAGGGTTTAGAAAAATCGGGGTACTGAAGAATTGGATCATTCATGAGAAGATTTTTACAGATCTCAAAACATTCTAAGAATTCCTGATTGTGCTCGATTTTGGCACCCTTTTTCAGACATTTGGTAAATGGTTTTGTAATTTTGGCAAAGTTGTTAATAAATTTACGATAATATCCCAAAAGTCCTAAAAAACCTTTTATTTGTTTTGTAGTTTTTGGAAGGGGGTACCTTTTTATCGCCGCGATTTTATCTGGGTTTGGCTTTACTCCTTCTGGTGTTACTACGTGACCTAAGTATGCAACTTCGTGTCTTAAAAATTCGCTTTTGTCTAATTGAACTTTAAAATTAGATTCGCGTAATCTTTGAAAAACTGCCGTTAGACGTTCGATATGTTCCTGAAGGGATGTTGAAAATATAATAATGTCGTCGAGATAGACCAGACATTTTTCGTTTTGAATACCGCGTAAAATATTATCCATTACCCGTTGGAATGTGGCAGGAGCATTCTTAAGCCCAAAAGGCATTCGTAAATACTCATAATGGCCATTCTCGGTATTGAAAGCAGTTTTTGGAATATCGGCTTCACTCATTTCTATCTGGTGAAACCCGCTCGCGAGGTCAAGTGTGCTGAAATATTGACATTTACCGAGTTTGTCTAATAGATCTGTGATGTTGGGAAGGGGATATCGATCAAAAACGCTTTTTTCGTTTAATTTTCGGTAGTCAACTACAACGCGCCATTTCTGCTTCCCTGAAGCGTCTAGCTTTTTGGGAACAACCCATATAGGTGAAGACCAGGGTGAATTACTAGGCCTGATAATTTTTTGATCGAGCATTTTGCTTATTTGGTTTTCAACTTCCTTTTTATGTACAAATGGATACCTATAGGATTTTGTATATACAGGTACCTCGTCTGTCGTTTTTATATGATGTTTAATTTGACTGGTAAAAGTAAGGGGTGTATTTTCGTAGTAAAATATATCCGAATATTCATTACACAGATTTAAAATTTTTGCACGTTCTTCGGCGTTTAAATGTTCGGTTCGAATTTGAGAAGTGTCAAATTTGGATTTTGGTGACTCGTCAAAATTATTTAAATCAAAATTTTTAATTTCTTTTCGGTTAAATTTTTCAACGATAATAGGTTCAGAAAAATCTAAAGTTACTGGACTACATGTATTATTTCAAATTGTTGTTAATGCATAACCATCTTTTGCTACTGTTAAACAGCTTGGAATTTCGCAATTATGTATTTTTTGATGTGGTATTAGAATTTCACCGTTTTTTATATCTGTTTTTATCTTGATGACTTGTTCAACACGAGGCGACACGGTAACACAATAATTTTGCTCAGAGTTAGTTTTATGAAATTGTAACTTAATACGTGCACGAGGTGTTATAAGATATCCTGTACCGTAATTTACATTTGCCTGTAAAAGTTTTAAGTTATCGAGTCCCAGGAGACCATCGAAAATATTATGGAACTTGAATAAATAAAATTTTAAATTTTTATTATTAGGTAAATTAAAAATTTTTGACAGTGGTATTAAGGCACTATGCTGGTGAGCAGATTGTTGAAATACGGTTGATACGACAAATGGGTCGTTAAATATACGATTTGAATAGAATTTATTTGCGATATTTGGGTCAAGAAAAGATTTAGTGGAGCCTGAGTCGATTAATATTTTAAGGTTATGTTCTGGGAATGTAATATATGACAGTTCGCTTGAATTTGTCATATTGAAGGAAATAATTTGGGGGTCTATGTTTTGGAATTGTCCGAAGTGGTTTCTTGAAAATTTTCATTTTCAAAGATTTAGTGGAGCCTGAGTCGATTAATATTTTAAGGTTATGTTCTGGGAATGTAATATATGACAGTTCGCTTGAATTTGTCATATTGAAGGAAATAATTTGGGGGTCTATGTTTTGGAATTGTCCGAAGTGGTTTCTTGAAAATTTTCATTTTCATTTTGGAGATATTGATCTTCGGTACAGCAGGTATCGTTTTGATCGTACTCGTTTTGCATGTCATTTTGGACGTAGCTATTAGTTGCTTCATCGAATTGTATATTCGAAGCTTCGTATTGATAAAATTGGTCAGGAGTCTGATCGGCTTCTGTATTATAGAGCTCTTCGGATACCCAATTTTTTTGCTGATGGTTGTTATAATTATTTGGTAAATTTTGCCTGAAATTATTGGAAGTTTGACGAGTACTTATACTCATTGGAGTCGGTTTGGGAAAGTGTTTATTTTGATTAGGTCTGAAAACGTTTGGCTGATTTGGGTTCCTAAATACTTGGGAATTTGTAAAAAATCTTTTAGGCTGATTATTGAAATTAGGCCTTATTGGAATTGGTTGTGACGGAAAAGTAGACCGGGGTGTGAACTGGTTATGCGACGTGTGCGCATTAAAATTATGATTAAAGTTTGGTCTATATTGAGGCATTTGGGGAGAATTAAAATAGGTAGGCTTAAAATTTTGGACAGGCTGTTTTTGCACGGGGGTTTTATTTAGACTTTGAAAGTAATTATTATTGTATTCTTGTGTAACATATTGTAAAGCTGTTGGGAGATCTTTTGGACGCATACAACGTATATTTGTACCGAGAGGTTCCTTTAATCCCGATAAAAATGTAGTTAATGCTAGATCATTATATAAATTTTTTTTAAGCAATTTTGCAGCAACTGAAGTTTCGTGAATATCAACATAAGCACCTAATAAATTTAAAATATGAAGAATCCGATCATAAAATTGATTGGGTTTTTCAGTAGGCTGTTGCCTGAGCATGACTAAGTCTCTGTTAAGGCAAGCCTCATCGCGTTGGTCTGCAAAATTCCTTTGGAGAATGTTTTTTACATCCTCCCACGTATTAACAGTTTGACATCCTAAAACTAATTTTGCGTTTCCCGCTAATTTACCTATCAAACAGTTTAGAAGGTAAGTATTTTGAAAATTGGTAGGGTCATCTACCAAATAAAAGCTGTTTATTAGACTTTGACATACTGCCAAATATCTGTTTAAATCGTTTGGGTTGCCATCAAATTGTGGCACACAATTTAAATATTCAGGTTTAAATGGGGCCATTTTAGAAGTTAAATTTAAATTTATTGCGTTGTTATCTAAAGATTGATTATCTATTTTTGGTACTTCTGTTACAGAAGCAGAGTCAGTTGAAGGCGATAATTTTAAACTTAATAAATCGTCAATAATATTATCAATTTCCGACATAAGAAAATTGCACTTACAATACTAAGTAGACAGCAATGAACTTCATTCCTAGTATAAAAATCAGATTTTGGTTGGCAATATTGGTCCTTCCAAAAATCCTGGTCCTTGCGAAGCTGGACGATTTGGTTCTAGCTCCCGATGATTTGCTGATAGATGCGTAGCCACAGGTCCTCGATAGACTGGGGTTCTCGATTTTTGGAGATCCACTCTGCTTTAACACCTCCACCAAGCACTTCACCAAAAAATGTTCGTTTATCCGGTTAGTTCGTTACGAAGAAATTTATACGTTCGATACGCACAAATCCCGAATAAATCCTACCACGACTGCGCCAATTAACTTTACTGAAGTCCAAAGTGTCTTTTTAAAAAGTTTTTATTTTACTAAAAAGGTTACAACATTGGTTTTTAATAAAAATTAGAATACAAAATTACGTGTTAATACTTTAGATATTATCAACTGACTGAATTGTTTTAATTAATAAAAGAATGAAGTAAAAATGAATAAGTGCATTGGTAGCAGAATTAGATATTGTCCATTCATGTTGTTTAGGGGTTAGGTGGTCAGATAACTCATGTCTAAGAAATGGAGCTTTTGACCAATATTTTCTAGATCTCAAATTGTAAATTCATCATTCAAACTATTTATCTAATAATAATCTAATAAATGATTGGCATAATTAGATTCCCTCTTATTATTTACAAAACATCTTTTATGTTCGTTTGGGTGCTTCTTAAAAGGTATTCTGTTTAATCTATATAAACTTTATCGCAAGAGACACATTTTAATTTCTACATCCCCGAGTTACTGTCTGTAACTTTGATTTTATTGTTACTTATTAGTTTACCCATTATTTAGTATTATTAGTATTTCTGAACGCTAACCTTGAACCCGTTTTCTTAAAACTTGAAACTTATTGTTATCTTTTGTAATAACGTGTGATATACTTTTATCAATTAAACTAATTTAAGGGTGGATGGAATTGGGCAGAGTCCATAAATAATACACCGCTTAGTTCAGGTCACAAATCAGTCATATGTTCTCATCTTTATAACAATAATCAACACGTACCGAAATAGGCGCTGAATAATTTTAACTGAAGTACATTGTTATAATTACTGACATTAATAAAATATTATAGATGTTACAGTTTGCATTAAACTGCTAAAATAAACACAATTAAAGTTAATAACGGAAAGAAACCTTTTCCTAATATTGTAACGTTATTGAAAATCATTCAAATGATGTTGAGTTGCCTCGGCCAAAAAGACCTTTTTTTTTTGTTTGTTAGGTGTGGGTTTGTCTTATTATCTGACAAATTTTTTTAGGGCGCCATCCTACCAGAAATAATACAAAATTTTACAAACACTTGGTAGTTTATTAAACTATACTTGTATAATAATGGTTGTTGTTACCGGTTTCCGAAGAAACAGTTTTGACATGAAAAGGTGAAAATTAAAATGAAAATATAGCAATGGTCTGCTGGTCTTTACAAAGTTATCCTTCTGACTGACAAATACTTAGCTCTGCATTGTCTTCCATGAGGTGTGTCCAAGATTCAGTCCTCTTTACCTGGAAGTTGTCTCGATGAGGTGTTCGGTGTTCCATGCATATACTTCAGCAATGGAGGTGTTCCATGCATAGACTTCAGCAATGGAGAAGGTGAGGGAGACGTCAGGACTTGATTAGACTTGAATTCTTGTGACAGCGATTGATAGGAGTAATGACATCAGATGAGCTTGTCAGTTTGTCAGCCTCAGGTTTGCTCGTTTACATGAAATATTAGAAAGGTGGCGTGAGACCAGCGAATAATATTGCAATAAAGGTTTAAAAACGAATACTTATGGTAAACAGTACCTGTTGTAACTTAAATTTCTATACTATAGTCACAGGATGTTTTTACTCCCTGTTACTCAAGTGAATACGAATAAAGTTTTAAATTAAGAAATGAAATAACCATGTCTAATTACATAAGGTCAAACACAAATTTTCCTTCGTGTTTAAGTAGTAAGAAAAATAAATGATTTGACTGACTTAAAAGATATTCAAGTTTTCAGTCAATCCAAGAAAAGCATATATTGTGCCAGCAAGATAAAAATTAAGTAATTTATATACTACAAAATGTACAAATATACAATACAGCTATTCAAAACTAGAAGAAAATACTGCATTCAAAGCATCCACAACTTTGTGCAGATTCGATATGCATAACGAGCAAAAAGGCAATCGTTTGCAAGAGAGATAACTGCATTCAAAAGTATTTGTAACTTTTGTGCAGGTACGATAGGCAAAAACGAGCAAAAGACAATCGTTTGCAAGATAGATCAATGCATTCAAAAGTATTTCTAACTTTTGTGCAGGTACGATAGTGCATAACGAGCAAAAGGCAATCGTTTGCAAGATAGATAAATGTGGTATAACGAGCTACAGGCGTTCGTCACCACACAATATTGGTGTTCCAGACTAATGTCTTATGACACCCAGGGTGAGATATGTACAAGATAAATTCAAGATATAGATATGGTACAAGAGAAATTTTATATACAGTGTGACTTAAGGTATTATCCATCCAGTACCAGCATGTCACGCTAATTACGTGAGAAGTTTAAGAGAAAATAATGTTAAATCAGAATTGATTTCTGACAGATATCTTTGAGAGAAACGAGGTGAGCTTTTCAACAAATACAATTTAGGTTTCTGCTTAGAAACAAAAGAAAAACTCACCTGCTTTCCTCGATATCAGCTTCCTGGGATATTCTGTCAGTCACCAGTTCTGTAGAGCCTGGATCTGTCGGTTTCCTTGTGAATGGTCCAGCCAGGCTTACCCTATATCTGGTTCTCACCAATGTTCGTCAAGAACTTAAATAAACCACCAACTGGCCAACGATATTTGCTGTAACAGGACAAAACCAAAAGTTAGGTCAAAAATTCACTTTTCTGAGTAGAGCCTTTACCCATTCACGGAGTCAATATGAACTAAATTAAATGTAAGAAATCGATAATCTATATTAAAGAATACCCTAGAAATCTATATTATAGAACGGCAAATTTACAGTTGGTCTCTTCATATATACAAACTTAATCGATATTCTGCAGTAGGCAGAGTTATCCATAGATGGCAGCGCCAATACCTAAAGATACTTTAAAATCCAATGTAACGAAATAACTTTTATTACGTTACATTATTTCCCGTGTCTTACTTGTGGTAAAGTACTGAGATAAGCAGCATTTATTGCTATTTTATATAGCTTTTTTTAAACTATTCTATCGAATGAACTGGAGCGAAAACTTTTATTTACAGCATAAAGATGATCAAGATATACTTATTTCTTTATCATAATCATTTTTAGATAAAGGAATGTTTAATAATCTAGGTATGTAACTGTTGTAAGTGTTATGTTTTGTAATATCAGTATGTGATGGTTTATGATAAATGTTAAAATTTCATCTATTGTTCATGTAAATATGCCTAACAACACACTTATTATAATTATCTTAATCATATATTTATTAGTCACATTAATCGCAATTGTAAAAATTACTAAAAATAATATAGGACCCCTCCTTCCTAGAATTATTTAGAGTCAGAATTATTTGTAATTTAAATATTAATAAACTCACATCTGACGAAGGTATTGTATACCGAAACAGCTCTCATCTGTTTTTAAAATAAAATATATAGTAAAAATCGAAAACTAGTATTTTTCCTCACGCGTGTTTAATTTTTACTGTAATGTTTGCCCGATCGAAAAAACTGTTCTTTTCCTTTATATTTTACATTTAATTACCAGCTTTTATGCGCTAATATAAATGGGAGCCAGAAACTACCCTTTTATTTTTCGGTGCGAATCAAATGGATACTTAAGATAGTCTCAACTTTGCTACACCCGACTTCGTATCCTAATTCCTGTTACCATGTCACAACTAAGGAAATTCGATCTGAAAAGCATTCCGTGGCTATTGAATGTTAAGTAGGTGTATCCGTGCATAAACCTAAACTGGCAAGGTTTTGAGGATAAGAAAGACAGGAAATTGAATTTCTAACGAAATTTGTTTAGTACCTACTATATAAGAGTGAAGATAGGTAAAATACCTTAAATAAGGACTTATTATTTATTTATTTAATATCAAAGCTTGGCAGAAAGAAAAACGCTTACAACGTTATCTTAGCATTAGTAAAGCAATGATCCAGAACGAAAAGACTACCTAATAAGAATTATTACAAGTTATTAACATTGCCTACTAATATTTAAAAAGAATTGGGTAAATGCAGATTTTTATATTAATACAATTTTTAAACTAATTTCAGCACTTCCCAGGGCCTTTTCTTTCATACTGTTCCTCTACTTACTACTGGGTTCATTTATGTAAGTAGATCGGTTGTCTCGTTTCGTTTCCTAGTGTAGTTTTCCGTTCGTTAAAACACATCTGACAGCATGAGTAGATTTGTTCAGCGGATATTGCAAAATATAGCGCTCGGAGGGAGCTCGTATAGGCTTAACTGAAAACACCGATCATATAAATTTTAAGGTGCGTCCAGACACGACAAACGAGCACGAACAAACACATAAAGACAAGACAACAAACGAAGGTCTGAACGGTGAAACGATTACGAACGAGCAGTAACGAGCGCCGAAATACAAGGCGATCAGGTTTCCATGACCCGTCGTTACATCAAAGGATTTTGTGTACGCTTGTGTATACTGTTTGGACGGATGACGGTTAAAATTCGAAATCAGTGGTAGCATGAGGAAATTAGTTTATTATTAAAAAAAGAATGGAGTAATCTGACGCAATTGTGTTATCCCTTATAGGGGATGTGGAAAAATTCCCTATATTGTAGGATATGAGTCAATTTTATAAATTAGTCAAAAAAAAAGATGCGTGTAGTTAAGTTGCTGATTCAAACAATACACCTGCAGAAGTTGTAAAGATAACATGGAATTCATTACAGGAAGGAAAATGTATAAATTCTGCCACAAAATAGTATATTAAAACATAAGTTTTTTAAGACACAATTTTAGAGCACGCGTCTGTTTAGGACACGAGCCGCGTAGCTGGGAGTGTCCTAATGAGACGAGTGCTCTAAAATGTCTTATGAAAGGAATATTTTATAATACTTTTTCTATTTGGGTCATTTTAAGGGAAATAAAAAAAATGTAGTAAATAATTTCCAGTCAAAATTTTTATTTTTTTGAGGTTGGCAACACTATGTTACAGAAATATCAATTGGGCTCCCCAGCCGCCATTATTTGAAAGTAATACATATTTTTAATAA
Organism: Polydrusus tereticollis; assembly: GCA_963920685.1. Taxonomy (NCBI): domain Eukaryota; kingdom Metazoa; phylum Arthropoda; class Insecta; order Coleoptera; family Curculionidae; genus Polydrusus; species Polydrusus tereticollis. The sequence continues at coordinate 50,379,691 of OY987328.1, read as the reverse complement.
ATTGTCATTTTTTGCTGTATTGGATCATTAAATATTATTTAATAATTTACTAGTAAACACAAATAAAAATGAGCCAAGACGGAAGACATACCCCACCAGAACCTACGAGAAATCACGGAAAATAATTCAAATAATCTCTTACCGAAGAAATCTCGCAATGTCTATCAAAAAGAATATGCAGATTTTGAGCTATGGTGTGAGCAAAATAGTGTAAAAGATATTTCAGAAAATGTCCTGATAGCACTTTTTAACAAAGAAAATAAAATTAAAAAGGCTTCATCGATGTGGGCGAAATACTCAATGTTAAGAAGTTGTTTAAGTATATATAGAAATATTGATATATCGAAATATAAAAAATTACAGGCATATTTTAAAAAGCTTTCGTAGTGTTACACGCCAAAAAAATCAAAAATTTTAGAGATTCAGCAAGTTAATCGCTTCATTGGACAAGCTGATGATAAAATATATCTAGCAATCAAAGTATTGCATTAAATAAGAATGTAGTTAACAAGATTGGGATGATTCCTAAAATTTCTGCTTCAAAATAACCTTCTTAGCATTAGCAACAATATACGTTTATCTCAAACAAAAATACAATAGGTATCGACAAAAAAAACTTACCTATAATAAATGTAGTTGATCTTAAATATAAATTTTAGGTTTATTCTTATAATGGGCATGCCTGCCGCAGAGAAGAAACTACAAATATGTCAGTAGATGATATTGAATTTAGAGACGATATTATCATTGTACATGTGCCCAAAACTAAAAATAACATAACCGGGAAGTTTATAATTGCAAATAGTGACTGGGTACAAATGGTAACAAAGTATTTTAGAATCAGACCAAATCACGTGACAAGTCGCAGATTTTTCTTGACTTATAGAAATTAACACTGCATTAACACTCCTATTGGTCTTAACAGAATTGACAAAGCTCATATTGTTATTGCTTCTTAGTTAAAATTACCAAATCCCCAGTTATTTACAGGCCATTGTTTTAGACGGTCCAGTGTAGTGCTCGGAACTTTTGAAATTTAAGTATTGAAATACTCACTTAATTTATTATTGAAATATTCAAATTATTCAATATTCGAATATTGTCTGTAAGTATTCAAATATTCGGTTTCAAATATTTAAATATTCGATTGCTAATATTCAAATATTTGATTTCGAATATTTAAATATTGAAATATTTAAATACACGTAGTGATATTCAAACATTGAATAATTGTATTGTTTGACTTTTAATACGCCACCGTTCAACTCACATCTGACGAAGGTATTTCATGTATTCAACAGTAACAGTAAATATTTACAATAATCAATCATCTCTTCCCAAGTCTCTATCTATGGAGAAATAAAATTGAGGAAAATACCACAGTATTTATAATTGTGACTAAATAAACTAAGTAAGCACTATTTAACTTTTGTCTCACTATTATTTTAATTTGAAGAAATAGTCCATACTTTCAGTGGAGTTGATGTAATATAAATAAAACAAAGCAGCCCTCCTCCACAGTTTAACAAAAATGATGATAGATGAAAAGGTTCCCTACATGTTTCGAGTGCTTAAGCACTCATCATTAGGGGATACTAACATCGAGTTTTGTAGACAAAACGTTGTCTCAAATTAATGAGTACAACTCATGGTAACTTAAAAGTTGAAGACTTGGTATGTGAGATGTTTAATAATCTTAAGAAATGAATGAATAAGTTATGTTTAAATGTGAGATTAAGATCTGAGAAGAAACATTGTTAGTGGATAATGGAACAGTTTAAAATTTATGAAGGAGAAGAAATACTTTAAATTATAGTTGTGCGTTTAGAATTAAATTTGGTTTAAAAGATTATTGGATAAAATTGATTGTTTAATTTCATGAAAATTCGATATTTAGTTAGCTGATGTGGTAGTATGGAGCTATGCCTCATATTTTGGAGAAGTTGTAGAGGGTAATCATTTTTATAATCATGATTATTTAATTGTTTAAAAAGAAATTATATTTTAGAAAGTTTTCAGAATTTTAATAATTAAAAAAAGCACAACCTGTTCTTCAGACGCTACTGCGGAACTGTCGCAACGTGGAGGCTGAAGTGAGGTTACTTTGCATTTTATTAGTCTAATATTATAGTGTTTTGTGCTTGAAATAAATAAATATACGTAAACCACGGTCGCATATTTTCTAGGTTATGTTGTTTGTGGATGTATGTAAAGCAGCGTTAGCGTGATCCTAGTAAAGATATACCTACGTAAATTCTGTATTATCCAACCAGTAAAACAAAATTTCAATTTAAATAATTTATTTAATTTCTTGTAATTGAAATTTTTTATAAAATATGTCTCACTTCTAAAGATATATAGGTATAAAACAGGTAATTTAAGTTTACCACTATATTTATATAAATATTTCTCAAAACAAAAAGTAGGTGTGCTATGAAACTTCAAAACAGTCATGTTGTGTTGTTACCAACAGGAAGAAAATAAAAAATGCGTGTTTAAAATAATTGCTTATGCAACCTAATTGAAACCCATAATGAAGACTTTATGACCTCGAAATAGAACAATAATTATAGACATTTTTGTATATTAATTTTAGGCCTCATCTCGTATTTAAAAGGCCAGTACAAAAACTAGAGTATTGACGAAAAACTAAAAAAAAGATTCTACAATGATTGCTCTTGCTTGCTAATTCTCGTACAATATTTGTCTGTATTTGTTTGTGCTAGTTTGTAATGTCTGGACGTACCTTTAAATAATTTTGGTACAAGTTTACTGATCGGCATTGCACGGAGTTGATTTTCTATCTGTGCGATGCGTACCGTCCATGCAATACCGGTTAGGGAACACGTACCTTTAAATGATATCGATGATTTGAATCAGCTGTTAAGGACGGTATCACTTACAAATTTTTATACTTATTTATTTTTTGCATTGCGTTGCAAGTGCTTAAGCTAAATAAAGTTTATTTAATTACAGCTCGACACCCGAGTCTGTGGGTACGACGTATCCGTGAGGATACGCACAATATTTTAAAGCATGGCGCTGTCATGGGCGTGCTACGCCGATATGTTTAAAATTGCAATAAAAATAGAAAATAATTTCGGCATCCTTGTGTTTGATTGAGTGATAATTAGTTGTGGTCGTATAAATGTCAACGAGGAATGAATTAAAGTTTTGCGACTCGGCGTCAATGTATTTATAAAAACTTAATAACTTTTACCTATTGAAAGAAACATGTTTGTCCCTTTCTTTCCGTCAGACCCAATCCTTGGACGCGTTTCGCCGTATTACGGCTCCTAGGCAAGGCTATAGAGTCTGATGAAAAGGAATGGGACCTTACAGCGTTTTCAACACATAATGTATACCTATACATATGCGAGATGTTATACGTAGCGACATCTCGTAGCAATCGAGCTATCCACCCAACCAGATCAGCGAGGACTCAGAGAAGACAAAACGCTGGAATGGAACCCGCATAAGCAGATATCTCAACCTTTTACCTTTTATATCAGTACTCCACTGACATACACAAATATCCATCGGTAGTTTTTGCCAGCGGCACGCGATCCGTGTGAACCAATTAAATTAAGAAGAGCCACGTGTTCCCTTAAATCATCCACTATGTTGCCCTATTTCCATGCTTTTTCAATTAATTACAAAATTAATAGGATAAGAAGAAGTTTTGAACAATGTGGAAATTATATTAAAATACTCTTAGTTTCTTAAATATATTATTAATTATTTTCAATGAATACATTTAATTCCAGGGGTTCCTTGCTAACAAATATTAAATTTAAGTTAAGTAACGGTATGTGGCAGTGTCGTAAACTTCTAAACGTTTTTATCCATATTCTGTTGGCAGGTACAGATAGATGTGTCGACCTATAAATCGTGCAGCTTTTGCATGAGAGGTGGATCATTTTTCTGAGACTACGTTACAAACATAAAACGGCAGGTGACCTCAAGCATTGGATGGTTGCGGTCACGTGGTTTTATATCTGCATCTCATCGCTCAGAAGTCAAAAACCTCATACTCCAAAAAATTACCATATCTTTGAGAAATCACAAAAAACTATACTAACTTAAAATACAACTTACAAAGTTTATTTTTTCGCTAAAAGGTCAAAACTTTCTCTTTTAAAATTAGCATATTTCGAGAAATTACAAGACACTTACTATACATAAAATACAACTTTCAGTATGCAATATTAACTTGCATAAGCTTATTTACGTCAGAATTTTTTTTTAATTAACTGTATAATTTCTAGGCCTTACGAGGTCTTGTTTACAACATATAAGATGCGAGGTTTCGGAATTTAAATGTCGTCTGTTCAATATCGTAAATATTGCAGTACGAGGATCTTACTTTTGCGCGGTTCGATTTTCTAATGCTGGCGACCCAACCCATTCGAAAACAATCGCACAATTATAGTACATACTTTAGTAATTTTTATAGTTATCATGTTTTTCACATTTTATCTTTACTATTTAAATTATAGAAACAATAACATTATTATTTGCAATTAAATTTAACTTGTTTTTCTACGTTAGTTTAGATTAGTTTCCGGTCACTTTTGGTATAATTTAAAAAAAAAACCGCATCCTTCATAATATTTCAAAAACGTTAGTCAAGGCTAAATTCTTAAAATATTATTTAATTTAGTTCTATTGACGAAGTTTACCAGTGGCCACTTTAATAAAGTCATACCCACCTACAGCTCAACATACGAGTCTGTGGCTATGATGTACCGATGAGGGGAAGCATAATATTTTAAAACATGGAGCAGTCATGGTCGTGCTACATCGATATGTTTAAAATGCAATAAAATAGAAAATTATTTCGGCCGCCTTGTGTTTGATTCAGTGATAATGATTTTATAGTTGTGGTTGTGCAAATGTCGACAAGGCATGAATTAAAGTTTTGCGACACGGAGCTGACGTATTTACTAAAACTGAATAACTTTTGCCCGTTGTATCACTACTCCACTGGCACAGACAAATAATCATCGGTTGTTCTTGCCAGCGGCACGCGATCCGTGTGAACCAAATAAATTAAGAAGAGCCACATATTCCCTTAAATCGTGCACTATTTTGCTATATTTCCATGCCATTTCGATAACAAAATACTTTTACTAGGCAACATTATTTGGTGCACTCTGTTTAACCAAAATATTTTTGAACGTACCTGGTAATTTGCCTGACTATTATACATTTTTGTTATTGAAGAGCAGCTTTATATTTCATATTAATACAACTTTTCGGCAAAATGAAAATCCTGCACAAATGTGAGAGATTATCAAAATAACAAAAATACATATTAGGTTTACTCTCAGTCCAACATAAATCTTTTACATGGGTATGCAAAGGAACATAATTGCTGCTATAAATTCCTGACAAAAAGCAAACGGAATTCACATATTTTTGAAGGAGAAATATGGTCCAAATTTTGTATTATGAAATCAAAAGAGATTTCCTAAAATTAAATATTTATTTTATAGTAGCTAGCTGACCTTAGTAGGCCTATTCGCTAAGGGATTTGAAGTTTAAAACCGGCCTTGTTTAATAGTTAGGGAAGGAAAAAACAAACCACTTTTTTACAGAACTTGAGATTTATTCCGCGTTTAATTGACATGGAAGTTCTCAGTTTTTTTTGCATAATTATGGAATACATCTTTACAAAATAGTCTGAAAGTTTTAAATAGATTCAAGAAACATTGTTTAAAGCGCTCTGAACTGGATCTTGAAACTTTATGCGAGTTTAACTCAATAGTACATTTTTAAAGTTGGGGATCACCATTTCGTCAATATACAATCATTTATACAGCAGAAACCAGGGCTTAATAAAATAAATTTAAATTTCAATTCAGACTGTTAATAAACTTTATATTTATACACAGGGTGATAGGAAAATGCGTTACGAGTCTTGAAGAGATAACCAAAAAAAATGTAGTACCCAAGTCATGTAACAAGAAATTTTACTCTCAATATTTTCCGAGTTATACCAGAATCCAAATTTTTGGAATATTTTCAACATATTGTTATTACTGTTATTTCTTAACTAATTGGATAAATAGTAGGGACAGGGGACTTGGTAATTTATATAATAACAATATTATGTTAATAACGTTGGTCTCCTGTAACACCAGAGGGCACTCTACCTTAAACCTAATTATTTTTTGTTTATGTTAATATAGTGTACACTGAGGAAGTTGCTTTAATAAATTATTTTGTTGAGAAAAGATTATATCTTATCAAAATTATTGTTAGTATAACAATAGTTCGCTTTAATCCGAATAATGTTCTCTTGTTAAACTAAATAAAGAAATATTGTAGTAGACGTTAATAAGGTACTGATCTGTTTTCACTAATGTGTGAATTTTTATTAACCAACTCTTTAGTTCTTTTTCTATCTATCTATCTATCTCAATGGATTGTGGTTCTTCCCCCACTGCACTGAAGCTCATGGCTTATTGTGCTCCTTTGGTATCTACTCCAACAAACGACTGTCCCTAATGAATTTAAGGACAATGTTGATGGGGGCGTTGACTATTTCTTCGGGTTCCGGATAGGCTTCCTCCAAGTGCCGTAATCTTTTCCCACTTACTGCCGGACAATGACATAGTATGTGGTGAGGGGTTTCCTCCTCTTCTTCGCAGGCTCTACAAAAAGGTTCTGCTTCCAGTCCCATATTGCTACGGTGTTTTTCCATTTGACAGTGTCCCGTGAGGAGACCTGTTATTGTTTTTATGTTTTTCCTGTTAAGCTGCAGTAGTGATTTGATTTTGTTTTTGTTTGTCTCCCTGATGAACAATTTTGATTGTCTTAACACTGGGAGTCCCGCCCAATCCCAATATTCTTGGTGTTGCCGAGTAAGTCTTTCTCGTATGTTTTTTCTTGCCGTTCGATACGAGAGTCCGCATGCAGGCTCCGGCCCGATTAGGTTGTCTCTCGCCCCTTTTTTGGCAAGTTTGTCTGCCGCTTCATTACCCTCTATACCGTGATGGCCGGGTACTCATTCCAGGTTAATCCTGTTACGTTGTGCCAGGCCTTTTAGCGTTGTAAGACACTCCTCAACTACTAAGGAGTTTATAGTTGGTTTTTCGAGCGCTTTGAGCGCTGCCTGGCTATCGGTTAAGATGTGGATCTGTTTGTCTTCGACTCCTTTCCTCATCATAATTTGTGCACAGGTCGTAATTGCTATTACCTCTGCTTGGAAGACGGTTGTGTGCACTCCCAGGTTTATGGATGTACCTTCCCTAGTAGTGGCCTCATACACACCCGCTCCCGTGCTTTTTTCTGTCTTTGAGCCGTCTGTATACCAGACTGAACCCTTGCGGTTTTTAAGTTCCTCCTTTCTCTCTTCACCTCCCCTTTCTGGGAATTTTATTTTAAAGGGTTTGTCGAAGTCGAAGGTGGTTTTTGTGAAATCCGAATAAATGTTCGTTATATATTCCCTGTCTCTTATCTGAAAGATTTCGGTATGTGCTTTGATGTTGTTAAACTTTCCATTTAAGTTGTTTATTTTCATTCTGTACGCTGCCATAAGTGCCTCCGTTTCCACTACTAGATGCAGTGGTGGGAGCCCCAGAAGCATCTCCTTGGCTGCAGTAGGCGTTGTTCGCATTGCCCCTGTTATACCTATACATGCCAGTCTTTGTATTTTACTTAGTTTATTTCTGGCTGTTATTGTTTTGGTTTTATGCCACCATAGCAAGGATGCATAAGTTACTGTGGGTATCACAACGGTGGTTTATAGCCAGTGCATCATCCCACGTTTTAATCCCCACGTCTTACCTATCATGCGCTTGCATGTCCAGAGAGTTCTTATTGCGTTGGTTTTTACCTTCTCGATGTGTTGTGCATACGTGAGTTTGTGGTCAATAATGACCCCCAAATATTTTACTTCTGTGCTTCTCTGTATTTCCTGTCCATACATTATGGGATTCCTCAGTTCCCGAAGATCCCTTTTACGTGTGAACGCTATTACAGATGTTTTTGATGGGTTTACCTTGAGGTCTTCCCTATTGCACCATTCTTCAACAGTGTTTAGTGCAAGTTGCACTCTATCAGAGACAACACCCCCAAATTTACCGTTTATCAGAATGGTTATGTCGTCTGCATACCCTTGTGCGTAGATGCCTTTTTGTGTCAGTTCTATCAAGAATGTGTCCACAACCAGGCTCCACAGAAGTGGTGAAAGGACTCCACCCTGAGGACACCCCTTTGTAATCCTGATAGTCCTGGTTGTTTCTCCAAGCGAGGTTGTTATATTTCTATGTCTCAGTGCTGAGTTTATCCATCTTGCGATGGATTGTTCCACTCCGTGCTGTTCCACTGCTCTGATCATTAAGTTGAACGATGTGTTATCAAAAGCGCCTTCTATGTCTAGAAAGACGCCTAGTGCTATATCCTGGTTATATACGGCTAGCTCTGCTCTGCTAGTAAGTTCGTGCAGTGCCAACTCGCAGGATTTTCCAGTTTGGTATGCATATTGATTTTGGTGTAGTCCTCTGATCGTCAGTTTTTCATCTCTGATGTACCTGTCGATCAGTTTCTCCATTGTTTTCAGGAGAAATGATGTGAGACTTATTGGTCTATATGCTTTAGCCTGGTCGTAAGATACACGTCTTGGCTTTGGTATGAATATTACTCTAACCTTACTCCAGCTGCTTGGTATGTGTCCTGTTGCCAGGCTGGCCCTGAGCAGTGTACAGATTGGTGAGGCGAGTTCTTCGATCCCTCTTTGTAATAAAGCTGGAAATATACCATCTGTGCCGGCCGACTTATATGGTTGAAACGTTTGTATTGCCCATTTCAGTTTTGTTCGATTGATTATTTTATTTGCGAGTTCCCAGCCCTGCCTGTTTGCCCTTAATTCTGGTATCCTTAGGCTTGGCTCTGTATCTCTTGTGTTCTCCAGTAGGATTATGCTACCTGGAAAGTGTGTGTCTAATAGTACCTCAAGGGACTCCTCCTCACTGGAAGTGTGGATTTCCCGTGCATTAAGCAATGAGCCTATTTTTCCATTGTTTACCTTATCCAAAGCTTTGCCAAGTCTGGCACATTCCGGTGTCTTTTCAATCTCTTCACAGTATTTCCTCCAAGAGTCGTCTTTTGCTTTTCTTATTGCATACATGTATTTTAGGTTGGAATTTCTATGCGCATCCCATTCACCAGTACGTTTTGCCCGGTTGAATAGTTTTCTTGTTTCAGCACTCATTTGAGATAGGTCTTTGTTCCACCAGGAAACATCCCGTTTTTCCTTTCTCACTTTTAGAGGGCAGTTATTTTCATAGGCTGTGATTATGGCCGAAGTAATGCCATCATTCATTATGTCTATTTCCGCTGCTGTTTTCGGTCTGGTCGGACAATCTCTCATTCCCTGCACTAGATCCTCCTTGTAGAGTTTCCAGTCACAGGTTCTCGGATTGCGATATTTGCTAATTACAACCCGAGGTGTATCTATTTTAAAGTAAATATATCTGTGGTCCGATAAGGACGGTTCATCCAGTACCCCCACTCTCTTATTGCCGAGCTTATAAGACTAGACCCGAATGTTATGTCGATAACCTCCCGTCTTGTAGCAGTTACAAAAGTAGGTTCGTTACCGCGATTTGCTATGTCTAAATTATTACTTATGATAAATTCTAAAAGGGACTCACCTCTGTTGTTAACTCCTGTGCTCCCCCATATGTTGTGGTGTGCGTTGGAGTCACATCCGATTAGAACTTCTTTTTTGCCATTGCCGCAGTCTCTTATTAGCTCCCTCACTTCGTTGGTCGGAGGTTGCTCTGGTTGGTCATACGGGAGGTAAGCGGATGCAACTACTAGGTCCCTCACGCTTCCCCTCAAAGTAGTTTTTAATTTTGCCACCATTAGGTCCCTAGAACATAATCCCCATAATGGCAGTAAATTTAGATGTTTCTTTGCAATAATGCAAGATCTGGGGTTTGCTTGGAGAGGTTGCAGTAGCTCCCATTCTCCAGGCATCCCCAGACCTTTGATTTGACCGTTAACAACCCACGGTTCTTGTATCAAACAGAGATCTATATTAGTATATCTAGTATTCTAGTTCTTCTTAGTTTTCCTAGTTTTACTAGCACGTCTACATAAAATAACTTGTGATTCAGTAGAAACTAGTAACATTTATTTTAATAAAAATTTATTCTCAGTTTAAATTGACAACATAGTAATATTAATCAACTACTTAGTTATAATAGCAGGCGACTTAATAGAGATTTAAAAAAACTTCTAAAGCTGACCCATCGGGTGCTTTGATGCTAGTTACGTCATCAAGTTCACGGCGCCGCCAAATGAGCTTATTTTGTTTTTTGTTTGTGATGTGATGATCAGGTAAGTTGGTCGGTACTTACTTATTTTATAATAGGTATCACCTTCTTTCACGATCCCCAAATACGGTGTTTCTAAGATAAGTATGTCGGATATCGGTTTGGCGTAGCTCGATTAAAGAATTAGGTTTCACAAGAATAAAATTGTTATTTGTTATTATGGTATTACCCTTATTCTTGCTTATAATTAGAATGAGTTTGGTAGGTACTACGTGTACCTCTTTTAGATTTTATTTGGCCTCGGGATAGCTTAGTCTTAAAATCAATTCCATGTGCTTATTAGCTGGTTTTATCTAGTTTAAGAACATCCTAATCTCGTTTTATCCTATGAATTTCATACATTTTCGTGAAACCTGAAAACGCTGTCGAATACATAAAAAAAAGTTTGCCGCTGTAGTTGCAGATGTTCAATAGACCCGATCTTTAACGTATCCCCATAGGAAAAAATCAAGTTTTGTCATATCTGGTGACCTTGGGGGCCACGGAACAGATCCTCGTCTTCCGATCCAACGGCCTGGAAATTTTTCATCAAGAGTATTTCGAACTAATATGTGGATTTACATCGGCGTAGAAGTGCAAATTATATCTGTTTACATGACCATTATTTTGGAATGTCTCATCGGTAAACAATACCAAATTAAAAAATTGTCATCCTCCCAAATTCGAACAAGGCCCTCATTAAAAATGTATCCTTTTTCCAAAATCTTCTCCGTCAAGTGTTTGATGCAGTTGCATATGATATGGATGGAACTTATTCTTGCGCAACATTCTCTTCACGCAGAAGTTTGACCTAAAACCAAGAAATCACTTATGTCTACTGTACTGCTATGTGGATTGTCATAAACCGATAAACAACAGTTAAATTCATTTTATTCGTTTACCACGAGCTTAATTCTTTCATGCTTTTCGTATTTAACTGTTTCAGTCCTATCTTTGAAATTATCTTGCATTTGGATGTACTCTATCAGGAAACCTCTCACCGTACACTAGAGATGCCAGAAGGCAATTCTTTAAACAGTCTCCAAGAATATATTGATTCTTCGTTCGTATACTTTATTTTTTATTAAAAAATAGTTTTATTAACAAAAGGTAATATATACAAGATATCACCAAATGTCATAGGATTACATAATAGTATATTAAAGTACATGTTTTATAAAGCATCATCTTATAGCACGCGTCCATGTTAAAAAACGAGCCGCTTGCGGCGAGTTTTTTAACGGGACAAGTGCTCTAACTGCTTTATAAAACACGTACTTTATACTATTTTTTCTATTTTGTATTTTTTTCAATAAGAATATACATATTTAAAAAGAAAATCAACCCTTCAAATTTTGTAAATTTGTGTGTCTAAATTCTATGTTGGTAATACTCTAAATTTCTTTTTATCATAGTAGCCTTGACAATAAATAATATTTTCTTTGTGTCATTGTCACGAAATTTGTGATTTAATATTTCATAGAGTTGTTCATAATTATAATTAAAAAAATATGGAGCATGATAATCTAAGTTTAACTCCCCCTGAGTTAAGGGATATTGCTAATAAAACGATAAATCAACTTTTACCAGAGAAATCCCGGAAACTTTCTTTTCTCATGGATAACAATAACAGTAAACGTCAGACGTCAACAGAATAAAACATTTAAATATAACCAATGCCAACTTTTAAAAAATAAAATTCGGAGTTCGAAATGGATATATTTCGAACTCGCTAGCGCGTTCGAAATATCTATTTTTCGAGACAAAATTAGAAAAATAAATTACTAACACTGACATACCAACGAGTAGCAATTGTTTCGATTTCTTGAGCCATGCCGCCTAAGATTTTTCCACTATCTGTGTAAAGTTACGGAAAAACCTAAATATCTCTAAATGATAGCGCGATACATACGGCGAGCCTAATATTTTCTAAAAGAATACACTTTAACCTTTTCAACGGCAAAATAATATACAGGGTGTTGTATTTAAGAAATTCAATTAAAATGAATTTGAAAATAGAGGTGTTTGAACAAATATTTTCGACACCCTGTATAATAAAATCGAAAAGTAAAGATAATTTAGGATAAACTAGGCCAGCGTTAGATTACATGTGAAATTGTCAGGGAAATTAACAAACAGTGGCGGAGATACAACAGATTAAAAAAGTATGTGTTTCACTCAATTTTAATTCTGTTGTGTATAAGTTGGCAACGCTCTATTCAATCCACATACAAATTAAAAGTCGAATTTAAAACCCATAGAGGTTTCACACGTCATATAAAAATGTGGACTATTCCATTTAACAGAAATATAATTTTTGGTATTACGTTTATTAGTGTTATTTTTTTTTTTGTTCTTTTGGGATATAGCATAGATAAAACGTTAAAAGGTTTATTAAAAAAAGTTTCCAATAAGTTCAACGGTTTAGCAACTATTGACCGAGGCGTCCTTGTTGGTGTTATAAAATAAAGCAGCATCCTTTTATTTTACGTAAAAGCTCACATAGCAAGTTAATAATATTATTCTATGAATTTATATGAATAAGAAAACCTATACCAACATAAAATATAACTTTATGAGAGAAATTTCCTATTTAGGAATTCAGTATGAAATGCAAACGTAATGTTAAGCTTATGTTAAAAATTTAGTTCCTTATTTAATGTTTGATTAACATAATGCGTTTACAGTTTTATTTTTACGGGTCGATTAATAATTTAAGTTATGCTTTTATTTTATAATAAATATCTCCACTTTAGGTGAGACAGAAAGATCTAGTAGTAGTTATAAACACAACATTAAAACTAAAGGTTTTAAGTTTAATACACAGATCTTGTTAGAAAATGATTTTTGGTTTTAATTCCAGTGTAGTCACCTATTTGTATATATCAATATCAAATATATATCAAAAACATCCGAATATTTTAACTGTGTCACTGATAAAATTAATTATTTGAGTTAAAAAAATGTACCATTGACTCAAATAAATATTTGATTCCTATTAGCCAAACAAATATGTATTTGAAAAATACCAAGGGATTATTTGCCTCAATTAGTATTATCTGATTTGATACAAATTACTTTTTATTTGGAATTAATCACTAAATACAAAATTCAAGCAAATATTTATTTCCTTAACACTAACCTAACTTAAATAAGCCGCTTCAATGACTTAAGGTAAATAGGTTTACAGTTAAGTTAACAAAATGCTTATTTGATTGATATTTATATATATTTTATCAAGTATATATTTATTTTGCTCTTGTTTTACATGCATTTGCCGTAACAACAACGTTATTTAATTAAACAATTTAAGTGATTTGATTTAAATAAACCGGTGATTTCCATCAAAGTGATTGTTTTTTTATTCAAGTACATAATTGTTTGTCTTTTATATTTATTTAGACCAAATATAAGTTTATTTGGTTTAAATACCTTTTTTTAATTTTCAGTAGATCAGAATGTTCATTCAAATCAGTTCTTATTTTACCCAAGTACGTGTTTATACAGACGTCACATAAAAATAAGAAATATTGAAATGTTGCTATTGAATATGGTTTAATCAGTACCTATACCATAATAATCACAAACCTTATCAAATTGTTTATAGTGTTCAAATAATGAGGCAAACCAACAGAAAAAACACGTTTTTGCCGAAAATAAAGGTTATGACAAATTACGCGCACGCGCACAATAATTTTTACATAAAAATAACATAAAATTTAAAAGATAACCATCTCTTATTTTATTTCCTATTTTTATGTTATGTTATATGTTTCTATAAACGTCTTATGGCAGATCTGTAGATTCAACTCTTATTTTATTTTTATGTTTTGTTATCTTGCTGTATAAACCGACCATTAGTTGTTGTTCCCCTTAAAATATACGTCAATAAAACATTATAGAGAAGTTAATAACTTTGATAAAAAATTAAATAAAGGCAAATTTGCAAATATTAGGTACAATAATTATTAATATTATATTAATTATATTATATTTTTTACGTTAGGAGGTTTGATAGGTATTGAATTATGGTGAAAATTGAGAAAAACTATCTTATTTGTAACCTAGGTAGGCATGATTTATAAATACCTGGCTACATTTTTCTAAAAAGATTTTGTGTTCGAAATTTCAAATTAGGGATTACAAGTATCTTTTCTTTGCCTCCTATCTTACTTTTTAACTCGTTTTATGCGTAACTAAAATATTCAAATATAGTTTCCTACCTTCTAAATAATTATTCATATTACCTACGTATATTCCCCATATCTTCGTTTTAATTTTTGATGAAACCACTAACTTCTGTGCCACTACACTGATAAAACTGTACTCCCTTAATCAAATAATCTGATTTATTTGGTGAATAATTATTGGTAATAAATAAATGTGATTTTAATTAACTAAATTTGATTTAACTAAAATAAATGAGAGTATTTCGTTTTATTTGCAAAGTTATTTGACTGTTGGATGATTTGTGTCAAATCATAGAACCCTTCAAACAAATATCTTACCAAAAAACCACTAAAATAACAAAATCTAAATAACTAATTATTTAATCGAACTAATTTTTATTTAGGAACTAAATCCCGTTAATCGCTAGTTAAATCACCCAATAGAGAATTATTTAAACGTCTAGATCATATAAACTAAATAATTATGTATTTACATTAAATCGTTAATATAAAACAACCAAATATTTACAAATAACTAATTATTTAATCGAAGTACATTTCAAGTTAAGAACTAAATACCTTTAACTTTAATTTAAGTCATTCATTGCCGAACTTTTCAAATAATTTGGTCATCCAAACTAATAATTAAGTATTTAAATGAACTCCTGTCGCCCACTTTGGGCTTTGAGTAATTTGATTGGTTATACAAAAGTGGCCTGATCATCGCGTTTTGGTCATGTGTGTTCGATTTTGTCTTGTAGAAATTTATGAGTGAGAGTGAAATCTTCTTTGTTAGTGGCACATAAGTTAGTGGTTCCATCAAAAATTAAAACGAAGATATGGGGAATAAACGTAATATGAATAATTATTTCGAAGATTGGGGTATATCGAGGGGTATATCCCATATGTTAGATACTTTTCAAGGTAGGAAACTATATTTGAATATTTTAGTTACGCATGAAACAAGTTAAAAAAGTAAGATAAGAGGCAAAGCAAAGATACTTGTAATACCTAATTTGAAATTTCGAACACAAAATCTTTTTAGAAAAATGTAGCCAGGTATTTATAAATCATGGCTACCTAGGTTACAAATAAGACAGTTTTTCTCAATTTTCACCATAATTCAATACCTATCAAACCTCCTAACGTAAAAAATATAATATAATTAATATAATATTAATAATTATTGTACCTAATATTTGCAAATTTGACTTTATTTAATTTTTTATCAAAGTTATTAACTTCTCTATAATGTTTTATTGACGAATATTTTAAGGGGAACAACAACTTTACTAATGGTCGGTTTATACAGCAAGATAACATAACATAAAAATAAAATAAGAGTTGAATCTACAGATCTGCCATAAGACGTTTATAGAAACACATAACATAACATAAAAATAAGAAATAAAATAAGAGATGGTTATCTTTTAAATTTTATGTTATTTTTATGTAAAAATAGTTGTGCGCGTAATTTGTCATAACCTTTATTTTCGGCAAAAATGTGTTTTTTTTTCTGTTGGTTTGCCTTATTATTTGAACACTATAAACAATTTGATAAGGTTTGTGATTATTATGGTATAGGTACTGATTAAACCATATTCAATAGCAACATTTCAATATTTCTTATTTTTATGTGACGTCTGTATAAACACGTACTTGGATAAAATAAGAACTGATTTGAATGAACATTCTGATCTATTGAAAATTAAAAAAAGGTATTTAAACCAAATAAATTTATATTTGATCTAAATAAATATAAAAGACAAGTTAAACAATTATGTACTTGAATAAAAAAACAATCACTTTGATGGAAATTACCGGTTTATTTAAATCAAATCACTTAAATTGTTTAATTAAATAACGTTGTTGTTACGGCAAGTACATGTAAAACAAAAGTAAAATAAATATGTACTTGATAAAATATATATAAATATCAATCAAATAAACATTTTGTTAACTTAACTTTTAACCTATTTACCTTAAGTCATTGAAACGGCTTATTTAAGTTAGGTTAGTGTTAAGAAAATAAATATTTGCTTGAATTTTGTATTTAGTGATTAGTTCCAAATAAAAAGTAATTTGTATTAAATCAGATGATACTAATTGAGGCAAATAATCCCTTGGTATTTTTCAAATACATATTTGTTTGGCTAATAGGAAACAAATATTTATTTGAGTCAACGGTATATTTTTTTAACTCAAATAATTAATTTTATCAGTGTAACAAAGAAGATTTCACTCTCACTCATAAATTTCTACAAGACAAAATCAAACACCAATAACCAAAAACGCGATGATCGAACCACTTTTGTATAACCAATCAAATCACTCAAAGCCCAAAGTAGGCGACAGGAGTTCATGTAAATACTTAATTATTAGTTTGGATGACCAAATTATTTGAAAAGTTCGGCAATGGATGGTTTAAATTAAAGTTAAAGGTATTTAGTTCTTAACTTGAAATGTACTTCTATTAAATAATTAGTTATTTGTAAATATTTGGTTGTTTTATGTTAAGGATTTAATGTAAATACATAATTATTTAGTTTAAATGACCTAGACATTTAAATAGTTCTCTATTGTGTGATTTAACTAGCGATTAACGGGATTTAGTTCCTAAATAAAAATTAGTTCGATTAAATAATTAGTTATTTAGATTTTGTTATTTTAGTGTTTTTTTTAATAAGATATTTGTTTAAAGGGTTCTATTATTTGACACAAATCCACCAACAGTCAAATAATTTTGCAAATAAAACGAAACACTCTTATTTATTTCAGTTAAATAAAATTTATTTAATTAAAATCACATTTATTTATAACCAATAATTATTCACCAAATAAATCAGATTATTTGATTAAGGGAGCACAGTTTTATCAGTGTACAGACTTGGCTGGCAAAATAGTTATGCAAGAAATGAAATACTTTTTTACTATTAATTTCTATTTATGATTATGTTTTTGACAGAATGTGTTTTCAAATAATATATTATTACTCCTAATTTCTTCTAATAACTCTAGAAATTTAATCAAATATAGTAAATAAAAAGTATAAGAGATAAGATTCTGATTTAACAATTCTTATGACTTGCATATCATATTGAGAAAAACTCATTAATATGATAATAGGTATATTAGTTAGAGCTTTGAAACAAAACCGATTTTCAATTGAAAATACAATTTACTGAGAAATAAATAATAAAAGAGTTTCTCATCTGTTCCAAGTTTTTGACCAACCTGTATATTTAACAAAGTATCTTTACTTTCATTAAATTTCAAGATTGTGTCGTATAGCTTACTGAGGTTATTTAGTGTATTTTAAAATCCAGTTGTTTTTATTATGATATTTTAGTACTTTTAACATATACAGAGTGGCAAAAAAATCGCGCATAATGCCCGTAACTTTTGAATTACCTTGTATACGGAAAAGTGATCTTTATAAATGTTTAGTAAATTATTACCCACATTTCTACCTGCATGAATTTTTCTGTCATTTCTGGTTTGGTTGCCATAGAGATAACTTACATTTTTTAAATAGAACACCCTGCATTATGATTGCATATTTGAATTCCACTGGAAAAACTCTGAATTTTTTGTATTTTAAATTTTCACCTATCCGCAAGCGTTTTCGAGATAATGACAGCTCAAGAATAAAAAAAAATGGAAATATGAAGAGATCGCAAGATCAGGTTTGTCAACTTTTCAATGAATTATATTCAAATAGGCCTCCAATAAATCAGTCAACGGTGTGTCGAGTGGTAAAGAAATTTCGAGAAAGAGGCAGTGTTAGGAAAGCCGCTAGACCAGGTGAACCTAAAATAGCAACCGGGGGAGACAAAGCTTTGGATATCATGCTCTCAATACATGAAAATCGAACACAATCATCTAGGCCAATGGCAACGAATTTTAATGTGTCTCATCATCAGTCAGTCAAAAATTTGTTTAAGCAGGAGACGTTGCATCCCTACAACATAAAGTTGGTGTACGAGTTAAACGACGACGATTTTGATAAAAGAGCTGAATTTTGTGAGCTGATGTTTAAAAGATGCAATAACGATAATAACTTTGCAACAAATATCATATTTTCGGATGAAGCTACTTTCCATATAAATGGCATTGTTAATAGACATAATTATCGTTAGTGAATGGCGAAAAATATCTGGACCTCCTCAGGAATCACATAATTCCTACTTGCAGAATATATTTACCGTGTGTAAATAGTGGCATAAACGAACAGGTGCGGTTCCAGCAAGATGAAGCACCTGCGCATTATGCGGCAAATAACAGACAATACATAAGCGAACAATTCCCAGGACGTTCTATAGGCAGAAGAGGTGCTATTGACTGACCAGCGCGATCCCCGGACTTAACCCCGCTCAACTTCTTTTTGTGGAGATACTTCTTAAAGGACAAAGTCTACGTTAAGCGCCCAAATGACTTAAAATCTTTAAAAGTAAGAATTAGTGCTGAAATTCTGGCCATTCCAGACTTCCTTTTAAACGTTGTAGACGGGTTCAGGGGTCGACTGGCGATCTGCTTAGCAGAAAATGGGGGTAATTGTGAACACCTGATCCACTGAAAGGTTTCACTTGTTTATTCTTCCGACGTTAAGTTGTTACATTTTCTAAGCTATTTATTTTGTTATTATAAAATTTGTTAGAATTTTAATAAATAAAAATTTGAAATACAAAAAAATTCAGAGTTTTCCCAGTAGAATCCAAATATGCAATCATATGCAGGGTGTTCCATTTAAAAAAAGTAAGTTGGTCTCTATGGCATACAAACCAGAAATGACAGAAAAAATTTATGCAGGTAGAAACGTGGGGAATAATTTACTGAACAACTTTCATACAGGTCACTTTTTCGTATACGAGGTAATTCAAAAGTTACAGGCGCGACTTTCTTGTCACTCTGTATATTAGTAACTTTAAGTATGATCAGTTAGTAGAAACAAATAAGTTCGACGCATATTTTTACTACAAATACAGTATCTCTTACTAGGTTTACTAATTAAACACTATTAAGATTTCTTAGTAATGACAATAGTTTTATTTTTAAAATAAATATGTATTTTTGTTGCTATTAATAATTCGCATAGTTGGTTATAATAACGTAAAAATTCTGGAATAATTATTCCATTTAACACCCCTAATAAGTTTTAATTTATGTTTTCTAATGAATCCACAACTAACTATTTTAGTTCCTTTTAATAAATATTTTTAACAAGATTGCTTTAGTAAGGATAACAAGGCATCTAGGCTGAGGCCTATTCTACTAAGAATTTTTAGTTAATTTAATCAAAAATTTAGTTATAATTTCTAAAAAATTTTTAGGCGGCATCTTCTTTGTAAAGGGCGCAGTTCAAAATAAACTTAAATAATAACACAGTTACACGCAACAACAACAAAGTAAAAAGTAAAACACGTCAACCGAGTAAGGTCTCCGTAAATTTCCGAAAAATGATAATTGAAGATTAACAATTTTCAATATTTGATTCAAGCAAAAGAAGAAATCCCGTGGTAACGCATAAAAATCATACGACAGTACGTGGTATTTAACCCATTTTATTCATTAAATTTCGGCTGGTCTATAAAATGCCCGGCTTCTAAATCTCGTCGACAAATTTCGAGACAATCTCGCAGTTGCAAATTAGATTTAAAAAATTTTATTATCATTAAAGGAGCAACAATCATTATACCATACTTCAACTTTAGCTACATTTTAAATCTGATAATCAGATGTTATTGGAAAAAAAAATAACAACGCATACAATTCATTTGTTTGTTACTATTAACAATTTAGTATTAAAAATTTCATCTTAATAAATAAAATCAGAAAATAAATAATACTTAATAAATAAATTGAAGCGTTGTTATATAACTTTTCAATAGCTTAAACATCGTATTATCAGATATAAAATTTATTTAAATTTTAGACATAAAGTTCCGTATAGTTTAAAAACCTTTTTTTATGGTAAGGGACAACTGAACCACGCACGGGTGGACTGCAGTGGCTCGTCGTGTATTTCTACCATGCACTGCTCTGGGTGGAATCAAGCGGGCAACCTCAGTTGAGCACTTGCTATGAAAATATTTGTAAAATAGACTCAAGTCGCAAACCTGCCTTCGATGTTCAAGACTTTCCAGGTTGCTTGTCAGATCATGGTCACCAATCAAGCGAAACGCTCTTCTTTGAATGGAATCTTGCAATGAAGGTATGTTCAGGAGAAGAGTCCTAAATATGCGGACGGTACTCCAGCGATGGTCGAATTTGGGCTTAATAGAGCATGAAAAGTTGTTGGGGTGTATAGAGGTTTGTAGTTCGAAAAAGTGTTTCAAGCTTCTGCGAGGCTGCCGTAACTAAAGTTTAATGTCATCACTTACCTCAGGTATCTCAAGCTTGTCGCAATTTTAACCGTGCTGGTTCTTTTGCGAAGGAAGGGTCCTTGCTAGTAAAACAAAACTGTGTGTATGTACGAACACTAAAGGATGTTGCTGCGGTACGCAAAGCACAACATGGAATTTTAAGCGCTACCCACAGCTGCTTTAAGTTCTAACTTGCCAACAACACCAAATTTCTGTGATTGAACAATGGAGCCCACACACAGTGCCAAAACAAACATGAAAATTAATTAAATAAAGGGTATTTGATTTGAGAAGTTCAAATATGGGTTAACTACTTTAAAACAGGGAAAATATGTTTTGCTTAATGCTTACCGCAAGCAGCTGATTTACCAATTATATAATAATAGTAAAAAGGCATGAGCAATCCTAGGCTAGAAGTACACTCCCTATTAATTTTTATAGCGCAAAAATGGCAAGTTGTTACAGCTTTATATTGGAATCGGGTCCTAAGTTCTTGTGCCAAATTCCTATTTAGGGGACTTAAAAAATATTTGCAATATGTAATTAATAATAAGAAAAAAATTGAACTTTGACAGGCTTTAAATCGAAAAATGCTGAGACTTCGTTTCTTTGGTGGTCAAACCCAAAGACGAATCTGCCTGTATATAATACTTTACATTTTTACTAACCTGAACTAACCTGAACTAACCTGCCTTCGATTTTCAAGACTTTCCAGGTTGCTTGTCAGATCATGGTCACCAATCAAGCGAAACGCTCTTCTTTGAATGGAATCTTGAAATCAAGGTATGTTCAGGAGCAGAGTCCTAAATATACGGACGGCACTCCAGCGATGGTCGAATTTGGGCTTAATAGAGCATGAAAAGTTGTTGGGGTGTATAGAGGTTTTTAGTTCGGAAAAGTGTTGCAAGCTTCTGCGAGGCTGCCTTAGCAATGGCCGCAACGTGGCTATGCCAAGACATATGACTATTCAAAAATTCCACGTCCAATAAATAAATTGATGAAGCCAAGGGAATTGAGTGTCCCGCCATGACTATATCCGGTTCTTCAACTTTAACTTTTAAAAAAAAACTGCCGCCCGGGATTTTTTAGCCTTAAATTCTACTTGGTTACTGTCACGCTAAGACAGAATTTCTTCCTGGTCATTGTTGAGATGTGAGACCTCTTGCTGCCTATCGAGATGTGCATTGGCACCCGATATCCAAGCATCCAAGGTAGGAGATGAAACAAGTATGCTGTCATCAACGAAGCTATATATTGGATTTTTAGTTTTTTTCAAAAGATCGTTAATGTATAGTGAAAACAAACTTTAATAATTTTTCGTTAACAGCCTTCTCGACGACTTTTGTTATAACCGAAAGCAATGCGACTGAATGATAGTTGTTTGGCAAGGTCTTCTCGCCTTTTTCGGGTATGGGCTGGGCTCGCGCAGTTTTCCAGCAAGAAGAACATATTACTTTTTGTAAGGTAAGTTAAGAAGTCTACCAAATTCGTCAGCGCATGTCTTCATTACGATGACTGGAATATCGTCAGGACCAGAAGATTTTTTGTTGCCAAAACTCCTCAAAATTTGTTTAGCATGGAGTTTTTCCCTGAAAATTAAACATTTAATGTGAAGAGAATAATTCCGCCAGTAAGTTTGCGCTTTCCTGTGCTTTGGTCGCAATGGTGCCATCAGAACGTTAGAGGTGGAATGGTTGACTTGGTAAAGTTCTGACTCACGGCCTGAAGTTGATTGAAACGACAAGGAAATAGGGGTAACCAGAATTATTTATCAATCAACATGGACTTAAGGAGTCTGTCAAGTGACTGCTTACTGCGGATATTTAATGTTTAGAAAGGGTTGCATACCATATCGGAGAATTGAAGTCATGTGATTTTTACGCGACTGATAGTGCGGTACCACGTATTTTCTTCTTTGGCTTTATTCAAATAAGATTCTTCGTGGATCTACTCGGGTGTATTCGGCGCACATTTGGTTATGTTCGGTGGGGTGGTGCAATGAGATGTCCCAAACCGCATTATCTTGAGATCATTGCTTGATATCGGTTTATTGGGCGGTATTGACATGAAGATACTTTACTGTTTTAAAGCAGACTGTGAGATGGTTCTGCAGTACTATAGACGTGTAGAACTAGAGAGCGTATGACAATTCAGTCGTGCCCAACAAATTATTAATAATAGGGTAAACCCTATAGTCATTGGACATGACATAGTTATCGGACATTTTGATTGTAAATCCTAAAAATTAGCTTTCTTATTTAACTAACTAAAGTACCATTTGTTGAATGGAAAGAGTGTTCTTTAAACTTAAATTGTCGTAAAGAGCATGCCCATTATTTTCAAACTGATAGTTCTGTTGTGACTTTAAACCTGCATGTGTCGACAGGAACGTAATGGCCAATAACTGTAATCCTGGTGTCCAATAACTGTATGTTTCATTTTTTTTTAGCGGTTCAAATGTATATCCATAGGGCCGACACCCAAGACGGATCAACCCGAGAACCGGCGACGGACGGAACACGCGAGCGCCGAAAGAGATTTTAATTTGCAGACCGTCGACGATTTCGTCATAATATTTGTCTCTTTTTATTTTCCTTAAACCGCGTATGTTTGTTCCTGTCTTTATTTCAGTGTATTTATATGTAGAGTTTTCTACTGTCATATAAACCTATGAGGTTGGTTTAAAATACGGCCTAGTCCGGAGGAATAATTATTATTGTTGCTTCGCTTAGCTCGATTCTTTGTTGAAGAAAGTTTTCGTATGAAAAGCCACTTTTTTTTGAATTATGATTTAAAAAAAAATTAATTAGATCAGAAATTAGTACGTGGGTTATTGACCAAATGGACCAGCCGCGTCTGTTGATCATATGAAATGTCTTGGTGGAAATGAAACAGTAATAAATCTGACGAATGCCCCTCAATACAAGATTCTGTAATGTCTTATAATAATTATTGTGTCAAAATTGTAGGTCAATGACGAATCAATGAGTTCGAAAATCTAAATCACGAATTTTCCGGTATTTACATATTTACAACGTAGATTTTATGAGTACTTATTAAAATATGTAAACATTATAAGGACAACACGCAGTCGAGTAGTAATTTAAGTACCGAAATAATATCAAAGACAATTAATTTAGAAAAGATTACTACTTGACCACACCAATATTACAGTCTTTAAATAAAGTAATAGTTGAACCTTTAGTTCATGCTCCTGTCCAAAATTCTCAGAATAGTCAGAACCTAGAAAAACCAAAGCAAAATGTTACCAAGAGCGAGGTGCAATCACAATTATTTGGATCGTATCTAACCACCCCGGAAAATCTGAGAAGAAAGTGTAGGCGTAATATAGAAAGAGATCCTTTCGCAATAACATTAAATAAATATCAGGAAATGTTTAATTCAAATGAAAAATTTCTTTATCATTTTCGCTACAAAGAAGCTGAGAGTGATGATTTATCAGATTCAGAAATTGATGAATTATTTAATATGTATAATGGTTTTTGTTACATTTGAGTAATTAAAGTTACATATTTTAACAATTTTTTTGTTTTATATTTATGTTATATTTACGTTCAAGGTTCGTCCAATTACTGTCTTGTACTTTTCCAATAAATATCAGAATTGTCCAATAACTTTACATCTTGGTACATTTTTTTGTTTTATAATATTTTTGTTACTCTAATTTGTTAACTAAACTAAATAAAGTTGCTATTATTGTATTAAATAACATATCACGATAGAAAAACATATTCTCCAAGATAAAAGTCTAACAATAATAATTACTAATAAAGAGAAAATGATCTTAGCTGTCCAATAACTATACGGTTTAACCTACAAATAATGTGTTACGTATCATTTAAAATAATTGGTTTCTGTGGTGTTTTAAAATAAATAAATACATTTTTATGGCCAATTGATTAAATTTCGCGTTCTCTGTGACTATAGATACAACCGATCAAGGACATGAAGCTTGGAAATGTTGTAAATTGATCGTCTTTAAACAGTTGTATCATTAACTGAATGGCTTTATTAACTAAAAACAATATCCTCAGAATACTAACTTGAAAGCAGTTATTTGGATCACATTAAGAAAAAAATTTCTTGGTTACGTTCAAAAAGTCCATTTTTCGTTTAGGCCGATTGTTGAAGTTGAATACTTAGGGTTCATTTATGTAATTTCAAGGACTTTCTTCTCCTGCTTGATAAATCTACCATGTCGGTAGCTCGTTTCAATGCTAAAAAATGTAGATTTGAAAGCTCATATTGGTTTTAACAAACACTTGCATATGGTATTAAGGTATTTAAATGTCGCGATAGGATCATGTGCTTAATTATTTGCAGAAAAGAAGAAAGAAGCATATCAACATGCATAATATTCAATATTATAGTATAATAGACTCAAAACTTGGTACACTTATTAGATTTCAATATAATAGACAGGTACGTAAACTAAAGAAACAATAATATTGTTAATACGATAAAGCAATTATTCCACAACAAATTAATAAAGTTATATTAATACATGCCTTACAATACCTTTTTTGGTGGTAACAATACAAACTTATTTTTAATGATAACTAAAGTTTAATGACATCACTTAACTCAGCTGTCTCAAGCTTGTCGCAATTTTAACCGGACTGGTTCTTTTGCGAAGGAAGGGTCCTTGCTAGTAAAACAACACTGTGTGCATGTACGAATCCTAAAGGATGTTGCTGCGGTACGCAAAGCACAACATGGAATTTTAAGCGCTACCCACAGCTGCTTTAAGTTCTAACTTGCCAACAACACCAAATTTCTGTGATTGAACAATGGAGCCCACACACAGTGCCAAAACAAACATGAAAATTAATTAAATAAAGGGTATTTGATTTGAGAAGTTCAAATATAGGTTAACTACTTTAAAACAGGGAAAATATGTTTTGCTTAATGCTTACCCAAAGCAGCTGATTTACCAATCATATAATAATAGTAAAAAGGCATGAGCAATCCTAGGCTATAAGTACACTCTCTATTAATTTTTATAGCGCAAAAATGGCAAGTTGTTACAGCTTTATATTGGAATCGGGTCCTAAGTTCTTGTGCCAAATTCCTATTTAGGGGGCTTAAAAAATATTTGCAATATGTAATTAATAATAAGAAAAAAATTGAACTTTGACAGGCTTTAAATCGAAAAATGCTGAGACTTCGTCTCTTTGGTGGAGGTCAAACCCAAAGACGAATCTGCCTGTATATAATACTTTACATTTCTTGATCACTGGTACCACAGCCACAATTCTACGTGATCAACCTGGATGGACGCGACGTCCCCTAGCGCGACACAGTGAAATACCTCGGTATCACCCTCGACAAAACCCTCCACTGGCGCCCCCATATTCAGAACACCGCCAACAAAGCTCCTCTATAGCCAATTATACCCACTGCTCAATCGACGCAGCGCCCTCAGCCATAAAAACGAACTCCTTCTCATTAACTCAATCACCCTCAAATACGGTTTAGCAGCTTAAGGATACGCCGCCCCAACCATCTCCAATCCCTTGAAAATCGTTACATTTGCACAGCCATGGACATCCCATGGTTCATCCGTAACGTAGATCTACATCGAGATATCAAACACATCCCCCTCACCCAATACCTCAGTGAAAGAGAAACTAAAATCCTCACCGCCACCCTCACTCACCCCAACCCGCTCATCAGACAAGCCTCCGACTCTGATATAGGTGCCCCGCACCGACACAAACGTCCCCAACACCAACTTCTTTAGGTGTAGCCACACACACCACCCCTCCCCTAGTGCCCCCCAGATATTTCTACCAAAACCTTCTAAAAACCCACGCAACCGACTCCATGTGAACAGCGGAGTTTGTTGTTAATGGTGAGACCCTGCGGAATGGACCGCATGGGGGCGAGGCAGGCAAGCCTAAGGGGAGTAAGCGGAGACCAGTGCTCGTGATACTTCTGGCCCCTGATAACTCCTTCAAGGTGGGCTCACCTTACTCCGTATCACTGGTTATTGGGTTTCGGTTCCAATCCGAGAATAGGCGACTCGTGTAATTGTTACCGACACTATGATCTTTGTAGGTACTTTCTTTCTGACGTCAAAACTTATAAAGTTCTAATTAAATTTGACCGGATGGCAGTTTAAACACCTCGAGTCGCCTTTTTGACTACTCTGTGCTGGCCGCCATTGTGATCATATTTGTACATAAGAGCACTTCGTGGTCTTTTTCCTTTCATCAGATCCTAGCCTGACAAGCTGTAATACAGCAAAACGCATCTGGGGATGGATCTAGCAAAAGGAAAAACATTAACCTTCACTAGAAATCAAATCAAATCAAAAATCTCTATATTTAAAAAAATACATCAGTGTAATACTTAAGTATGTAATACCTTGGCAATTTTTAATCACAAATTATGTTGAGCCTGGAAGCAGAAGTCAAAACCAATGTTCTTGGACAAAGTTGTTCTTATTCAAAAGAACACAGGGAGTGCTAATAATGTTGTAATGATGTTTACTTTTGCGCTGCGAACTAGCTCTGTATGCTCTTAATACCGCCAACGACACACACATGCCTTTTCCCATGTCCCAATTGTCATTAATGCTATGCAAAATGTTTTCCTTCATCCATTCGCAAATATAACATTTGTATTATACTACATCTGCAACAATTTTTTAATACCTTGTTATAGTCAATATGTTTTCTTTCTACCATAATTTTTCAATTACGATCAGTACAATAACCATTCTCCCTATTCAATACTACCAAATAACTACTAATAATAATTTCTCTACTATTTTCATTTGTTGTTGTGCTATGAATTGTTTTATAAAATCGCATTAAAAAATTCAATTTCAACCACATTTTTACGGAGCCATTATATTTTATGGTAAACTTAAATGTTTATATTATAAAGGGTGTTACAAAATCGAGGCTAAGTACAGGGATCTCTGAAACTATAAAGTTCCGAAATATGGCGCTTAACATTATGCCTCTGGAATAATTCGAAAGTTAGGGGGGTTATTTTCTTTCAACGTTAAATAAAGTTAAAGTAAAATGTTCATTTAAAGTCTTATAGGATAGGTAGGAATAAAAGTCTATCTAAACCATAATTATTGTAATAGAAATTAAAAAGGGAAAAGATCTCTACATATTAGAGTATGATCTCCTAAATGGAGAACATGTTTTGACCTTAGTGAAGGTCATCATCAGCAATACAAAGGAAGAAATTCAAGTTCAATGGATAATTCAAGAAAATGGAGAACAATTATGGCGGTGTTTAGACGTAAGATTCAACCTACAAATCTGACCAGACAGGTAGTAAGTCACTCTCTTTTTAATAGACTGCCATATAGTAATTGTCGATATATGTCATAATTAATATTTCAAGATTTTATATAAAATAAAGATGTTATAAGGAATAAGGTCAATCATCATTGATTAGCCCGATGTTAATACAGGCAGTATAATAAAATTAGTGAGTGATTGTCATGGCGAGTGTTTAAATTTTGAGAAATTAAAGAGCAGTAGTGTAATCGTAGGAAATAACCAAGGGGGGCCAACCAGTCGAACCTGACAATGTCGAACTATATTTCTTGATTAAAATGAAGATTTGATTATACGAAGTTAATATGGTCTAAGTGAAGTACAGAATGATAATATTTCAGATAAAGATTATCTCATACTCAAATATGTACAAATCTTTTCTCCCTCCAATTTTCTATTTAAAAATGTTTGTTGCTTAGACAGACTATTCCTGCCTTTTAAATACATTAACTGCTGTGATAATGGACCACTTCTTGAACCTCTCCTAGGATAGTTTAAAGTTTTATCTGATATGAGCAATTTAGAAATAACTTACTCATGCTAGTATTTCAAGGTATTTTGACATTTGGTACTTTACTGTTTTGGCTTAATTGTCACCCAGTATAGTATAAATGCACGAAAAATCTCTGTGTGTGGCGTACGACATTGTTTAAAAATTCCTTCATCTAGAGAACGTTGCCACACTGGAACGATCTTTCGGAGATCTTGCTCTGTAATCAAAATAATATTCGAATATTTAAAGCCTACGCACATGTACTGCGTACGGAGCACCATAAAGGCTTTATTCTGCATTGCTTATGCCTGACACTAATAAATAACTAACTAAATAATAAAGAATTACTGTTTCCAGACACCCTAATTTACAATTATTTTGTTCGTTTAAATATTTTCCAACTTAGAATATGAGAAATGAGTTTGGTTTTCTTTAGCCATAAAACGGCGATAAAGGAATAAGTCTGATTTTTAATTCTGCGCTCTGCGAGAAATGTTTAAATTTGCCACTAAAAGTCAATGGTCATAACTACTATTTTTAGTTTCAGTAATCTATAAAATTAAACATTTTATCGCGGGGACATAAAAGAAAAGTACGTGGGTTAAGTCATAAACACAATTACATGCAATATTTACAGCGATAGGGCAAATTGTTGCTTCGTAATGTCTAACCGACGCGACGCCAGCGGTTAACTGCTATGTTATTCCGGAATTAATTTGGAGTACCGAAAACACAATGAAAAAGGATTTAGTTCTGTAAGTGTAACGAAACTCAAAGGAGGTATTTCATATTAACCCTTAAATGAGCTGATTGAAATTGTGACAAGCATATAAAATAATAATGTCAATTAGTTTTAAAACTGATGCAGTTTAATTACCAACCATCATATTTTAATTTGTTTTTACATTTTCGTATTTTAGGTCCTGGACATAGAAAAACTTCCCAGTGACTTTTTCTGTACTAACAAAAACAAATTATGCTTATAAAAAAACCTAACGTTTATTACTGTCCATGAAATAAATTGTGATAAAGATATAAACTAATGTACACGAAATCCTGAACATGTAATTTTGGTTTTTTTTCTTTAACAGATCTCCAATACAAAGGAATTGTGCAAGTACACACAATGAGCGTATGTGATGAAAAAGAGAAAAACAAATATCTATTCGCGTCAAACATATAAGCAAACAGAATAAAAAGAGTAGGGAGAAGACAATCCAATAACACGCTGGGTTGATGGTTAGTGACACGTGCTAACGGGATAAAACTGCGCTTTAGTAGTAAAATTGTTTTCATTTTTTCTTGGCAGGTTGGTGTTAAAGGATCAAAGCGGACAGATTTCTATATCAGATATTTTTATATTTTTAATTGCAAAAAGAGTACAATACAGCCTTAACATTAAAACTGAAAAACAGTTACAAAGCGATTATCAAATAAAATATCGTGTGGATTTTTCGTCCACTGAAGGATGTGAATGTTGCACAGTTCGTATATTGGTTCGTTCAGTTGTAATTATTTTTGTTTCTTAGGAAATATGACTTTTTATGCCGGTTGTCTTAATTTTTTCTCTTATGTATCGTACGAGCAAAAATTATTTTCATCCAAGAGGGCTTGGACTGAAAATTTAATTATGTTGTTTACAAGATTAGCAAAATATAGAGAAAGGAAAATAAAAACTATGAAAATTGCTAAAATTGGCAGCATCTCTGGAGAAATGTTACCACATTCTTTGATAATCCTTTCTTAAAACTGTTCTAAATTTTCATCTGGTATACAGTTCTTCAAATGAGGAAAAATGATGTAATCACTAACCGTCAACTGTTTTATGAGAAAAATAGGACCAACAATTTTTCTTCTGGAAACAGCCAACCAGACACCAATTTTTGAGGGTGCAGTGTAGACTTTAAATAAATCATTTCATTGCAATAAATTTTGTTTAAACCCCTGACAGTACTTCAGGCGTCTTCCCGAATCTGCAGCTCGTGTTTCTCGGAAAACTTGCACTTTATTAGGAAACAAATTAAACTGTTTTTTAGCAATAGTCCTGCATGTTCCAAAAAATCTTCCCATTTTTTGAGACAGGCGTATTCTGCATTATTTAACGAACGCTTGCAACATGTTATTCTGTTCTTACAGATAATCTTACAGTTCTTTTTTTTATGTTGTATAAAACCTGTTTCCTTAAACAGAGCCACGGTTCTTCTCGGGCAATGACAAAAATCCCCAGCAGTAAAAGCGACGTTAAGAAAATTTTCGCAAGAATCGTCCATGCACAAACGCTGATTTTATTGCCACTAACGATTGACTGTAACCCAGTTTCAAAAATACGCTTCAACCATAAATATTTTTTGCTGTTCCGCAAAACCCATTGCATGCATTATTCAAAAAATTAGATAAATTAGTGATGAATCAAATTAACGTTAGAGGCAGTGGCGGCTCTACCATAAGGTCATTTGGGCAATGACCTCGCACGCCAAGTCACCAACCACCTAACATATTAATATTTAACTTTAAAATTAAAATTGATTCAATCAACCAAACTTTACTGCTCGGATACTATTACCTCTAAAATATCCCTCGTATTTATTAATGCAATGCACACGCAGCAAAACAAACTAGACGTAACGCTACTTGTTATGCGTCCCCGCAAAAATTTCAGGTCAAAATCGAGCTTTCCCACGAAAAATAGCGTCACCCAACAAAGCCTGTGGGGGTAAAGAGAGGAATAAATAGCACGTTATCACTCTCGCACTTGTATTAAATTCAAAGAAAAAGAGGTTTTGTCGGCTGTCAGCCGTTTTTTTTTTTGATTGAGCTTAGACGCACGTTGCAATTTTTAGAATGAATGGAAAAATGGGAAGAAGACAGAAGACCGTTGATTTCTGGAGTCGGCAGTCTGTAGTTCTTTATAGGGATGTTGATTCTGATCGAAAAAATATTATATCGTTACAGATTTTTCGTCATGCGTCACTGCGCTACCACTGCGCGAGCGGTGCCGTTGACGAACATACATTCATCGTTAAAAATATATCGCTATATACAGGGTCTCCCAAACTCAATGGCACATTAGAAGTATCTCGAGAACTAATAGAAATATATTTTTGAAATTTTGAGAATGCATATAAGACATAAAATTCTAGCCTTTAAAAATAGTTTTGAAAATGCGGCGTTGCCAGTTGTACCCCTCTAACCTGTATAGTTACTTTTTTCTATTGATACTTTGATATATCGGAATAAAAATTAAAAAATTAAAAAATTTAAAAACATGTCCAAAGAAAAATATCATCCATTTGATATTATTGATATTACGATACATCCCTATATATATATCCTGTCTCTCTGTCGTTCTGACAAAAACCTAACCTATAATATAATGAACCTGATTGTTTTTGTTAATTTCTTGAGGATTGGTGTTGTGTTTTTTACTTTTCCTAATTGAAAAGCAGGTAAATTACCATCATTGAAAAAAGGGCGTGGCACCCAAAAAATGTTCGTCTGCGGCGCTATTTTTTTTTTAATGACCTCCCACTTCAAATGGCCACGAGCCGCCACTGGTTAGAGGTGACGTAACTGATTGGTAATGCTGGTATTAACTGACACCCAACAGGTCTCAAACTCTACTGCTAAGCGGTATAGCCTTGCATGCAAAGCACACATTGATTATAATAATTTTTGCTGGCATGGTAATAAAGTCTGACCTTTTCAGGAACGCTACGCTCTTGAGAGTAAAATTTGGCGAGGAAAATGTGACAATTGAATAGCTTGATGATACTCAATTAAAGATCGCTCTTGAAAAAAATTTTTAGACTTGTAAGATATAATTTGACGAATTAGTACACCTTTCGTAGTGGAAAGTAGTTAAAGACTGACAACCTTAGATGTTGATGTTGTCAAATT
Organism: Polydrusus tereticollis; assembly: GCA_963920685.1. Taxonomy (NCBI): domain Eukaryota; kingdom Metazoa; phylum Arthropoda; class Insecta; order Coleoptera; family Curculionidae; genus Polydrusus; species Polydrusus tereticollis. The sequence continues at coordinate 50,347,117 of OY987328.1, read as the reverse complement.
TTGACAAGGTACGAATCACTGTTCAACAGAAAAATTCTCCCGATGAAACAGATTAGACTACTGTGAAATTTGAACCTAACTTGGTATACAATTGACCTGCAAATTGCTAAATTAGGCTGGAATTTCATGGAAAGGTTTTATGGGTCCCTTTATAGGCAATAAACCGGGGACGCATTTATTACCTGCAGACAGATGGGATAATTTATTTAAAATCACTTAAATAATAATGCATTGGTTATTACTGTACCGTCGTTTAGTGATCACCTATTCGTATTGTCCGCATTTTGTGTATAAGATATTTAATTTAACACACATGTCGTCGCATGTTTGTGTAAATAAATTCGTTAACTTTTTGTTATATTTGTTGCGAAATTACTGCGAAAGCGCATTAAAAACCCTTTATCGCCGCTTATCAAAAAAGCTTATGAACTGTACTTTGCCTGTAGAGATAAGTCATGGGCTCGAAAAATCTGTTGCAGATTGCATTGCAGGTGCTCATAACTCTATACCGTTCGCAGTTCAAATGTTTTGGAGGGAACCTCGTAACCACGTGGACAACTATTATTTTTGCATGACTAATGTCAAAGGAATTACTAGCAAAACCGAGCGCAGTATTTATTACCCAAATATTACATCTGCAATCAGAGTAGTGCCTCATAGCATCCCTTTATCCATTCTCCTCAGCGTCCTGAAAGTTACTCAGTTGATTCGGAATCTGAGGAACCTTTACCAGAGCTGAAGCTGTCTCTTTTTGAGCAGTTTTTTTCCAGTTTTATAGACCCTCGGTTTTTCTAGAATGTTCATTCAGTGCAGTGACAGATAAGTTTAGACCTAAGTACTAACATTACTTTACTTAAATGAAACAATCAATTTGTTTACTTACTGCCTTTTATTTATACAGCTCCTTCTGTTTTTGGTTTACGTGGTGTCAGGTCGCGTGGTCAGACCATCTAGGAGGTTTCCAGCTTTTCCTGTGACAAAGCTGGTGGCGCGTATTAAACTCCCTTTACGCGAGCTAAGGTATTTTGCACGCGTGCGTCACAGTTTCTGCTCTTGTTCTCTGCCAACTACTTATATTTTTATTACTTTAATCATTTATTTATTTTAATTCGATTAATTTTTTTTTTTACTTTCAATGATTGTTAAATTTTGCGGTTTTCCTTAGTCAGCTTATCACAGCATCGCTAAAAAATACTATCTTTTTTTTTTCTTTTTAAGAAACTATATTCCACATTTAACAAAGAAAAATATTAAGTGTGCGCGTAGCAATTTTGGCGAAAAGCTATATTCCTAGTTCTGACGATAGGGATCTTGTTTGTGAGTTGGACCTTTCGAAGATAAAAGCGGAACTTCTTGCATCGCGTTAGCAGCAACGCAGTATTTTAGTAAAAGTTTAAGGTATCTATATACAGACAAGCAACATTAAAATTTTTTCTTGCAATGGAAGAACAATTATTAGAGTATTGTCACAATATGTCCAATTCAATAACAAAACCTAGCTTCCCATATACTCCAGATTAATGGCGGCTGTTCACAGATTCGTCGGAAACAAGTTTAAAAGCTTTTTCACTTTTTAATGGCAACGAATATCTATCAGTCTAGGTCACCCAGCAAATATGAAAGAGACATATGACAATCCTAATACATTATTGAGGTGTATAAAGTACGAATACCACAATTCAAAGATTGATATGTGCAGATTTAGTAGTGGTAGCATTATTGACAAGGCTGCAATCAGAATATACAAAATACTGTTGCCTTTTGTGTCAGTAGGATAGCCGCGGAAAAGATAAACATTATAAAATTAAAAACTGGCCTATACGCAAAACAACTGGTGTCAAAAATGTGACACGAGGAGCATTAATTCAGAAGGAAAAGATATATTTACTCCGCAACATTAAGCTAGGCATCCTCAAAAAATGGCACTGAATAAAGAGGGAGATGCTTTATTATATCTAAAAGAGAAATGTTCACGTATAGGTGAGGCAAAGATTAAAGAGGGAATTTTTATTGGACTGCAAATTAGACAACTGTTTCAAGATGAGAACTTTAGAACAACTTTAAATGATACTAAAAGACGAGCATGGGATGCGTTCGAGAACATTCGCAACAATTTTCTTGGGAGCAATGAACTGCCACGATCACGTGAAAAGACTACTCTCTACCAACCACATTTTGGGGATGCAACATGTCTGTATAACTTAATTTTCCACATTATTATTTGGATTTTTTTCTCGAAAATTTGGAAGCAGTATCAAATGAGCATAAAGAAAGATTGTATCAATTGAAAAATGCTATACCGGAAAATGGAACACAAACATGGGCGACTATTCTTGGAATCTAATACGGGTGGTTCTATAAAAGAACGATCAAAGAAATTATTAAATTAAAATCAATATATTAGCCTTAAACTTACTGCTAATAAGGTGTATTAAAAGTTTATAATCTTTTAAAGTCAATAAATCGAATATAAATGACGTTTTTATTGAATTTTTATAATATCGAAAAGATCTTCGCCTCCCTTGTCATTGGAGACTGATATCGAAATTCTTAGGCCAGAGCTACCCAAAAATATTCCAGGGAGCACAAAAAAGTTTTGAAAAGTTGGACAGTAATACCGGACTTAAACGGTGCGAGTGTCGTGGGCCTAATTCTGGTGTGCTTCATGCAGATTTTGCAGTTGGAGTTACTTTTTATCAGATAACTTTTGTTGCTCAATGGCACCCTCGCCTTCTTCTTCTTCTTCCGAATCTACCTCATATTCTGGAAACCAAAGTATTATTCTAGTGCTGCTTCACCTTGGTTGGATAATTAATTTCCAAAGCTTTACTCACTTGAAATAAATATGAGAAGAAAGCAAAGATAGTTCAACCAAAAAGCTTAAACAAACAAGTCATCGAGCGGTGGGAAGCATATCTCCCAGAGATCAAATTCAAAAAATAGAAGAAATTTATAGATTCAAATGTAAGGAATTACTGAAACTTTCATTTAAACAATGAAAAAAAGCCTGCTGTTTCTTGTAACTAAAAAAAAAACACCAAAAATCATCAAAAGCATAAATTAATTGTCAGATAGTTTAAAAAGTAGAGACACCACAAAAAACGTAGAAAGCGCTTAGTCAGACTCGATCTAGGAATTTAAAGCCGAAAGTTAGAACTTTGCCTAGTACTGTATACATTTTGAGTATTATTATTTGAACATCGCTTATATAATATTAAACATAGGGTTTCTAAAAGGAATTAACATATTACCGTTAAAATGCCAAACTTACTAAATAATGGCTGACAATGGTCTGGATGTTTTGCCCCACTCATATACGCCTTCTTTTCTGGGGAACGAAAACATAATTTAAAAGATGTTGATTACAGAACGCTTAAAATGCAATACCATATCTCATGTGGGAATCAAACAAAGGAGTGATCGACCATTTTCGCCGCTTAGCCACCGAGTTCCTGCGACACCACTCATTAAATCATCTAGTTACACATACACAATCATACTTTCACTCCGTACTATATAAGCCTTATCGACCTTTTAGGAACTGGCTTCTACTAAGACTGCCTCCTACTCTATGATTTACCATCCACTCATCATGTAAATACCACATTCCTCAAAAACTAAAAGCAACTGCTTCTCCGCTTACTATGTTTGCCATCAAAGAAGTGCCCTTCCAAACCTCTTCAAAAGGATGATTGCTAAACAGCGCCACAACCAATTAATAGAAGTAAATGACTCAAAAAGGAGTACATGATCCAATTGAAATGAAAAAAGGCGTAAAAGCACTAGAATATCCAAATAATAATAGCAAGAACATATTTCAGCAAATTGAGTAATACATAATTGAAAAAAGTAACTTTTAGAAATTTAGTAGCCAAAATACCTGTATTTTAAAGCAACCTGTATACTACATCAAAGATTTAACTAGCGCGTAAAAAGGCTCCCGGTATTGCTTATCACTCCGAAGCAAATATAATTGATTGATTAAGTTGTAAATTACTTGATTAAGTAAGTACGGAAACTTTAACGAATTAATCTTTGATTGAATCTAAGACAAAAAGTTTATACTAGTATGGTTCCGTAATGGCTCCGTTTTCCAGATACAGGGTGTTCAAACTTGAAAACCAATTTCAGATTTTTCTATACACAGGGCTGCACAGAAGTCCGGAATAAAATTAATATAGCCTTAACCTGTAACTTTTGGGGAAAATGCTCGGACACGTCAATTTAATTTTATATATTATGCTCACATTTTAACCTTATTCGTTTGTTTTTTTATATACATTTGTCAAAAATATGACGATATCGATCTTTTTTTTAAATGGAAACATACAGCTTGTGATACATTATTTCCAAGCTAATATCTCGTACAGTATGCTCATAAATTTTGACGCGATTCTGTCAAGCTATTTCACGACTGTTAAATTAAAAAAAAAATCCCTATTTTAATAAGCGGACATGATAAATCATTGATGTTTTTTTTACCTTTCATTGTTTCACGTTCTGACATTTTGTGACATTGTGCCTTAACAATAGTTATGGTTTAACGTGGCAAATGCTGGAAATGACCTCCACCCTCTACTTGGGATGATCCTAGACGATGGTAAAATCCATCGACGAAATTTCAAATGGTTTCAGCCGGCATGTTATGTGTCTCCAATCTAATTTTGTTTTTCAAATCTTCAATATTATTTAGCCTATTTTGATAAACTTTTTCTTTTAAATATCCCCGAAGAAAATAGTCTAGAGGCGTTAAGTCTGGGGACCTCGGTGGCCATTCAATTGTACCACGTTGTCAAATCCAGCGACCTGGAAATATCTGATCTAAATATCTTCTCACATTGACACCAAAATGCGGGGGAGCACCATCTTGCAGAAACCAAATTGTTTCATTAGGTATATCTGGATATACTTCGTTGGGAAAAATTACAGCTAGTACAGGCCTCAACTCGAAGGTTAAGAAATCCAGGTACCGTTCAGCTGTAAGGTTTCCTTTCAAAAAGAATGGCCCTAACATTCGGTTATTAATGGTACCTGTCCATACATTTACTTTCTGGGGCCGCTAAGTATGCGCTTCAAATATCCATCGTGGATTTTCTTGACTCCAGAAACGATAATTATGTCTGTTAACCACCCCGTTTAAATAGAAAGTAGCGTCATCCGAAAATAATATGTTCTGTGGAAACCTATTATTCTCGTCACATCGTCTCATCATTTCTTCGCAGAATTGCAAACGCTTATCATAATCATCTTCTAAAAGCTCTTGGACAAGATATACTTTATTAGGGTGGTATTTTTCTGCTCTCAAAATCTTCCAATAGTACCTCTAGATGTATCATGATTTTGAGCCAATGAAACTGTTGAAACATGCGGATAATCCTGCAGAGATAATGCAATATCCAATTTTTCATCGTCGCCTAAAACACGTGGCCGTTCATACCTAGGCAAGTCCTTTACTGTGCCATGTTTATCAAATTTGTGAAATATTTTACTAACAGTGTCCTGTGAAATTTGATTTTCCGGATATTTAGCATTAAATAAAGTGCATACTTCACTTTGACTTCTTATTTTATCTCCACATCCTAACAATATCAAGACTTCGACACGCTGCCTTTCCGACAAAACCATTTTTGTTTAGAAAATCGCAAAATAATGCTTCAGAAATATCTAAATTAATTTTACAAGTTTACAATGTCACAAAATGTCAGAACGTGAAACAATAAAGATTTCTTACCTTGACAGATAAAAAAAGACATCAATGATTTATCATTTCCGCTTATTTAAATAGGGATTTTTTTTTAAATATTAAACAGTCTCCATTTTGAAATAGCTTGACAGAATCGCGCCAAAATTTATGAGCATACTGTACGAGATATTAGCTTTCAAATGATGTATCGCAAGCTGTATGTTTCCATTTGAAAAAAATATCAATGTCATCATATCTTTGACAAATGTCTATAAACAAACAAACGAATAACTTCAAAATGTGAGCATATATAAAACTAAATTGACGTGTCTGAGCATTTTCCCCAAAGGTTACAGGTTAAGGCCATATTTATTTTATTCCGGACTTCTGGGTAGCCCTGTATATATTATATTGAATGGTGGCCAGCTACTTCTGTGAAACTTGATACACACTAACAGATATTTAGAGCCTACATTTTGCAAGTATTAAGTTACTTCTGATTCAACCATGATCGTAAATATGGGTAACCCTCTTAGGATTTTGAAACAAAAAATTGCACGCCACTTTTTTAAACTTTTAAAGAATTATCAAGTAAGCTTGATAAGAAATACACAGAGCGTTGATAATTTTTAATACGATGAACCATTTTCGAGAAAATTTCCTTATAAGGTTTTTATGCACGCCTCTGTACAAATTTAAGGGGAAACCGAAATGGCTCAGAGCTCAACAAAAATATGTTACGAGATATCTACATCTTATAAAAATAAATTTAAAAAATTATGAACCTGTGTCGGGAACCGTTTAATGTCCGCTATAAAGGACATTGAAATAATGATAGACACTTTTTGGAAACTTATCCTTTTAATTAATAATAATAATAATTTCAGCAAGTAAGGGCCAAAACATTTCTTAAAATTTGCTAGAAACTAGGACACTGGAAAATTATAAGATACTACAAACGCCTTTAAAGCTTAAAACCGTTGTTTATTTCTATTTTATTAAACAAGTTGTGCTTTGAAGAACAATTATTGCTGTATTTGGGAGACAACAGATACTTATACGGTAACCAAATTAATAATTTGTAGCTTTTGAGCTTATTTTTGTGTGTTCCGTTCAAAATGGTTCAATTTACTAATAGTATGTATGTATCTAAGGTTGAAAGCTTTCTACAGGATAACAATTTCAGAACCTTAACAGACAATCTTCATCATAGATTCATTAGAAAAATAACTAGATTTTTAAAAGGTTTTAGTGAATTCTTGGATGATAACAGGGCACCAAGAAACATCATTTCTAGCAATCCCATCTTGCCACGTTTATACGGATTACCCAAGATCCACAAAATTGATACCCCTATCAGACCAGTGGTAAGTTTCACTAACACTCCCATTTCCAACCTTTCTACTTTCACACTCAATCTTATAAAATCATTAAACAATTTCAAACCTGCATACACAATACTTAACACTCTAGATTTGGTAAATAAACTCAAGGATTTAAATTTACCTCAAAACTTTCTACTTGTCTCCTTTGACGTGACAAACCTATTCACGACTGTCCCCAAGTCGGAAGCAGTGGACATTGTCGGAAATATCTTGAGATCAAAAAACCTGGATGAGGATTTGGTAATCAATACTCTAACTTTAATTATTTTTGTTTATCCCAAAATTATTTTTGCTTCAATAATAAATTTTACGAACAACCAGACGGACTTGCCATGGGAAGTTGTTTGTTTCCCTTTTTAGCGGAGGTCTTTATGGATTCTTTGAAAAACAATAACCTAATATCAGAAAGCAACCCTGAGATCCTCCACTGATACAGGTATGTAGACGATTGTTTGTGTTTTTTGATTTGCAACAACGAAGGAGCCTTAGAATTACTCAATAAACTTAATAACATACACCCTAATATATCCTTTACACTTGAGACAGAAAACAACAAAACAATAAATTTTTTAGACCTTTCCATAAAAAATTCCAGAACCAACCTACAATTTCAAATCTACAGGAAACCCACTCAAACAGATCATGTCATCCCTTACAATTCAAATCATCCTCTACAACATAAACTAGCATCTTTTCATTGTTACATAAATAGACTTCTTAATATTCCCATGACAAAAGAAAACTACCAAAACGAATTAAATATATTAAAACAAATAGCTTTCAATAACAATTACGACCCAAATATGACAGATTCCTTGATCTCAAAAACAAAATGCAGAAGAATTAGGAACGAGTTATACCCTCTTCCCACTAAGATCGATAAAAAATATGTTGCTATACCTTTCCTCGATCAAAACACCAATTCTAACATTAAACAAATACTTACACAATCAATCCCAAATCTCAGTGTTTTTTTCAAAACCAAAAACAGTCTAGCAACACACATTGTAAATTCCAAGGATAAAATTGAACATCTTTCTAAGAGTGGTATCTATAAATTAAATTGTAATTCTTGTAACAGTACCTATATTGGTTGTAATTGTAGACCATTAAGGACCCGTATAAATGAACACCTTTCGAGATCCTCTTCTGCTTTTCGCCAACACCTCAAAATTTTTAATCATACTTTCATACCTCTAATTCAAAGATTATTCATGATATATCTTCCAAAAATTTCAACAGACTCGATTTTATGGAGGACATAAAGATTAGTAAGAAATTACTGGACAATTTCCTTTGATTAAATACACAAGTTAACCTAACTAGAAGTTACATTCCTTTACACAGACGCCTTCTGAATTAATTTTTAAAAATTTTAATATTCTCTAATCTTAACAATTCTCAAATTGCCCGCTTTTTATTCTCAACAACGTCAACAATGTCATTTCAATGACAAGACAAATTTAATCTTTCATTTTAAATAGCCATCAACTTTCGACTAATGAACACGTTCCACGTGTAGTAGTTAAAATTTAATTATGAAAAAGATGAAAAATAAAAACGATGGTTAATTAACAAAATTTAAAAGTGGTTCGTCCCAATTGTTCGTCTTTTTACAAATTTACATGTTAATTGTTTTTTTACATAATAAGTTTTTACATTGTGCTGTTGATGACCCACTCAAGAAAAGCAGATTTGTCAATGAAGTTTCCGGTTTCATGACAAAGTGAGTAAAAACCAAAAAATACATTTAATATTATTTCTCAGAACAAATTTGAAACAAATAAAAATAGTTAAATAACTCAACTGATTTCACACAAATTTACATCAACTTTCGAACAACGACATTTCAAATAAATTTTACAAATTGGATTTTCCTCGCTTTTAGGAAGCACTGAAGATGGCCTAAGGCCTCTGCTAATTTAAATAAATTTCAAGATTATACACTTAATACAAAAAAACGACTGTTGTTCCCTCTTATTTCAAAAAAGTGTACACAGCCCTACCTCATCATTAATAGTGAATTGGCAGACATGCATTTTTGTTACTGAATGGCTCATGGTAATGCCTGCAGCTGCAAGACGTATCCATTATGAAAGATTCCCTTAACGTACGGTGCCTAACGCAAAAACTTGTATAAGACTCCACGCACAGCTTTCTGAATCAGGCACTTTTAGGAGGTCTACGGTCGTCATCCCTATGACCCGGTTAGAACAATTCAGGTTGAACAAGCCGTCCTAAACGAAATTAAGAGAAACCCTAAAACCGGTACGCGAAACATAGCGCACGAATTGAACATTACCCATGTAACAGTATGGCCAATTTTAGGTGACCAGCAGCTATATCCGTATTACTTGCAACGTGTGCAAGCTTTATTGCCGAGGGATTTGCCTTTAAGAGTAGACTTTTGTTATTGGTTACGAAGTAAAGTGGTAAGAAATCTAAATTTTTTAAAGTCAAGTGTTGTTTACGGGCGAAGCTTGTTTTTCTCCTAATTGTGTATGTGCCAAAGATAATACACACGCCTTGATAGAAAATAATTTTCAAAAATAATTTACGGTCAATACTTGGGTTGGAATGGTGTAGTGGTTACTGCTGTATATGACTTAATTCATTACATACTGATCTTCGTATAGTCAAAATAATGGGTTCATTACATTTTAGCAACTGTAGGGCAGATGGCAGCATCATACAATATGCAAAGTTTTGCGGAAATCTGGTTAAACTGGGTCAATTTAAACTCGGAAAATATAAAAGGATTTTAAACATTAGAACTTCGTTTACCGCAACTTCTTAAAATAATTAGACATTTCGTTTACATTTTAATCTGTTCAAAATTAATATAACTTGTTTGTGCCTTTAGCTAAAATCTTGGACCCTTTTGTATTCGTCTTACATAATAAAATTGAATGTAGAAGAAATTCTAAATTCGTCATAAATCTCATCTTAAGAGAAAGCAAAAACGTTTTATTGTTGTAATAAATTCCGAACAAAGGGTTAAAGAAGAGAGGCCGTTCAAATAAATTACGCAGCAGATAAATGCTGGATTAATGGTCCGTTAGTGTATTAAGTAATCTTAACTTAACCCGACCTAAGCACTAATAATTTTAACTTAGTTCTGCCAGGAAAGTTAAATTGTTAATTTTGCAGTACTTTTATAATATCCTTTAACATGATATGATTTCAAAACGGCTTAAAAAACATCAAGAACAAAAATAGGGATGAAAATTAGAGATTCCAGGCTATTAATAAATAAAGTTTATCATATAGTGCGTTTTTTGGTCGGGTCAGTGCTAAACTTTCACCCCTATGCTAGTGCTCGTTTTACTGAAGTAATATATCTGAATCTTGAAACAGGTTAAGTTTAGGGCATCAGGTTAACGTCAAGTTTATTTTTGGGCAAAGAAAATTCGAGAAATGTCTTTAAAATATATTTCTACATTTCACAGCCAGTTGAGGCAACGTACTGTCAGTTTCAGAATAGTAGTTTGTACAACAAGAGTGGATATGATGTCCATATCGCACGATGACGTAACTTGAGCACGACGCCGTAGGCGGAGTGCTCAATCGTTAGAGTGCGATATGGACAATCCACTCGAGTTGTATAGTGTATTTTTTCTACGACTAAAGAAACTTTACACTTAAAAAAAAAATTAAATTTACAATAAACAACGAAATTTATTTAACAATACTTATTAACCTATTAGATCTATATAATAATAATATACGATTACTGTTTATTTTCTACAATAAATGTGCAACTGTTAAATGTACAGTTGTTATATGCAATAGCTTCTTTTTTTAAATTGCAATTTGCAACGTTATTCTCTGTAACACTATTATACGAGTTAGATGCTAACATATTTGAAGCAAGATTTTCTTTAGAAGTCGATGCAATATTCTCTATTTGCGGATTGTGAACTGATTTAACAATAGTATTACCAATCTTCTTTTTTTTATTTAAAGAATTTTCGATGTAAGTTTCCATCACTGGAGTTGATTTCCAGCCACCGTAGTTCTTGATGGTTAAGGTGTTGCCACCTGCATCTGCTAGGAGAGTGGCCCCCGAGCGACGGAAACAGTGTCCGGTATATAATTCTGAGTTCGGTAAATTTAAAAATTCAGCAATTATTTTCGGCTGATTACCAATTTTGTTGATGCCAACTACTTGCTTGGTACATTTACCCTTTTGGTAATTTAAAAAAAATTGCTCTATGTTTAGTGGTCTAAGCTCCATGTATTTTTTTGAAACCTTGTAAAACAGACCAGGGATTACAAATAAACGATCTGTTTTTGTTTTGGTGTCGATTAATCTAACCTGAAATTCATTTCCCAAGTCTCGAATATGATCGATTTTTAAATTTTTTAGTTCTTGTCTACGGCATCCGCCAGAAATACCAAAAATCAATACCACCTAAAATAAATTAGAAAATTCGAAATATTTAATATCAAATCAATATCCTAATAATTATTATATTATTAAGACAACAAATCAAATAGGTATCAGATAAAAAAATAAAAAGTATTTATCCCCCTATGGGATTCGAACCAAGGAGCCTTTATCCGACCCTTTCTAGGTACGGCGACTTTACCACTAGGCTGAACCAGCGCTTAATTGAAAGAATGTCTAGCGCATATAAGAACGGTTTATTTAATTATTCGATAGGATTTCGTGCAAAATGAGATATTTTTGATATAATATTAATATAAAGGGTACTTTACTGAAACTTACCTTTGTAAACAAATATTCTTCATCTGGTGCTTCCAGAAGGAACGTTTTCATTTCTTCGGATGTCAAAATATTTGCCTTTTTTGGTTTATAGCCACTACTCTTTAACTTCAAAAATGACTTCAATTTACAATATGTAGAGATATCAACGTTTTTTTTTTATATTTAACATTGTTCTTAACATAGAATACGTTGTCCATAGAGTGGACGGTCTTAGGTCTTTGGATAAATATTTCATATATGCAGTTAAAACGTTTTCTGATATATTTTTGACTTCATGCTCCAGCATCCAGTCCATAAACTTTTTGTAAGATAGTTCGTATTTACTTTTGGACTTTTCAGGTAATAGGGCTTCGTAGGTTTGATTGGCTTCTAAACGAATATTTGGCGGCGTGCTGTTTATCGTTTCTTCGTCGGAATCGCTCATATTTTTAAGTTTAAAATTTGCAAGAATTTACGTCTGACAATAATTGGACATTGACATACAATACTTATTTTAAAATCGAATAGTTACCTGGGTACCTGATGCTTTACTGTGATTGGTCGATTTCATATCCTAACTAGGATGGATATGAAATTATATCCGTTCAGTTAACTGGAATGGCCTACTTATCCATTCTGTAGATTGTGCAAGAAATAGCTAAATTGCAGATGGGAGTAGAAAAAATTATTTGTAAATCTGTGCATAGAATATGTACAAAATCTCTATAAAATGTCTATTATTTATACTACAGAGAAATGTATTGAAATGACGTGTTTAAAATTCATCAGAATAACAATATAACGGCTTAATCAAAACATTTTAAATACTGAGTGAGTTCTAAAGAAAAGAGACAAAGAAACACATCTATTGTAAACAAACAAATTAAACAAAACTTTGACGAGAATTCAGCAACACATCTTATTTAGCTCGCTAAAATTTTCCAAAAATTCAGGAGTACCTGGTACAATGAATCTAAAGAAGAAATAAAAGTTATTTACTGCTAAGAGTGTTCAATTAATTATCCAAATAATTATTTGCTTAAAATGCGATTTTGTACATAGTGTGTGGATTGAACTAATAACGACCAAATTATACAATGAAAAAACAATTCACAAGACTATGGGCGTAAGCAAGAATCGTTATATAATCCAGGAACCACATAAACAGAAAAGGCAGAAAGGAAATGTCTGGGCTGGAATTCTTGGACACAAAATATCTGGGCCATTTTCTTTACAGGGTAATTTAAGTACATACTGAGAAGTATTTAGAACTGCTCTGGCAACACTTTACTGCAGCGTTGGGGAATGCTGATCAAAATGCCAGATTAATTTTTCAATGTGATAGAGAGCTTTAACCAGTAAATAGTAATAGAGTAATACCTCGTTGGAAAGGTATTTTAAATCTACAAATGAGCCCTAAATTTGATAAGATTTAATTGAACTTTTATATTTTTTTTTTATTTATTTAAGATGGCGCCTTGCCATCTTTAAAAACTAAGCCAAACATTTACACATAAAATTCGAGAAATATCAATGATAGGAATTAATCCAATTCAATAAACATTTATTTTCGTTCAGGCTAGCTTTAATGATGCGATTTGGCAAGTTTATCTAAATATTCTTTTAACTGATGCCGTTAAAGAATATATCGATGGTGTAGTGCGCAAATGTGTTAAGTACAATTATTGGTCAAAATGAGTTATATCCACCAGGTTGTAATCATTATTTTTGTATGCAAACATGTGTTAGTTGAATTTAATTATTTTTAGTAGCGCCATCTGATACTTGTTATAAGTACTGAGCCACTACAAATTTCTACTTCATATGTGGTAAGAGCACTTAACACATTTGGCATTTACAATGCAGGATCTTGTTATGGTTAACGCACTAACCACATTCATCTTATACTTAAATTTTCACAATTTCAAAATTATTTGGTTTCTAATTTATGGTGTGACCTGTTTGTTTTTCTTTGTGTGTACAGTGAAGCAAATTTGGGCAAGGTTTATTTAGTAACATATTAAATAAGTGCACTATCGTTATTTAATTATATCTTTAAGAGGCAAGAAGTTAGTTAATATGGTATTAAAAAAGGGACTCGAAGCTCTAACACAAAGTGGTCAGTGCAATATTACTCCGATTCATTTTTAATTATGTATTTTTATGCATTATATACAAATACGCGGTATTATAATTTACCGAAGTAAAAAGCTATTTTTTTCTTAATTCACAATAAATGTTATTATTTTTCTAAATCCTTTGCAATAACATGGGCCCAGAGTAAACATCATATCGTATGCTTTAAACCACCTATAGAGAGTATAGTTCCGTCGCTAGATAGAATAACGTACAGTATTTTTGAGGAATATGCACAATATACATCTTTAGTTGATGCAGATCAATCAAAAAAGAGTTGTTGAATTAATAATAAAAATAATAATATTGAAAATGTTTAATTATCAGTGGGTTAAACAGAAACAAGTAGTGGAAATTATTTGGACAGGCCGGGACTCTCGTTGCCCTGTAGAACGCATTTAATACGAAGATGATCAGCCTATGGAAATTTTTAAGGATTCCTCAAGTTTATATCAACTATCCAGAGAAGATGACGAATCTTATAAAATGGGACCTACTTTACCAAAACATAAAAGACATGAAATACGGGAACCTGTAGAAGAACAAATAATCAAGACAAGTAAACAGAAACAGCGTAAGAAACAAGAAGCAGAAAAGCAAAAATAGAAACGTGGCAAAGAAGAATCAATAAAAACCTAAGAATTAGAGGGCAAGAATACGTAAATCGCAGTCGAAAAGAAATTCCAGATAAAAACCCGATATAAGTCATTTGTACAAAATGTCGTTATAAATACCAATAAACCATATCTGAAAATCAAAAACAAATATTATGCCAGGATTGTTATGGTTTGGCTGATTATGTTCGTCAACAAGTGTTCATAGCCTCCATGCACATTGCACATGCAAGATATTCTTGTTGTTAGGAACAAAAGCAGCCCAAAGACTAAAAATGGAAAGGTATCAAGATACTTTCTGAAAAACTGTAATGGTATTCGAAACAGAGCGTGTTTAAAGATTTTCGTGCTATATTGTCTATTTCGCTTAGTAATATATAGTAATCGTATAAGTAAGGTTGGGTTATATACTAGATATGATCGAAGAAGGGACAGTATTCGTGTTAAAGCTACTTCAGACGAAACAAAACAATTTGTCAGAGAACACATTGATTAATTCCCAAGAATTGAATCCCATTACTGCAGACTGGATTCTGCAAAGCAGTATTTATCTTTGGATATAAATCTTTCAATATTGTACAGGATGTATAAAAATGATCTGGTTGCTTATCACAATAAAGTTTGATTTCAAATATACTTTTTGTTTATTTTATGTAGTCAAGCAAACATTAGTTCAAAGTGCTGTGAATGTACGGAAAAATTATGTTTTTTTTTATGTTCAAAAAAATATTGCGGTACCTGCGGTTTGGCTGCCTATAAACATTTAACAACTACGCCCTACCTACTCAACGCAATCTCAATTCAGCATTGTGCTAGAATACTCAAGCATTCAGAACTTTAAATTTTGTCTCCTGAACATTTTGTATTTTTGAACGTAAGACATTTGTGCGCTACACTATCGATATGTTACTTGTTTCTTTTTTAATCAAAATCACACTTCCTCCACAAACTCTTAAAATTAAAAAAAAACACTTGGTTCCTTGTAAAGTAGCTATAAACTAGATTTCTCTATACCTATAAAAATGCAATGTGTTTCGTAACCTAGTCATGGGTCTTTCTTCGAGTATATAAAATCATATAACATACATGTATTTTTGAAAAAGTATTGTTCTATGTGCTTCAAATAATATACATCATGAAAGTGTTCTCTAATGTAAAAGGCAATCAGGTAGTATCATCAGCAATACATTACAATTTTAGGGTGGGCACAGGCGCTCAGGCCTTTATTAAAGAATGCCTGCACAAACCAAGAATGTGCGAATATATTGTGACACCAACTTCGTCCAAAGAACCAAGAGGTAAATAATCTCAAAAGTTTTCATTTGTGTTAGGGCAAAGGACCAAATTTAGAAAGTATTAGTCTAGATACTGTATTAATTTGCGTCTACTACTGAATGAAAATACCAATCAAGATATTTTGTAGATAGAAAATATTTATTATGAATGTACTAACTGCTTACCAGAGCTTGAAAACTGGTAAAATTGTTGGTTTGTAATATTTGTTTGCCACTCTGTCCTCTATCGATATACATTTGTAAATAAAAGGATAACAAGAAGGACGAGACTTTACACGCACGCTGTATAATGATAAAATGCATAAAATAATCGAACTGAGCGTTCGAGTGAAAGAATCAAATAGAATAGTTGGAAAAAGTTTTTTTTAGATACCTTGTATAAACGTCAGAAAACTTGGCATACCCTAAAGATCTCATCTTAATGCTAGATGTTATACAGTAATTATTATCACAGTCCTGTTAGCGATAGCAGTCAAATAACTTTTAAGCCAACAATTTTATTGTTCCAACATTGATATTTTGGGCCAAAAAGGTGCATTGAAAGCAATCAAATTTTCCAGATATTTTTGTAGTTATTTTGAAATTGTTATTGAGCTCTAGTTTATGATGGTAAGTTATATTTAAATGTAAAACCACTAAAAGTTTTTCCTTTGGGGAAGCTTGCTTCGGCTGAAATCTTTTTCTTCTATTATTTTCCCAATGTATAAAAAATCCCAAGGAATCTGCAGATATCGAATACTTACAACGATTATTTCTTACACCTGTCAATTTGGCCGTTTCGTCCAAGCAAACTATACGGGATCTTGTTTGGGTTTTTATGTTAGGTAAAACCTTTAACATCTGTTGGGTCTTCGAAAACTTATTAGGTATTTTCATTTAAGTAGAAAATGTATAACGGCTTCTTGCCTTGATTGAGGATTGCGTTCTGCCGAGGTTGATTTAAAGTTTTTAGGTGCAAAACAATTTGGCGCCTTTTCTTAACAATGTTTTGATGTTAGTAAATCTAGTGCCTCTCTACTATTAGTTGGGATCATTAGGAAGCCAGTTTTTAGGTAGTTTACAGGTTGCAACTTGTCCAGCTATCGTGTGTGAGTCTGTTATTAGTTGGTTTGTCGATACGTCCGTACGTTTGTAATAGTCCGTGATAATTTTAAAAAAGAATTCGTTAATTGTCGATACGTGAAAGTTCTAATGTAGCACGCGGTTCATTGTGTACCTGGGGACATCTCCGATTAGCTTCAGCGCCCTATTTTGAATCACCTGAAACTTATTTAGCTCCGCCCTGCTTATGTTACACCACGAGCGCGCACAATAAGTCAGAACCAGCCTTACCAGGACCTTGTAGAGGTTTACTTTCGTCTCGTTTTAACCAGCTTTCATATAGTGATAAAAGTCAGTAGTGTTGTGGTATTCGCCACGTGGAAATCGGCTATAAAGAGCGCGATTTCGCTGGGAATATTCAGTCGGTGCAGAACCATAAGACAGTAAACAACTAAATATTTGTTGAGCAGTAATTCTGGTTTTTAAAATCTGCATAAGTCTTTTTCTTTGGACGACCATCGCCAAGTAAAATTGCCAGTCGAACTCGGAACTGCCGAGCACCTGGGTATGTCAAGAGGGCATACGTGAACCTGAAGATTAAAGCAGAGCGTAGCTGAAGAAGCACCGGTGGAAGGACGCCGTAGTCGAGCCCGATACTGTGAGGAAACAGTGGTTCCTAGCTGATCCGCGGCGTTTGTACCAAGGTACAAGCCAGACCGAAACCTAATTTTAAGAAGACCTAATACGATCACCGGTCATCGCCGACGTTGCCAACATTGGATGACCCATGCCATAACCGTAGCAGCCGACGCCATCGCCAGGGAAGCGTATACAATACTTCACCACCTGGGCATAACCTGCACCAGGTCGGCAGAAGACGAAAACTTAGCGGCGAACGAATTTTGAGAAGAATAACTACGATCACCGGTCATAGCCGACGTTGCCAACATTGGATGACCCATGCCATAACCGTAGCAGCCGACGCCATCGCCAGGAAAGCGTATACAATAGTTTACCACCTGGGCATAACCTGCACCAGGTCGGCAAGACGCGAAATCTACGTGGCAGAATAATTTTGAGGAAGAATAGTACGTGAATTAGCTCCAGCTGAAGTTGCCAGCCCTAGACGGACTGTGCCACCACTGTAGTAGCTGACGCCATCGCCGAGGAGGCGTATACAACAATTTCCCACCTGGGCATAACCTGCACCAGGTCGGCGAAGAAGTAAAACCTAACGGCAAACCGAATTTAAAGTAAAAATAATACGAAAATCGACACAGCCGGCGCCGCCAGCATTGGACATATAGTGCCACACCTGCAGCAGTCGACGCCATCGCCAGGAAGGCGCATACAAGAAGCTACCACCTGGGCATAACCTGCACCAGGACGGCAGAACGTGAAAAACACGTGGCAAACAGTGTAATGGCCGAGAATAAGGCATTATACCAGGAAACCCCTCCAGCCCGGACGGCCGAGGACGACGACGAACATGACATGCTCTCTACCACCGAGGCCGACCCCAAAACAAGACCTGGGGCGGTCTCAAACTGCCCTGCACAGATCGCCGCCCCTGAGACAACGACTGACGCTAGCCGCGCAACTTCCAGGGATAAGCCCCTTGAAGAAGGAAGCGAAGGCGAATTGTGCCAGGACATGGCGCCCAACTCGTTGACTTACTCTAACCAAAAGAGTAACAAAGAACCCTGTGACGACGTTAGGCCCGCTGGCCTAAACGATCGCAAATTATTTGAATACCTGCCCATGGAGTGCCCAGCTTTCAATACTAGAGCGAAGCGCCGTTTATGGGAGGAGAAGTACAGTGTAGACGTGGAGATTCATAGCGAATCCGAAGAAGACTCGGATGATGAGTCCGAAGACACGTCAAGTGACGAACAAATACCATGTAACCAGGAAGCCTCGGTTATGTTAAGAGAAATTCGAAGAAAATTATCAAAAAATGAAATGCCACCCGAAGAACAACGGATGCCACCTACCCTGGATGAAGAACTAAGAAGGCCAAGCTATGAGGACAAGCCTGGAGGTTCGGCGCTGCCACCGTTAAGTCGGCAAGTTCCGCCAACTCAAAGGGGAGTCCGGCAGAAGCCAGATTATGAGAGGAAAATCAGAGGAATGGCATTGCCACCTCTACAGGAACAACTGACGGAGCCAGGACAGGATTGGCAAGCTATGGAAGCATTGAGATGGAAGACTATGGAGGGTTTAGCCCAGTCCATAGGGCAGCTGATTGACAAACCGAGGAGAATAATTCCGGCACCACCACCTAGATTTGCAGGAGCCGATACGGAGGACCCGGTGCTATTTTTAAAACACATGAAAGAATATTGAATAGAAAACGGAGCGCCGGCGTACCAATGGACGGACCTGGCAATAAGACAGATGACCGGACAAGCAGCCATCCGGATGAAGATTTATGCAGGAGGGCAGATTACTTGGAAGCAGTTGCAAGAGGCAGTGCTTAGGGCATATAATAATAGCGAATGCGTGAATCATCTACGCGCAGAACTATATGGCCAGGACCAAGCTAAAGGAGAAGGTGCGGAGGCATTTTTGATTCGCAAGAGACAAATTTGTCAACGGATAAATCCGAGATGGCAGGAGGAAGAAGTAGTACCACTGCTGCTGAGCAGATTAAACGGTCCGTTGCGAGCTGCGCTACGTACTTGGAATTGTCAAAGCACAGAAGAACTATTAAACGCTGCGATCACGGTGGAACGGGATTGGAAGAGTTCCGAGGTGTACACCGCACCCAGAGTAAATATTAACACTCAAGATGGCAGAGATAATGGT
This sequence comes from Polydrusus tereticollis, assembly GCA_963920685.1. Classification (NCBI taxonomy): domain Eukaryota; kingdom Metazoa; phylum Arthropoda; class Insecta; order Coleoptera; family Curculionidae; genus Polydrusus; species Polydrusus tereticollis. The sequence continues at coordinate 50,327,444 of OY987328.1, read as the reverse complement.
GAAACTAGACAGTTCCAGTACCGGAACTATCAAGGTGGTCGAAACTACTATAGACCACAATATAATAGAGACGGTCCAGAGGAAGGTAGAAGGCCTCAACAACAAGGAGGTCAGGCGCAAGCACCGAATAGACCACAATACAATAGAAACGGTCCAGATGAAGGAGGAAGGCCTCAACAACAAGGAGGTCAGGCGCAGGCACCAAATAGGCCGCAGTACAGTAGGACGTGGGAGAGACGTGAGAATCCGAATCCAAGTAGACAACAAGCGAGCGTGGTTAAACCAAAGAAGCTAAAGTTTGTGTTCCCAGATGGGTCACCGGTAGAAATGCCTGGTACTAACAAGCATGGAGCAATGATTATGCGTGCCATGCAATACCAAATTGATCATCCTTCGCAAGGATCAAACTATAAGCGTCAAGCGTTGAAAGATGGAATGTGGTACGCGTTGCATGCGGATGATGAAGATTACGACCAGGAACTCCTGCGTAAAGAGTGTGGAATACAAGAAGGAAGTAGAGGAGAAGATACGTCAGAAGAAGAAGAAGAAATAGAGGACCCAGAAAAGATGCTGTTTAACTTCCGAAGCAATGACTATATTTCTTGCGTAGATGACCTGGCAGATCCAGAGAACCGACACCCGGTTCAATCAACAAGCGGGACTATTGGCAGTTTACCAATAAAAGTGCTAACCGCCAGTGAAGATAACGAGGAAATAGTCAGTGATTCTACTACAACTGACGATGATACGGTGACGAATGAGGAATCGCCGATGACAGAAATCCGTAGAGACCGGAAACAACTCCGACGGAAGAGACGGCTTAGACAGCGTCTAACCTCACCCCCAACTTCGGACTCGGAAGAGGACGTGAGATATAATAAGAGGATGTGTACAGCATTGTTGCAAGCGGAGAATAAGGAATTTGCAGCAAATCAGCTGTTGCGACAGATAGAGCAAGCTAAACACAGAATTTTGGAACCACCGGACGTGATCCAAAAAGACGTAGTAATTAAAGATGAAGTGTTGGAGCCACCAGACGTGATCCAAGAAGATGTAATAATTAAGGATGAAGTATTGGAACCACCAGACGTGGGCCAAGAGGTCGAGTTCAATGTAATCTCGCCACCTCCGGATTTTGAAGACAAAATAGAAATCAAAGAAGAAGAGCTGTTCGATTCAACGGCCGCCACAGCTGCAGGGTTTGATCAACCAGTAGTTGCAGAATTAGCAGAAGCAAGAGAACCGGCGTTGACGGACCTACGATTGAGAGATGGGCAAGAAGGCCGATGTCCAAGAGAAGATTATGTAGGGTGGACGGTAGTCGCGGTGAAACGTACGCCACTGCCAGAATCCAACCCAATAGCGGCTTTTGTGGAGCCACCTGTAACAGATTTGTACTTATGTCCTCCAAGTTTGGAGACCCAGTATGACCGACAAGGTGTTCCTTGGAGATATGTGCCCACCAGAGTTCCCGCACAGATCCAGCTCCATGGCCAAAACCGTGAAATCCCTGAAATCCCGGCCCCTCAGCCCGAGGTCGCCGTACCAGCATTGAGGCAGCCAAGAGAGAAGCCACCTGAAGCCTCCAAGGAGTCCCCCAGGTCGCCAGAGAACGGTCCACAGGAGGCCTATGCCAGGTCACCTGGAGAAGAACCACCAATCGAAGCTAGAACTACGGAGGTTGAGGAATCGCCTCGGACGAGAGAAAAAGAGAAATCATCCTACGAAAGGAAGTGATTTTAAAATATGTTTATTTTGGACTTAGTTATTAGTTTTTATTATTGTTGATGAACTTAGTATTAGTTTTTATTGTTGTTTTTGGACTTAAATATTTGTGAGTTTTTAGATTTAAGTATTTTTAAGGTTGATATTATAATTACAGTATAATTGTACCAGATGGGTACAGTTAAATAAACATACCATAATTACCGCTCTTAAGGGGGGGGGGGGTGTTGTGGTATTCGCCACGTGGAAATCGGCTATAAAGAGCGCGATTTCGCTGGGAATATTCAGTCGGTGCAGAACCATAAGACAGTAAACAACTAAATATTTGTTGAGCAGTAATTCTGGTTTTTAAAATCTGCATAAGTCTTTTTCTTTGGACGACCATCGCCAAGTAAAATTGCCAGTCGAACTCGGAACTGCCGAGCACCTGGGTATGTCAAGAGGGCATACGTGAACCTGAAGATTAAAGCAGAGCGTAGCTGAAGAAGCACCGGTGGAAGGACGCCGTAGTCGAGCCCGATACTGTGAGGAAACAGTGGTTCCTAGCTGATCCGCGGCGTTTGTACCAAGGTACAAGCCAGACCGAAACCTAATTTTAAGAAGACCTAATACGATCACCGGTCATCGCCGACGTTGCCAACATTGGATGACCCATGCCATAACCGTAGGAGCCGACGCCATCGCCAGGGAAGCGTATACAATACTTCACCACCTGGGCATAACCTGCACCAGGTCGGCAGAAGACGAAAACTTAGCGGCGAACGAATTTTGAGAAGAATAACTACGATCACCGGTCATAGCCGACGTTGCCAACATTGGATGACCCATGCCATAACCGTAGCAGCCGACGCCATCGCCAGGAAAGCGTATATAATAGTTTACCACCTGGGCATAACCTGCACCAGGTCGGCAAGACGCGAAATCTACGTGGCAGAATAATTTTGAGGAAGAATAGTACGTGAATTAGCTCCAGCTGAAGTTGCCAGCCCTAGACGGACTGTGCCACCACTGTAGTAGCTGACGCCATCGCCGAGGAGGCGTATACAACAATTTCCCACCTGGGCATAACCTGCACCAGGTCGGCGAAGAAGTAAAACCTAACGGCAAACCGAATTTAAAGTAAAAATAATACGAAAATCGACACAGCCGGCGCCGCCAGCATTGGACATATAGTGCCACACCTGCAGCAGTCGACGCCATCGCCAGGAAGGCGCATACAAGAAGCTACCACCTGGGCATAACCTGCACCAGGACGGCAGAACGTGAAAAACACGTGGCAAACAGTGTAATGGCCGAGAATAAGGCATTATACCAGGAAACCCCTCCAGCCCGGACGGCCGAGGACGACGACGAACATGACATGCTCTCTACCACCGAGGCCGACCCCAAAACAAGACCTGGGGCGGTCTCAAACTGCCCTGCACAGATCGCCGCCCCTGAGACAACGACTGACGCTAGCCGCGCAACTTCCAGGGATAAGCCCCTTGAAGAAGGAAGCGAAGGCGAATTGTGCCAGGACAGTAGGATTTTAGTCGTAAATGTCGTGTGGATTCTGTCGAAATTTTTTGAAGTATATCAATTTCAATTATTATTTTATAATTTTTTCGGAAAATTTATGATATTTTAATACATATTATAAAAACTTTTAGTACTATCTTTATTTAAATATTTTGTTTTAATATTAAAATACATCTATGTCCATGTTTATTCCAATAAGACTATGGAATTTTCTACAAATCATAAGATATTATCTAATATCAATATCATATCGAATTATATTTAAAATTTTGACGTTTTGCTTTTGCTTTTATGTGACCTTTATCGATTATATGTTGCCATTCGTAATTAAAATAACCTGCCAAGATTCGCTCTCGGGATCTAATCAGGATGAACATTCCTAAATTTAACACCTAAAAAATTTCTAAGAAAAAAGTTTTCGTGACAGTGCAAAACTTAACCGATAAAAACTGAGGTCTTGCGATGTTACTGTTGATAAGCGCCCGGCCGGTACCGATAAGCGCCCGGTAGATCCTCGATAAGGGCCCGGCAGGTCCTGTTTCGTATGATTACATTAAAAATTGACATTTATTATTTGGTTTTTATTTTCATTCGGGAGATATTTCATTAAATAGCATTCGTGCTTCAAAATAACAAAATAATATTGCATTCGAACGTGTTTTCTTGAAAAACTGCATTCGTTCATTTAATATTTTTTCTTGTTCGCAAAAAAATATGGAAATAAACTCTTGGAGATTTTAGAAAAGAGGCTTTCATGCAAAATTATTTATAATTTTAATAAACTATTCACCTCCGTATAGTGTTCAGATTTTATAATTGATACTTTTTCGCTGTAAATTTATATTATTAACTCTTTCAGGTATAGGAAATTGACATAAGAAAAACCCCAGAAGCACAAAAGAAATTTTATCAAGAAAAATAGCATATTCTTATATATAGGTACTACTTATACTAAAAAAACATCCATAAATATGAAGATAAGTTGTGAAACAATTTTAGTTTAAAAAAAAAATGGAGGTCCAATATTTAAAATACCGTACCACAACAAAAATATTATTATTTTTGATGATAGCTTTGAAAGCATGTCCTGTCTTTTCCCAAGCAAGGTGGTACTTTACAAATACTACATTGCCAGTTGGTCCTAATATCTGTAAGTTTTGTATAACAGATAGCGCATCTTCTGCGAGTTGTACGTACTGGCTGATGAGAACTAGATGTTAATTTAATTGATGTTGAAAGAGACGGTTTATGTTTTTTTTTTATTGGCATGGATAGTACTATTGGCGATGACAGTTTACTAACCAAAATGTCTGATATTAATATTCAAGAAGTAGTCCATTTTCTGTGGCGAGATTATGAAAGAAAACAAGGTCTGTCTATACCACCAAAATAAAATATATTTGTCCTTTTATGGTGAAATAAGGGTTAAAGCGTGTACAAAATTTAATTTGACATTAGGTTGAACTAGTTTCGACTTTAGTCAAAGTCATCTTCAGCAACCAAGTGATTAAGAATTATGTTTTTTAGGATGTACCTAAATAAACAAACTGAAACAAATTAAAAGAGGGAACGAAGTGGTTCAACAATACATGGTCATAACGTGTACCCTATGCAGCCAATGGACTCGACAGAAGATAATCACTAATATGATGCTACTTTTAGCAATGAAGGATATTAGATGTAAATATTTTAATAGAGGACAAAATTCTAAATGGAATCATTTATAGTTATTATATGATGTATAGATGTCTATAATGAAAATTCAATCAAATCAACGTTTCATGAGTTAACTCCGAGAGAGAACATGATTTATATTTGGTGGGTCAGAATTTTAATAAAAAGTAATAAAGTAAAAAAGGGGGGGGGGGGAGAAGGAAATTAAAATGAGTTAAAACCATTTACGTCATTGAGTAAGTTCGGGTCATCTGAAAGGAGAAAATTATTTCCATTTAAAATTGTATTACGGAGTTATCGTAAACTATGGTCTCATAATATAGACTTAATTTAGTATGTGGTAAAATAATCAAGTACTCACCAAATTGTCCATATTCAAGGCTTAATTTTCAAAATTTTTTATTTAGGTTATATAGATGTAAGTAAGCCTACGTTGCAAATTTTCTTTTTTTCTTTTTGGTAAAAGAGGCACAAATTAGGAACATGACTCAAGAATTGATGCTGTTCAAAGCGAATGTTGAAATAAAATGGAGGGTATCTCTGATATCAGTACTATAAATTTATTTTTTGTATTATTTAAAATTCGTATTTCCGGGTATCAACTGTCAAGTCCACAGGCGGCAAATTTAAACAGGAATCGTCATAACCTAGAAGGGGGGGGGTAGAGGGAGGTTGACGTGGATTTTATGATATACTATCAATAAGTGTTAGATTATATTAACATTCCTTATTCGGGGTGTGTACATATAAGTATTATAATAGATAAAGCAAAGTAACGATGTAAGAGAGCACGGAAAACCTTATAAGGGAATATTTTATTTTATTTAATCATACATCCAACTTGGCTATTAAAGGACCCTATCGCTAAGTCACAACGACCTTTAATCAAAATTACAAAAGGGCAACAAATTAAGCTCAAACGAATAAATAAGTGGTATTATATGCAACCATCCTGACTGGAGAAGTACAAAAGTCAGTTACCCTTGTTACACAGATGTAATAAGAGTTGAGGTATAAATAGTTGTCAAAATTACAGTTTACTATAATGTCATTTGATAAATGTGAATTTAAAATCTAGTTTTATGGTTATAAACAAACTAAAACAATAGAGCCGGAAAATTCGGTGAAAACAAGAGTAAAAGAGTTTATATTTGAAGAGAATTAAAGAAGGGGAGACAGTCAAAGGTGATCTGTTCATTTAAGACCTGAATTTGAGGGTTTTTTATAGCTTGGTTAATCTCGTATATTTCCCATAAACAAGAGGTTTGACCATTAGGAACAACATGTAGGATTTGAACTCCTGTGTCAGGGTTAAAAGTGTGTTTTGTGTTAAGAATGTGATCGGAGAAATTTGAACGTGAAACGAATAATTGTATTAATTTCCTTGATCTAACTATCTCTAAAATCAATAATGAATTACAATTTGCAATATTTCATAAACCTTCGTCGACAGACAGTATCATCTCTTATAATCCTAATCACCCTATAGGGCATAAATTGAGTTCCTTCCACTCATTTTTCCATCGACTGTTTGCTATCCCTATGAACAACGATAATTTCAACAAAGAACTCTCTTACATTAAACAACTCGCTATAAATAATAAATATCCAATGCATGTTATTAATAAAATATATTATAGAAATTTAAATAAACATATCAACAAAAACCTAGATAATAATAACCTTAGATATTATACGAGCCTACCCTATATGGGAACAATATCACATAGCATTAAAAATATATTTCTGAAACTTAATGATAATATGCACATATCTTTTAAAACACAAAATAACCTTAAAAAATATATAAATAATAATAAAGATACGGTTGATGTTCTAGAAAAATCAGGAGTATACAAGTTGTCCTGTACCCATAGTGATGACCACTCAACATGTAATTGTTGCTACATAGGACGCACAGGGCGAAAGTTTAATATAAGAATCAAAGATCACCTCGTATTAGTAGAAAGAAATACAAATAAGCCATTGCCTGCGGACACTCGTTCAAATTTCTCCGATCACATTCTTAACACAAAACACACTTTTAACCCTGACACAGGAGTTGAAATCCTACATGTTGTTCCCAATGGTCGAACCTCTTGTTTATGGGAAATATACGAGATTAACCAAGCTATAAAAAACCCTCAAATTCAGGTCTTAAATGAACAGATCACCTTTGACTGTCTCCCCTTCTTTAATTCTCTTCAAATATAATAGTATATTATTAACCAAGGTTTAGACAGCCATCATTATTGCCCGAGCGGCGAGTTTAAATAACGAGGAGCGAAGCGACGAGGAATTTAAGACGCGAGGGCTATAATAAGCTGTCTAAACCGTGGTTAATATATTATTTTTTCCACTACTACAAACTTTTATATGACATTTATCTTTATAGTATTAATAATTATAAAAAATTATAGGTAGGTATAAGTATATTTTTTAATCAAGTTACCTGCGCTTTGGAAATGGCAAAATATTTTGATGTTTTGTCAGGTGACTTTGTCAATGTCAATTTGTGTTCATTTGTGTCATCAGATTTCACGAGTTTTGCGTTTTTTTTAAAAATGAGCGAAGAAAATGTTAGTGATAATATTATGTGAACACCTCCCGAATTAAGGATGGAAGCAGAAAAAATGTTGATTGTATCGATATTTTACAATATCAAGTAATCTAATATGTATTAATAATTATCTGGTTGCCTAACCACAATGAATTGATGTTGTAGAATTAAAAAATCAAGTTACCTGCGTTCAAACAAAATTCGGTTAAGGTCAAAGATCGGTCAATAATGGATTTCAATGGCTTATTATTGACCATGGTCAATAATGACTTATAAGGTAGAGAAAAACGATTTCTAGCGTTAATAATCGGTCAATAATGGCGATGTTATAGGTTAGTAGTGGAAAAAATAAAATATTCCCTTATAAAGTTTTCTGTGCTCTCTTACATCGTTACTTTGCTTTATCTATTATAATACTTATATGTACACACCCCGAATAAGGGATGTTAATATAATCTAACACTTATTGATAGTATATCATAAAATCCACGTCAACCTCCCTCTACCCCCCCACCCTAGGTTATGACGATTCCTGTTTAAATTTGCCGCCTGTGGACTTGACAGTTGATACCCGGAAATACGAATTTTAAATAATACAAAAAATAAATTTATAGTACTGATATCAGAGATACCCTCCATTTTATTTCAACAATCGCTTTAAACAGCATCAATTCTTGAGTCATGTTCCTAATTTGTGCCTCTTCTACCAAAAAGAAAAAAAAAAGAAAATTTGCAACGTAGGCTTACTTACATCTATATAACCTAAATAAAAATTTTGAAAATTAAGCCTTTAATATGGACAATTTGGTGAGTACTTGATTATTTTACCACATACTAAATTAAGTCTATATTATGAGACCATAGTTTATGATAACTCCGCAATACAATTTAAAATGGAAATAATTTTCTCCTTTCAGATGACCCGAACTTACTCAATGACGTAAATGGTGTTAACTCATTTTAATTTCCTTCTCCCCCCCCCCCCCCCATTTTACTTTATTACTTTTTATTAAAATTCTGACCCACCAAATATAAATCATGTTCCCTCTCGGAGTTGACTCATGAAACGTTGATTTGATTGAATTTTCATTATAGACATCTATACATCATATAATAACTATAAATGATTCCATTTAGAATTTTGTCCTCTATTAAAATATTTACATCTAATATCCTTCATTGCTAAAAGTAGCATCATATTAGTGATTATCTTCTGTCGAGTCCATTGGCTGCATAGGGTACACGTTATGACCATGTATTGTTGAACCACTTCGTTCCCTCTTTTAATTTGTTTCAGTTTGTTTATTTAGGTACATCCTAAAAAACATAATTCTTAATCACTTGGTTGCTGAAGATGACTTTAACTAAAGTCGAAACTAGTTCAACCTAATGTCAAATTAAATTTTGTACACGCTTTAACCCTTATTTCACCCTAAAAGGACACATATATTTTATTTTGGTGGTATAGACAGACCTTGTTTTCTTTCTGATATTAATCCTTCTGAAACTTGGCGTCGGAAATCTTTCATCGTTAGTTCAGGGGTTGTTGCCAATAACTTATTTATTATAAATGCGTTGACAACTGCTGCGTCAATAAAGAAAAAGAATATTCGGTGCCACCACTTGTGACTTTTTCTATCGGTGCCATAGCAAGCCCTAAGCTGATCGAATTTGTCCACAAAGTTCATGTTCTTGTTATAATCCGTCAGCATTACCGGACACGGTAATTGAACAAATGTTCCATCCTTTTCTCTCCTTTTCACCTCAGTGTTAACCGTAGGGTCATGGTAATTGGACAACAAATGTACTAATCTTTTATCATGCCATTTTGCAGCGGCCAAACTTGTATTTCTAGTGTATCAATCATATTTACCACGCTTTAGCTGTTTATCAATTTTAAACTTGGGCAAGTTCTTTCTGGTAGTTAACAGTACCACAAGCATATACTTTTTGGGGAAGAAGTGCTTCTATTAGCGGAACACCACGCAAATAATTGTCAAAATAGACCTTATGATTTTTGTTTATTAAGTCAGAAGTCATATTTTTAACAACCCTAGCTCCCAGGTTCTTTTCAACCTCATTTCCAGTTTTTCCAGTTTTTCCAGTTTATATTTCAAAATTCCAGCAGTAGCCCGTGTGGTCTGCCAACATTCACACCTTATACCTACTCTATTTTTACTGGTTTGTTGGGCATAAACTGTTTTATTGACACCCTTTCCTTAAATTTTATCATTGATTCATCTACGGCCACGTTTTCATGTGGCTGAAAACAGGTCTAAAAATTTGTCTTTAAAGAAGTCTAAAATGGCATTGATTTGTAATGTTTGTCATAGTTATCAGTACCGCGCCCAGTATAACATTGTTATCATTAAGGTGGAGGTGAGACAGAATCCAGCCAAATCCATGTAACGTCATAATTATTGTGTTATGTATGGATCATGTAGGTCAAGCGATGAACTCCAGTGGTCCCTATAACTTGGATATCTTTTTACACCCTTTAGAAGATGAATGCCCAAAAATGCCTTGATTTCGTCAGGGTTGGTTTTTTGATACGTCTTATCTTTACTAAGAAATTTTTTTCTGCATATAGGTTTGTTTGAAATACGATATGATTAATAACGTCATCACTTATAAGTAAGGAAAAGTTTCCAGTGGACTGGGATTTGAAAGATTTTAATAATCTTGGATACACGTACATCTTCAGTAAACGAAGGGGGCAAACTAATATTTGCAGTATTTTTCCTCCACGAAATAGTATTTCAAATCTAAGTTTAGTAGCTAACTGAGTTAGAGAAATCTGATCATCTATATCCCACTCCATATCTAAATCATCGTCGGAAGTAGAAACTATACATTCTGGAACTGAATTTATATCAGCACCGAACTGGGGCAAGAAATTGTTTTCAGGATCTTGACTACCCTCTTCTCCGTCGCTGTCATTATCTGATCCTTGATCTGACGATATATCGACATATCCCTGGTCAATTTCATGATAAATTTCATTAAATAACTCGTCTGTCATCATTGCAAAATAATTTGGATACGTATCTTCTTGCTTTTCCTCCAGGGCTTTTATGTACTGTGGTACAGTTTTTGAACACTAAAATAAAACGACACATAACATACCTAAATTACATAAAAATACCTAAATAAATATGTGGATGTCTTACACAAATTGTCTTGACCCCTTTTTGAATTATTATTTACTCATATATTATTAACAAACAACATAACAAGCTCCAAAACTTACCATAAAATGCAACGACAGAAACAATCTCCCATTAAAGAGATGTTCCGCCTATAAATAAAACGACCAACCAATATTGACTAATATGTTGTTGCCTATACCCTAACGCATTAATTACAGTAACTTTATAGTTGTTAGACCGACGTACTGATTCGTTAGAAATATTTGTTTCGGTGGTATATATTTTACTCCATCATACTTCAAAACAATAAAAAAAGGTGGTTCAAATTGTGATCCGCTATACCTGAAAGAGTTAAGCGAGTTCCCTTCTAAATTGCGAGTCTGGTGATCTTTAACAAGAATATATTTTTTGCATAAGCAAATCCCCAGACTTTCAATAGGGGATTAAACATTTTTAATATGCATGAATTTTTTTAAAAATAGTAATTGAACATTAGAATGATGGAAAGGGATAGGCACTATTTACATTTAAAGTCGTGTAGAATATATTTATACCCTTAAGAAAATTGGATCCACTTAAGAAAAGTGAAAGTAAATGTTTCTAAAGATGCATGGTAACCCTTAGTATATGAGTGTGTGAACTTCGTAACGGTAAATCAAAGAGGGTAACAAAGCGTTTTATTTTCATTGGTGATAGGTTGGTCTCTTGAACGCCATAAATTTTCCCTTTTAGTAGGTACAACGATAAAAAACATGTATAGTAAAACTACCTATTTACGTATTTTTTGGTGTAATAAATTATACAAGAAAGCGTTTACGCTATGTATATTTATACAGTGAGAACGTAAAGGTTGGAACAAATTCATTCAATTCGTCACATTTTAATTTTTGTTGTGCATTTTTTGAAGCTTATTTCATGTAGACAGGTTGTCTCAAAAACAAGTTTTGACAGTTTATTTAATTTTTTTTACTGGATACCCCTATTTTATAATATTTTTCTAGATTCTGCATACTACCGATTGCGAGAAAATCGATATGTGGATTTTAGCAGATGCTTTATTCATTTTTACTTAAATCATGAGCGCTGTTGTAAATAAAGCCTTTGGTTGTTAGGTTGTCACAATGAGAGCGACGGTTGTCCCCTGATTTGAGTAGTTTTGTATCAAGTCAAAGTGTCTGGCAAAAGTTATTTTAACAATCTTGTAATTTTGAAAAATGGTACGCTTAAATGAAAGCGAGCGAATAGAAATATTAATAATGATTGGTTATGGAGATAGAACGCGCACACAAATGGAAGTTTGTGAACTCTTCAATAACAAGTATCCTCGCAGAGAACCGATATCTCGATCTACTGTCAGTAAAATAGAAATAAAATATGGATATTAAGGTCACAATAGGGACAGTTATACGAAATGTCGACCTGCGTTATTAGAAGATAAATAATTAAATGTGTTATTGTTGGTTCAAGAAGACTACCGTAAGGCGAGTAGTAATATTGCTTTGGAAAATCATATCTGCAAAACTTCCATCCTAAAGTATTCAGACAAGAACAAATTCCACCCTCAAAGGTCCAATTGGTTCATGAACTTAATGAAGATGATCCAGACAGAAGAGCCCAGTTTTGCGAGATAATAATAAATATGTGCAATAATTATCCACAGTCTTCGAAACGAATTATTGTATTATCGGATGAGGCAATGTTTTTTCTTTGAATGAAAGAGAAAAGACGCTCCGGCCCATTACACGCACCGTGTGCGTGAGTACCTTAATACAGTTTTTCCCGAACGATGGATTGGCCGACGAGGCTCAATTCAATGGCCGGCCAGATCTCCAGATTTAACCTCTTTAGATTTTTTTTGTGGGGTTGTCTTAAGTCTAAGGTTTAAGTTAACCGACCAAACAATATTGAAGATTTAAAGAACAGAATAAGAGGCGAAATAAGGAGCATTACGTCGTTAATAACGTTCTGCAAGAATTTGAAGATCATCTTGGGTACTGCTGGACTGTTGGTGGAGGTCATTTTGAACATTTGATGAAGTGACTTTTACCTTCTTTCAAATTTTCTTTTCTTTTCGATAATAAATATTGTGTTGTTGTTTTAAATTTAAACGCAGTTTTCTCGCAAACAGCTGAATTTAAGTTAGTATAAAAAATATTTCATGAAATATATTTAGAATCTTATAAAATAGGGGTATCCATTTAAAAAAAAATTAAATATACCATCATAATTTGTTTTTTCGGACAACCTGTACACATAAAATAAGCTTCAAAAAATGCACACCATAAATAAAAAACTGACGAGTCGGAGCGTTTTTTCGAAAAAAAAAGACATGAATTTTCAATTAATTTATTCAACTTTTACGTTCTCCCTGTATATATATTTCGTTAAGATAACAGTTACAAAAATCTATTTTTATTTTTAGAGAAAACACCTGTAGCTTTTGGTATTACCGTCTAATCATAGAAAGTAAAAGTAACTTTTGCCTAAATAATACCCACCTTCCATATTTTTCAAATAATGTAGGTATTCTCTTCAGTGCTGAGGAATTTTGATGTTCCTATCCTAAAAAAGATAATTCTTGTGCGCGTAATGTACTCCATTAAAAAGTATCGACTTTTAGTCACTCGTAAATAACCAAAATACCTCTGTTTTTAAACCACCAGAATAAAGAGACTTCGTATATTACCTCCCTCACATCAAAATTCAATGTCTAAGAAGCTCAAAGTGCAAGATTTCGAACAGTTGTTAGTAAATTAATTAGCTTCCAAAAATGCAATATTTTGTACTGTATCAAGGAAAGTGTTCATATTGCTCTAAGAGACCTGAGTTTGTCAAATGCAGAAATAGACAACACGAAGTCTCGGTCTCATAAAAAAATATTTTGTTTGTTTAGGTTACATGTTTCGTCAATATGATGGCATCATCAGACCTATAAATATGTATATTCAGCAACAGTAATGTAGCCTTATAACTTACGTACTTCCCAAAAAAATAAAATTAAAAATATATTATACATTAATACAGTAGCACGCTAAACCAACCAATTAATTAAAATAAAACTATGCATAAGCTTAGGACAACAAGGTAATCCCTTAGAGGGTCGTTTATTAGCCCAAACTGTAGAGGCAATTAACATAAATGATAACAAAGAAAACAGATACCCAACTGCCAATAATGTTAATCAGAAAAATGTAGAAATACACAGTGTGAGGAGCAAGAATTATAAATAACTTACACAGATGCAAATAGTGCAGTTTGTGTAATGTTAACAAATTCATAGTCATCAAGTGTTGTAGATCAGCAAGTTAAGAAGTTAATAGTATTGTAAAATCCTGTCAACAACTAGTACTAATTGAAATGTAGTAATTCAATTGAATCTATGGCAGTTATAAAACAACCTGCCTTATACTATGACGAATAGTGTACGAATAAGGGCAAGCAAGGTAGGATAAGAAAGCTTGGTGCACGCATGGAAGAGTAGGCCAAAAGCTGTAAAAACAAATTAAAGGTCATATTTTCTGTAAACAAATTACCGCAACAAGGTAGTTTTTACGCATTTTTTTTATTTTAAAGGGTAAATCGTAGATATTCAACTTTCAATTGATTCGATCGAATCCCATTCGTTTTTATCTATTACGGTTTGTTCGAGTTTAAATTGCTAAAAAGTGATCTAGTTTGAGTTTAAAAAATAAAAGTTTATCCGATCTTAAAAAAGAAGATCGAGTGATTTTTAGCTAGAGAAATTCACTAATTTTGGCATGAGTAGATACTAAAAAAAAAATAATACTTTACTAAAAAAAATGTTTGACAGCATCAAATTAATTTGTAACAATATGTCAGGTTGCCGAGCAATGAAAAAGAGAAGCTACTCGATTTTGAGCTGGAGAGGTTTTTACCATTTAATTTTTAGCTAGAGAGGGTTTTATCGCGATAAAAAAGGATGCACCTTTTTTATCGATGTCAAACTGATAAAAATGCAAAATGGACATTTTATTGTAGGAGTGAATTTATCGACAACAAACAACAGTACGTTTTTCTAGTATAAGCTGCAATCTACCCAGATTTATTTTTTCTAAGTCTTTATCATACAGGGTGTTAAAAATGTAAGCATTAAGTTGTAAAGCCTAGTCCGCCCCTGATAAACTAAAAAAGCTTAATTTGTTTTAAGGACACTATTCTAAGAGGTCCTTACAAGTGTCCATTACAATAAGTTTGTATTAAATTATATTAAGTACTTTGAAAGTTATTTAAGAAAAACCGATTTTCAGCGGCGTCTTTCAGGGGCACATATCTCCATTCTCTCTGAATCCGAGAGATGTCCCACATTTTCCCGGACACCCTGTATACTTTTTCGAACCGTTTAGGGGGGTGGTATGGTAGAGGCCTAAGTATATTATAATATAATTTTTTTTAAATAACCGGAGAAAAACATTATTTCGGCCCACCTTAACCTATACCTGCATGCAATGTTCATAAAGCTCATTCCGTTTTTAACCATCTTATTGCTAAAGAGTGACGTAGCGCACCAGTTGTAATTACTTCTTCCAAGGATTAGATAATGATAATAATAATAATAATATTAAAATCCATTAATGTGACTTATTGAAAATTTTATATTTTGCAGGTAAGCTCCAATCTCCTGCTCGTAATAATTAGATCCTGCTTGCTTCCTGAACGGGATATATCGGTAAGTAATCTGGCTCTAGACAAATACAAGAATTCATGGCACAAGTTATTACATTTAATAAAAACAGAAAAAAAAATAGTTTACATACCCAAAAAAAAGCAAGAGAAACTAAACATACCAGAAAGATTCAAGCATGGATTCCTAGAGAAATTTTAAGAACATAATGATAAGAATTTTAACTATTAATGTGGTTAACTTAAAAACTAATAAGAAGATTGTGGGTATTGTTAAATACTAGATATATAACTCCTTAAAGGCTTATAAAAAGGAATGCTAGTCCTATTGTTGTGCAATGTATAAGAATATGAACTTTTTATTACAGGAAATTTAATTTTATACCCCTGAAAATGGCCTAATATAGATCGAGATGTAGAGAAAATAGACAAGTTGATCCTTAAAAATCAAACCAACTTCTCTTATCCATGTTTAAAAGAATTGTAAAATTACAAGTAATGCATCAAGTATTTAAAAATATTTGATACAGAATTATAATTAACTAGGCTATGGCTGCAAATTTTCCGGCAATGCTTTTGAATACATTAGTTATCCATCACAGCAAATCTAAATTAAACATAGTGCAATACGGTCTATGGTGGTAAATCAAAACTCGATAATTAAAATGACATGACAAGGAATGTCATATAAATTATCGTATGGTTTGCAGGAAGGTAATAGTATATTAAAGTACACGTTTTATAAAGCATTATATTATAGCACGGGTCCATGTTAAAAAACGAGCCGCTTGCGGCGAGTTTTTTAAGGGGACAAGTGCTATAATGGCTTTATAAAACATGTGCTTTATACTAGTTTTTCTATTTTGTCGTTTTTTTTTAATAAATAAACACATATTTAAAAAGAAAACAAACCCTTCAAAATTTATAAATTATTATGTCCAAAATTTATGTTGGTAACACTATTACAATTTTTTTATCAAGCTTGCCATGAAAATAAATAAATTTTAAATTGTGTCAGCCATTTTGTCACAAAATTTGTGTTTTAAAATTTTATTTATATTAACAAAATATTATGGAGCAAGATAATTTAAGTTTAACTCCCCCTGAGTTAAGGGATATTGCACATAAATGTATAAATCAACTTTTGCCAGAAAAATCCCGAAAATTATATGAAAAGAACTATGAGACCTTCACAAGTTGGTGCAATACAAAGGGCGTGTGTAAGATTTCAGAAAATGTTTTACTAGCCTATTTTGAGGAAGAAAGTAAAACCAAAATGTCATCCACCCTGTGGTCCTTATACTCAAAATTAAGAGCTTGCATTAATATTGACAAGAACATAGATATAAAGGATTATGCTAGACTGCAAGCATTGTTAAAAAGAAAATCTGTGGGCTACAAACCCAAAAAGTCTCTTGTTTTAGACTTAGACGATATTAATAAGTTTATAAATGGGGCTGATAATAGCAGTTATTTAGGATTAAAAGTAAGTAGTATTTACATATCTATATGCATTTTGTTTTATACAATTTCACAGGTTTTATAAAAAAAATTTTTTTACAATAAAGTTGGAGAACGAACATTTTTAAATTACACCAATTTCTATTCTATCGTATGAACAGTAGGTAGACAGCTATCGAGATACAATAGTAGTAACTATGTAAATTCTAGGTTGCTTTAGTTATGGGGTACAATGGAGCATGCCGGAGAGAAGAACTGACCAATATGGATGTAAAAGACATTCACTTTAAGGTTGCTTCCATTACAGTATACATTCCCAAAACTAAAACACATGTAACAAGAACGTTTCTTATAATTGATCAATCATGGATTAATTTGATTAGACAATATTTTGATTTACGTCCTAAGAATGTTACAACATCAAGATTTTTTCTTACGTATAGGAATGGGCATTGCATAAACTCACCTGTAGGTCTAAATACAATGGGAAAAGCTCCTAGCCTTATTGCAAAATACCTGTGCAAACCAAATCCAGAATGTTTTACTGGCCACTGCTTTAGACGGTCTAGTGTCACCGAGCTGGCCAACAAGGGAAGCGATTTGGTTACCATTAAAAGGCACGGGGGATGGAAGTCTTCAGCCGTGGCTGAAGGCTATATTGAAGATTCTCTAAAAGCGAAAATGGATGTAGCGCAGAGCCTCTCTTCTAGTTTAACACCTTTATTAATAGATAATATTGATAATACTGCTACACCCTTACCTGGATCATCAAGATCGACAATAATTGAAGGAGTAGAAACTGCTTTTCAACCAAGTCTAATTAAAAATGGATTGGATTCTGGGGTCAGTTATCACAAAGTTTCGCATACTATGAATACTCAAACTATGCCTGAGTTTAAGGTTAACGCGTCCGACACGAGTACAGTGACATTAAATGTTTATAATAACTGCACTATAAACAATGCCTAATTAGCATTATAATATAGTTGGAATTTGTATTTTTAAGATTTAATTGATATTTTTTGCAAAATAGTTCTCCTGTTAATAAAGTTAATATTTAATATGTTTTTTAATATTTTATGAACCAAAACAACACGTCAATCACGTCATACAGATTTGTAGATCTAGGCAACCAAACATACATACGTGGTTTTGTGTAGTATTTCGCACATTTGGACTAAAAAATATTAGTTATCTAGAATGCTATGCCGAACGGTGAAAAAAAAACATGTCAGTAGGGCCAACCTTTAAATAATAAAATTCGGAGTTCGAAATGGATATATTTCGAACTCGCTAGCGCGTTCGAAATATCTATTTTTCGAGACAAAATTAGAAAAAGACTATTAAGGTGTTAATTTAGAGGTACCTCATTATTAAAAATTCAAAGCCCTATTATGTATAAATCGACTAGAATCCATAATCTGATTCTCGCAATATTAGGAAACTTTGCGCTGAATTTGATTACATTCCATATTTGATGTTGCTGGTATAGCTGGTCCCCTTGTGTTAAATTATTAAATATTTTTTATACTTCCGGGACTAAAGTAGGTACCTAAAAAAAAGGTTCAAAACAAGGTTCGTCAAACAACAAGACTGACTTCCAACATACTCAATCATACAACTTGCAGACAGGTCTTATTTCAAATCCTTGGTTTAGTTAATTAGTAATTCGTGAACTTTTAATCTTAACCTTGTATTGGAGATGTAGGTTAAATGTCTCGGCTATTGTAAATCAGCTGTTTTAAGAAAATCGATAATTTGTTACGCAGGTCACTGTCAGACTGACAGTTCTGTGAATTTTCACGGCCTCGTCTGGTTCATTTTTGCCTTGGTTGCGTTTGTTCACTTCGGTCGCCGTTAGTTCCCAATGGTGTAAAAGGGGTTATAGTTTTCAATTTCATAGATAGATTTGACTAAGTTGTCGACGTTTCGTTTTGGTAACTATGTACGTTGGAGACGAAATAACATCCGGCCCTTTCGACAATAGACGCTTGAAGGAAAACACGTTTGTAGATGTAGCTGCCGAATTTTAGTTTTCTTAGGTAAATAAGGCCACGCCGTATCGATAAAACATCCACAAATGTATTAAAAAAAAGGGTATGGCTTTGTAGTTTGCCTATTCTTTGGGCGGAATGCCGATTTAAAATGCTTTGCCATGAAGTTCAACAAGCGGTCCTAGACGTCATATGGTAAATTGGAACCGTCGTTAGTTATTTGAGGTAAGTAAGTAAGTAAGTTACTTCAGTAAGACACACACACATGGTCCCTGAAACAGCTAACGTGGATACTGCTCTACAGCTACTTTCTAAGAATTCCAATAGTGCACGGCAAATGGCACGAACCGCGTCCAGGCCACTCCACTAGTAAATACTGGTACTCCAGTTTAAGTTTGGACTTCTAGCCCCTCCAAAAAAAAAACCCTAAAATCGAATTTTAGATGTACAATATGTAAGAGAAAACTTTTATAAACCCCATCGAGGATAATTCAGATACTAAAGCTTAAACCTAATTCAAATAACTAACGAGGGTTCCTTCCAATTTACCAAATGACGTCTAGGACCGCTTGCTGAACTTCATGGCAAAGCATTTTAAATCGGCATTCCGCCCAAAGAATAGGCAAACTACAAAGCCATACCCTTTTTTTAAATACATTTGTGGATGTTTTATCGGCACCGCATGGCCTTCCCTGCCCAAGAAAACTAAAATTCGGGAGCTACATCCACAAACGTGTTTTCCTTCAAGCGTCTATTGTCAAAAGGGCCGGATGTTATTTCGTCTCCAACGTACATAGTTACCAAAACGAAACGTCGACAACTTAGCCAAATCTATCTATGAAATTGAAAACTATAACCCCTTTTACACCATAGAAAACTAAGGGCGACCGAATTCAACCAACGCAACCAAGGCAAAAGTTAACCAGACGTGGCCGCAAAAATGCACGGAACTGTCAGTCTGACACTGACCTGCGTAACAAATTATAGATTTCCTTAAAACAGCTGATTTACAACAGCCGAGACATTTAACCTACATCTCCAATACAACGTTAATATTAAAAATCACGAATTATTAATTAACTAAACCAAGGATTTGAAATAAGACCTGTCTGCAAGTAGTATGAAACAAAGAACATAAGAAATCAATGCACTTGGCTATGTCCTACAAGATACAAAACATTCCTGGAATATAAACATCAACAAAGGTTTCAAACTAAACATAGTGAACTATTGACTATCAACAGGTAATTAAATTATTAAATATTGTCTAAGGTGAGAGTCTACATAGGTACTTTAACAATTTAAAACCGAAAACTTAACATAGATAACCAAACTATGAAAATGCAATTTTCGAACCGTAACAAGCTGGCCCCCTTATAATGTTAAATTATTAAATATTTTTTTTTACTTCCGAGACTAAAGCAGGTACTTAAAAAAAACCTTTAAATTTTATTCACTTGCATTAAATTGTGACATTATTAGGTGTTTTGATACTTATACCTAATATTACCTAATTTTAGCAGTAGCGGCTTCTCAGGGGCGGCAGGGTTGGCAGTGCCGACCAAGTGTCAAGCAGACAACAGATAGTATATATTGTTTATCTACATCAGTTTGCATTTTAATAACCCGAAGACTGCCAGCGAATAACCGTTCCACTTTTTAGATCGCCCTTGTAACTTGTAAATCAGGACGTCATAGTGGATTACTGGTAAACACGCCACCATAAAATTATTTGTTTTACTTTTCAAGTCGCCTTTGTAACCAGAACTAGATCCAGCAAGCCTACCTTGCCATAAGAAAGAACTTCACAATTGCGGACTTTTGAATGGGCAACCAAACTGTAATAAATTGACTTATCTAATTTATGTACTAATTTAGTAAATGTAGATTTATAATTTATATTTATATTTGCGTATTTGAAATAAAACGACAAATTTGGTAGTTAAAAGACGAATGTGTTTATTTCTTATCATGTTCAGGAATTTATACTCATATAAAAAAACTGATGGAATTTATACAAGGTAGGTATATATCTAAATATGTACGTACATTAATATAGGGTGGAAATATCACACTCTCCTACCTTAACTTACAATATACAAAATTAGGTAACCAAACTTAAATACTGGATATTTTATATATTTAAATTTACAATAATTATCATATTACTAACAAAGGTTCCCTAACTTAAATATTTCAAATGTAAAACTAAAATATACCAATAATATACTCAGTTTTTTACTTACAAATACATATGACAAAATAAACAGATGTACGTAATCTAATTTTAATTATTTGAAATGCTAGTTTAGAATATTATATCATTATTATATATAAATAAAAAGAAATGTCAGGATGTAAGTATTCTTTTAAAAACAGAGAGAAATTAATTAGTTACACTTTGGTGCCTAGATCGTAAATCATATCTATGATTAGGTGCAGGCATAGATTCCTGTATTTTAGAATTATTGTTATCAACACAAGTGTCAGTCGATGCTGCCGTACCAGGCGTAATTGAATTATCGTTATTAGGAGTTTCCAAAATGACAGTGGAAGGATTTTCCAAATTATTTTTTGAAATGGATGCTCTTAGCTGATTTGAATGACGTCTATACTCCCTCCCCTCTCTAGTTTTAACATTGAAAATAACTGACCCCTCTTGACCTATTATTTTTCCCTCTGTCCAACTAGGAATTTCCGAATTTTTAAAATCCCGTAAAAAAACTTTATCCCCTATATCAAAATATTTTGGCTTCCCCCCAAAATAATTTTTTTGTTTTTCCGCGTTTTCTTCCATAATTTTTTTTTGAATTAGGGATAAGCAGATCTAATTTACTTCGAAAATTTCGTTTAAACAATAATTGTGCTGGGCTAACGCCTGTTACCGTGTGCGGTGTATTGCGATAGTCGAACAAAAATTGCGTCAAAAACATTTCGGGATCTTTTTTGTCCACCATTTCTTTCTTAAGAACAGTTTTAAATGTCTTAACACAATTTTCTGCCTGACCATTGCTTTGCGCATGTTTAGGAGTGGAAAATAATTGCCTAATCCCATTTGATTTTAAATAATTTTGAAATTCAAAAGAAGTGAAAGGTTGGCCATTATCTGAAACCATTTTTGTTGGCAATCCAAAATTGGAAAAAAGTTGGGTTAAAATTTTTATAATGTTTTTTGCCTCACAATGGTTTGTTTTAAACACAGCTGGCCATTTACTGTAAGAATCGACAACAATAAAATATTTATGTCCCATAAAGTCGATATGAAGTCTACTCCAGGGTGCACTTTCATAAGGCCACAGGTGTAATGGTACTTTTGTAGGACTACGAGCAACTGCGTTGCAAGTTGAGCATTCTTTGCACATATTTTCGATATCCAAATCGATTTTTGGCCACCAAAAATATGAGCGAGCAATCGCTTTGCATTTATTAATACCCATGTGGCTTAAATGAATTTCGTTAAGCAAATATGATTTTAATTTTTCCGGTACCACTACCCTGTAACCCCATAAAATGCAACCGTGTTCAAGATGTAACTGGTCGCGTTTAAAATAAAAATTTTTAAATTTCTCCAAAATGTTATTACTTTCAGGCCACCCATGTAAGCAATATCCATAAATAATGTTTAATACTGGGTCCTTTTTTGTATATAAAGCAATTTTTATATAATCAATGGGTAAGATTTCCTCTAGATAAAAAATATGTGAATAATCATATTTGTCCTCCTTTTTTGCCCTAAGCGGTAAACGAGATAAAGCATCGGCAATATTCTTTTCAGATTTAATATATTTAATTTCATACTTATACGTACTTAATATAATACTCCATCTTTGCAGCCTACTTGTTGCATAAACGGGTATTCTTTTTTTGGACCAAAAATATTTACTAAAGCCTTGTTATCACATAATAAGGAAAAAAATCTGCCAAAAAGGTAATCGTGAAATTTTTTTAAACAAAAAATAATTGCTGCTCCTTCCTTATCGAATTGACTGTAAGCCTTTTCAGCGGCTGTGTGTGTGCGAGATGCATATGCAATAGGGCGAATGTCGCCATTTGGGCAAATATGTGACAATACTCCCCCTAAGGCATACGAACTCGCATCACAGGCTAAAGAAATAGGTAACGCAGGGTTATAGTGCGTCAAAAGCTTAGGAGAAGCTAGTTCATTTTTTATTTTATTGAAACATTCTGTTTGTAATTAATGGGGTATTTTTTTTTAATAACAAATGAAAGTGCACCCCTTTCATTTAGTGCTTAAATCCGATATAAATTTACCATAAAAATTAACTAAACCTAAAAATGATTTTAGAGTAGTGACATTAGTAGGTAGTGGGGCTTTTAATATTGCTTCAACTTTATCTTGTGAGGTGGTTGACACAAATTTATTTATAGTATACCCTAAAAAATTAATTTGCTCTTGAAAAAATGAGCATTTAGATAGTTTTACTCGCAAACCACAGTCTCGTAATTTTTCAAAAACAATGAAAAGATTTTCTAAATGATGATTGGTATCTCTACCAGTTATTAAAATATGAAAAAAATCGCAACATGATAAATACCAGAAAAAAATTTTTCAATGATTCTTTAAAAAATACCAGGACTTGATGCTACCACATAAGGTAATCTATTCATCTGAAACAACCCCTTATGAGTATTTACAACGGTTAGGGCTTTTGAGTCCTCAGTTAGCTCTATTTGTGCATACGCTTGAGATAAATCAATTTTACTAAAAAATGTGCCATTATTTAACTTGGCAAAAGATGATCAATTTTTGGAATAGGATATTTATCTATGTGTAAATTAGTATTTAAAGTGATTTTATAGTCACCACAGACTCGCACCTCCCCCGATTTTTTTAAAACCGGTACAATAGGCGTTGCCCAATCATTAAATTCTACGGGGTTAAAATTTGAGATTGTACTAAGTTATTTAACTCTATTTCAACCTTTTCCTGTAATGCCAATGCTAAATTACGTGCTTTGCAAAAAACTGGAACTCTTTTAAGTATAATTTAGCTGCTCCCTTATTAAATTTTCCTAACCCTTCTTGAAATACTTCAGAAAATTTAGATTGTAAAATTTTTGGAATATCGGAAATTTGAAAATCTGTAATTTGATTTATTTTTAATAATTTATCAACAG
This sequence comes from Polydrusus tereticollis, assembly GCA_963920685.1. Lineage (NCBI taxonomy): Eukaryota > Metazoa > Arthropoda > Insecta > Coleoptera > Curculionidae > Polydrusus > Polydrusus tereticollis. The sequence goes on along the minus strand of OY987328.1, from coordinate 50,303,584 downwards.
AAATTTTTAACTTGGAAATCTAGTCCCTGCCAATTATTGGTGGACCCCCATTTTGCACAATAAATAAATTCAATTTAGACTTACTACCGCAGTGAGTCACGGACACGCATATAAATCCCAAAGTATTTAATAAATCACCTGCGTACGATTTTAAATTTAGATTTGAATTATTTAAACAACTATGTTTAAAATTTTTTTTATAAAATTTCTCAGAGATTGCTGAAATAGGCGACCCTGTATCAACTTCCATGGAAATGGGAGTATTTTCGACATTTAAATCAATTTTAATAGGCTTTTCACAACTATAGAAGTTATATTAAAAAAATTTAATTCCTCGTCAGAATCAGAATTTTGATCATAACCTAAATTATTTTTCTCTGTATTTAAAAAATTATTAAATTTGGATGCTTTACCTTTTTTTTGATTGCACATGGTGGAGATGTTGCCTCTTTTTCTGCATAGATTACAAATGGCTTCTTTGAAGTAACAGGCTACGCTCTCATGGTTGGATTTTCCACAGTGACGACATTTGCTGCCTCCCGCGCCTTCCGGGATGATTCAAATCTGGGCTTCTCCAGTGTTTGGGGCTTCCTTTTCATTTTGGTAACATGCTGCAGGCTACCGGCGGGTATTTGTGTGATTAAACCTAAATTTATTTCGGCGGCTTCCAAATTTATCGCGATTTCGTAAGCCTTGCTGTATGTCAATTTTTTTTCCTGAAATAATCGTTGGCTGATGACGTCACTTCAAAGGCGAAAACTAGTTGGTCTCGAAGTTGCATTTCTAAGTTGTTCCCAAAATTACAATTTTTGGACAACTTTTTTAATGCGGCAACATATGCATGAATGGATTCGCCATTTTCTTGTCTTCTCTGCCGAAATTTGTATCGTTCGGCAATTTCTGAGGGTATTGGTTGAAGGTGGTCACGAACAAGCTTTACCAGAACGTCGAATTCTTGATCTTCTGGCTTCCCGAGGCTGCATAAATCAACCATTAACTCGAACGTTTCATCCCCCACGGCTGTGATAAGAATGGCGGTCTTCATGGCGTCCTTACATTCATTTACTTTCAAGTACTGCATCAATCTGGTTATGTAAGAACTCCAATTTCCCTCGCTAATTTTAAACGACTCCAATTTTCGATCGACATTTTCACTTAATTAAAGTTTTCCGACTGCGCCAGTGTAATAAATTGACTTATTTAATTTATGTACTAATTATTTAATTAGTAAATGTAGATTTATAATTTATATTTATAAAACGACAAATTTGGTAGTTAAAAGACGAATGTGTTTATTTCTTATCATGTTCAGGAATTTATACTCATATAAAAAAACTGATGGAATTTATACAAGGTAGGTATATATCTAAATAGGTACGTACATTAATATAGGGTGGAAATATCACACAAACATACACTGCTGTCACTAATATATATTTGAAGATTTTACACACAGTCAGAAATGGCCAAAATAGATTTGCCGATAAATTTAAGGTTTGTTCCAACTCGACCAAGAACCGTACCAGTCTAGCCCCCCGAACGGTCGCACAGGTACCTGATTCAAGCCCGGGCTGACCCAGCAGACTTTTTCAGTGTGCATGTTCCAGGTCACCATACTACGTAGTGTTGCCTATGCAACACATACCGACAAATTCTCAGCGGCACTTTAGTCTAGTACTCTAGAAACTGCAAAAGCCTTGAACAAAGAATTGGCGACGGAATCTCGAGTTCACGGGTCTGATGCTGTTCCGGTTGGTTCGAGGGTCCCCGCCACATACACAACTCTCTTAGCTGCACAGAAGGATGTTTAAGGGTTGGCTCCTCAAGGTTGATGGTAAGCGAGGAGACGTTAATAATAACAAGACCGTAAAAATACTGTGCCAAGGACACCATCTGTCGCTGATATTGTGGTTCGCAACCCACGTTAAATCGTAGGTTCCGTATGACTAACATTACCCAGACGATAAAACGGGGTCAGCCAAAATGGTCAAAATTGGCATACTTGCTTGGCGTCAAGGCCGCCTTGTCCGCTACTACTGCTACTACTACTATCACTGCAATGGTCAATTGGCAAGTTTAAAGGTTAATTGACAGACTGGAAATGATCGTCCGGGCATACAATAGCGGATTGGAACAAACCTTTAAAGAAAGTGAGTTAAGTTATAGTTAGTTATTGTTATTATTTGTTGGTTATTATACTCATTAATTGTCGGCTGCTTGTTATTATTCTTGTAAGAAAAGGACTGAATTGGTGTAAATTAAGTCAAAGTGAGTGTGTTCTGTTGAAAAATAAAACTTTCGGATTTTTTTATAGGTTTGATTTTTAAAATTTAATAAAAATCTTTTATTTGGACGCACGCACCACGCAATGACATGAAGAACCAGGTTAAAACTGAGGTAAAAAAAGATCCTATTTACTGTATTTTTATATTCACTTTCATTTGATGAACAAAGTAAAACGAAAAAAACAATGGTCGTGTTCGACGAACATTGTTTTGTTGGTCATACTATGCAATTAATTTTTAAATCAAAAAGGAAAACATAAAAGTCTGTCGTGCGGCCGTACAACGATTTAAAAGAACTTGATTTATTTAGTAAACAGAAAACACTTTTTATGATAAGTAGGTATTTGTTGGAAAATCTGTTTTCAATGCTATCAATAATTTTTTGAACAAAAAGAACCAGTTAGAAATGCAAAGCTGATCAGCTACTTCTTATAAATTTGGAAGAAAGTATTATTTTAGTTAGGTATGACGGATAACAATTGATTGCAAGACACCATTCCGGAAATTTATAAATTGTTGCCATGTTCTCCCACAATTGTCAAATGAGCGGAGCTTTTCGTGTCTAAAATTTTGACGTGCTTTAGAATCTGAAGCATATTAAAACATAACATCACATAACTCTATATTTATTTTATTAGTAGTTATGTTATCTAAAGAAATGAAAATAATATACCGACTCTGGCGCGGATTCATGACCTCCCCTCCACCCAAAAATGTGATACTACATAATATTATCATGAATAAAGAATGTGTGACTTACATAGTTTTTCATATATATGTTCAATGCAAATATTAGAATAGCAGACAAAACCGAAATTTGGGCGTGGTCTCCAAAAATTTTCGCTTGCAGGGCTACTTTTGCGGCTTCGGCGCTCCTTAACCCTCCCTACCGAACTGCTGACCCTGGTTGCCAACCCACGAGCCGCCACTGAGATTTTGTAATATTGTACCCGAAAGTACAAAAAATTGTGTGCCATTGGTTTATAATATAATATTTGGTCAGTATTTAAGTAGGGTTTCCTGATAAAGTTTAGTTCTGAGCAAGATGTCTAAATAAAATTTTTCTGTTTAAAAAAAAATGTTATTTGTCAATACAAAATAATTCTTGATGGTGTTTCTTATTGATAAAAAATAGTCGTGTCTTGGGATTGGAAAAGTTTTTGTTTCCGACAAATAGCAGACTTTTTTATCTTTGATATGACAAAAACATTTAATATTTTTGTAAAGTTTGTTTTATACTTACTAAGTAGAAAAGTTAAAATGAAATTTTCAGAGCCAAAAACTCACAAAAATATTATGACATTTAATTTTCTTCTTACGAGGAAAAACAATAAATAATTTAAAAGGAAATATGAACTAAACAGTTAAAGCGCGCCAGCGCCTTCGTAATCTGTAGTATCTATCATACGGAGTATAACTTAATTAGTTAAAATTGGCATTAGAGACCTTGTATATCATAACCCAGCTTCATTTTTTACATATCTTTTCATCCCTGCCCTCTATAATGAAAAATCATTGTTGGTCCAATTAGTCTGTTTATTAAAGTTGTAACCTAGATAATACCAGACCAAATGCGTAAGCTCCTATTTCGCCTGTACTTCATGCAACGCCGAGCCAGGGATTGCGGATTGACGAGACAATCGGCCGGCCGTCTAGCATTAACTATGGGAACCGAGGTTATAAATTTTGATCACTGATAATGCCCTGTCTTCTTCAAATTGTACCGAATCTGCCTTATAGGGGTGAGTCAAGAATAGAGTAAATTTGTTTCGGGAATTACCAAAAAACGTTAAATGTTAAATACAAAAGTTTTAGAGACTGTTAAGATGCACAGTTTAAAAATATTTTTGAGTATACAGGGTGGTTCAAAAAAGCGTGGCGAATATAACGTAAGTTTTTTTAAATACAACACCCTAATTTTTAATTTATTGTTAGATTTTAGTTTTACTCTTATAAAATTGACAGTTCCGCCATTGTTTCTGAAGGTGGAATACTCATATTTGAAGCAAACATTCTATTGGGATGACAGAAAAAGAAAGTGTTACGAAATTTAAGTTAAATGCTGTTCGAAATAAATATATACATTTCGGCTAATTTTAATTGAAAAATATCAACTTTTCAAATGGCACACCCTGTATGTTATTATTTTTTCTGATAGGTTTTATAAAACTCTTTAACCTTTATTAAATATGTCATATACCTATTTTTAATAGTTTGCGATTTATTTTGATTTTTCTCATTTTTACCCTTGTTTTTATTACACTAACGGGACTAACGCTATAAAATAAATAACAATAAATTTTCTGCTAACTAACTTACTTAATTTTTAATTGTTATGACGTAATAAATGTTTAAAAATATGCCCGTCTACTTGAATACACATGTTTCGTCTTTTTGCTATATTTTCCTACACGTTCCTTAGCATAAGTAGTGATGCCGCGAGACGAGACGAGACGAGAATTGGCCTATTCTCGTCTCGTCTCGTGAGGCGAGAATTTTTTTTTATCTCGTCTCGACGAGAAACGCGTTTTTCTCGCTCGAGAGTGCCATTGTCTCGTCTCGTCTCGTCTCGTCTCGTTTTTTCTCGTGAGTAGGGAATCATAAAAAATATTTTTTTATACGAATCTTAAAGGGGGTAAACATTTAAAAGTATCTGGTCGTCTCGCAGAAGGGTTTAATATAAGTCGGTTTGTTAGGCATGTGACTTAGAAACTATTTTTCTTAGATCAACAAAATATTGCAAGCGGCCATAAGACATAATGCACGTAATGTAATAGGCTTGGCACCGAGGTATTTTCAGTCCAAAATATACGGGGTGGTAAAAGATACAGAATGGAGAACGATTTATAATAATAATAATTGATTCATAATGGAACTACCCTTCTTTTATTATTTATTTTTTGGCATAATTCGGGGCATAATTAACTGCAATAGTTTGGAAAATATTCGACTAAATAAAGGGATCAGCCCAGAATGTCATCCGGGGAAAAACCTTAATTTTTTTATTACATTAATAGAAAGTGCAAGAGAAAGAACTTAAAAAAGTATTTCCGAAAATGCTCTATTTGACATATCAATCTCTCATAGTTTATGAAATATTCGGACTAAATCGCGGTAACATTAGATAATTATTGTGTCCTTGTTTTACATATGAGTTATACAATGTAAACTGTAATTGGTTTAAGATCACCGCCGCTACAACGTTTTCAATCGAAAATGCTTTCTTTCAGATTTGGTTAATTATTTAAAAATGTCAACTACTAACCATAGACAGAAGAAAGAGGCTAGACAATTTGATTCTGTTCTCTTGAATATCTCTTTTAAGGTAAATGCCTTCACAATACGATAGAGTGAGAACGTTAAACACATTATTTTTCTGTCTATATATTAGGAGATACCTAAAATTCAGTGTTCTAACAAACGAGAAAATTCGAGAAAATTCGAGAAAAAACGAGAAATTTCTCGACGAGAAACGGTCTTCTCTCGTCTCGTCTCGTGACTTCTCTCGAGAAAAAAATTTCACTCTCGTCTCGGCGGCATCACTAACATAAGGGGTTGTATTGTCCTACAGGCATCCCGTATCCTATTTTCGATATCTTCTGGTCTTGTAGGGGGATTTACATAAACGCGATCTTAAGTGTAGACCCACAAAAAAAAACTAAAGGTGGTAAATCACATGATCGAGGGGGCCACCCAATGAATCCATCCATACCGATCCATTTTTGTCGGTAAAAAATGTTTAAAAATTCCCGAACTCCCGATTGTCATAAGCAGGGGCTTCGTCTTGTTGAATACACATATTTTCCCTTTTAATCTCATCAATGTCTTTAAGGAGCTCTGGTAATTAATTTTACAAAAAGTTTAAATATCTATGCCAGTTAAGTGGTTCCCGGAAAAAATATAGACTAAAAACTTGAAGATTTTTGATTTCACACCATACATTATGCGACCATTGCTTATGATTTTGATTTCCCGGACCCAGAATGGATTAAGTGTCGAAAAATAGTGCATTTTATGGCGGTTAACTGCTCCATTACTGCGAAAGGTAGCTTCATCAGAAAACATTAATTTGGACAAAAAATTCGGATCGGCCTCTATCGCTTAATTCATGATGGTATAAAAGTTTAGTCGTTGTTCAAAATTACGGTCTAGAAGTTCTTGATGTAGTCCCATATGAATGGAATGATATTTGAATTTTCTCATGATGCGATTAGCGGTAGATTGGGTTGTGTCACATAAGTTAGCTAAGTAACGGCAACTGATTTGGGGATTATATCCAACATGAAGTAAAATCTTAATTTCTTTTTCTTCATTGGTACTATTCCGGTTTACCACTTTTCGTTTCTTATATTCCAACGCTACCGTTACCATCAAATCGTTCTATTAAGCATGCGTCTATTAGGGTACTTGGCACCATAAATCCTTACTGACAAAAGAAAATTTTTTTCCGCCTCGCCCAGTATACTGGGTTTCTCTTTTAATTTAAAAAGTGTACACAGCCCTACCTTATCAACTTATTTTATAACGTTAGTCCCGTTAGTGTAATAAACATAAGGGTAAGAATGACAAAAATCATAATAAATCGCAAACTATTAAAAATAGGTAGATGACATACTTAATGAAAGTTGAAGAGGTTTATAAATCCTACAAGAAAATATAATAATATACATGGTCTGCCATTTAAAAAAAAGTTGATATTTTTACTGAAGTAAAAACAATCAATATTTAATTTCCGAATAATTTATAGAAAAGGATATCTGGGCATGTTAGCATTAAACAGTGGTTAAGTCCATGGACTTTCGACACTTACCTACTTCTTGCACTGAAACGACGATCAATTGAGATTCCTACATAAGGGCAATCACGCAGTAGGACACTCTTCGTCAAAAATCTGACCTGACGAAAATGTAGTATATTCTTCTCGTAAAATTAACCGCTTTAAAAATCAATTAAAATATTAGTTAAAATATAATAATATAATTTACGTTAACAAAAGTTGCAAAATAAATCAACATATCTTATTTTCAAGATACTTTTGATTTTTGCAACTACCTTAACTAAACCATTTGGGAACCAACCACATGACAATATGATAGTATCAAGAAAAAGTGTTTAGAATGACCACTCTCTATGGAGGCTTTAGATATTCTAGTTTCTTGTTCAACTATTCCCTATCCCTAACTGAAGTATTACATGCTGAAATTCCCCCAAAAATAGTAATCCAAAGTTTAGTATAGACTTGCAACTAGCATGTAGTTTTGCAGAAGAAACGTAACCTCGCAACGCAACAACGCCAACGTCGCAAATATGGCAACATTACCGAGCTCTATCAGTTATTACTTAGGATATTTCATTTTTTCTTGTCACTACAACATACATACAAAATACAGACTGTAGCAATTTCCATTATTTACTTGTCCACATAACTAAAAATATATGTCCTTGACATGATAAACTCGTAACGGAATTATATTCGCCGCTATTATACGCGACGATGTTACGCACTTCTTGATTTAAAAAAATGGGTTTGCTTGCAATGAGGTTTGATACAAAGTTTTGTTGTAGGTCTGCTCCAAGGTTGAGCTGTTTAAAATAGGTGGTGTGGGTGGCAACTGAATTTATGGCAAATTGTATTTACGTATTTATGAACGATCCAATATGCAGTCACATTTCCCCTTTTAAGAGAAGAGTAACAAGAATTTTGTAGTAATATAGGTAAATATTGCTGAAGAAAACTGCGGTAAGAATTTCCATCAAGACGTTAGGTGAAAAAAAAAATGGCCGTATTAAATAACCGCTAATAATTTGTCCTGAAAATTCATCGACAAAGTTCCTTGCAGGGTGGAAAATCTCATGGAAGAAGAACCCGAACTCTCTGGAGGTGGTAATAATATGACAAAAAATATCCTAAAATTTTCCTTACCACTTTATAGTACTAGTTCCTGGATATTACCTCGCAGGTAATTCGCTTAAATCTTTCAGATTTAGACAGAAAAAGATGAGTGTTTGTAAATGTTCGAATGCCTTGTATAACTCAATTATGACACGTTTCTTGATAGATGCGTCTTGCTTCCTACCATTTTTCCGGGCTTTTAACGTTTGTATAAACACCGAAATACCGCTGGCTCTACAAATACGCAAAACCTGGCCTTATAAATCTAAATAATTCCACAGATTTGGTCATTTGCTTTTAAGTAACAAATTCGTATGAATTATTTATTATTATTAAAGCCCAACTGATGCTAGCTTATTCTAACAAATATTAAATTTCAATCTAGAATATTACGTACCTACTTATTATTATAATAATTGTTGTGAAATTGCAACCATTTTGTAACAAAATTATGACATCAATACGTCAGCTTTCCTTGCAAAATAACTGGAATTTCGTCAGAGCCCTTATAAGCGTTATCGGTGTTTAGGCCCTTTAGGATTCATTTACGAGTGGCGCTCCCATAAAACAATTTAAGGCATTCGCTTTATTATACTTATTGTGATTATGATTACAAATATTATAATTTGTCGTACGTGGATCAACGTACTTTGCATGCGATTTAAAAAAACGGTCAGACATTACTAAACTGAAAGTGGATGAATTTACCTTCCAAAATATTAAAAATTTCCTTGGATTAGATAGGAGATATAGAAGCGAATTAATATTTACCTTTAACTAAACTCTACGCCAGCTAAATCTTAATGGCGGCCGACGCCATATTTTAAACATATTAGCTAACCTGTGATTGAATCCTCCTCAATTCATAAAATATCTCGCAGACACAGGCAATCGCTGCGTTAATATCAGGGCCACTTGCACTAAAATTAGCTTTAAGTATTAGTTAAGAATATCTTAAATCCTAAGTTAACCTTAAAATCTTCTGTTTTGCACCAAACAGCTTTCAAACAAAGTTATTTCGGTAAATTCAATAAAATGGAAGCAATAAGAGGTGTCTTTAGTTTTCACTAACTACGCATAAAACAGACTTGAAATTAGTACAACAGTTCAGAAAAATGTTATTTCCAACGAATAATACAATACAGAAAAATGGGCATTGCTTCAAAGTAGTTCTCCTACGAGGAAAGTATTTATTTAAAATTACTATTATAAAAATACACTACTATTATAAAGAGATAACAGAAAATAAATGGAATTTAAAAATAGTACACGATGCGAGACAGTGTTGTTAACACCAAAATATTAAATTGTGCGACGGCTCGATGCGAAATATGCGATTTTATGCACCAAGATGAATTTTATGAATTTAACAAATTGGAATTCCCAAAAACCACAAATTTCTACTTACCTTCACTTTCGTGCAGGTCACGTGCCGCACAAGAAAATGCTTTGAGTTTCTGAATAAAATATGTTTATTACAAGAAAAAACGGATTATAATTTCCTAAACCTAAAACCTGTTAACGAAGTTCAAGCTGTATATTTCTAATAAAGCGGCAGCGGCCGACAAATCGACAGGTATTGACGTGCTAACTATCATGAAGTTAGCGCATTTTGCCTAGGGGATCACTTGCTTAAAACGTTATTGAAATCCTAAAATATGTATGCTATGAAATTTTGAAATTCTAACAATATCAATTTTATTATCAAATAATGTAAAATTATGCGATATTCATTAGGGTGCACAAAATATGCGCAGGCAGGTGAAAAGATACGAAAATCGCACAATTATGCACCGATTGGCAACACTGCTGCGAGATCTTTATGCTGTAGCGAGACGTTCCCACTGTTGAAGGCCGGGCCGAATTCGGCGAATTGGTATATACTTTTATTACTTTTTAATCCGTCGGTGGCTGGCGTCTCGCGTTGTTATATAGCGATAATCTGGCTTAATTTTGAAAGAGAACATCCCAACAAACACCCTACGTACTAAAGACGTACTTATTGTGTTCGTTTTATGTCCCGTACGTACAGTAAGTAAAATGTACATTTTAAGTACGTATTTTCTCTGACATATTGTGTATGTACAACGATCATTCTTGATTGTACGTACAATGTATCATCCTTAAATGTACCAACGTCTAAAAAACGGTTGGGATGATACGTTGTTATGTAGGTATGTTTTATTACATAATGTAACAATGTTTTACCTTATGTAAAACTAAATTACTAATAAAAAATAATTAAATTAGACCTTTTTCAAACTTGGACATTTTTTTGTTCTGTGATTGTAAGGTTAATTATTATTATCCGCTACCGATTTAAATTTCGCGCTTGCTTACGTCGGTCGTAAAAATCCGACACTATTCGGGTATTCGGACGTCTTTCTGCGTGCAGTTAAATTAACTTAACCAAACTTTTGAGTTTGTAAGTGTGGCTTCTTTTTGTTGTATTGCCGATGTTTCTCAACGAATTGGCGAATTTTACCAGGACGTTTTCCTCTTAAACAGCTATGTCGATTACGATTCGTTTTATTTTTAGCTGAATTCAATGCTGAAATTTTAAGACAGCATTTTTTTCTGAGAGGCTTGACATTCCAAGTAAGAAACTTTAAGGTATCAAATACTGAAACTATTAGTCCTGGGGCGCTTAGTCAAGTAAAAGTTACTTGTAATCGAGCTTGTAATAGTGAAGCAGATATATACTGGCACTTGAAGATTTCTTAAATCTACCAGAACATTTCAGAAAGTTGGTAAGATTTGACCACCCATTCTATTTACAAAGTAGTATAGTAAAACTTGATATACAGATACCTATATGTATTTTAAGGTAAAATTCAATTAACAATTGAATAAGACCTTAACAGCCCTTTACGTTAGGTATTAATATAGTAAGAATGTTTATTTTTGATAATGTTTAAGTACATTTACCATTTTAGGAGTCTAAAATGTGCATATTGGCAGGAAATAATTTGCAAGCTTTATTAAACGAAGCATGAGAGCATTTATTTGGAATCACCAGGCTAAAAAGATACCAGAAGAAAAGATTTTCGCAGTTTTTAATTGCAAAAGTTATAATAAGTAAGTACTAATTTAAATGATGAAATGGAAATTGGACGTTTTCAACTAGAGGTGTAGTGTATAGTAGTCAAGTAGAGTAGGATATGAGTGTATTTTGTATCTTGATATTATTTTTATTTTATCTCCCCTAATTTTTTGTTTTAATCATCTTAAAGTTTCTTTAAAATATGGCTTATTTTATTTAGTTGACTTGTATTTGTATATACTATAAAATATTATTTTTTCTGGGTTGTAATTAAAGTCTTTTCATTTAAGATGCCCTTTTGAGAACAGAAAAAAGCTGAAATAAAAAAGAGGCAGAGCAGGAAATAGCCAAATTGCTAAGGAGGACCCCCGATTGACTAAAATATAAACAAAAAGCGAAAAATAATGATAACGATGGGGAAACAAATAATAATCCCGGGGTATCAGATAGATAATAATACATTCATATATACACAATATATATAGAATGTTACTAAATATTAACCAACAAATTTATTGTAATATATTATTGTAGATACTTTATCAGTAGTTATTATTTATCCATTGTAGGTACAAACAACGTACTTCTTACGTATGTAGTACGTACATAGCACGAAGTGTGCGTACATCTTTAACACGCACAGTAAATGTACGTACATTAAATATACGTTTATCGTACGTACATAAGATGTAGTTGTCGTACGTCTTAATTAAGTACAATTGTGTGGAAAATTTACGTACTAAGTTTGTAAAATGTACGTACTACGTCCAATAACGTACATGCATAAGACGTACTTTATGTCCGACTAGTACGTACTTAAAACGTCTTATGTATGTATTTATGCTGGTTGGGTAGGTATTGTATGCAAAAAAATGCCTGCGGTTAAAGTTAGGCACAATAATAATAGCTAGTTACCTTGGTATATGTTGTTTAACTTGTTTAGTCGGTACCTAGGTATATATTATTATTATTGTAATAGAGTAAAGGAGCCAAATATCGAATACTTTTTCCTTTTAACTCGTAAAATCCGATCGGTTAACTACAGCAGAGTTTTTTTTTATAAAATTTATGTAGAAAACCTCTTTTGAATCGATAGTGCTATATTTAACTCAATTTTAAAAAATTTTGGAAAAAAATTAAAATTACTATAATAATGTAAAAAACATTATTTTAAAAAAGGTATCCTAATATCGGATAGTAGGGTTTCTAAATGTCGCACTGTCCGGTATTAGGAACTTCGAAGACAAACAAAGGGACTCAATGTTTTTATAACACTTTTATTAATAAAATGGTACATATTGTCACAAAAGAAATAATTAGAAAAAATAATATTCCATACTTCTATATTCAAGTAAAATAGTTCATTGCACCTTTTTAATAATATTTAAATCATTTACCCTAAAAACTAAATCCGGTAGTCGATTAAATAAACAAACTTCAAAATGGAATCTATGGAGTATTATATCTCACCTAAGTGAAATCAATTATTTTAAAACAAGCGATTATGCCGACTAATGAAGTCAGCGAAAATAAAGGTAGATGACCGACGCTTGAGGTCGAGTGAGTTTTTCCGAAAAGAAAAAGGAACTCGACGTCGAGACAGTGACAAGTTCGGTCGACGTCGTGTTTGGCGAGAGGTAGCGGGATCGACACCCGGCACCTCCACCACGACTAGGGGCGTAAACCTAGGATCAAAAAGAGAAACTAATATTTTTAAAAAACAAACAATTAATTTATTCAGTATCAGTGTCTTTCATGTTGTGGTCAGTGTAACAATTTTAAAATTGACATTACATTAGCTTGTTAGATGATTATGGTTACAAATACCTATCGGGAGCTAAATGTTAAATTGTACCTACATTGAGATGACTATTTTCTCGCCCTCCATAGTACACCGTGTATCACAAAAGGAACCGCCTTTAGCCGTCGACCGAACTTGTCACTGTCTCGACGTCGAGTCCCTTTTTCGTTTCGGAAAAACTCGCTCGACCTCAAGCGTCGGTCATCTAACTTTATTTTCGCTGACTTCATTAGTCGGCATAATCGCTTGTTTTAAAATAATTGATTTCACTTAGGGGAGATATAATACTCCATACATTCAATTTTCAAGTTTGTTTATTAAATCTACTACCGGATTTAATTTACAGGGTTTATTTTATTAAAAAGGTGCAATGAACTATTTTACTTGAATATAGAAATATGGAATATTATTTTTTCTAATTATTTCTTTTGTGACAATATTTATTATAAAAAATATTTTTTAACCTTGAAGGACAGTGCAACTTATTGATCAAAACAAAATTCACAACTGAATCTTTTATGTTTTACAACCCCGGCACACTCCTCATGATTCCAGCGAAAGCACATAGTGAATCGAAATTCTCACCTAGTATCTTGAGAATACAGGTTTAAACAATAGAAGCATTCGGAATCTTCCTGATCCACATCATTATCATTACTGGTGTCTATGAACTCTATTTCCGTATCGTCATCTTCACTTGATGAGCTAATATTCATAGCAATTTGTTTTGTTATTTTCGTTGTAAGTCCATTTTTTCGTTGATATTTATCATTTTTTTTGGTAGGCGGAACATCCCATAATTTTTTTTTAGTGATAACCTTAGCTTTTGAATTCTTTCTGGCTATATCCTCTTCCAGCTGCTGTTTATATAGAGACTTAGTCTTGATCGCTGCCGAATCACGTTTTCTTCCTTTATTGGAAGTTTGAAAAGAACATGTGGGCAAAGGACTTATTTCAGTTGGTTTAACAAGCACCCTATTAGATGTTGGAGTGGATGAGCAACTTGGTAAGGATAATGTTTTTATGTTATTTTCCGGGCGAAGCTTTTCAGCTAGCGTAGATAACGGAACATCGTCATCAGTGCTAACATCGATATTAGTGTTTTTATTTTCAGGAAAAGCGTCTCTTTCAATTCTTAAATGTATGGCAAAATCGTCATCTCAAAAAGCGTTTTCGTTCAATGAAAAGATACCACATTTTCGAAATTCTTTCACTGCAACTTCCACACTAGCGGCCCGTAAGTAGGCCCTACCCATCAGCTCTGCCACCTGATATGCAGTTACTACTCTGCCCGGATTATGCTTTAGCCAGGTTTCTATTTCCATCGCATAATATGTCTGAAAAGGAGACATAAAGGCTACATCCAGAGATTTTAATTTATGAATGCTGTGAGGAGGTAGACAAAGTATTTGAATGTTGCTATCCCGGGCTAGGTTAATCACATCAATGTTCCTGGTATGCGAGTAGTGGCCATCGAGAATTAAAACGACTGAATCTTCCTCACACGGTTTTACATAAAGTTATAAAACCAGGATATAAAAATATCTTGTTGCATCCACCCAGATGGATGACATTTTGCAACCGTTCCTGGTGGAGCTCTATTAAGCAACTCCGGTTTCATATCTTTCGTAGGGTAGATAAGCATCGGGGGAACGTACACACCTGTTGCATTCATGCAGATCGCTACTGTCACAAGTTCCCCCCTTTCAGATGCTGTAAGGGCACCCACTTGCTTTTTTTCTCCCAGGCTTAGTACTTTTGTATATTTATGCTGCACGGTGGTCACACCCGTTTCATCAACATTAAACACCCTAGACGGGTCCATTTTAATTTTGTTAAGAGCAGATTCTAATAGCTTAAAAAATGAATCGCGATTTTCTTTTGTAAACCCTTTTACCCTTGCAGCAGATATACCTTGTGGTTTCCTAAATCGTAGCTCCGGATGTCGCATTTAAAACAATTTGAGCCACAGCAGATCCTGCATTTTGTGAAAACGGATGTGGTAATCCATTTCTTAATGCTAGTTGAAAACCCATCCTTTTAATATCAACTGCAGTTAGGCCATAGAACCTTTTCTTTATATCAAAACAGTACTAGACCAATAAATCTTCAACTTCTTTTGGTAACGTAGGTTTTTGGCCTAATTTTGTCTTTATTTTATCAGCACTTTCTCCGGACTTAACGTAATCGACTAAAGTACATCGAGGTACGCCAAACGACTTTTATGCTTTTAAGTAATCCATCTGTTTATTAGGTAACGCTTCGATAGCTGCTTTCATGAAATCGGCATCCCACGTTTTTCTTTGGGCCGTCTGAAAAAATAAATATTGTAATGTAAAAATGGTTTCCTAATATCGGATATATGCGATATTGGGGATATCTTACTGTGCGGTAATAGGTAACTTAATCTCAAAAAGAAAAAACGAAGTTCCGACAAAAAACGATATTTTCTGAAAATATTTTATATACTACCAAGATCCTACATACCTTTTTAATAGAATGGCACTCAGAAAGTTTCTGATAACTGTACACTTTTGACAAAATAGAGAAATTTGAAATTACGTTTAAAAACTCGCTGGACGGATAAACTAACCACAGCCAAGAGAATATATCTAGTAGAAACGACATTCTCGTCTCTCAACTAGATATTTGGTAGATGACAACAGCTACTGCTCTGCCACCGGAGATACATGGTAAGTTTTAGAACTAGGAAATAAGGTAGTGTCCAATATTAGAAGCCTATCCGATAGTTGGTTCCTTTCCTCTACACAAAATTAAAAAACAATAATTTACATTTTTGCGTTTGCAAAAATTCAGAAGCCCCCGCATCGCGCTTCAAGGCGTAGATAATAGAATACGATTATGTATATTATATGAGTAAGATAGTAAGATGAATAACTATCTTAAAAATATATTTTATTCAGGTCGTAACGTAATGCGGCTTCGGCTATGACTAACGACTCGGGCTATTACACGCTGAAGGCGTAAATCATTGCTTACGACCGACAAAAACGACATATATACAAACAACATACAAGGTTTTATACAATACAGGTACATTTTTGCAATGACGTACTTATACACGGTGTCTCGGTGTCCCATATAAGAATGCACACTACAGGGATCTCGTAAACCACAGGAGATACAGAGATTCCTTTCAGCGTAGAAACAATTTTTATGGCTTTCAATATAACAACATAACATGTCCGATTTTTCTTTATTTGAAAAATGTGCCATCATTAAAAAACACTCACACTATCACAAGACAAGAAAAAGTTTAAATTCAATCGGTAATTTCCGAACTAAATCTACTTCTTTCCGTAAAAATTTCAATTTATCGGCAATACTGACAGATCGCCATGATTTATTTAAACAAATGCGTTTCAAAGCCTACTATTTCAAGACGCTGTAACTGGAATAACTCGCAATTAATTATTTGATAACAACATTTTGCTTACTTGCCCTAATAATAATTAAAGCTTAAAATTCTGGGATTATTTTAAAAAAAGTTGATAATGGTCGAGAAAAGCCAAAACGTAGAATCAAGATGACGTCATGCTGTAGAGAAGAAAAAGATAATAAAAACGTAAAATTTATTTTAATCTATCTCTTACAGAAGAATCAGAGAAAAATCTACGAAATTTTAAACATAAATTTTGGCAATTAATTTTTTTCTGATTTCACAAAAGAAGACAGGTCAAAATAAAAGCCACATGCCTATGTAATTTTTTCTCCTCTACATGATAACGTAATTAAATTTTTGATCCGACGTTTCGCTCCTTCGTAATAATCATCAAATAATATTGATGATGATTTTTTCGTCCAAAACGTCGGATAAATGTAAAAAACGATATGTCGTGGGATTTAGAATTAAATATAGAATTTTTTAGGGAGAACACAAAATTTTTCGACTATTTAAAAAAATGATGGTTGCGAAGAAACGAAACGTGGTATTGAAAATCTAAGAGCGCCGGCTTGTAGAGCAAAAAAAGTGGCAATGAGAATGTGAAATTTATTTTGTCATATCTTTTTAAATAGAGTCAGAAAGAAATAAAAACGAAATCGGGAAAATTCGGTTTTTCCCAAATATCTTCGGAAGTAATCGGATTTTCTTAGATTTCGAATCGTGACTTTGAAGGGTTTAGCAAAGCGCCACTTTTCTCTAATTTAACCATCTCTGTATCTCCTGTGGTTTACGAGATCCCTGTAGTGTGCATTCTTATATGGGACACCGTGTATACACCTAGGTATAATAATTTATGAAAGAAACATCTAACGCAACTCAAATTTGTAATCGATAGAAGCTTTATTTAAAGCACACTTTAAAATTTCAAATAAGTTTGTGGCACATATCAGTCGAAGAATAAAAATACAGAAAAAAGTAGAAACAGAAGCCATATTTGAACCGACAACTTTCGATGTTATACTTCAGCGGCCTAACCAATTGGACCATCATAGACAAACCGGTTTAATCGCTTGACTGGACGTCTAAAACACCCTGTATTTACAAAATCATTATTATTGACAAAACCTCCATGACCGTTTCAGTAGCCTCACAAAAAAGTGAGATTTAGGCTACGGTTTCCTAGGACATGCCTGTTGAGCCGATCGATTTGATCGGGGTGTTAGAGTCCTAAAAAATTCAAAATAAATGCAGATTAGCGCTCTCGACCTGCATTTCTGAAATTCGTTTGTCATTAATGATGCGAAAAAAAGAAAAATGTGTATTCTTTTGCTATAAGAAGAAGGTGTATAGGGCCGGATCTTGGTTAACACAATTGTAGTATTTTTAAATACCTTACTATTTACATAAATCAAAATGCTACTAGTTTTTATTAGATTGACTAAAAGGATACAGTAATTAAGTAAATAAATATTTATCCAAAATAATTAGTGTAATTTCTCAGTAATTAACTATACAAAATTCAGTAATTTTCATCTCACGATTGCATATTGTCTTTTTAATCTAATATAAAAATAATAGCCAGTTCATAGAAGGCTTACTTAATGAACACTCAATTATTTTTTGGGTTTAATCCATTACTTAAAAAATTCATGACAGTTGTATCGATTTTTAATCTTTTATAATCAGCTGATTTTGATATTGCCGTTAGGTTATTGCCCGACTGACATAAAATCTTCTTTTACATTTATGGATTTTGTAAACTCGGTATGAAGCAGATTACGTGAGAACGAACGAAGGATCCTACTCTTTTTACTTGTCACTGTCTGACGGCAAATGTAAAATGAAAATGTTAGTTTCCGTTACAAGAAAGAAACTATTTTTTTTAATTGCGAGATATGAGTTTATAAATACCTCAATCACGCACCCACAATTCTTAATTCTTCTAACGTGAAAGTCACGATGTTGACATGTAACGTTAAGTGAATGAAGCCCAAGGGTGATTAGTACATAACACAACTGCACAACTACAGAATATTATGAACCAATTGACAAGATAATCTCTTGTAGGATGTCAACTAAATATGGAAAATTAACCACATCCTAAAACCTAAATAAAATATCTGCAAAAATATGAACACCATGTGATACATTTTTCGTTTTTCCTATAGCGTCCCTTTCTTTTTCTTTCCTTTTTTTACTTTCTGCACCCTTTCTCAATACTATCATCGTTACCTATATGCCATTACTACTTCGACATTCAACGATAGTCTTTATACCTATGGCTGCACGTACATCCTAGGCGTAGTCGTTGGTCACTTCATGCTGAGCTGGGACTGAGCATGTGATGTTGTACCACTTAACTTCCGATATGGAACGTGGGCCCATAATATCACTGTATTTAATTGGCCTCTGACCAAAGCCAGGTCGTGAACTGCCACTGAAGGTCACGTAGCATCCCTGCAATTCAGCTAAGGCATAGTACTAGGATAATCGTAACAGGCCAATTAATATAATTTAATCAAAATTTTACAGTGCTAAGTAGAATTAGAAATTATCAATATATTACTCATCATAATGTATGGGCTAGGTATGGTACTTTGGTAACAGCATAAATTTTAATTCCAACAGTCATGCGTAAAAAATTTTCAATTTATTTAATCATCATCTAAGGCCGTATCTTTCATTTTAATTTACTTGTAATATAGGGTAAGAAATGTACAAAGATTGTTATATAAAGTGAACATGTAAATAACAATTTTAGGTAGTGGGTTACATTTTTATATGAGGGTTACTTACATTTTTATGTTTTAAAACAGGCAAAGATCCACCAAATAAAGATCAGTGGCGTCCAAGAATATTAAATTTAACCAGAAAGTACGCCGAACTCACCAAACTCATGCTCTAGAGCTGCCGTAGGTAAATTGCCCTCAAGATCGTAGGTCTACCATACAGTTCTTCCTCCACAGCTGAACTTTTTTGATTATTCATCTCTAAATAAATACTTAATAAAGCTTCTTGTTGCCGTTCGCTTTCAGCTAAAATGTATTTCGACTTAAACCGGGGCCAACGCGACGCCAAAACCGACCCAAAACTGGACTGAATTTCGCTACCGTTTCCAACCGACTCTAGGGAACCAGTTTCATTTAGTTCTTCACACGTCCGGGTCCTTTAAACGGAGGTGTGTGGCGGCCAGTTTCCGTTAATCGACAGGTCTAGGAAACCGGAGCTTTTTATTAGGTGGTATCTGACGCGCGTATTTATATGGTCATTTGTTTTGAAAATATAAGCGGTAGGGTCAGGCTAAACGTGATTTTATTCTCCTAATAAAAAGTCGAATTGTACTATTCGCTATTTTTCAGGGAGTCCAATAATGAGTAGTCATAATGAAACTCAGGGAAATCATGGCAGAAGCTGATCTTTTGGCTTGAGTCCCACTTTATGATGAATAGAGTTTTGTTTCTGGTTTTCGTTGAATTTGTATTAATGTTTTGTAGTTTTATTTTGTAGCATAAAGTTATTTGCAATCGTACTTATGTAAACACAAATATTATGATTTCAATAAATTAAGTTTATTTTTGTTCTCATGATCTACCCTATACACTAAATTTATGTTTCGGGTTAAATTCGACCCCACAATACCACTGCGTAACTGGAAAATATGATATCAGTTAAGGGTTAACTCCAATTTTTCTAAAATTTACTCCAATAAATTTATCTGTTGGGAAAACGTGTATTAACTGTGTGCGTGCGATTTCAATCTCTTCTTTTTTTTTGTGAATTACATAAGAGTTATAACTTGTTCCTGCAGTTATTGGCATTCACTCACGTAGCTAGTCAAAAGCGCATCGCGACGGTACTTGTAAAATATCAATATTGGGACGCGAGCTCTCTTTTGGGTGAAAGATAGCTTGGGTCGCATCGCGCGCCGGTCGAGAGAGAGGCATGAAACACGGCGCAAGGGTGAAGAGAGAGAGATTTCCAAAGTGGCTCCGTGAGGCAAGTTCTCTTACGTATACTCCACGATTTTAAGGCATTTTTGAGCAATTGAGAGAGATTTCCGAGATTGCTCCGTGAAGCAAGTGCCAGAGCTCTAACGTACGCTTCACGATATTAAGGCCTTTTTGGGCAACTAATTTTTAAGTAGAACTAAACAACTAGCGATTCCGCGTTATCTGACGTACGAAAATCAACTCCCTATGATATAGGGGCGTTTTTGTGATGTACTTTTAAGTGATAGTTAGGGAAAAAATTTCGTCGCAACCGATAGGGCTCAACTGCTACGTACCTGTTTGGATAGTTATTCCTCTCAGCCGGGTCGGCTGAGGCATCGCGAAGTCGGTCGAAACGTCGCAACTGTTGAGGGGCAGGACTACAAGTAGGCTTAGAAATACGCTGGTCCCTTGGATTTTTAAGGACTGGGGTTCTCCCACCTAAAGGAGACGTTTCTTGTCGTGGATTAAATGTTACGCTTGAAGAGCCCGAAGAATGAGAACTTGTCTCGTCATTATCGTCGCCGCGACTAAGACTACGTTCCAGCACTTGTAACATGTCAGGATACTCTGGCAGTTGCCTAGATTCGCCCGGCTCCGATGATACCACACGGGTTGCATTGTGGGGAACCACCTCTTACCCGGTCGTTCGAGAATTTCGACCGCTTCAACGCAAGTAGGAGAAGTACAAACCCGAACGGGGAAAGAAGGAGTTACGGTTTGGGTGTCTGGATTCATTTCAGAATATTTAGAAGTTCCAGAGACGGAACTGATAGGGGAGGGCAAATTAAGTTCGTCGTAAATGATTTTAAAGGAGGGCTGTTTGTCGTTATGTTCAGTACATATCCTTACAGTAATCTATATACAACGTCGATAATAACTACAACTAGAAGGCACGTCCTTTATACAATAACCCTTATAAACTACATACAACTTGGGCGATGGATTTCTCTTTTCTCCTTCCACCGAACCTATATACAGTCCTACGCAGGTTCGAATAATCGTTCTTCGAGTGAAGATTATCCACTACTGTATTCGCGGCACCCTCGAAAATCTTTACGCACTACTACTTTGATCAATTACCGGGTTGGTCAGATGTCCGTGCGTTGATTACAATTAATTGGCTTTATAAATAATCGAAAAAAAATCCAACTTTCACGACGTGGTTAAGCGCTCACATTCGTCGCTCTTATCTATCCCGGTCGCGGCCTTGACGAATCCGAACTTGTCAAGGATTGCCGTACGAATAATGAAACGTGGGCTGGTTGAATGTCCCCTCGATTCTTTGAAAGGTTTACACAGAAACCACTTAATTTACATGGTTAGCTATTCGCAGATAGCTGCACATTAATCTGAGATATGGAGGAGCTCGTAAGGTCAGTCCGAACGTATATGTCCATAATATTCCATGTGGCCATCAAAGGTCGTCATCCGAGTTGAGTCCAGGCAACACCAATTAAAAGGCGCTAATACTTTATGACACTTTCTCCGTACTACCTATTATCCAGAGATATCCTAGGGAAATGCTTTAAGCCAATATCCAACTTCTCGGACTCTACAATGGGCTAGGCTCGGAAATATGCATAGAAATAGCTAAAGGGTCGACTTCTCAGGCACGTTGGCTTGCTTATAAGAAATTCATATAATTTCTGGCTTAGAAGAGCAATCAAACGTCTTCCATCAAATTCTCCTCTATAGCTGATCTAAAATCGAAGACTGGGAATGCGCCGCACGCAGCGCCGTTATGGCTCACTGCCAAAGTGCCTATATTGACAGCGAGCGGGAAGAAAGAAGAAACCTACGGAAGCTAGGCCTAGGATGCACCGCACGCAGTGTCGAAGGCTGGGAATGCGCCGCACGCAGCGCCGTTTTGACCCACTGCCACACCTTCTAACTTGACAGCGAGCCGGGAGAAAGATAATACCTACGGAAACGGAAGTCAAATCTGGGATGCACCGCACGCAGTGCCAATGTATCCCAGCCGTTGTCATTCTTGGCGGGGCGGTGCCACCCCTCCCATTAGAGCTACAACATTCGTATTCGCTTCATTTATATACCATCACTGTTTCCATCCCATTATATATTACTTAACTTTGGCAACTAATTGTTAATTATATCATACCTACGTCAGTCTGCCCAATGTTCATTCTAAACTGCTGGACAATTCAAGCGGACCGAGCTAATTGTTAGGGGAACTTTGGAGTAAAATATTTTACGAACGAATAAAGCTATCGATGCGCGGTTTGCAAAATTTAAAAGAGAATTTAATTCTTAATATGCACATTTTTTCCGATTTTTTTTTACTTCTAACCTTTAACTGTCTACAGGGTTCAAAGAGAAGTATGTTTTTTTTACCAAAGTTTCTAAGTACCGGATTTCCACAAAAATAATTTTAAATTATTTTGGATGGCATTTTCTTGGTCTCCTATTTATAGAGAACAAAATAAATTCTCAAATTTTTGATATCCCTCTTTGTTCATGAAATTTCGATTTTTTTCTCAACCCCTGTAAATTTCAGGTATTTTTGTCATTAGGCCTTACAATGTTTTGTAAGAACGGGTTTTGGTAAGTGATTATAACTTCTTAGGGCCACCTCTTTTGCAACGAGTACATTTTAATTTCTTGCGTTTCGTCGTGACCAGTGGCGTACCCATAATCGGTAGTAATCACTAGTGGGTTGAAACGTCATCCTTGAACATCATCCGTGAAATTATTTAAACTTCAAAAGCGCATATACAGGATGTACAAATAAGTGTATAACTGTTCCTAATTAATTTTTTAATAAACCTTTCTTACATATCCTTATAAACATCATTACAAAATACCGATAACACAAAATACATATTTTTTTTGACAAACATATTTAGGACAAATAATAAAAGTAACAAAATTGTAATACGCGGAGGCAAAATGAAACAAGATTTATCCGATCCACTTTTCCAAAAAATACACAGTTATAAAACGAATCTTTTTATTATTAACGGAACAATAAATTATTAGCAAATAAGATATTTTAAATAATGTTCATTAGGTACTGATATGCTTACATGATTAGTCTTCCTTAACTCTCTACTGATTAAACGGCTAATGAGAAAACTAATACCGGGTGGCTCCTCCCCGAAGGTTGAGAACCTCCTGGCACCGCCGAGGCATACTTCTGGCCAGGTTATTGATAAGTTGTTGTGGTATGTTTTCCCATTCCTCCCGTATTGCTACGGCAAGCTCTGCCAATGTTTGAGGTGCATTTTCCCTTGATCGTACACGTAACTTTAAGGAACCACACATGCTCAAAAATGTTTAGATCGGGAGATATTGAAGGCAAGTATAATTGATTAATATTGCTTTCCTCCAAAAACTCTTAAACAATCCGTGCCCTGTGTGGCCTTGCGTTGTCATCAACAAAGAGAAAACCGGGCCCAAAGTTTTCCGAAAACGGCAGCACGATGTTTCTTAAAATTTCATTCATATAAATTTCGGCATTTACGGTTCTTTGCAAAATAAAAAGATCCGTTTTTCCATTGTGCATTACTCCTTCCCATACGGTAATACCCCCTCCGCCAAAAGCTTCTTGAGGAGCCATATTTTCCTCAATGTATCCTTTCCCAGGTTGCCTCCAAACAAGAACCCTTCCATCTGAATGGATCAGATTAAATCTTGTCTCATCGCAAAACATACAATTTTGCCATTCTACACCCCACCTTATATGCGTAGCTGCCCACGCTTGCCTCTGATGACGGTGCTGCTGCAAAAGCCGCGTACATTTTGCGCGCCTTCTTGCTCTACAAACAGGAAAGATGTAAAAATAATCATTCTACAGTATTTTTTCTTTGTTAGTATACCTTAAGTTATTGTAGTTTAGCCTCCTCCTCAATGTCCTATCGGAAACCACAATACCAGTATGTCGCCGCATATTTTCATTGAGGACCCTAGAGTTTAGGGTCCATCTACGTCGAGTTTCTCGTAGGAGGTTGCAAACCGGTCTTTTAGCCGAATGATTGTGGCCCTCCCAACATTATACATATTGGCTACAGCCTCAACTGCCAGGCCTTCATTAAGCAATCTTAAAACATTTGCGCTTTCGGTTCTGGACAATCGTGTCATTTTTAAAAATAATTATGTGACTTAATGACATCTCCTGAATTAACAATGGTGTTACCATATGGTACCTACTGCAACGTTATCCTGGCACGAAACACACGATGTGTGGAAATGGAGGCATATAAAATGAAAAAAAACTAATTAAAACCGATTATGGGTACGTCACTGGTCACGGCGAAACGCAAGCAACAAATTAAAATGTACTCGTTGCAAAAGAGGTGGTCCTAAGAAGTTATAATCACTTACCAAAACCCGTTCTTACAAAACATTGTAAGGCCTAATGACAAAATTTACAGGTGTTGAGAAAAAAATCGAAATTTCATGAACAAAGAGGGATATCAAAAATTTGAGAATTTATTTTGTTCTCTATAAATAGGAGACCAGGAAAATGCCATCCAAAATAATTTAAAATTATTTTTGTGGAAATCCGGTACTTAGAAACTTTGGTAAAAAAAAACATACTTCTCTTTGAACCCTGTAGACAGTTAAAGGTTAGAAGTAAAAAAAAAATCGGAAAAAATGTGCATATTAAGAATTAAATTATCTTTTAAATTTTGCAAACCGCGCATCGATAGCTTTATTCGTTCGTAATATATTTTACTCCAAAGTTCACCTAACAATTAGCTCGGTCCGCTTGAATTGTCCAGCAGTTTAGTTTGTTGGATTTAATCCTTGTCATATTATAATGTTTATCCTTATAATGTTATTATAATCTTCGATTTAAATTCTTAAATGTCCACCTAGTGTAAAGTGCAATAAACCTTGACTCTAAATACATGCTTCGGTGCAGTAGTATCTGCCCACCCATGAACTTTTATAACTTCCTTTTTAGGAATATTTTTTTAAAATTGTTAAAAAAACTACTAATTTATGAAAACTATTAATTTATGCATTCATTCACAGATGTCTCAATCTTTCCCATATTCAGGTACTTTATGTGTTTAACAATTACAACTTTCAACCATCAGGTACACTATGACTTGTAGACTTTGTAAACCTATTATCGAGTTGCTCCAGATTGTACCGACACTTCAATTTTTAGGATTTCTACAGTCTGATACTTGTTATGCGATATGTCAAACCACCTTTCATTCACTTCATACATTAACCACACTTTCCTTAAAATTCTTCTTAAGTCAAGCGTGGTAGTGATTAGCACGAAACTTTGTTTTTTCTTAAATTTTTTTTCTAATTCTTCATACCAAAATGTGGTTTTATTTAAACCCATCCCCTATCCTACTATATTTAGTATTTTTCCTTTATTACTCAACAAAACATGAAATTTCATAGTTTTTTCATAAAATAATTTAAAAAAAAAATTTTTCTTTCTTTTTAGGTTTTTCCACATAAAACCATGTTTTATTAAAAATGCTCATATATTAATCATTAAAATTTATTCTATACCATGCTCATTAAAAATAATTAAATTCTCTTACTTTTATTAACAAATTTAAAATAAACTAAAATGTGCTGATTTACATATCCACAACTCTGAGTTACCTCAAGTTAGTCTTCAACTAAACAAATTTCACTTGCTATGATTATCTTAAATGTTGTACTCATTAATTTGAGACAACTATTAGAATCCAATTGACACTCGATATAGGTAAGTCTCTTATGGTACCTGTTTTTTTTTGTACTTTGACACATTCCTTTTAGTTTCCCTGAGGATGACTGTATATATAGTCGAAACATGTAGGGATAATCGTTAAAAAAATTTTCAAAATATATAATATTTGTGGAGGAAGACAGAAGTGTTGTTTTAATTTACTATCCGAAGAATTCACGAATACCCCTAACTACAGGGGTGGCTAATTCCATCTCGTGTGATCTCTTTGTGGAGCGGAAATCACAAATCGGAAGTCCCGTTCCCAAAATAAATTTTGGGCAAAGGGGTCATAGAAGATGAACTTTTTTACTTCTAAAAATGACTTTATAAATTTCTCCAAAAACATTTTCAAGTCAATTAACTTTAAATAAATAAAACTACCCCTAACCGACAAAGATCCGAATAGTTCCTCCATCATCTGATACGCTAGCACCCTATTGTTAACCGTCCAGGAGATGCAATCTACAGCATAAATTATATTTAGCCGTATCGAAATACACCTCTATTAGGCGCGAAGTCTCCACACAAAAAGAGTTTCACTCCTCTTTTAACAAAATTTTTCTTTACTTTATTATTTTAATTTACTACTGCTATTACGTATTGTTTAGATAATTTCAGACTATACGGATTCTCCATCTGTAAATAAAAATTATCACAAACTACGAAAGTTATACGGATATTAAACGGTACCAGAATCCACAAAACCGACCACTCACACTGCGACAATAGAAAATTAAATCTTCCACGTCTCGAACTAGAGAGCCCGCTTTAACACCGGGAATTTTCCATCCGGCCCGACGCTCCACTTTTTGCTGTTCGACGTGGTGTTGAACCCAAGCTGCCGCAAACTTGAGTCGCCTAATTTTCATACAGTCTGCCCTATTTATGCCTTCGCCTTCCGGGCTTTTCGTGCCGGACGACCACGGCCGATAGCAGACCGGCGTCCTGCAGCGTTTTACACTCTGGTTTCGCGGAAATATCAAATTGATTTAATTATTCTGGGTGTTAGGATTTTCGCTGCAACTGCACGCTATTTTATTAAATATTTTCAATATTTAATACAACAAAAATGTAAAAAAGCAGTTAGTAATGTAAACACAAGCATCGACCAGTGTCTTTGTTGTAAATCCTTGTAATATGCTACCATAACTTGCATTAATAAATAAAAATACAAGTGTTTAAGTAAATAATTGTTTTAATCAAAGGTAGCAGAGAATTAACGAAGTAAAAATTTATGCATAACCACTAAGAAACTATCGCAGTACGTCATCACTATTAAATATGTTATCGATCAAGTTCCTTATTGACAGTTGTAAAAAAATACTGTTTGAGTTATTGTGGTGGAATCAGTGGTTTCTAACGAATCCACAGACATTTTGTACTTTCATTCGTCCTTAAAAAAACATTCATTTCTCGCGTATATTTTTGATCACAATCGCACCAGTGCAGTTAAGTGGATTTTAGCATACTAGTGCGGTAAAATTACAAATCTGTCGTATTTCCTTACATTCGCTACCATTTTTATTCATTTCAATTGAAACTAACCCGGTTATAAATTAAATAGTGTGTTGGGTAAAGTAAGGTAAAACAACACATCAGCAGTTTCTCGGTTGAAGTCGGCGTCATTTAAGATTCTGCATAAACAATTTCTGCTACTTAGCTGTAGATTGGAGTCGCATTATTTATGTTAGAAGTCTTAAAAGGGGAAGTTGGTATCACAAGATCGTTTTAGCATTGTATTTGAATTATTAACATACCGAGGGGTAGAATGGCATGTACAACAAGTATGTTATTTGTCTATCGTGTCGTATATTATTACTCATATTGATATCTTCATTGTTTTAATTATTTCCTAATTTTTTTCCAATGGTATTAAGAAAAGCCTTATATGCAATTTTAAATGACTTCCATCCACTACTTTAGTGCGCGGTAGGGCAAAAAACGCAAGCTATTCATTAAAAAGAAGCCAGATAGCGAGAATGAAATAGGGAAGGTATGGAGCAGATAACTAAACCTCAATAATTTAAAAAAAGGTCAGCAAGAAAACCCTTGCAATCGATCAAAAAGCACTGAAAAAGTCGCCACTTTGAAATTCTCGCAAAGGTCAAAGCGCGGTATACGACCTAAGGGCGTCCTTTAATATTAATTCAATTAGTTTTGGATAAGGTATACAATAAAACGTTGATGAGGCTATTGTAATATAACAATTATAAGAATGTAATCATGTAAAATAATTTTTTGTTTATCTTCCATATTAGGGTTGATTACAAACCTATTTACAAACAACCTTTCAATATTATGTCATAATATACCTTATAATAGGTACTTTAGTATACCGCGAGTATCATTTAGACAAACTCAAAATAGGATATTTTACTATTTTTCAGAAGGTGTCTTACATGGTTTATAAATAACCTGAACAAATTCAAACTAACCCATTTTTTTTTGTGAAATCGCCAATTAGCCTAAATCGGGATTTCTAATTAAATTTCCAAATTACACGCCAATACAATAGTCGTCAAACATATTTGGGCGTGACGTTCATAGACAAGGGACAGGTTAGTGTCGGCTCTTTTTTAAAACCAACTTAGACAGATACTGCCACAAATCACGGAAATAATAATAATTATTTAAATTTATTTCCGTGATTTGTGGATACTGCCAGATATTGACAATGACCATTATTTGCTGGGTGGCAAGGTGGCAATTTTAAGTTATACCAAAGAGTAATTGGCTATGTTGCTCTTTGGTTATACTTCAAGTCAAAGTCATTTGTTCTAGAATGGTCAATTACAATCCAAGCCGTATACGAAGTAAACAAATCAATGTCAAACTTATGTCAAAGCTTTATAACAGTGTACAGGGCTAATATAAAGTTTATTAAATATTTAGTACACCCGTTATAATTGATTTTCGTCAGTATTGTGATAATCTAATAGGTAAAACTAACTAAAAACTACAATAGTCAAGAAACATAAATATGTATATCAAAGTATCGATAACAAACAATAACAGCAAATGAAACACAAATGGTGCGAAAATCTCTGTCAAGCAAAAACAACCCTGTTAAAAGGGCCTTGTCTCGCCTTTAAATTTTATTGACAATTGATCAATCGGAATACAGGTACGGTTGTCATCACCTGCATTAATGTTTTGACGCTATGCAGCTTGGATTTGAATACAATATCATGCGAGCAAAAATTATTATTATCAAAGTGTGCTTTGCATCTAAGGCCATACTGCTCAGCGATTGGGTGTCAGTAAATACCAGCATTATAAATCGATCAGTTAGTCCGTTATTCTTAACAGTAATTTCAAGTAATTCGATTCATAGTGAATTCATCAAAGTTCTTGAATAATTCATGCAATTGATTTTACGAAACAGCGTGAAGGATTCATTGTTGAAGCGTATTTTCGAAGCTGGGTTAGAGTAAATGGTAAGTGGTAATACAATCAGCGTTTATGCATGGACGATTTTCCTAACGTCGCTTTTACTGCTGAGGATTTTTATCATTGCCTGATTGATTATCATTGGGAAACAGGTTCTATACAACATACAAAAGGAGCTGGAAGACCATCTGTAGATAAAAACAGAAGCGTGGTTCCACTTCACCCGTTATGTGATTTCGCAGAATACACGCATGTGGAGTAGTTAGAATCCTTATTTTCTTGTAGTCCACATTGCACTCTCAAAAGATTGGTGTATTGTCGTCTGTTTACCGAAGAAGAAGTGTTGCTCCTATTATCTTCCATGGCACAGTTACAGCACAGCGGTATAGGGACAAAGGGAATATTTTGAATCCATTTGTGGAGCAATTACTTCACGATAAATTACGGTTTGCTTATTTCTAACAGGACGGTGCAGCCGCCCAAACATTCGCCGAAACTATTAACTACTTACGCAATTTTTTCGACGACAAATTGATCAGCTTTCGAACAGGCATTGAATTACCACCCAAATCATCTTATTTAACGGTTATGGATTACTTCATTATTTTGTTTGAAGAACAATAATTTTAAAACACCACTTAAGAATTTAGAACAGTTTCAAGAAAGGATTATCTAAGAATGTGATAACATTTCTCCGGAAATGCTACCTGTGAAACTTATGCTGGGCCCATGGCGGTGGCCATTTCAGCAATTTCAATAATTTTTATGTTCCTCTCTTTATATATTACTTTGTTTATTCTGTAGAGAATAAAATTAAATTTGTATATCTTTATTTATTTTAATATTTATTAGTTTGGCATGGTAAGTCATATTATAAATTTGACACAATTTAAACCTAGATTTGGTTAGATATATCGTCCCCTTATAAATTGTGTTCTTAACCAAACCCTACGTTTTTCAGTCCAGGCCCTCATGGATGAAAACAGGTTTTGCTCGAACAGTATAATAGCAACTTCCTAAGACATACTTGGTTTGTTTACTATTGGATAATAACACCACATACGATAACTATCATGGCGTCTAATGTTTCACTACTTGTGCCGCAGAAAGTAAAAAAATCTTGCCTTAAATAATAATGTAATCGTATTTTCAACATTTCACAATGATATTCTCATAGCGTAAAATAGTCTATTATCATTCAAAACAGTTTATACTTCAATAATATGTATTTACCTTACTAGTGTGAGAAGTACGTGTAAGTTATAATGTCTTTTCTACGATTGCGAAAGTAAGGAAAATCGAAAAAAAACTTTCGGTGCTACTGTTAATTTCGAAAAAACTTTAAATGCTTTTTTGCATGCTCGTAGAAAAAAAAATATTGCATTTTCTACGAACGTGAGTAGTGTAATTACAATCCGCGCTCCTATGGGACGTAACACACAAATTTTTCTACGAGCTAAACCTTGACCGCTTTCATCGAACCCTTGCTTTTTCGAGCATCACTACATACCTGTTTCCAATTAATTTGCACTATCATAAATATATTTTACTGTAGACAAAGGAGTTTTCGTTAAGACGTTTCTGCTGCAGCTGCATTCATATTAAACCCCCTGTTCAATATAGAGTCATACACATTTTTAACTAGCTAGATTCAATAAGGTTCCCTCTGCGACCAAACATAGGGTGTATTCAAAAATTAAAAATTTAAATAAACTAAAGATTGTTAATCTAACAAAAAAATAAAATAAAATTCAGATTTTAATTAAGTAAAAAATTACTAAAATAAGTGTAATTTTCTTTCCCATGATTTGGAATCTATCGGATTATTAGTCGAGTAAGGATTCTTATTTTAATGCGTGGCCTACTACTGTACAGGATGTTTTTTTTTGGCGTTATCCGTAACGACGACAGCCAGAAAAACAAATATTTCAAAGATAATATCGGAATTTAAGTGAGTATGGGTCATTTGGAAAACCAAGAGGTAAGAGTTACAATAAGGAAAATAGAGAAAGAGATTAAATAAATACATTAGAGCTTGTATTGCTTCTGTTCCGATGGTATCTAGCCGTAATATTGAGAAAGATATTGCCACAAGCAAATTTAAAGTTTTAAACACGTTTAGAAAGCATAAGTATAAGTCGTATAAAATAAGAAAGGTTCATAATTTACATCCTGGAGATTAATAGCGGCGTTTAGAATTTTGTCATTGGTATTTGCAACAAAATAATCGAAATCACAATTTTTTTCAAAATATAATATGAACTGACGAGACTTTTATATCTAGCGAAGGAATTTTAAATCGACATAACAATCGATATTGGTCAAACATAAACCTCATCAGATGGTCGCCAGGGTACAACAAGGACAGTTTAGGTTCCATGTATGTGTGGCGCTATAACAAAACAGGATCCTCAACTACAGGATTTTTATTAAAAATTTGAATGCTGGAGGATACATCCAAATTTTGGAAGAATGTGTAATAATCGAGTTGGATAACATGCCATTAGCTGCAAGAAATAATGTTTATTACCACAAGATGGTGCTTTAGCACATAATAGCAATATGGTAAGGCACTTACTAACTGCCAATTTTGGCAAAAATAGGCTTGGTACATATGGACCAAACAGATGGCGTCCGCGTTCCCCCCGACCTGACACCACTCGACTTTTATTTTTGAGGATTTATCAAATGTGAAATATATAAAACCCTAAGTAATAGTATAGAAGAAATTAGAGCAAATTTTATTAGTTGCATTGAAAGAATGCCAAATATTCACATCTCTAACGTCACTCGTTCAGTTACAAGCCGATTCCAAAAATGCATGGAGCACAATGGAAGACAATTTCAGCATATTTCGTGATTAAGCACCTACGCTAATTGTTATACCTACCTAAGTATATGAGATAATTGTTGAGTTGTTATTATAAGTTTTCGTTTGTTTTTTGTAGTTGCTGTTGTTTTAGTTTATCAATGTTTTAATATTCCTCTTAACTGGGTTTTTATTATAATTATTATTAAAAAATGAATAATGATTCAATCCATAGCAACTAAAAAATTTTTTGTTTTTTGGTATTTTAGCTATTTAGAACAAAGCAAAATATTAAGTGTTTTCAATTCAATTTTTTAAGACAACCAGATACAGAGTGTCCCATTTAGGAAAATGCTAGTTTTGATAATTCCTTAGAAATTACCACATCTATATTTTCTAAATAAGCCACAGGATTCTACGCAAAAAGTCAAAAAACTTTCGTATTGAAAGTTTCTATTTATCTTCATAAATACCAGAGAGTCATATGAGATATTAAAAACCGCAGATTTTGAGAATCATCCTGTATCTTCAAAAGCAATCTAGTTAGCGTGGAACTGATTACGCCATTAGACTAAACACTAAAAAAGAGAACGGAACACATATCTTAGTTTTTTTTGTATCTCTTACCGTTTAGCCTATACCCTGTATTATCTACGAAAAAAAAACACCCTGTACACGTATCTATTACGTTACCTTTGGGCACGTGCCCAAGCATTGTTAATTATTTGGAGTAACTGTGCGAAGACTACGGCCACGCACTTTTTGAGTTATTCTTTAGCGCGGATATTTTGCAAAAATTACTAAATATTTTATAGTCAAGATTTTTAAATTTCAATAACATTTTTTATTTATTGCGGCCACACATTGTTTAAATATATAATTATTGAAAGTTTAATTATTATTTTAAGCATTAAAATTATTCGACAATATACTTTTTTTTTAATATTTAGATGAAGATTTCTATTTTCGTGCGCAGCTTATTTGTTATCCTAGCTTGGTACCAGAAATATATCACTTTACCTCAACAAACCCGAAATAATCAAAATACATTATGACGAAATCTTGAATTTTTATTTCAAAAAATAAAAGTTAATCATCGAGTAGTATAAAATAATTGGATACAAAAACAAATGCCACGGAATCGTTTATTATAAAAAAAATAATTCAATATTAATGAAGCAAATATTAAATCCTTTTTTTTTAAATAGCTCAATCACCCAATCATTTGGTACGTTAGGTACAGTAAAAGCGGCCTTAAATATTTTATACGAAAAGGTTCCATTGACTTAATCTAGAAAAACGTTTTTTTTATTTAGCAAAATTTTTTAAATTCGCATCAATATCAAGGCAGAAAGTATGCAGAACTTCCAGGGATACTACTTCAATTTATTACAATACTGTAATTTTATCTTTTAAAAATTTAACAGCAAACTGCTATGGCTAGGTTAAAGGTCTTTAATTTTTACATGACTTCTTTTAAACCCTGTATAAAATCAACACATAGAAATTAGCTAAATAGTCTAAACACAACTACGAATAACATACTTCTTAAATCCGGATTTCTCATTCATTTCAGTTAAGAAGTAGCTTGTGAACAACATCAATTAAAAACCTACTATTTAAAGGATGAAAAATATTACTTACCAAAAACGAATATCAATTTTGCCCACAATTCCGAGTGCGTTATGGACGAACAATAATAGTCCGCTTCGTAAATAGATCTTAAAACTCATACGGAATCAATGATAAACCACCTAGTCACCCTCTAGGTCTAATATGGTTACTAGAAATATTGCATGTTAAATCTAATTAAATAAATATGGTGATTTGTAGGAAAATTATTGCGTCCACTAAAAATAAAGCACATATATCACATGTTTTAGGTCAACACTTTGTAATATCACCACAAAAATTATATTAAAACTCGAATTTTCTGACATCTTGACATCCATCGTAAATTGAATATTTGCCAAATACAAACTGTTTTTCCTCGTCAACTCAACATGTTTAAAATCCCGAAAACTCGTGTTTTTTTGGCAGTTCTCGTGACATCAAAATTGATACATCTGTAATAGGAGTGAGAATGGTTTTTACATTTTAATAAAAACATTGTTAGCTTGAAACAAATAAAAATTGTCACTTTTAGTTTTTCTTGAAAATCTACAATTTCTACATTATTTTAGGTATAGGAGAATGTATTGTAAAAGGAAAGTATTTGAGATAGTATATTCGCAATTTGATCCGATTCTTGATTTGTGAGTTATTAATTTTTAAAAATGGGCACTTTTCAATTTTTAAAAAATAAAAAAAAATTCTTGCTATTTTCCAATCTTGTCCAGAAACTATACAGTTCCGAAGACAAGGATCTCTACAAAGTCAGAAAGTTTAAATCGATTTAATCGACTTTCATGTATCGAGTGACATTGGATCATTTTAAATTTCGAGTTTGGCGTTTTATATCGTTCTAACAAACCACCCTGTATATTCGAATTTTACCCTGAATAGTTTTCCAATTGTTGAGAAAGTTTAATCGTTCCACCGCGAATCGATAATTAGAAAATTCAAAAAAATAGAAAAAATATCGATTTGACACGACGACGACAACGACGGACGCACAATCGTATGTATGAAGGACCTTTAAGGGGTGTAAGCCCAAGAGTAGGGTCATTTAGCATTTCTCTTTTGTTTAATTTTCTGGAAGATTTTTTATAATTTTAGCGGCAACTGCAAAAAATTTTAATTTTCTTACGCCTGTTAAGCCTGTAAAATTATTTAAGAACATCGACTAGCGGAAACTGCTGTGTGACGTCACTATCTCCTATAGCAAGCCGGGTCGCGCTAGCTATCGCTATTACTTGCTGTGACATTAAGACTAAAAAGACAACTGGTCATTTGCATCGCCTATTCTCCGTTGCTGGGTAACGGAGCTGACATGAACAAGAGAGAGAAAAATAGTTTTTAATTTTTCCTTCATCTTTTTTCTAAAATAGTGTATTAGATAAACAAAACATAGTCCAGAAATAAACTATTAAATAAACTAACCTGAACTGAACAGAAAAACGATTAGCGCATCTCTCTTGTAAATGCACAGAAAGACCGTTGCATAAGTTCAAAGCGGACAAATTGTGGAAGGTAATGACATCTCTGTCTTCCGAGCGCTTAATTTGATTTTGATCTCGTATACTTCGAAAAGTACTTAACGCATTGACCATGCCTTATAAATGCTTAAAAAATTAGGTAAATAAATTAATTTCAGGTTTGACCAAATGACCCCATTATTATCAGATAAATTGTATGCTTGTTTATTTCTTCAATAAATTATTGTCTAATTTAAACATCATCTGGACTGCGAGTTTTTAAGACATTGTATAGAATAGATGGATATTTTATCTCCAACTGAAAAAATAAATTAAGGAGCTTCGTCTAACAACTATTAGGTATTAGGCGATCTACATATTTTTTAAATAAAAAAAATCTCTACTAGTATTTAACATTGTCACACTATTAATGACTTTTCATTAACATAATTAGCGCATAGAGTGCATACATTCAGTTAAATGTTCTGATTATACGTCTTTGTAAAATCTGTCTTTTACATACTGTTTGGAAGCAAAGTTTTCGTAGCTCTGAAGAGTTTTATGTGGCTGGCGGTTGCACTAAAACTTAAAAGCCTCTTTCAGTAAAACAATAAAAGTTTTAAACTTCTATGTCATGAAGGTTTCCTTAAAGGTGGTTATTTTACTATTTTAGTAGTGTTTGTATAAAAGTAGGAGAGGCAACGTATCAGGAAAGAAGAAAAACAAAAAGCAATTAGTAATTTCGAAATTCTTTATTTTGTTCTGGTTTAATTGACAAATTTTTTCACTTGCCTTAACGAAAACTTTTGTTAATCTAATTAAGAACCCTTATTAGATTTAACAAAATGGATCTTGTTAAAAATGTTTAGTTGATTCAACTAAATATTGTAATTTATAATTTCTTGAGAAAATAAATTAAAACTTGATATGGCTGTATGTTAACTTTATAATATTTAATATTTAAGCTTAGCAACATACCAGAGTATGGATAGTAATAAATATCTCATGATCCTTTGGATCCACTAAATGATCTTCTGTAAATCTACTGTTTTTGAGTTTTAGAAGAACTAATTAAATATTTAGTAGTGTAACCCGGGGAGTATTACGCCCCTAATGAGAATTTAAGCCATAGAAATTAAGACAGGTATTCACTTTTTAGATAAATATTTTTTATTATTGATACTCTATTTTGCTTATTTAAAGTACGCCTCAGCATGTTTAAACCCCACTTTTAAAAACGCGCATGTTTTAAAGTTAACATGGCAACATCAACAACCCGAGAAACTTGAAGTCTAAATGCCAACTTTTAAATTATTGATCTGACAGAAGCACCTAACGTCAAATAAAATATTACTAACAAATGTTTGAAAAGCTTAAAGCTGGATTTATAAACTCGAAAAGTTGGTGAGGTTGAGGTTCAGTTGGTGTTGGAAATAGGAGTTCAATTTAAACTAAAGGAAACACTTAGTTCCATTTATAAACTTGTTTATGTTGTTCATGTAAAGCTCGAGAGGTTCGAAAAGTTCCCGGGTAGTTGCGAGATCACCAATTTTTATGTTCGGAGTTCGGAATATCTAACCTCACCAACTTGATTATAACTTCAACCTCACCAACAATATTATATTATATCTTATAGGTCCGTTTGTTCCAATCAAGTATGCCCTTAAAATGTATGCATTGGGAATGGGAACTTCGTCCTGTTGCAAATATAAGTTTTAAAACGAGGTAAGGGTACATCCTATATAATTTATGGCACAATATCTTGAAGAATTTCTTCGCAGGTTTCCTTTAAATATATTAAATAATATATTGTTGGTACTTGTTCAATAAACTGAACTGTTCTTGAACACCGCTTTTCCGGTTCAGTGTTTTTGTTATCACTGACGGACGTTGCGACTGGAAATAATCAAGTGGACTGTATATTTGTAAAGAAAATACTGAACTGTATTTTTTCTTTCACTTTAATAGAACTGTGTAAAAACTTATAAGCCCCGTCAACGCTGGAGGCTAAACTGGGAAATAGATAACTTTCGACGCCATGTCCGGTGCACAGAATTTGAGTACGTACGTCACCGTCGGCCACCCGCTCACCAGGTCTTCAAGCGTCCTAAATCGTATATTTACCCGTTTGCTGCATGCAGACGGCGCGTTGTAGCAAAATAAGTAACCTTGACTGTCTCGACTGGAGTACAGTGCTGCCAAAATTAGTTTATGACTAATTGAATTTTAAATTATGCATTTATCATGAAATTAGTCTTAACATAGCCCCCAACGTTGAAAGGAACTTTCAAACAACAAAGAACGTGAAATATACAAAACTGAAAATAACCTTGTGACAACTTAATCTAAATACATGGGCACTAGGCCAATGACAGAACATGACATTTCTTTAATCTTATATTCTAGGATAACGCTTACTCTAATGGTAAAGGAGCTAACTTAACTATCGCACGTTTAATGATACCTGACGTGGTTTTAA
This sequence comes from Polydrusus tereticollis, assembly GCA_963920685.1. Classification (NCBI taxonomy): domain Eukaryota; kingdom Metazoa; phylum Arthropoda; class Insecta; order Coleoptera; family Curculionidae; genus Polydrusus; species Polydrusus tereticollis. The sequence goes on along the minus strand of OY987328.1, from coordinate 50,265,705 downwards.
CAGATGCAACGCGCACATTACCATCACTTCCCGGATGCACCGCACTAATGCGTCCGAGACGCCACTTATACGGAGGCAAGTCATTGTCATGAATAAGCACCAATCTACCCACGGAAAGATTGCATGGGTTAGATTTCCATTTTTGTTTTTGCTGTAGCTGCGTTACGTATTCATTTGACCATCTTTTCCAAAACTGTTGTTTCAACCGTTGAAGGAGGTCAAATTGAGACAGCCTGTTAGTTGGTGTAGGTTCTAGGTCAGGGTAAGGAATAGATACGGACGCACGACCGATTAAAAAATGAGACGGCGTTAACGCACTTAAATCATTCGGATCAGTTGACAATGGCGTTAAAGGTCTCGAGTTTAATATATTCTCGACTTGTGTAATTATAGTATAAAAACTTTCGAAAGAAAGTGTACCTGGAGTGTTAGTTAGAATTTTTAGTAAATGACTCTTTGCTGACTTTATTCCAGCTTCCCAAATTCCTCCTTGGTGTGGAGAATAGGCTGGAATAAAGTGCCATTTAATGTCAAGATCATTGCCAAGCTGATGTGTAATCGCACTCTTATTAAATTTTAAGAAATGTCCTAACTCCTTTAAATGATTATTCGCACCAACAAAGTTGCTACCATTATCGGAATACACGTTCGATGGCTTGCCTCTCCGCGCAATAAATCTCTGGAATGCCTCAAGGAAGGCTGTCGTGCTTAAATCTGTAACAAGTTCCAGATGAATCGCCTTAACAGTCAAACAAATAAACAGACAAAGATAACATTTGAATGTTTTACTACCTCGGCCTTTTCTATCCTTGTAGTAGAACGGACCGGCATAATCCACCCCAACATCTGAAAATGGCGGCCTTGGAGTAACTCTGGGCTCAGGCAAATTGCCCATTAATGGATTTATAAATTTTGGTTTAAACCTGAAACACACAACACATTCTCGCACTATTCGTTTAGCCAAACTTTTCCCTGAAATTGGCCAATAATTTTGACGAATATTTGATAACAGCAATTGTGGACCACAATGAAGACCTTTAAAATGTTCGTATTTAAATATAAGATACGATAAATGATGCTTTGGGGATAACAAAGCGGGATGTTTCTTTTCAAAAGAAAGCTCTGAATGCTTCAGTCGACCTCCGACTCTTATAACATCATCTTGTATAAAGGGAGTTAAACTTAGAAGATTACTTTTATTCGCAACAAATCCCTGCTTGTTAAGATCTTGGAGATCCTCTGAAAATGATTCTCTCTGCGATAGTATAACTAACTTGACTGTAGCCTGACGTAATTCATCTAAATCTAGATCACCATATTTTCGTTGAGCGCTAGGGGCTCTACAGTTTTTTGAAAATCGTACGCAATAAGCCATTACTCGACTTATTCGATTAAAGGAAGAAAACTTATTAAAAGGAAATAACTCATTATTAACTGTGATTTTGCCCTGGATAAAGGTTTTAGTGTCTTTTCTTACTTCTGGTAGTTCACTGACCGACAGTGAATTTAATCTTGTAATATCTTGTGGCCAATCAGAAGATGGTTTGTGTAACCAATCTGGTCCATGAAACCAATCTTTTAAATTAAGAAAAGTCTTTGGTGACACACCACGCGAAAGAGAGTCTGCTGGGTTTAGATTGGTGGGTACGTATCTCCATGCATCAATTTGTGTGAGTCTCTGGATTTCTGATACGCGGTTACCCACAAATACTTGGAAATGATGCGATGATGAACGCAACCAAGCCAAAGCCACGGTGGAATCACACCAAACATGATATCGTCAAGCTGAACTGTCAATGACGATGTGACCTTCTGATAAAGCTGCGAAAGAAGAAGAGCTGCACAAAGCTCTAACCTAGGAATACTAACGGATTTAAGAGGTGCTACCCGTGTTTTAGAAACAAGGAGATGAACATGAATGCTTTCGGTAGAGTCAATAATCCTTAGATATATGCAAGCACCGTATGCGCTCTGAGATGCATCTGAAAAGCCGTGCAACTCGATACGAACCCAGTCTGGGCTTGTCGCTTGTCTTGAAATTACCAAATTATTCAACTCTGAAAGCTCAGATCTAAACGCAAGCCATTCATTTGCCACCTCAGAAGGTACTTCCTCATCCCATCCTAAATTTAGCAACCATAATTTCTGTAATAAAACCTTCGCTCTAACTACTACTGGACTAAGTAAGCCCAGTGGATCAAATATTTTAACTGTTTCCGAAAGGATTATTCTCTTGGTAATTCGTTTTGTAGGTGAAGAGGCACCAATGTGGTATGATAACTTGTCGCTTTCACTAGACCACAGCATACCCAAAGTTTTACAAGCTTCTGATGAACCAAAATAGAGAGCATCGTTTACCGAACTTGTAGACCTTATACCTTCTAAAACCTGTGAACTATTTGATTTCCACTTTCTCAGATCAAAGCCCGCACTGGCTAAAATGGAACTAACCTCACGACACAATTTCACTGCATCCTCGACCGAACTGGCACCAGACAGCAAATCATCTACGTAAAAATCTCGCCTAATGACCTGTGAAGCTTGAGGATGAGAACCTTGATGCTCTGTAGCAAGTTGCAATAAACACCTTGTTGCTAAGAAGGGCGCACTTGCAGTTCCATACATGACCGTATTCAAAGAATAGGTCTGAAGTTCATGCTGAGGATCAGAACGCCAAAGTATCAATTGAACAGGTTTAAAATCATCAGAAACTAAAATTTGTCTGTACATCTTACAAATGTCTGCTGAAATGACATACGTATGTTGCCTAAAGCGAAGTATGATTGACAGCAAGTCCTCCTGAACTGTCGGACCAACCATCTGTACTGAGTTGTATGAAAATCCTGAAGATGAGAGGGAAGAACTATTAAAAACGACACGTAATTTTGTAGTTAAACTCTCTTCACGTATGACTGCATGATGAGGGGAATAAAAAGTAATTTGATCATCTGAAGGTTAAAAAGGTGACATATGATTTAGATCTCGATACTCATCCATGAAATCTGTGTACATTTCTTTTAGTTCACGCTTTGAGGATAGCCTTTTTTCTAGTGCCAAAAACTGTTTCATAGTATTTTGTTTCGATTCACCTAATTTCGAAAGGGGTTCTTTTAATGGAATAGATAAGACAAATCTCCCTTCGTCATTTCTTTGAAAGGTTTCCTGAAAGTGTAGTTCTGCCTGCTGTTCTTCGTTGGAAAAATATGGATTGGATATTTCCTTAAGTTCCCAGAACTTAGCTAACTGTGATTGAATTTCTAAATTTTTTGAAAAGAAACAAGAAGTTGTCTGCAATGACTTTGTTGGTAGAGTACCTGAAATATACCAACCAAGTTTGCTTTTTTGTAGAATTGGCTTGTCTGGTCCTAACTGCTTTGTGCCTTTACACAAAAGCTTCCAAAATATTTCTGCTCCTAATAGGATATCAATTTTACGAGACCTATAGAATTCTGGATCAGCAAGCTGAATGTATGATGGTATGTTTAGATCATCTGGTTGAAACGAGGTACTGGGTAGCATATCAGTAATGCGTGACAAAATTAAACAATGAAGATTTCTCCTGAACTGAGAATGCAAAGATTCAATTTGAATGTCACATGACTTTGACACCTGAGCTTGTGCTTCGTCAATACCACTCACCGAAATGTTGACAGAATCTTGAGGTAGATTTAGCTGAACTGCTAAATCTTCTGAAATAAAATTGGACAGGGAAGCGCTATCTAAGAGTGCTCTGCAAACGTGAGCATGACCTTGAGAATCTAAGACTCGCACTAAAGCTGTTGCTAACAAAACCTGACCATGACTCAATGCCTTACACGTCGTGCTATTCGTATTCTGTTCTGAAACTGAACTGTCACCTTGAGTAGGCGTAGGCGTTAACATGCTAGCAGCATTAACAGTCTTATCATCCACCGAACTAGGATGAAGTAACGAATTGTGCTTTTCATTGCAGTGCTTACAAGAACGTGATTTACATTGATTGAGTTCATGACCTTTTAGTAAGCAATTTGAACACAATTTTAATAACTTTATTTTCTCTTTTTTCTCTTGAACTGATAGTGCAAGAAACTCTTGACATTTATACACCGAATGAGGCTTTTTACAATAGAAACATGCAAATTTAGGTTTTTGCTCAAATTTTTCTTGCTTTATCTCCTCTTTAGTGCATGAATAGCACTGACGATCTTTATCCATGTTCTTGGTTTTATATTTATGATCACTTTTATGCATATTGACCTTTTCCAAAAAATCGGCACGCGCTATTAAGAATGTTTTAAGTTCCAAAATTGTGGGAAGTTCATGATCTAATTCGTATTGTTCCCAACCACGAATTGTTTCTGGGTCAAATTTACTCGTAACTAAATAAATAATTATAGGATCCCAAGTGTCAATTTTGATACCCAATGCTTCAAGAGATCTTAAATTTTTTGATAATAAATCTACTAGATTTCTAAGTGCAAACGGAGAGTTTGGTTTTAACTCTGAGATATTAAAAAGTGATTTTATATGATTATGAATCATTAACCGTTTATTATCAAATCTTTCGCACAAAATATTCCAAGCTAAATCATAATTAGCAGCTGATATTTCAATGCACTGTATACACTGAGACGCAGAACCCTCCAAAGATGCCCGTAAATAGTGTAACTTTTGAACTGAATCGAGATTGTTAGCATTATGAATTAATGATAAAAACAGCTCTTTAAATTCAAGCCATCGATCGTAGCGTCCAGAAAATTTCGGCAACTCTATAACTGGAAGTTTAACGTTCACAGTATTGACAGGCTTAGATGAAGACGTGCTTGCTCCCGTACTATTAGTATTGCTATCTCTACTAGGAGTTTGGTTCGAAATAGAAAAAATGTAACACTTGGCTTCAGAAATAGTGTGATAATATAAACTTTCAAAAGAATATTCCTCATCTTCTCTAAATCTGTCAAATTCTATGCCTTCTAAATCAAATTGTACTTTGTTAAATTCTGAAAGCAAACCGCTCTCTATGTCTTTTAACCGAGTGTCTAGTTCAATTAATTGTGATTCATTAGGCTCTGAAGTTTTTAAGTTCCTCAAAAATAAACCAAACCGAGCCAATTTGGATTTTAAAATAGATCTTTTGCGCTCTAAATCGTTTATTTTTTCATCATCCGCATCAGCTTGGTAAGTGGACCTTGGTTTCTTAGGCATTTTTATTTATTTCTTAAACCTAAATACAAATTACAGTGTAATACGCTACTACCTAAGTAAACTATTACTACAAACGTTTATAAATATTACTACTACCGACCTGTAACCAACCGGTTAAAGAAAACTTGCACCCGACCGTTCTGTTGACCGAGTCCCTGCCCTAGAACTAGTAAGTGACGTAAGCTTCTGAAGATACGCTGATCTGCGCCTGCACTGGCCAATATCTTCTGCTACCAGAACGTATACGACGTCCACATGCACCTTTCTGTCTGAACCTGACTGATATTGATACAATTGGGATGTACAATATAAAGCTATCCTGATACCTGGAATCTGCTCTAAACCTCGAACTGCGGACGTGGTGCACCTTCTGCTCTGAAGATGACGTTCACCGATGCTACGTATACTATTTATATGTAATAAATGTCGCCTGACAACTGGAATCTGCTTTAAACCGCAACTGCAGACGTGGTGCACCTTCTGCTCTGAAGATGACGTCCACCGGGTAGCTTCTACAACTGGCATAGACACCTACTGCTTAGATTATATTACCTTACGTTGCTGTTTGCTACCTAGGGCATACTGTGCTGCACTGCACTGTCTTCTTTTCACTGGAAATTACTTGCTCGACGACTGTACTGTCACACACTTTTATTGAACAAAAGCGATAAAGTCTCGGTAATTATCCGGTTAGAAGGACCAAAAGTATGTTCAATAAACTGAACTGTTCTTGAACACCGCTTTTCCGGTTCAGTGTTTTTGTTATCACTGACGGACGTTGCGACTGGAAATAATCAAGTGGACTGTATATTTGTAAAGAAAATACTGAACTGTATTTTTTCTTTCACTTTAATAGAACTGTGTAAAAACTTATAAGCCCCGTCAACGCTGGAGGCTAAACTGGGAAATAGATAACTTTCGACGCCATGTCCGGTGCACAGAATTTGAGTACGTACGTCACCGTCGGCCACCCGCTCACCAGGTCTTCAAGCGTCCTAAATCGTATATTTACCCGTTTGCTGCATGCAGACGGCGCGTTGTAGCAAAATAAGTAACCTTGACTGTCTCGACTGGAGTACAGTGCTGCCAAAATTAGTTTATGACTAATTGAATTTTAAATTATGCATTTATCATGAAATTAGTCTTAACATAGCCCCCAACGTTGAAAGGAACTTTCAAACAACAAAGAACGTGAAATATACAAAACTGAAAATAACCTTGTGACAACTTAATCTAAATACATGGGCACTAGGCCAATGACAGAACATGACATTTCTTTAATCTTATATTCTAGGATAACGCTTACTCTAATGGTAAAGGAGCTAACTTAACTATCGCACGTTTAATGATACCTGACGTGGTTTTAACAGATGCAACGCGCACATTACCATCACTTCCCGGATGCACCGCACTAATGCGTCCGAGACGCCACTTATACGGAGGCAAGTCATTGTCATGAATAAGCACCAATCTACCCACGGAAAGATTGCATGGGTTAGATTTCCATTTTTGTTTTTGCTGTAGCTGCGTTACGTATTCATTTGACCATCTTTTCCAAAACTGTTGTTTCAACCGTTGAAGGAGGTCAAATTGAGACAGCCTGTTAGTTGGTGTAGGTTCTAGGTCAGGGTAAGGAATAGATACGGACGCACGACCGATTAAAAAATGAGACGGCGTTAACGCACTTAAATCATTCGGATCAGTTGACAATGGCGTTAAAGGTCTCGAGTTTAATATATTCTCGACTTGTGTAATTATAGTATAAAAACTTTCGAAAGAAAGTGTACCTGGAGTGTTAGTTAGAATTTTTAGTAAATGACTCTTTGCTGACTTTATTCCAGCTTCCCAAATTCCTCCTTGGTGTGGAGAATAGGCTGGAATAAAGTGCCATTTAATGTCAAGATCATTGCCAAGCTGATGTGTAATCGCACTCTTATTAAATTTTAAGAAATGTCCTAACTCCTTTAAATGATTATTCGCACCAACAAAGTTGCTACCATTATCGGAATACACGTTCGATGGCTTGCCTCTCCGCGCAATAAATCTCTGGAATGCCTCAAGGAAGGCTGTCGTGCTTAAATCTGTAACAAGTTCCAGATGAATCGCCTTAACAGTCAAACAAATAAACAGACAAAGATAACATTTGAATGTTTTACTACCTCGGCCTTTTCTATCCTTGTAGTAGAACGGACCGGCATAATCCACCCCAACATCTGAAAATGGCGGCCTTGGAGTAACTCTGGGCTCAGGCAAATTGCCCATTAATGGATTTATAAATTTTGGTTTAAACCTGAAACACACAACACATTCTCGCACTATTCGTTTAGCCAAACTTTTCCCTGAAATTGGCCAATAATTTTGACGAATATTTGATAACAGCAATTGTGGACCACAATGAAGACCTTTAAAATGTTCGTATTTAAATATAAGATACGATAAATGATGCTTTGGGGATAACAAAGCGGGATGTTTCTTTTCAAAAGAAAGCTCTGAATGCTTCAGTCGACCTCCGACTCTTATAACATCATCTTGTATAAAGGGAGTTAAACTTAGAAGATTACTTTTATTCGCAACAAATCCCTGCTTGTTAAGATCTTGGAGATCCTCTGAAAATGATTCTCTCTGCGATAGTATAACTAACTTGACTGTAGCCTGACGTAATTCATCTAAATCTAGATCACCATATTTTCGTTAAGCGCTAGGGGCTCTACAGTTTTTTGAAAATCGTACGCAATAAGCCATTACTCGACTTATTCGATTAAAGGAAGAAAACTTATTAAAAGGAAATAACTCATTATTAACCGTGATTTTGCCCTGGATAAAGGTTTTAGTGTCTTTTCTTACTTCTGGTAGTTCACTGACCGACAGTGAATTTAATCTTGTAATATCTTGTGGCCAATCAGAAGATGGTTTGTGTAACCAATCTGGTCCATGAAACCAATCTTTTAAATTAAGAAAAGTCTTTGGTGACACACCACGCGAAAGAGAGTCTGCTGGGTTTAGATTGGTGGGTACGTATCTTCATGCATCAATTTGTGTGAGTCTCTGGATTTCTGATACGCGGTTACCCACAAATACTTGGAAATGATGCGATGATGAACGCAACCAAGCCAAAGCCACGGTGGAATCACACCAAAACATGATATCGTCAAACTGAACTGTCAATGACGATGTGACCTTCTGATAAAGCTGCGAAAGAAGAAGAGCTGCACAAAGCTCTAACCTAGGAATACTAACGGATTTAAGAGGTGCTACCCGTGTTTTAGAAACAAGGAGACGAACATGAATGCTTTCGGTAGAGTCAATAATCCTTAGATATATGCAAGCACCGTATGCGCTCTGAGATGCATCTGAAAAGCCGTGCAACTCGATACGAACCCAGTCTGGGCTTGTCGCTTGTCTTGAAATTACCAAATTATTCAACTCTGAAAGCTCAGATCTAAACGCAAGCCATTCATTTGCCACCTCAGAAGGTACTTCCTCATCCCATCCTAAATTTAGCAACCATAATTTCTGTAATAAAACCTTCGCTCTAACTACTACTGGACTAAGTAAGCCCAGTGGATCAAATATTTTAGCTGTTTCCGAAAGGATTATTCTCTTGGTAATTCGTTTTGTAGGTGCAGAGGCACCAATGTGGTATGATAACTTGTCGCTTTCACTAGACCACAGCATACCCAAAGTTTTACAAGCTTCTGATGAACCAAAATAGAGAGCATCGTTTACCGAACTTGTAGACCTTATACCTTCTAAAACCTGTGAACTATTTGATTTCCACTTTCTCAGATCAAAGCCCGCACTGGCTAAAATGGAACTAACCTCACGACACAATTTCACTGCATCCTCGACCGAACTGGCACCAGACAGCAAATCATCTACGTAAAAATCTCGCCTAATGACCTGTGAAGCTTGAGGATGAGAACCTTGATGCTCTGTAGCAAGTTGCAATAAACACCTTGTTGCTAAGAAGGGCGCACTTGCAGTTCCATACATGACCGTATTCAAAGAATAGGTCTGAAGTTCATGCTGAGGATCAGAACGCCAAAGTATCAATTGAACAGGTTTAAAATCATCAGAAACTAAAATTTGTCTGTACATCTTACAAATGTCTGCTGAAATGACATACGTATGTTGCCTAAAGCGAAGTATGATTGACAGCAAGTCCTCCTGAACTGTCGGACCAACCATCTGTACTGAGTTGTATGAAAATCCTGAAGATGAGAGGGAAGAACTATTAAAAACGACACGTAATTTTGTAGTTAAACTCTCTTCACGTATGACTGCATGATGAGGGGAATAAAAAGTAATTTGATCATCTGAAGGTTGAAAAGGTGACATATGATTTAGATCTCGATACTCATCCATGAAATCTGTGTACATTTCTTTTAGTTCACGCTTTGAGGATAGCCTTTTTTCTAGTGCCAAAAACTGTTTCATAGTATTTTGTTTCGATTCACCTAATTTCGAAAGGGGTTCTTTTAATGGAATAGATAAGACAAATCTCCCTTCGTCATTTCTTTGAAAGGTTTCCTGAAAGTGTAGTTCTGCCTGCTGTTCTTCGTTGGAAAAATATGGATTGGATATTTCCTTAAGTTCCCAGAACTTAGCTAACTGTGATTGAATTTCTAAATTTTTTGAAAAGAAACAAGAAGTTGTCTGCAATGACTTTGTTGGTAGAGTACCTGAAATATACCAACCAAGTTTGCTTTTTTGTAGAATTGGCTTGTCTGGTCCTAACTGCTTTGTGCCTTTACACAAAAGCTTCCAAAATATTTCTGCTCCTAATAGGATATCAATTTTACGAGACCTATAGAATTCTGGATCAGCAAGCTGAATGTATGATGGTATGTTTAGATCATCTGGTTGAAACGAGGTACTGGGTAGCATATCAGTAATGCGTGACAAAATTAAACAATGAAGATTTCTCCTGAACTGAGAATGCAAAGATTCAATTTGAATGTCACATGACTTTGACACCTGAGCTTGTGCTTCGTCAATACCACTCACCGAAATGTTGACAGAATCTTGAGGTAGATTTAGCTGAACTGCTAAATCTTCTGAAATAAAATTGGACATGGAAGCGCTATCTAAGAGTGCTCTGCAAACGTGAGCATGACCTTGAGAATCTAAGACTCGCACTAAAGCTGTTGCTAACAAAACCTGACCATGACTCAATGCCTTACACGTCGTGCTATTCGTATTCTGTTCTGAAACTGAACTGTCACCTTGAGTAGGCGTAGGCGTTAACATGCTAGCAGCATTAACAGTCTTATCATCCACCGAACTAGGATGAAGTAACGAATTGTGCTTTTCATTGCAGTGCTTACAAGAACGTGATTTACATTGATTGAGTTCATGACCTTTTAGTAAGCAATTTGAACACAATTTTAATAACTTTATTTTCTCTTTTTTCTCTTGAACTGATAGTGCAAGAAACTCTTGACATTTATACACCGAATGAGGCTTTTTACAATAGAAACATGCAAATTTAGGTTTTTGCTCAAATTTTTCTTGCTTTATCTCCTCTTTAGCACTGACGATCTTTATCCATGTTCTTGGTTTTATATTTATGATCACTTTTATGCATATTGACCTTTTCCAAAAAATCGGCACGCGCTATTAAGAATGTTTTAAGTTCCAAAATTGTGGGAAGTTCATGATCTAATTCGTATTGTTCCCAACCACGAATTGTTTCTGGGTCAAATTTACTCGTAACTAAATAAATAATTATAGGATCCCAAGTGTCAATTTTGATACCCAATGCTTCAAGAGATCTTAAATTTTTTGATAATAAATCTACTAGATTTCTAAGTGCAAACGGAGAGTTTGGTTTTAACTCTGAGATATTAAAAAGTGATTTTATATGATTATGAATCATTAACCGTTTATTATCAAATCTTTCGCACAAAATATTCCAAGCTAAATCATAATTAGCAGCTGATATTTCAATGCACTGTATACACTGAGACGCAGAACCCTCCAAAGATGCCCGTAAATAGTGTAACTTTTGAACTGAATCGAGATTGTTAGCATTATGAATTAATGATAAAAACAGCTCTTTAAATTCAAGCCATCGATCGTAGCGTCCAGAAAATTTCGGCAACTCTATAACTGGAAGTTTAACGTTCACAGTATTGACAGGCTTAGATGAAGACGTGCTTGCTCCCGTACTATTAGTATTGCTATCTCTACTAGGAGTTTGGTTCGAAATAGAAAAAATGTAACACTTGGCTTCAGAAATAGTGTGATAATATAAACTTTCAAAAGAATATTCCTCATCTTCTCTAAATCTGTCAAATTCTATGCCTTCTAAATCAAATTGTACTTTGTTAAATTCTGAAAGCAAACCGCTCTCTATGTCTTTTAACCGAGTGTCTAGTTCAATTAATTGTGATTCATTAGGCTCTGAAGTTTTTAAGTTCCTCAAAAATAAACCAAACCGAGCCAATTTGGATTTTAAAATAGATCTTTTGCGCTCTAAATCGTTTATTTTTTCATCATCCGCATCAGCTTGGTAAGTGGACCTTGGTTTCTTAGGCATTTTTATTTATTTCTTAAACCTAAATACAAATTACAGTGTAATACGCTACTACCTAAGTAAACTATTACTACAAACGTTTATAAATAATACTACTACCGACCTGTAACCAACCGGTTAAAGAAAACTTGCACCCGACCGTTCTGTTGACCGAGTCCCTGCCCTAGAACTAGTAAGTGACGTAAGCTTCTAAAGATACGCTGATCTGCGCCTGCACTGGCCAATATCTTCTGCTACCAGAACGTATACGACGTCCACATGCACCTTTCTGTCTGAACCTGACTGATATTGATACAATTGGGATGTACAATATAAAGCTATCCTGATACCTGGAATCTGCTCTAAACCTCGAACTGCGGACGTGGTGCACCTTCTGCTCTGAAGATGACGTTCACCGATGCTACGTATACTATTTATATGTAATAAATGTCGCCTGACAACTTGAATTTGCTTTAAACCGCAACTGCAGACGTGGTGCACCTTCTGCTCTGAAGATGACGTCCACCGGGTAGCTTCTACAACTGGCATAGACACCTACTGCTTAGATTATATTACCTTACGTTGCTGTTTGCTACCTAGGGCATACTGTGCTGCACTGCACTGTCTTCTTTTCACTGGAAATTACTTGCTCGACGACTGTACTGTCACACACTTTTATTGAACAAAAGCGATAAAGTCTCGGTAATTATCCGGTTAGAAGGACCAAAAGTATGTTCAATAAACTGAACTGTTCTTGAACACCGCTTTTCCGGTTCAGTGTTTTTGTTATCACTGACGGACGTTGCGACTGGAAATAATCAAGTGGACTGTATATTTGTAAAGAAAATACTGAACTGTATTTTTTCTTTCACTTTAATAGAACTGTGTAAAAACTTATAAGCCCCGTCAACGCTGGATGCTAAACTGGGAAATAGATAACTTTCGACGCCATGTCCGGTGCACAGAATTTGAGTACGTACGTCACCGTCGGCCACCCGCTCACCAGGTCTTCAAGCGTCCTAAATCGTATATTTACCCGTTTGCTGCATGCAGACGGCGCGTTGTAGCAAAATAAGTAACCTTGACTGTCTCGACTGGAGTACAGTGCTGCCAAAATTAGTTTATGACTAATTGAATTTTAAATTATGCATTTATCATGAAATTAGTCTTAACAGTACTTTTGCTTAAACCCACACCTGACTTGCCGTTCCCTGCGAAATATCCTAAGACCAAAAACCTAGTATTAAGCAGGTTTTTTTTTTTAATATTTTCTCTGTACACACTTTGAAAACACCAATTGCAAAATTCTTTAGTGCATTGTACGTTTTTCGCTGTGTTCCCTGTTGAATTCAATTTGATTTTATCCTTAACAACACCTTTTATCTTTATCTTTTATTTTGCAAAAGCAAAACTGCTTATTCCTGTTAAAATACACGTTTGAAGCTTCATTTGCACTTTTGTTACACTGAATAAAACAGACAACAACCAATATTAACATAGATGTAAAAAAATAAAATTGCAAGCCTGAATATTCTTATTAATACTTCTCAAGATAACGCGACTGTGCAGTTATTTCCTTTTTTATTCTAATATGCACCATAACCTAACAAAAATCGGATCTTTAAAAAAAAAATTAACTTCGGGCATACTACAAAATTAATAAATAATGGTTATGTTTCTGAGAAACCTATGATAAACCTTATTGTATTAACCAAAAATGGTGGCCTATTTAAAAAAATGCACGTTTGTCTTATTTCTCGAAAACTATTGAACTTACTGTAGGGTGGCCAACATATAAGGTGTGTCTTAAAATTAAACCTTCTTTATTTGGAAATATTTATTTATTGATTGCAGTTTACAGACCCTTTACATGAACCAATTCTGTTCAATTTGCGGTGCGCTGCGCCACCCTGTATATAATGGTGAACCTAACTGATGGGTATTATAGGCTACATTTGGCAAATAAAAATTAATAGCATCTCTAGTACTGTAGGCTAAAACATTGAAATGTAACCATCATCCCATCATCTATAAGCCCATTTACCAGTCAATAGAGGATCAAGATACAAAGTTTGTGTCTACGTTGTTTGAGTTCATTCAATAGCATACCTGTTACATAGAGCCAGTACTTGGGCTCTAAGGTCAAAAACACCCAAACACCCCGTTCCTCAAATAACGGACTTACCCCGTAAAACCATCAATAAATGGACACTCTTTACAGACTGACCTATTAGTTAAGTTAAAAATTTGTGGATCTATTTCTGAAACAGTTAAATTTTTTGCATTGAATGTTTTCCTCATAAAGATAGCTCGGTATTCGAATTATACTTTTGTTCATTCCTTTTCAACTTCTTTTTTGATCAATAATTTTTATAATCAAAATTTTATATTTGTGAACGCTCTCAAACCAAATGTAGATAGTGTTTGTGTGAAGGTTTGAGATAATGATGTATCATGAATGATAAACGTGTTTTGGTTAGTTCAATAAATGATAAACGTGTTTTGGTTAGTTCAAGTTAGTTGTCGCTATGATAACTTCTTACGGAGTCATTGGAGCTAAATACTATTAGAATATTGTATCGTTGCCCTAATCTTCGAATTTTTCCGAGTGCTTACAATCCTACGTTTGTGAAGCCTTACGACCCAGTGAAACAAGGATCAGAGAACATCAAGTATACATCGCGAAGGAAGAAACAAACACATCCGGTGCAGCAGATCACATTTGAACCCGAGGCCACCACTTGAAATGATCAGAAGCCAAAATATATTCAAGGAAGAACATTGGCGAAATTGAAATTCAAAGAGGCGGCTGACTGCTTCAGTAAACCAAATAGTGGCACATGACTAAACCCATCTCGGTCATGCCTTGTTGACTCGTAGGTAGTATAAATACTCTTATAGCTTTCTAGCTTTTTCATTATTTACCTGAAGACGACTAGAGATGTTTACCAGTTAAAACGTTATTAGAAAAGTAAATAATGACAATGGAAGTCCAAAACACGTCTATGATTATTTATTTTGTCTCGTAATATAAATTTGAATGCACCTCTTTAATGTTCTTTACTAAATCGCTCAGTTATATATCATATTTATAACAATTTAAAATGTTATGTAACTTACCTACTTTTGTCATTTTCTACGATTTGAAAATTTTATTTAAATTATAACTATTCGTTTCTAAACTATTTTGAACCTTATAGTTTTTGTGTTGCGGTAAAGGCACTTTTCATAAACTACGTTGTTCCATTTTAGCCTGCCTTTTGGTCCCATCCCTCCCTCCATGTAGCCGCACGTGGCTTTGTCCTCCCTTCCCCACGTAGTTCGTTTCTTCTGATTCCAGAACATTTTCTTACTGCTTATATCGCCGGAACTATCGTTTAAAATGTTAGGTACTCATATAATATATACATATCAAAACGACCTATATTTACTTTATGTACAGGGTGTTCTATTTTTGATAGTTTTATAGGGTAAAAATTAAACAAGATAGAAAAAACTACATATTTTATCAATTTACAGTTTTTTCGTATCTATAATAACAAAGAAGTTACATGGAATTTTAATAACCGTTGTTCTGGTATTGGATTTTACTATAAATAGCCGACAAGTTCGTATGCTATTCAGTCATTCACGGGGGTTCAAACAGATAAGATCAAATTAGCTGCAGTCATCATATGACGTCATAACTCGAGATGATGAGTTATTTTCACAAGAATTAATTTTGTAATACGCATTTTAACGGAAAGTTCCTAAAGCATAATCTGGGACTTTCTTGGGAGTTGTCAAAATAATAGCCGGACCAATAAAAGTTTTATTAAAGTTACGAAGTCGTTTAATTTTGTGTTTTTAAGTTGAATAAATACTTAGGCATAAAAAGTGTTATTAGTTAGATATTATATAGAGTCAGAATAAGACTTATATAATATACAGAGTTCGAATAAAAGTTTTGACATATTTTTATTACGTTTTAACAAGGCTGTTGTGATTTAGACACATGGCCTTAAATTACGCAGCAGTCTTCGACAGAATGCAAGACGTGCTGCTACCGTCTTCGCCGAGCGGCTTCCTGGAGGCCTGGATCAATGATGCCATGGCCGCATACTCGCCCAATGGACAAACAGAACTCCAGGAAGTTCGCTATGACTTTTCCGTCAACGTTGCGGAGGTGGCGAAGGGCCCAGACCGAGATGCCAACTCTGTACTTGGTGTCCAGGACCTGTTAGGGTTCTCTAAACCTCCGCCCGACTGCCGGCCGAGTGGCAAAGAAGTGGCAAGCAACCCAAACCCCGTGGGTGACTCACCGCAGGCAATAACAACTAAGCCTGAAGAAGAGGATCTCTGGTCGTGGTGTGAAGAAGTACAGCCGTGGGGAATACTGGGTGAAGAGGATGAAAAACAAGTCTATATTGAACTAGCTGATCGTCAGCAAACTAGAATACGTTGGGCGCATGCGTCAAGGCTACCCGGAGACGGAGACGTATCCCAGCGTATCATGGCGCCCGAGCAAAAGACCGTTGAAGGCGAGGAAGACTTAAAGCCCTTCGATCCGCCTAGGTCAAAGACCCATTTTAAGGAAGTTAAAGATTTTAAAGAAGTTGAAGAAGTTTTGAAGTTTAAGGAAGTTAAAGAAGTTGAAGAAGTTTTGAAGTTTAAGGAAGTTAAAGAAGTTGAAGAAGTTTTGAAGTTTAAGGAAGTTAAAGAAGTTGAAGAAGTTTTGAAAAAATATGACGTGCCTGAAGTGGTGTCCCATCAAACAGGAATAGATGAGGAAACCGTCTTGTGGCTACATGGCAAGTTGAAGGCTGAGGCCCCAAGTGATGGGCGATGGATCACCGCACTCCTAGGGATCGTTGGAACGCAAGCAATGGACCCGGCTGCCAGGGACCTACGTGAAAGTATCCGAAAAGGAGCTGGGGTGCCGCTGGTAGACCGCTTTGGAGTTGTGGGGCGTCAGGAGGACGACGGAGCAGTAGCGGTTTGGTGTCCAAGGAACTACAGAAGTAATATTCTCAACTTAGCACATGGAATACGCCACAATACGAGACAAGGAATGAAGGAGATTATCAAGAAGTGGTTATGGTGGCCGACGATAGAAAAGGATGTGGACACGCACTTTAGTCAGTGTTTGTGTTGTCAGCATTTCAAACAAGATGACCTGTGCCACGGAATGTTAAAACCGTGGGGCGCAGTTTTAATTACAATAATTGAAGATTTACCAAAGACCAGACACAGTAGATTTACAACGTTATACTGTGCTGTAGATGTATTCAGTGGATTTATAGAAGCAAGACCACATAGAAGTATTTACCCAGCTTCGTTAATAGAATTTGTACAAGCCGAAGTGATTAGCAGATGGGGAACACCCAGTTTGTTGATGCTAGCGCCAGATGTGGCAAAGTACAGGGAGAAGATAGCCCATGCAACCAACATAACAACAGTTGGCACGGCAGAGAGCTTAGTAGCTTCCACGATGATACCATTTCAACGAATGAAGACCAGAATTTTAATGATGACCAGAGAAGAATGGCCTCTACAGCTGCAGTCCTTGCTGAACCAAGCCAGGAGCCGCAGAGATGACTTCAACGGAGCCACAGCCAGAGAGATGGTGATGAACACCAAGACGATCCTCCAGACCCGAACGTTCTAAAGCGTAGCATAGAGTAGAAATGGAGCTACGGCCAGAGGGATGGCGATCAACACCAGGACAATCCTCTAAGAAACAGATGAAGAAAAGTGTATATATAGATAAGTAAATTGTAACTGTAAATAATTTGTTGTTGTTGTTTATTCGACAACAGCTAAATTGATCTCTAAGGGGGGGGGGGGTGTTCTGGTATTGGATTTTACAATAAATAGCCGACAAGTTCGTATGCTATTCAGTCATTCACGGGGGTTCAAACAGATAAGATCAAATTAGCTGCAGTCATCATATGACGTCATAACTCGAGATGATGAGTTATTTTCACAAGAATTAATTTTGTAATACGCATTTTAACGGAAAGTTCCTAAAGCATAATCTGGGACTTTCTTGGGAGTTGTCAAAATAATAGCCGGACCAATAAAAGTTTTATTAAAGTTACGAAGTCGTTTAATTTTGTGTTTTTAAGTTGAATAAATACTTAGGCATAAAAAGTGTTATTAGTTAGATATTATATAGAGTCAGAATAAGACTTATATAATATACAGAGTTCGAATAAAAGTTTTGACATATTTTTATTACGTTTTAACAAGGCTGTTGTGATTTAGACACATGGCCTTAAATTACGCAGCAGTCTTCGACAGAATGCAAGACGTGCTGCTACCGTCTTCGCCGAGCGGCTTCCTGGAGGCCTGGATCAATGATGCCATGGCCGTATACTCGCCCAATGGACAAACAGAACTCCAGGAAGTTCGCTATGACTTTTCCGTCAACGTTGCGGAGGTGGCGAAGGGCCCAGACCGAGATGCCAACTCTGTACTTGGTGTCCAGGACCTGTTAGGGTTCTCTAAACCTCCGCCCGACTGCCGGCCGAGTGGCAAAGAAGTGGCAAGCGACCCAAACCCCGTGGGTGACTCACCGCAGGCAATAACAACTAAGCCTGAAGAAGAGGATCTCTGGTCGTGGTGTGAAGAAGTACAGCCGTGGGGAATACTGGGTGAAGAGGATGAAAAACAAGTCTATATTGAACTAGCTGATCGTCAGCAAACTAGAATACGTTGGGCGCATGCGTCAAGGCTACCCGGAGACGGAGACGTATCCCAGCGTATCACCGTCAAAATTTGAAAATCACCCTGTAGCTGTCCAGGGGAACAAGGTAGCCATGATCTATTTTCGCAGCAATTGTTTCCTTAAAAAAAGAACTCATAACATCTATATCAGATTTATGAAATCCTTATGATTTTCGAGATACCCTATCCTATAAAACTATCAAAAATAGAACACCCTGTACTTCTTTAATAATTATGAATATTTTAAATCAGCACATAAATTAATAGTGGGTAGGTATTGTATAAGGTGCTTCCGATTAAGTCGACAATATTGCTAGTTACGAGGGTATTATAGCTATCATGTTAAATTAACATACTACTGATATTTTCCTGCTGAATCAAAATTGTAAAAACGGAAAAACAGTTATTGACCATCGCGTTTTCGAATTGTTTTAAAATAAATTAATTTTAAGTAGATCCCATATATTATAGAGTATAATAGTATGCTCACCGTCCATATTATCAGCTGATAAGCGTACAGCCACATCGTCCAAAATATTCGCAGCTTAGCATCTTATGCAATGTACACAATTCCACAGTGACGGTTTACAAAAACGTAAAAAATGAGGTAAGTATATTTATTTAACTAATTGAAATGTTTTTACCTATGTTATTTTTATGCGTACTGACAATTTTTTTACAATTTAGAAAGAATTATTACCGATCTTATAGATATCGGCATTGAACCATTCTGACAATAAACTAGTTAGTGGCCATATTACTTCATTTATAAAAGTACGCATAATAATATGTATATGTCTACTATTGCTCCATATATTAGTAAAGCTTTCTCATTGCTGCAAAAATGTTCGTAATTAGTGTTTGTATCTTAATTAAAATAGAATAATATGTCAGAAATCAGTTATTTTGCGGTTAGGCCCAGTTTCGACCACGGCACAAAATGCTTATTCTTATACTCGATTATTAGAAAAATTTTAGTTTTAGCATACCTATTTCAATGATTCTTTCTGTTTTACGTTAACTATGAGCGAAAACCATACGTTCACCTATTCTCTCTGGAATTTTAAATATAGTTAAACACATGCTGGAAAGTGGCTTATCCAAACGAGTCGAGTAGTCAGTCAATTGGGGTTTACTGAGGGTGCGCTTAGAAAACTCATCGAGTTATAATGCGGGGTTAATCAGTATTTAATTTAAATAAAAAGTTCCAATTGGTCGACCATGCAAGAAAGTCAGAAAAGCCAAAACCTGAACTTATAGACGGCGTATTTACAGAATCTAAAATAAAAAATCTCTAGAAATCGTTTATATAATTTTAAAAGCAAATAACACAATACAAGATTATATTAAGTCAGATAAGTTTCTTTACTCTACATTAACAACGTATCTTGTCACCAATCGTGATACTACAATGCCTTCTCTACATCAATGGAACTAAAGGAAGTATCTAAAATCAAATCATTTCGTCCACCATGCTCAACCAGATATCGCTGGACCATAGAACTCCTACAAAATTAGTTGCTTGTAATTATATTTGACATACTTGAATTTTACCTTTCACCAAAGAAAAGAGTCAACTCTAAGGAAGGACAAATAAAAGAAATCTGTAAGTTTAACTAGCAACCGCGGTGAAAGACTAACTAGGAGAAGTCACAAATAATCAAGCAGAAAAGGAAAATATGGATAAAAAAAAAGTATTTTCTCTAAACCAAAACGAAAACTCGAGCTCAAATAGTACCACACAGGACATGGACCAAGCAAGAAAAAAGAAAACATCATTTGAAAAGAAAATTGAAACCAGGCAAGTTCTAACAAATTCAGAGACTGATGTTATTATATCCTGGTTATGAAAAATCGTTTTTAGAATCTCCAATTGATGATTGGGTACGACGTAACTATTGTAAGGAGTGGTGGCATGAAGATTGCTCACCAGATAAAGCTATAGGGCACCAGTGGGGTAAAAGTACGATTCTGTATTAAATTAAGTTTTTGTGCATAAAAAAATATGTATATTCTTTTAAGTTGTTTTAATAATTTTACTCATACTAGAAACATCTCGCTTTTAGTTGCAAGGAATATATTAAAATTCGTATAAGTCGCAAATCTATCCTACTTTACTTTTCTACATATCGTTCGCGAATGAGATAAGCAAAAAAATTCCTATACACTATTAAAAATAAGTAAGTTATAATGATATTTTACTTTTACTCAAGTAGGTTCCCAGGCTATGAAATTCCCAAATGAAATATAATACGATTTTTACCTGGCTTTGTTTACCCTTTATCCTCTAACGCACAAATCTGTAATGCCAGTCATTGCCCTTAAAAATACGCGTTAGACATTGTGCTTGTGAGGCACTTGGCAGTGTTAAAACAAATGAAATGAATCGATAATTTTACCTTTTAAGGAAAAATCTATTTAGATGAATTAAAAAATATGAACAACTTTAACAAAAACATTCTACATTACATGTGTAAGCATTTCACGATCTTGTTCTGTGCATTTTAGCACATGCTTTGTCGCTTATGACACTTTCTTGAAGCTCTTATACGTAGGCATATTTTGTATTGTTAACTTCATCTCTAATACAACACTAGGAATGAAAATCTTGCGAAGTTATGTCTGGAGATCTTGGTGGTCAACAATTGGGGCATTTGTTGTGAAAATATTTTCTCCAGGAATATTCATAATTCACGAAATTAATGAGCTGGTGTCCCAACCATTTTAAAGTAGAACAGTACGTTTGGCGAGCCTATAGCTCAATATCGTTCAAATACTCTTCTAGCACAGATCTTATCAGATCAAGATAATATCTTTCATAAAATACAACTTCGAAAATTTTGTTTCCTATCCAACAACACCATACATTTTACGAAACTCATTTTGCGGGTTTCTGCGATTTGTAAGAGATCGTCTTTTTTTTACATATTTTTGCGATCAAAAATATAAAGGTGTATGACCAGTGGGTTCGTTCAGGTTAGTTTAGGTTAGTTATGATTTAGTTAGTAATTTCCACATAGTCATATATTTCGACCAGTTTCTCTAAGTAGATCTGTGGCTTTGTTTAGAGAGACGGGAGCGCGTGGTTTATGCCTAATTCGCTAAATAATGAAAACGTCTTTCAAAAATCCTTGTTTACTGACTAGGTATAGTTTACCTCCCTGGATATATATATTCTCAACAAATGGGAATGTAGAGTTCTAAAAATCCACATTTTTTTATAGAGAAACCTCTGCATTCTCAAAAAGTTATCACATACGCACCATGCATATTGTAATGAAACTTAATCTCATCGTTTTTTAAGGGTTTCTCAATCCGACACGATACCGTCGTGAAATAAAGAAAAATAAAAACGCATTAGACGAGGAAAAAAATTAAAACAAGGCTACTTTTAGCAGGACAGTGAGCCAATTGACTTGATTATTTAAGATGTTTGGAAAATTAAATCAATCGTCGTAATATTCCAGTTCTCACAACGCTCCTGTGATTTCATTCGCGAGACTCCCTTTTATCGTCCCATAAGTGTAAACTTCCGGATAAACCGGTGTACTTATTAAAAAATTAAAATTGGTATTTTATGTAGAATTAAAAAGTATTGTAAGATATAGATATAGAATGTATAAGATATTTAAAAAAACAAAGGTTGGTATTAGCTCCAGTTAAACGACTTACGACGTATACATAAAAAAATAATACAATAAAAATTTCTTTACAATCTATTGACTTTTCTTTTGAACTTTCTCTTGTAACTCTTACAGTTTCTGAGAAAATGTACTGGATCATCTTATGTGGACTACCCTGTACAGCAAACCTCTGAATGTACTCTTCTATCGCTGTAGCAGTATTATTTCTAACATATTAATAATATCTTTATGATAATAAAATTAAGAAAAACTGGGAACAGCCATAATGATATTTCCCTCCGTAAAAATGTATACATAAAACGCATTTTGGAGGTCTACGGTCGCCTTGTCTAAATAATAATTGACTGTGAATTGAATTTTCACTACTTATTCTGTATTAATTTAACTTTGAGTTCATCATTCCGATGGACTAAGAATAATAATACTCCTCGTTGTTGTCACTACTAATGTGCAAAATAGTTTTTAAAATTATAGTCATAATTTTGTGAAACCCTGATTTTTTACATTTTCATCGAGTTTTCAGTGCGGCACGAACTCCAACAGCACGTGCGGAACTGATTGTGCTTTGCGCAAAAAATTCTTTACAGGTTTCTCAATGGTTTATGAATAAAAAGATCGGTACAAATCCGGTGTCCCTGCGAAGCTGCCTTAACTGTAGTTTGGCAAGTCAAGAGGTAAAGCAGTTTTTATAAATTAATCTATTTCTATATTTGGCTGACCTCAAACTAATTAACTAAAAAAATTTAACCTTCAACTACCCTTTAAAGTTACACCTTTGGATTTGAACCAAGCAATTATTCTGAACGTGTGCCATTCTGCTTGCGACGTGAATATCGTACCAAGTATAAAATATTGCTATATTATCCTCAACTATATAAAAAGCCATTTTTCAAACCAAAGGGTTGAAGCTTTTACTGCAGTTTAAATACCGGTGAAAAGAAGTTATGTCAAAGACGTGGAAAATTTGCAATTCCCGACGTTTCTTTTATGACCTCATTTCGTTTGGGATTTAACTAAATTTTTTTTGCTAACTCGTCATTATATATATTATATATCCACATAGCTCGTAACAATTTATGGAAAGTTATGTATTGTATTAACCTTGTTTCACAATTTTAGTGCTCTGTTACGCTCGAATTTTCGCTATAACCGATGAAAGTTTTATGAAAAAATGAAAAACTATTATTTGATTTGTTGTATTACAAAAAATAATATATTAAATCACGCAGGTTATTTAGAAAAAATAATGTAATAAAGTTTTAGATAATTCTTTTAACTTTTAAGGCAAAAAGTTCACGTATTTAAATATATGTGTTTGTTTTTGCGTCAAATATTATACTAACTGATGAGCATATTATTACAATAGTCGGTCTGACTAATGAAAATAAAGTTTGCGACATGAACCGCAAGCGATGTAATTATCTGCATCGCACTGACAGCGACTAGACCACTGATCACACAAACTCATATAATATAATCTCCGCCAGGCTCCACCTATAAATACCCGTAGAATTGTCGACCTCCAGCCGCAGTGGCGAGGCACTGAACTGGAGGATTCGACATATTACTAAGAATTTTCAAATCAAGGAAAACTTCAGATTTTGTTAAGAAAAAAGTGACATCAACAAGCTTAAATGCGCTCTTAAATGACTTTAATAAACTAGGGCTTTGTGCAATACAAATTGTTTATGCGAAGTTCGGCCAACTAAACACAGAGAAGAAAGAAAGGGAGCTAAAGGCATGATGCCTGACTAAAAAGCCAAGGAGAATCCCAAAGACTATGCTACGACCATTGTACAGGGTTTAACAAAAATAGCAACAATATTAACAATTCACACTGTCACGTAACATATTGGTTTTTCACGGCAGTCGCGATCTTTAGTTAATATGCTATTGGCTTTAAACTTTTTAGACATCAATCAAGTGATTACTCGATGCTATAATTGCTCGCAAACCATGGAGTGCTAAACTGATAACTCAACGATTACAACTCACAATCTCGATATAACTGGATATAACATATCTCTCACACATTATACACTCGTCTAGATAGTGGGAATGTGGCAGCAGCGGTGTTTTGCGACTTTTCGAAAGCTTTCGACTGCGTCGATCCGGGGTACTGCTGCGTAAACTTCACCACTATGGTGTACGAGGAACGACTATTGGATGGTTCAGAACGAATATTTCGGAAAGGGTGGAGGTGGTGAGAGTTGGCGGTGAGAGTTCGACACCCTTGGTATGTCACCATGGTGTGCCGCAGGGATGATAACCTCAGATATGCTGAAGATTAAGGGTTGGTGTGACGCTAATTCTGTCAGCTTAAACATTACTAAAGCCAATATACTTACTTTTGGTATAAATTTGAATAACTTATATATAAACAGTCAGCATGTTAAAAATACATCACTAAGTTCTTGGGCCTTTTGACAGACAACAAACGTAGATTTCACACGTTTCATCACTGAGTTTTAAGCTCTCTAGGCCTCTGGTTGCTTTGCCATTAGAGTTGTGTCGAACGACTTAGACAAGAATGGTGTATTTCTTACTGTTTGAATCACACCTTAGGTACGGTTTAGTTTTTGGGGTTTTTGCAACCAGCAATTATTTAATTCAATTTTTATTTTACAAGAAAGAGTCATACGGTGCTGGGTGGGAGTTAGGGAGCACTGCCGACCGCTCTTTATTGCACAGAGATATTTATTTATTCTAGCAGCAGTGTGTCTTATACACAAAAAATATTATATTCATATCCCTTCATATTACGACATTAAATATGAACCAGAATCTGCGCCTCCCTGTATCCAGACTAACCCTTACTAAAAAATTTCTTATATATGAAAGCCTCTAGATCTACCATTTGGGCCCGGAATGTAGACTGTTGCCATACTCGCAGTTTCGTAGGAGGGTGAAGAGAATTTTGACTACAAGGTCTTATTACAGCTTGGAGAAATATTTTAATGATAGTCTGTACTTATGTATATTTCAGTTATTCTTTATTTTATTTTGTGCTAGTCTCATATTTTATCTTCTGACAGGTATTTTCTATTTTTATTTTTATATTTATTTTATTGCTGTTTTAATTGTTAGTTTCATTCTCTTCTTTCTTAAGTATCCGCTTTGTAAACAAGATCTTTGTTCTTCTTACTTCTTATGCATATTTGACTTTGACTTTGACTAAGAAAAGGATGGTTTATGCCATGCAAGTTGAAATTAAAGTTATTATTTATTAAGAAAACATAGCTTTTCCAGACTCAAGCATTTATATCTAAAAATAATGTATATAACCTATGTAAAGATCCTTATGCCTTTATATTATCTTCATTGTGATGTTCGGTTATAAAGGATGTGACCTGATGTCAAGATCGCCTTACATTGTTTAAAAGGTTATTTTAAATTTATTATAAAATGGATCAAAAGTTTGCAATGGTTAAAAGAAATGCTTTGGTGGATGATAACAAAAAGAGGCAAAATATAGAATTGAACTTATACGAGCCTACAAACCACCGAAACTTCTGCTACAACTGCTACTTCAGTAGGGTCCTATATGGATCCTTAGGGGCTACTCCTGGTAGGCCAGGTGGAATTTAGTTCGTAAATTGTATTCCTGTGGTTTTATATAAACCTAGTAGCGGCCAACCATAAGGTAGCTCATAGGTATAGGCTTACCTAACCATAAAAAGGGTATTAAAAACCCATATATAACCTCGAATAACGCCGAAAACCTAACCTATATTGTTTTATGAGGCTCACAACAATCAAATGTTATTAACTTATTATGAAGCCGTTTTCCAGTGCTAAACAAAAAATCCAAGGGCATTATTTAAGCTAGACATAGCTCATTAAGTGATGCCTTGTTCGCGTTTAACTATCGTCTCATATAAAAATATTGTTGTTTTGAAAGTATTTTTGCTTCGCAAAAATCTAACAATTCCTTGTTTGGGTACTCTTCCAACAAGATTCTAAGTTTTTTTATTTACAACCATATAGAATTATGTATGGGATGTTGACATTTCTGCCTTTTTAAAATTTTGAAAGTGACACTGTTCTGGCTTACTTCCTTGTCACGAGAAGAAAGTACGCACTTCCCTCCATTGCAAGGAAAGTAAGTACGTTCCACCCGTCATTTGTAACGGTGTGCACCATATCAACCTCGTAACTTGTAACTTGATGAGTGCTAACAACGCTACATACTGGTATCATGGTTGAAATCATTTTTTTTAACGTCAAAAATTTGTTTAAACAGAAATTTTCAAAAAAATAATGAATGTAAATAAAATAGTATTGAACCTCGGTGAACAGTTTTATTTATTCAGAGGGAAACGTTTACTGAGGCGCGAAGCATCAAGGTAAATTTCCAAATCTCTTGATGAAAATTAAAGACTCCACCTCGATTTTGTAATATACTATTACGAATTTAAAATGGGTATACTATAAACTGGGTATAATACCCAAAACTTTTAATACATAATGAGATATGAATTAAATTTGTTTTTTTTGACGAGCCTAGTTGTCAGTTTTACAGCGAATTTTTGTGTTTACAATGAAGTTGTGTGCATGCTCCCAATTGTGCAAAAGCGTTGCTTTTGTGGAAGATGGAAGGAATTAGGGGTATATGGTTAGAGTGCTTAACACGTTCACGACCATGCGACACATATTTGTGACGCATAGTTTTTCGCAGAAACTGCTGTCACACATATGTGCCATCGATCCTATTGCGTATAAATGCAAATAATTCCACGACGGTTTAGCGGCGACGGACGCGCCTTGGCTATAGTTTCCGGTTATGTCTGGCACATCTCTATGCCGCGCGGTTTCAGGATTGGATCGTTCTTATAGACATAACCTTAAAATTTACGTAAACAACATGTGTTGATATTCTCTCCTAATTAACAGTGAATTTTGTAGGTATTAGTAAAAATTGTGATTGTGGGCGATGTAATTAAGGTAAGATATAATTTATATTGAATAATATTCGATTAGTAACCTAGCTATGCATGTATAAATAGAAATAAATCTAAGACACATATTTGTGACGCATGGTTTCGACGTAGAATATGAAGTGACGATTATTTTTTTTTTTACTTTTATGTTACACTAAGCTAATCTATTTTCTTTTATCTTTCAGGATATGTCCCGTAGGAAAGTATTAAACGCTCTGGAATTTTCAGTTTTTGAATTTAACTTTTTGTTTTCTTGATTTAGAATTATTTTTTATTTTTCTTAGAAATTATAAGCTTATTTATGTTATCCTGTATTAAAAAATATATTATTTCTTTTATTTTGAATATAAAAGTCGAAACATTTCATTTAAAAATCCGGTCACAACATTGTGACACGCGGTATACTTCAATGAAAACTTAAAATAAAACCGATGTCACATATATGTGACATTGCATTAAAACGCAAACAAACAAAGAAAAACACACAAAAACTTCAAAAAGTGCAATATATCAGTGTAAAGTAAGGTTTTACAAAAAAAAAATGAGTCGGTTTCTGGCAATGTCAAATTTTTGAATAGCGGTCGTGATCGTGTTAATACCAGTCGCTCTACCATCGAAAGAGAATGTAATTGCTCGTGAACATTTACACTGAAATTTGAAACGATGAAGCAGTCTACTGTTCAAAAATAGGTCTGGATTCTGTCTACACTTACTAGATAGAAGAGAGCAAGTATTGAGCCGAACGAGGGATTAATTTGCTATATTAATGTTAAAGTATATTGCATATTTTTTACCTTTTGGGGTAAATCCCTTTGAACTGGAACAATCGGGTGGTATGAAGTTAGATAGATAGAGATGCGTAACAATTGTATATTGATTGTTAAGATTTACATCTCTATTTTGAAGCTAATCTTAGGTAACTTATTTACTAATCAGTCATAAATATTCATATACTAGCTTAACATAATAACATGATTACTAATATTACTGTATGTATGGACTACTTCTTCAAATTTAATATTACTATGAATGTTATTGTTATAGTTAACAGAAATAATGACAACAAAGCGTTTGGCAATAGGTTATACCCTCGACCGTATTCTTGTTTATTGATGTCAATGATGAATTATAAGTATAACAATAATATTGTTAAAGAAAATAAAACATCTCTGAAATATGAGATACCTATATGTAAAAATATTGTAAGTAGGCCTTGTTTTTACCTAACAAAGTAATACATTTTTGTTACTGTATAAAACTGCGCGGTTAGCTTAATTTAAACTAAATTTATGTATCTCCGATTTATTTTACTGGTTTTATATACCTTATACTGCTTAGACAGTATTCTCGGGCCCGGTCATCCATCCCATTGTCTGGTAGCGCTAAACTTAAGATAAGGGATATTCTTTTACATATTTTTTTTTTCTTGCTTTGTGTTTTATGGGCTTTCGCTTTGGATTTTTATCTTCATTGTTTCTTTTTCTGACCTTTTCTCGCTGTATGACTTTGAATTCATTGCATATTCCTTGCATTGAGGTGCCTGGAAAGGGAGTGGTGTACCGAATATTATTTTTATTGGCTACGATTCTGTAAAAGTCAGCTGTTGTTAAATCTCACCGCTGCTAATTGAATCAGGGTGCAAGTTTTGGGTGTCCAACCAAGGATGGATACTTCCTCGATGGATCCATCGGATCCATTTTAGCATTAACTGCTATGCGACCTAGGATACAGGGTATCCGGTGAGTACCTCCCAATTTCTTGGGAGCATACAGAGGAGGTCAAAATAACCCTAATTCATCATAGAAAAAAATTCCTAAAGTACCCCTTAAGGGAGATTTGGCTCTAACTTTTCAACCGATTTGTATAATTTAATAAAATGTTTGTATTTTATAGAGGTCATAAAGAGTCATTAAACCATACTACAGTAGATGTTTTATAACGTCAGGGAAGCCAGGAACGAATTTGCCATTACACTCCTTGGTCCAAAATTTTGACCAGTTAGTTTTTGGGAAGCGCTTCGAACTCTTCGAAAGCGAGAAGACTTTATGCTAAAAGATTCTCAGGCCAGACATTGTCAAGTCCTAAAACCTTTCAAAGGGTTGATCGGATGTCATTAAAATACAAAAATAATAAAAACGTTAAATGCTATTTTGGCAAATTCTCAATTTGGGCTCCAGGTACTTTAATACATTTTCTTAGTCTTCGAATATTTTCCGCTGTGCTGCAAATAATATTCCGGTATTATTACGGACTTCGTTAGACTGCTGTGTTATTTTCGCTACTAGTTCTTCTCTCGTATTTATTTACTGGTGTTGAATAAACTAGTTATTTTAGATGCTCCCACAGTACACGTTTATGGGATTTAGGTCTGGAGAGGCCCTGGTGGCCATAAAACAGGCCCACCTCGGCTTATCCATCGAGGGCCAGAAACGCTTGTTAAGTGTTGACGAACAATACTGTTATAATGAGGTGGAGCACCATCATGCGTGTATCACATTGGCATTTTTCTATCAAGAGACACGTCTTCCAATAAATTATTCAAAATTTGTTGCAAAAATTATAAATAAATCTTACCATAGAGTCCTTCCTCCAAAAAATATGGACCTACAAGGTTATTTCCGACAATGCCAGTCCACATATTTACCATACACCTTTGTTGATGTTTGTTTTGAATTATGGCGGGCGGATTTTCATCAGCCCAAAAATGTAAATTGTGTGAGTTTTTTATGCCATCTCTTGTAATACCGGCTTTATTAATTTAGATTTACGTAATGCTGCTGTATAAACTATTTGGAGTATTGAAGTCTTGCTGGAAAATCATCCGGAGACATAGCGTGTACTTTTTAAACATGGTACACGTGAAATAACTGTTCTCATGTACAGCTCATTTTGTATTATTATTTTAAATTTCAAAAATTAATTCGTTAAGTCTAATAATTATTTTCTAATAATCTTTTAACAGTTTCCCTTAGACTCCGATTAACCCTTCGAAACGTTTTTTGACTTGGCAAAGTTCGTGTTCACCATAAATTAACTGCATGCTAGCATATTCTGCGTAAGAATATTCTTTCATTTTTTAAAATAATTTTTACTTCAAGGCGGTTTTAACAAGTTCCGTCAATAGTAATTCATTATGTAGGTATTAGCAATAACAACCTGATTTTTACCTGCTTAAACCCAAACAGCATAGTAACTTTCCAGTGTTTCGCATACAAGCCGATTTATCTCAAAAACCGCCAGTTTTATCAAAATAAATTAAGAGTACCTTTTTTGAAGAGGAGTGATTAGAGTATTCAAAACATTAGTTTTCAGCTCTTTCAAATGACACCAGTGAAAATATTGGACTATTGAGTATGGTGGCCAGTCCGCGCTTGACTTCCCTGACGATGTAAAACATCTACTGAAGTATGATCTAATGCCTCTTTATGACCTCTATAAAATATTAAAATTTCATTAAATTATATAAGTAGATTCAAAAGTTATAGCTAGACAGTAAATCGCCGGGTACTCCATTGGGGCTCTTGATCTCCGTTAAGGGGTACTTAAGAAATTTGTTTTCTATGACAAATTAGGATTGTTTGGACCTCCCATGTATGCTCCCAAGAAATTAAGAGGTGCATATCGGATATCCTGTATATCCAAGTATGTAGTGTCTCGAGGTATCTCTTATGTAAGTTTCGGTGGTTCTTGGTAATATTTGATTTTTGACGGGTGACACTTGCCACACTTGCAGTTCTTGTCACTTTTAACGGCAGTTCAAACAGCTTTTAATCTACGCCTTTATAAGTAGTAACCTTTGCTGCATATAAAATAAAAAAGACCAACTCTTCCGTTGTCTTTTAGTTAGCTTTGCTTTACGTTGTTTATTTCTTGTAAATTTGCTTTGCTGTTTCCGTGAGCGACAGAACAACCACCTAGGTAGGATATTGTCTGCTCGTTTATATCCCTTTGGAGGTAAGTTCTTGAACATCAACGTGCTATATTTTCCTTACCTTGTTGTCAACTTTCTTCCAAGGTGCCTTCTGGGGCTTATTGTTAGTCACTGAGTGAGTGTGGGGCTACATATCTGAGTGAGCACCCAACACCCTTGTAGAGCTTAAACCATCGTCAGAATTCATAAAGCTTTTAAATAGGTGAGTTTCGTTTCACTGTTCCATGTTTATTAGTGCAAAATCCGTAACCGAGCCCAAAAATCATATTTTTTCTTGGCATAGCTACGTTTCTTGCACTGTCTGAGTCTAACCTACAGCCGTTAGCCTGTATATCTGTAAAGTCTTATTAGCTAAATTTTAGTACAGCACCTACTTTACATTTTGTTTTTTGATTACCATTACAAAGCAACTCGTTTCATGTATTTGTCGAACTTAATTTTGCTTAAGTGAATCATCAATTTCACCAGGTCCAGTGTGTCGAACCTGCTCTAGCCTGTTATTGATTAGCTATAATTTAAAACAATTGGAGTGCTTAGGGCCCTACTGGTGAATCTTTAATTGTCAAGGGGTTCGTCTTTCATCTTTGACCATTTGCATTTTTTATTTTTTTATATAGGACCAGTTTTTGAATAATTTATCTAAATAACATTCATTGGATGACACTTCAAACTAGTTCTTCTCTTTATATATATTTTCATTTTATAACCGAACGACAATGTTTAGAAATCACTCTGGAACCAGGACGTACTCTCCAATGTATTTAATCTACAGAAATGGACGACCAATGTGAATCGCTTCTATCGTAAACGCACCTCTCGCATACCTCTTACATTCTTCAATTTAAAAAACATTTGGTTCAGTATTTTCTAAATAGAAATCAATAATATCGGTTTCTACTTTTTAACTACCACTGTTTATAACACACCTTTTTTACCTATTAGTTGTCTATTGATTACTGCTGTCATACTGTTTTTAAATGTCTGATTGACAGAAAATATTCTTTGCTCGAAATTGTCTTAAATGGCTCGTTCTTTACAAGATAAATTTGAAGCGATTATTATTTTTGGCGAAGGTAACCGAAATTACCATGCTGCTGTTCGTATGTTCAATGAACGATATCCGGAACGCCAAATATGCAGAAATTTTTTGCAAAAACTAATGTTAAAATTTCAAGAAACTGGTACGGTGAAAGACGCTCCAAGGTCTGGAAGGCAAAAAATCGTGGAAGATGTGAAAGTCCAAGTCTTAGCTGAAATAGTTGTTACTCCCCAACAGCCAACGAAACACGTGGATGAGGCATGCAATGTTTCTCGTAGTTCTGTCAAAAGAATTGTGAAAAGCCATGAATTTTACCCATATGAAATAAAAATTATACACGAATTAACAGAAGATGATCCAGATAGACGACTAGAATTTTGCGAAATTATGTCAGAAAGAATCGTACGGAATAATAACTATTTGTGGAATATTTGTTTTAGCGACGAAAGTACTTTTTTCTTACAAGGTAGAGTTAATACCCTAAACTGTAGGTACTGGAGTGATGAAAACCCCCATGCTTTTCGGAAGGGACACACTCAGTTTCCCCAGAAAATAAATGTTTGGGCAGGCATTTTGGGTAATCACATTATAGGTCCCATTTTTCTGGAATATAATCTTAATGGCCCCAGGTACCTGGATATATTGCAGCATGCAATTACTCCACTTATTAAAGATATTGTTGCCCAAAACCCACATGAGTTTCAAGAGGTTATATTTCAGGCAAGTCAGAAATTACCTGGACGAATCTTATGAAAATAGGTGGATTGGTCGTCGAGGTCCGACAGAATGGCTAGCTAGATCGCCAGACCTAACGCCTCTAGATTTTTTTCTTTGGAGATACGTTAAAACTGAGGTTTATAAAACGGCTCCAGGCTCATTAGATGAACTTAGGCATCGAATTACAGATGTTTGTTCAAGAATAACGCCACAGGTGCTTCACAATGTCCGAGAAGAATTTACCAATAGAATATTTATTTGTCAGGAGGTCCATGGTGGTAATTTTCAATAATTGTTGAACTAACCACTGTTTTGTAGATGTGTGCCTTTATCTTTTATTAAAAATACTTATAATTAATAAATTTCATTTAATACTGAACCAAATGTTTTTTAAATTGGAGAATGTTTTAAGCAATAAAAGACCTTCAAAATAAGGTGTCATTGGAACCCCCTTTCCATTTAAAAAAATATTCCAAAAGCTGACCCAGCTATCATTTTGACATTTAAAGCTGTCATTGGTATGTCAAAAAATGCAAGACTTACTCAAATATTATCGTTCAAATTTTCATTAAAATATACCGAACGGTTTAGAAGTTAGAGGGGGGGACGGACTTTAGGTCCTCACTGTATAGAAATTATTAGTATTTTGAAACCTTTATACGCTATTCACACTAACCACAAAATTCTTATATTTTTTTTTTGATATCGTATCCAAAAATACCAACTTCCTACTAGTTTTTTAGTATTAAGGTGAGCATTAGTAAGTAAGTAAAGTACTAAATTTAAAGCATCCGGATAAACACCTAAAACGTTTTATAATTTTTAAAAGACTCATAAAAGTAAACTCACTTTTTCTTTGAGATATACGCTGAACAACTTTAATTTTATTCTTATCGACCGAAAATAGCCACACTTTGTACGCTACAAAGTAATCTTTCTTCTGTCATTCACACTCGACATCGAAACATTCCATTTTTCTTCGTAATGCCGTAGAAAATCCTTTTATAAATATTGATTTTTAAAAGGCTCCAAGGTGTTCTTGTAAGACTTTAAGTAATTTGATTTTATTCAATAGTTAATTGAAATTAAAAAATAGCCAATCTGCTGATGAATAATTTACTTTCGTTAATTAGAAAAAACAATGATAAATTTAATTAATGATGATATTTTTTTTGCATATTTACATATTAGATTTATATGATTTATTAAACTCGCTCTGCGTTTTACACAGAGATATTCAAATATGTTTTAAGGGACTTCAAGTAGGGACTACTGGAGCTATTTTAAGACGGCGCATTTTAATAAACTCTAGGTCTGAAGCCTTTCGTACAAATTTAATATATTAGAGTGTTGGTAATTAAGAGTACTATTAATATTATTTAAATATCCTACCGTGCGAGCAAAAATTATTATCATCAAAGTGTGATTCGCATCTAAGGCCGTACTGCTTAGCGGGAGAGCTTAATACATGTTGGGTGTCAGTAAATACAAGCATAATCAATTAATCAGTTACTCTGTCGCCTTTAACAGTCGTTAAAAGTACTTTATTCACCGCCATTTTATACCATTTCTTGAACAATCCACGCAATGGATTTTGCGGAACAGCACAAAAAATTTATGATTGAAGCATATTTTCGAAACGAGGTTAGAGTAAATGGTGAGTGAAAATACAGTCAGTATTTGTGTATGAACGATTTTTGCAATAGCTTTCCTGGCATCGCTTTTACTGCTTGAGATTTTTTATCATTGCCTTAGACGAACCCTGACTCTCTTTCAGGAAACAGGTTCTATTCAACATCAAAAAGGAACTGGAAGACCATCTGCAAGAACAGAAGAGCTAGTTGCAAACGTTCGTGAAATGATGCAAAATACGCAAACAAAATATGTAAGACGCCTGTCAACTTTAGCACTATGACATTCGTAACACGGCGCATGGATGGAATTCATCATATCTTTGTGGGTGATCGAAGATTGCGTCCATTGATGGAAGATGCTCTGGTCTGTTTAATATTGAGTTTGGGGTGCCCCAGGGTTCTGTGTTGAGCCCTTTGTTATTTTTATTGTATATAAACGACCTTACAAGTATAGCAATTTGTGGCCAGTTTACACTTTTTGCGGATGACACCACTTTTCTGTTGCATTCAAGTAGTGGTGAACTCTTGAAGAGTGCCCAAATTTTTTAAGTTACCAAACTAAGGAATTTTTATAGCGGCAATATTGCCGAAAATTTGAGAATTTTACCACAAATACGGCAATATTGCCAATTATAGCAACATTCTCGGCAAAATTGCCCACATTTTATTCGCTGCATTCGAGTAGCGTAAAGATATCGGGCCAATCAGAGGAAAGGGATGCCGCGCCGAGTTGGCCGCCGGTACAGTAACAAATCAACCGAAGGGATAGAAGTTCGCAGTCTCGCCTCGCAGTCGATTCGCTCGAACTAATTATTTGTTTTGCTGTTTGCTTGCACGAAGAATTTTTCAAGACAAGTTACAACAAAAATTAATAATGAAGCCAAAGAGCAATGTTTGGAAGTTTCTTTTAGGAAAAACTTGCAACAACAAGACTGTGTACGAATGTAAATATTGTTGCACGATTTATACGAACAAAAATGCCACCAAGTTTTCAAGACATACTAAGAAATGTACAAAGTGCCCTGTTGTGCTGAAGAAAAAACTGTTAAAGAAATCAAGCTCAACTTCAGGTGGATCATGTGTTGGTGTGGGTGTGGCCAAAGCCAAATTGTATTCTAGTTCTTGTGCAGGTGTTAACGTTGAATGTTCAGAACCAAAGCCAGAGATTATCGACCTTGATATGGATGAAGTTGTAGAGGAAGGCAATAGTTCCGCCGCTTCATTGGCAGTGCCTGAGTCTATTATGTCCACATCCACGACGCCGACGAGGCCGAAGTCTGTTTCAAGATTTTTTGACACTATGGATATTAAAGAACAGGTATTTACCGTATTTATATCTATAAATATACAGATTGCATGATTGATACGATGATACGTAATGTGATGTCATGATGCCTTACGTACTTTTTTACCGTACGATTTGGTGTTTAAGATTTTGGGGTTTATTTAAGATACAATTTATGAATTTTGACATGCCCAGATTTATAATAAAAATTAAATAACCTCTGGTGTCGCAAAAACAATGTACCATGTACCTATAATTTTTTTTTTATTTCAGGCAGAAACTAACACACTATTGGCACGGGCAGTCTATGCAACAGGTGTACCTTTGTTACTTTTGGAACACCCATTATGGCAGGAATTATTTCACAAATTACGACCTGCATACAAGTTGCCAACCAGAAAAGTTTTGTCGACCACTCTTTTGGAGAAAGAACTTGCGTTAGTTAAACAGCAAGGCGAGGAAAACATAAAATCTTCCGTTAATCTGTATTTAGCGTTGGATGGTTGGTCTAACATTAGAAATGAAGGGATAATCAATTTCGTTGTGCATACACCCAGTCCATATTTTTATTCCTTTATTGAAACTAAAAGAAACAGGCATACTTTGGATACCTTTCTTCTTTACCTCTGGCATTGCCTCCCACAGAAGCAGAGTTAATTAAGCAAAAATTCGAAGATAGGAAACTGCATGCTTTGAAGCCTATTCATTTGGCAGCTAGCCTGTTGGTTCTCAGAAGTCAAGGATTAATAATGTCAGCACAAGAACAAATTGATAGTTGCGAAGCAATATATCAAATAGGACAACATCTAAACAACATTGATTATCAAAAGGTTATGGTAGAACTTGCTATGTATAGATCTCGAAATAGACTTTGGGATAAGGATTTTGTTTGGAAAACTGTTCAAAATGAAGAGATAAGTGCTTTGTTATGGTGGAAAACTTTCTATCAATATACTGAGTTAGGAAAACTTGCAATAAGAATTTTAAGTGTGCCTTCAACATCTGCCTCTGTGGAAAGGTCCTTTTCCACGTTCTCATTTGTTCATAATAAGAAACGAAATAAATTAAATACTAACAGGGCTGGAAAATTATGTTATATTGCCCATAATTGGAAACTTATGCACAGATCGAAGACACCCACTTCCACTACCAAGAAGACTAAGTGGCCCAAAAACTCAACTGGTAACATTGAATCACCGTCAGTAAAAAATACAGCAACTCCATCTTCTAATAAAACCGTAGAAGCACAGGTAGAAGCCATTCATGTAAGCAAACCAGTAGACAGTGTTGACAGTGACATCGATAACTACTCTTCTACTACATCTCCATCATCATGCTCCTACGCATCGGAGTCGGGGTCGGAAACAGAGTCAGATATCGAGTTCGAAGACTTCCAAGTTTCAAAATCCCCAGCTACATAACCTGCTAAGCTTGCTTAAGCTTAATCTACATAAGAATAATTGTTTTTTATGTTGGTTTTAATAAATGGTTACTATGTTGGTTCAATACTTCATTTTTCTTTCCTCTTGCCTTTAACTAAGCATACTATTATTAATATTTAAGTGAATTTGACCCTCACAGGCTAAATTGCCCTAAGTTGCCTTTTTAAGGCAATATTGTCTTCGATCTAAATTGCCGGCAACCACACATCCCTAGTTATAAATCAAGATCTTCAAAAAATTAAAACTTGGTGCGACTTTAGTTCTCTGTTTGAATGTTAAGAAAACTAATATTTTAACTTTTGGCTTTGACTATAATGATCTTGTCTTGGATTACAAACAAATTGAAAATAAAGCAACCATAAAATTTCTTGGACTATTTATAAACTTCAAGCTTAAATTCGAAAAACATGTCAATGGATTAAATAAGAAGTTAGCATCGGGTTGCTTTGCAATTAGAGTGGTGTCACAAGAACTAGGTTGTTCAGCGGCAAAGATGGTATACCACTCGCTGCTTGAGTCCCATATGAGATATGGTATTGCATTTTGGGCATTCTGCAATCAACAGCTTTTAATTTCTGTTTTCGTTATTCAGCAGAGAGCGCTTAGGTATATGAGTGGGGCAAAATATCGGAACCATTATCGGCAACTATTTAGAAAGTTTGGTATTTTAACGGTTATATGCCTATTTATTTTAGAAACGGTATGTTCAATACATAAGAGATCTTCAAGCAACAATTCTCAAAATGTATATGTAAAATATCTTTATGCAGCACCTAAATGCTACACCGTTAATTCACCGTTACGTTAAATGAAAACACCCTCGTTCGTAACAACTCGTTTTACTAGCTATGAAACGATATATACAAATAATGACTAACTAAAACTTAACTTAAAAACAATGATAAAACCTTAGAGTTCGTTACGGTTATATCTATTTCGTTCTCTATTCGTTTTACACTATCGAAAGTTCACTTTCGTCACTTTACTCTCGCTACCCTTGGGTTGAAAGTTCAGGTACCATATTTTATGGGTACTTAGGCAGTGGAGGCGAGGTTGCCAGGGTTGCTATTTTCAACATCCTCCCCGGCGGCAGTAAGTTCCAAAGGATACAATAATTGAATGGGTCGTCGAAGTAAGGATTTGTTTGGAGTCATTACTTCACAAGCTCTTATTTTGCCATCTCGTCCATGGAATATTTTCACTATTCTAACCATTTTCCATGATAAACGGGGCATATTCTGATCGTGCAGTAATGCAATGTCACCAATATTAAATGACGTCGATTTAACGTTTACATTGGTATGAACTGCAGATCTTAACTGTTGAAGATAATCGGTAGACCACCTTTTCCAAAATTTCTGAACAAGTTCGTTGCGTACCTTCCATTGTTTTAATATATGATCTCGCTTGATTTCTGGATTTTTAACATCTATAGAAAATCCACAATTTCTAGAACCCAGTAAAAAATGTGATGGCGTTAACACCAGTAAATCAGTAGGATCGTTATGAATATATGTTAAGGGTCTCATATTTACTGTTGCTTCAATTTCCGTTAATGTTGTTTGAAGTTCATCAAAAGCCAATGTCCTTTTGCCTAAGGTTAGCTTAAGCGCATCTTTAACGGTTCTAACTAGCCGTTCCCAGAAGCCACCCCACCATGCCGCTCTTTCCACAATAAAGCGCCATTGAATCTGTTTTTGAGTGGCTTCTCGTTGTACTTCATCCTGACAAAGAATTCTTGGAAGTTCTTTTAATTCGATTGACGTTCTCTTGAAGGTCTTTGCGTTGTCGGAATATATGATCTGAGGTACACCTCTTCGTGAAATAAATCGACGAAGTGCTCGAATACAAGCTTCTGCGGTTAAATTTGGGACCAGCTCTAAGTGCACTGCTCTAATGACTGCGCAAGTCAATAACATTATATAGACCTTCGATCTTCCATTCACTGAAGCGACAAAAAGTGGTCCTGCAAAATCCACCCCAGTTACCTTAAACGGAGAAACTTCTTGTATGCGGCTACTCGGTAGTGGGGCAAAATGTTCGTTAGCACATTTTCCTCTCAATTTTCTACATTTTAGACATGAATGTAATACCGTTTTAACACGTTGTCTAGCATGTAAAATCCAAAAATTTTGTCTCAAATATGTTAAGGTTGCATTGACTCCGCCATGGTTGACCATAATATGTGAATTCCAAATCAATCGATCCGTTAATATGGACACCTTCGGTAAAATGATTGGATGCTTGGTTTCATATGGTAAAAGTGATTCCTGTAGTCGCCCACCTAAACGTATAATCCCCTTGTCGTCCAAGAACGGGTTTAACGTTAGAATTTTCGAATCATTTTCCACCTTTCCGTTAATCTTAAGAGCCGTTAGTTCCTCGTTAAATTGGTGTAGTTGTACGACTTTAATCCAATATCTTTCACTTTCTTGTATTTCTTCAAGGGTCACTTCCCTTTCAGTGTTTTTATTCTTATGGTTTCTGAAATTATTTATAAATCTTAGTACATAGGACGTTATTCTTAATATTTTATTCAAGCTGCTATAATTTTCTATCGGAAAAATATCTTCTTGTCTCTGGATTTCTTCAGTCTGTACAGCATATACTGATACTTGTTCAGGCGCAACTGCTGCATCATTTGAAGGCCATTCGTTGCTATTCCCTTTTAACCATGTTGGCCCAAAATACCAAATTTGAGAATCAATAAGAACCTTAGCCTTTACACCTCGCGTAAGTAAGTCAGCAGGGTTTTCTGATCCTGGACAGTACCGCCATTCACCAACGCTCAATTTTTGTATTTCAGTTACACGATGGCAAATGTATGGCTTCCATTTGTTAGCTTTACCAATTATCCAGTGTAGTGCAATTTTAGAGTCCGTCCATAAGACACTGGAATTAATTTTGATTTTTAAATTTTTATGTATAAAATGTTGTAGTCTAGCTGCACAGAGTGTTCCTGTAAGTTCGAGTCTCGGCAAAGTTAAAGTTTTGTCACCAGTTTTCGTTATTGGCGCAACTCTATTTTTTGCTAAAATTATATTACAGTTTACTTCACCCTGTTCGTTAATTGATTTGAGATATGCTACAGCCCCGTATGCTCGAGGACTGGCATCGGCAAATATATGAAGTTCTGTATAGTACGAACAGCACTTTAGTACAATTCTCGGCAAGATAAAGTTGGAAAGTTCTGGTAGGTCGGTAAGCCACTTATTCCATTCGTTAGCTAAAGCTTCCGGTAAAATGGTATCCCATTCCAGTTTAATTTTCCAAATTTCCTGTAGTAAGATTTTAGCTGTTATAATATACGGTGACGCCAAACCTAAGGGGTCGTAGACCTTAGACACTGCTTTTAAAATGTTTCGTTTTGTGGCCAGTAGTTGACGTTCTTGTATAATATCCATCACAGGTTTGATGTCCACACCCAATTCGTATGTGTCAATAAACCAGAGTAGGCCCAGAACCTTTTGAACTTTATCGTTAACGAGAGTTGGCTCTTCTATAATCGCTTGTCTAAGCTTCGCATTATTAGTGTGCCATTATCTTAAGTTCATACTAGCATTAGACAAAATCTGCTTCCCTTCATTATAAATTCTATAAGCCTGCTGT
Source organism: Polydrusus tereticollis (assembly GCA_963920685.1). Classification (NCBI taxonomy): domain Eukaryota; kingdom Metazoa; phylum Arthropoda; class Insecta; order Coleoptera; family Curculionidae; genus Polydrusus; species Polydrusus tereticollis. Next base: position 50,225,055 of record OY987328.1, on the reverse strand, counting down.
ATATCGTCAACTGCAACTATTAAATCATCGACATAAAATGATTTAAGCAAAACGTTGGCAACATCTTGATACTCGTTGGGCGTATTTGATAAATGCTTCTTTAAAGTTGCCGCTAAAAGAAATGGGCTACAAGTAACGCCAAATGTTACACGTTTCATTCGATATTCAACAAGCTCTGGAAGTTTTATGGCACTAGATATCGGCTCTGCGTACCATAAAAATCTATGGGAATCTCTATCATCCTCTTTAAGTTCAATCTGAAGGAACGCTTTTTCAATATCCGCAATTAGGGCTACCTGACCGATCCTAAAATTTAACAATATTGTTAAAAGTAAAGGCACCAAATTCTCACCAGGCGATAATAAATCGTTTAATGACGGAAACCCAGGCCTATGGGCAGATGCATCAAAAACGCACCGAATTCGGGTAGTTTCCTTGTCATCCCGGTATACTGGCCGATGTGGCATATAGTAGGTCTTGTCTTCGTTAGTTGACCTAGGCGCCAGTTCAGCACAGCCGTTTTTAAAGTATTCTTTTATTGCGCAATCATATTCCACTAATTTTTCGTTACGAATTAGCTTCTTCGTTAAAGACTGTGCACGAAACAAAGCTACATTATAATTGGAATCAAGTTTACAGGATTCGTCAATCCACGGCAAGGATACAGTATATCTATTATTTTGTAGGATTATTTTTTCGCTTACAAAATCGTTAGTATCCGTTTGCATTTGGGCCTGTGGTTGCTTAATTCCAATTGTCTCTAAATCCCAAAATTTTCTTATATTTAGTTCGTCGTCCTTAATTAATTCTACTTGTACGTGAATACTATTTACAATATTAACAGATGGGGAACATTGGTTATGACTACCGTGAATTGTCCAGCCAAGTTCGGTATTTATTGCTGTTAAAGAATTGGTGAGCTTCTGTACTTGATTATGTACAATTTTCCAGTATGTATCGGCTCCAATTAATACAGAAATTCCTGGCAAAACATTAGCTGTAGTGGGATATACATCAGCAAGTCGATACCTCTTACTAAAATCGTTAATTACCGGGTCATTCTCGGCAGGCGCTACTAAGTTGTCAAAACATATCTCAGGTACTTCTACGGCGTTGATCTTAATCGGTTTACTGTCTTTCGATAGTCCTTTTATCATTAACGAGACGCGTCTGCACACTCGCGCTGGAGCTATTTCGTTTTCTCCAAATCCCGTTATCGCGATTTTATGAGTCCCTACGACGGGTAAGTCTAACTGCCTCGATAGGCACTCTTTAATAAAAGTCAACCGACTACCGCCATCTAACACTAATCGTATAACAGTTTGTGTTTCGTTAATGTCCGTCCGATTGTCCTTAACGATTCGCGCACAAGCCGTCTGTAAATAAACATTGTCCAATTGTCCGTTTGCGAGCAAATTAGTAGCCGATCCCGATGGCTCGTTTGCAACACTGGTTCTACCTCTACTTTTTTCGTAATTTGGATCACACATAGAGGTAGCATGCATACCTTTGCATTTCGCACATAATAGTCTTGTTTTACAATACCGTGACCTATGATTACCTTTAGTGCATTTATAACACCGACCACTAGTTTTTAAAATGTCCTTCTTTTGGGTAATTGTTAATGTCCCGTTACAATTAATTGAAGAATGGTTGTCGCATTTACAAAACACGCACTGCTCTTTAACGGTTGTAAATAAACCAGATGCGGTGTACGTGCTGTCTCTACCTGAGCTCCTTCTGCCATACAAGTGAATATTTTCCCGATTTTTATTAAAATTCGGTGTTTCGTTACCCTTTTCTTCACATAATATGCGTGCTTGTTCAACAGAATCTACCTCTAGTTTTATGAAAGACAATAGTCTGGAAATTTGACTTTCATACGTAAGAGAAGAATTGTCAAAGACGACAGAACCTACTTTTGATTGATTATCGTCTTGGTTATCACTAATGGCTTGCTGTTTGTTAAATTCGATTCGCATTGGCAATGGTAGAGCTTTTAAAATAATCGATTTTACCATCATCCCATAACTATTTGGTGGAATTCCCAATGTCTGTAATGATCTAGTTATTTTCGATGTGGTGTTATATAATTTTCTTAGAGCTACAATATCTGCTTTATTTTTTATTACGCTTAGCGATAAAAGCTGTTGAATATAGCTATCAACAACTCTTTCCTTGTTTCCATATTCTTCCGTAAGCAGCTCGATAGGGTCGTTATAGCTGTTCCTGCTGGAAGTTAAGCCTTGAATGGTTATGGCTGCCTTACCCGTTAAAAGTGATTTCAAATAAGTAAATTTGTTCGAAGCATCAAGAGCACAGTTAGAATGAATTGTAGAATTGAATTGTTCCCAAAACGCAGGCCATTCGTGACAATCCCCGTTAAATTTAATTAATTCAATTTTAGGCAACCTTACCGACATTTTAGGAAGTTCCTCCTGATCTAGGGCCACTGAATCTCGACGCTCTCCATCGTTATTTGTCGCTACATCAAGCGGACACGATCCTTGGGACGCTTTCTCCTTACTTTCTGCAATGCGCTGCTCCAACCATGCAACTGCCGTCACTGCACTATCTTCGTACTCCAATATTTTCTCGCATTCAGCCTCCATTTGGTCACTCTGTATATTAGCTGTAATATTTTCGTTGGCACTATTTAAATTGTTCCGTGCGGCTTTTATTCTAGCCACAAACACGGTAGCTTCGCGAATATCAATCGTTTCGGATTTCATCAAGTCATTCGCGCCGTTAATGTCTTTCGTTAGCCGTGCCCGACACGTCGTTCTCATCACTTGCTCCATTTTTTTTTTTGATTATTGTAAAACGCTCGTTAATTTTAGTTTACTACTTATGTTTCGCGTTTACGTTAATTATTGTTCTCGTTATCGTTATTTGCTCCAAAGTCTTACCGCGTTATGTTAATAAGTCTTTAAAATTAGTCACTTAAAAGTTCCACAGCACGAGTTCCGGGTTTCGGCACCAAAAAAATGTAAAATATCTTTATGCAGCACCTAAATGCTACACCGTTAATTCACCGTTACGTTAAATGAAAACACCCTCGTTCGTAACAACTCGTTTTACTAGCTATGAAACGATATATACAAATAATGACTAACTAAAACTTAACTTAAAAACAATGATAAAACCTTAGAGTTCGTTACGGTTATATCTATTTCGTTCTCTATTCGTTTTACACTATCGAAAGTTCACTTTCGTCACTTTACCCTCGCTACCCTTGGGTTGAAAGTTCAGGTACCATATTTTATGGGTACTTAGGCAGTGGAGGCGAGGTTGCCAGGGTTGCTATTTTCAACAGTATAGAGCACCGGGCAAAGCTCTAACCTTCGGCTGCCAATTCCTAGATCGACATTGACTAAGCGCTCTCTAATTTACGAAAGCATTAAAGTGTGTAATCATTTGAGAGTGGAGTATAGATCTTTGGATTATGTATGTTTCCGCTGAGCCGTGAGAGACCTTCTGGCACAAAAGGCGTATTACAGCCTGGATGAGTACTATCGGGATGAAATTTTACACTTCTTGTGGACTTTATTATAATGTTTTTTGGGGTTAAGTTATTTTTTTTAAACTATTTTAAATTGTTGCTTGGTCTATTTTTTTATGTTTCTTTTTATTTTTTTAAACTTTCTAATATCTATTTTTTCTAAATTGTATTTTGTCTATTTATAATTTTTTTACCTTCTGACATCGTCTTAGATCGTAGGATAAACTTAGCATTAGTTGCTTTATCTGTAGTATGTAATGTAGTCTTGACAATAAAGCATGTTAAATTAAGTAGAAATAAAATAAATAAATATGCTTGAAGCATGGCGGTGACTATTTCAGCAATTTCTATAATTTTTATTTTCCTTTCTCTATATTCTTACTTTGTTAATTTTGTAAACAACAAATATATATGAAGTTGACACAATTTTATCCTAGATTTGGCTGAGTATATCGTCCCCTTATAATATTTGTGATCTAAACCAAGCCCTACGTTTTTCAGTCCAACCCCTCTTGGATGAAAATAATTTTTTCTCGCCCGGTATAAACGCATTACCAGTTTCTGATGAAATTAAATAAAAACATACTTAGTTTAAACGTAAAATACATGAATCGTGCAGTGACTTTGATAAGAAATTTTTAATAGAAGCTAAATATTTTTGAAATATGTAATTTGATACTAACAAGATTACCTCAGCTTTTTTTTATACAGGCAGCGGCTGATGCCTACTTAGGTGTAGGTACTAAATAAATAATCCAAAACATACTGAAATTTAATTTCTAACCCTGTATTAAATTTACCCTAAATACATAACCGAATATCGTACTCAGTTGTTTAAAGTATTCACCATGTTTAATTAAAAAACTAATAAGGCATTATTCAGAAATTGTATATTTAGTTTTTTTTTTCAACACCGTACATCTTTGATCGAAAGACGATATAGCTGGGGAGCCCCCGACATATTTGACGCATTACTTCCTCGTCGATGAAAGTTCCTTTACGGTGTGGTCGATTAAGTGTGCAACAAAAGGTAAAATTCTTTATTGTTGGTTTCTCAGAAAATCTTATTTTTGATAAAAGTTGGTGCATGATAACCGATAACCATTTAGGTATACTTAGAATGGGTTCGCGTCAAATAGGATACACTCGGATACAGGATTCTGGACAACTTTCATCAAACTAAAGCAAATTAAAAAAAAAAAAGAAAGGAGCCGTAATACGGCAAACCGCGTTCAAAGGTTGGGTCTGGCGAAAAGAAAAGGGACAAACTTATTTCTTTTATATTGAGTTTTCGGTTCGCAGAGACCAACAATTGGCTTTCAGCGCCACCTATCATTAGATACCTGCTTATGCTGATTCCATTTCAGCATTTGGTCTTTTCTAAGGCCTGGGTGGTCTGGTTGGGTAAATATTTCGATTGCCACGACGTGTATAGCCACGTGCAACATCTCGCATATGTACTAAAGCAAATTAGTAAAATTTGTTTAGATTTATATTTTTTTAAATAGCCAAAAACTTCATGCTTGTTGCAAGGATACTACAAACAAATTTCGAATTTCGCAAATATTCCTAAAAATAATATATTTATATATATATATAATAATGTAGCTATGTAGTAAAAAACTAAACACCATGAAAGTCGATCCCGTGTGATAATAATTGTATATTTTTTAATCTGTATTCGATTTGTTTAGTTAATATTAAAGATTAACCTGGGCGTATACACATTTTTTTTACTCTTTTTAATATAATGTGTGATTTAAAATTCTTCTTAACGCTAAATAATAATTTTTATTATTTATTTTTCCATGGCTATCCCGAATACTTTTAGTAGGTTTCGATTATTTACCTTATTTGTAAATTTTTTAAAAGAAAGGAGTTTGTCTCATTTCTTTTCGTCAGTTTCAATCATTGGACGTGTTTTGCCGTATTACGGCTCATCGGAAAGGCTAAAGAGTCTGACGAAAAGGAAAGGTACCTTACAGTGCATTTCAACGCATAATGTAACGATACATATGCGACACCTCGTAGGAATCGAGCTATCCACCCAACCAGACCAGCGAGGACTTAGAGAGATCAAACGCTGGAATGTAACCCGCATATGCAGGTATCCAGATATGTTGGCCTTCTCTAAATCCTCGATGGTCTGGTTGGGCGGTGACCCGCCTGATTCCACCTAAAGTGGTGTATGGTAGAAATATACAATGAACCACTGCAACGCACCCGTACGTAGTTCAGCTTAGTGTCCCCCGAACGACACTGTTCAAAAATTAATTAACTAAGAGAACATTCTCACTCTGGCACGACCTACCCGCGGACGTGTTAATCAACAAGTATAGATCCAAAGACGTAAGTCTAACGTGAATAGCTTTCTGCGCACACGCACCGCTTGTAGAGCGCCATAAGGGCTTTTTCTAGCAGTGATGTGCCTGATTATTTAAAAAAATATGGTGGCTATATTTCTTCTCATGCCCTCCCCCAACTGGCCCCAATTTGGAAAACTTTAACGTAGAGTCTGTGACGGCTTACTGGATCGGTTTTTTCTAGGGAATGAAAGGAAAAACTTTTGAAAGTGATATTCTTGCTCTAATTTGAAGAATAACCACAATCCGTTTTCCTTGCCCTTAAAAAGAGAGGGTATATACTTTTAAGGACATTAGCTGCGTTTTTGATGGTTGGGGGTTGTTTTAACCCTTGAGGGTTGATTCAGCTTCCTTTAGTCAATTTCCTGCAAACCTCCGATCCGACCGGTCCAGGCAAGCTATGACTGAAAAAACGTAGAAGCGGGGTATTTTTCTCGATTTAGGGATAATTTAAGGGGTTAGCTTCCGCGACCTCAAAAATGTGTAGAAGAGATATTTTTCGTAGTTATTTTTTGCATTTTAGTCGGCTAATGTTATAAATGCTCCCGACTACAGAAAGACTCAGGGCTCTTTCTAATGACACACAAAATTACATTTAAATTAAAACCAAGATTTCTATACAATTATATGGTTATTCTTTGCAAACCTGACGTCGGCTAGAGAAATACACCTGTAGTTCCAAAGTCAAAATTTTAGAAATTAAATTGTCTCCAGTTTGCGAAATTGCTTTCAGAAAATTATATTATTTTAAATATCAATGCGTTTGTTTAACTATTTCTTATTATTATATTTTATTATTTATATCTAATGATTCTAAAAATAATAGAATATTAAACAAGCGATTGGCTTTTAAATTTTAATTAAATCCACATTGTGAATATAAATATAATATATTTTTTATTTTAAAGTTAAGCATCCCTTGGATGGAACTTTGGATTTTGTTGAGAATCGCAAAATGTATACTTTGTTAAAATAATGTTGTGTTGCCATTTAAGAGAATATATTTTTCTAAAAAACTGGCAATACTGTTAAAAAATTGTTTCCCATATTTTTCTTAGTTGGCTTTTGATCTAAAAAGTTCACTTTTGCAATTTACCTCTATCTCTTTAAATAAAAAAGTTAGCCAATGTGGGGTTTAAAAAAAAATCCCTTTATAAACGGCGAGCAAATTGGCACATTTTACAGTCGCGGGCACTTGACCTAGTACAATATATACAATAGTTTATTAGAATCTATCCTCTTATAATTCGACCAGAAATTATTCGGTACCTCCTAAGCTCTGTGACTGTAAAGTACGATATGTCTTATTTTTGAACTTTAATACAAAACAAAACCTTCCGCTTTTTAATGTTTGTTATGTAATGGTCTGGAATTTGTTAACTATGTATTATTGCAAGCATACCTTGTATTTCGGTCATTCCTTACTAAATTTTTCAGGTAATCAGTTATGGCTAATTATTTCTGATATCCATCGTAATTTCTCTTGCTTCGTATTTCTTTTTAATCCATCGTAATACATTTGTAAAACCAGATTTGAATTTGTTTACATATGAAATTTGCCAGTCAGCTGTTTGGTCGTTTTTATTGGTACGTCGCTCGGACCGTTTATTCGCTCGGCCGTTTGCATCGACTTATTTTATGCGTCGATACAGTTCGATAGGGTGGGCGTAGGTCTGTTCTCATTCGTACTCTCAACTAGCCTACTGACCTAGAGTGGAATTGCACTCGAACCTAGTGAGTAGATAAAGCTAAGCGGATTCGAGCCCAAAATCTCATAAGAAATAGCATGGGACCTAAAACTCGTAATTTTAGTGCCATTTTAGGGGCGTGGCACTTTTCCTGGAAGTCGCCACCCTCTCTTAACCCGAGTGGAACCCAGCTACTATAGCCATCTAGTGTCTGACATCATAACTACTCGCAGTAGATACAGGATCCGTATTAACCTAAGTGGCCCCCCTGGTATTACCAGGGGGCCCCATTATTTGAAGATTCTAACCTAACAGTATTCCCCATGGAACCCAAGTACCAGCGGAGCCCCCCAAATCCCCTTTAGTACATGACTGTGAACGATTAATTGTAGAGGCGCCACCTAGCGGAGGAGAGATGACATACCACGTTCTCAATAGTACCCAAACACAAGTACCTAACCTGAACATCTATCTAAATAATCAATATTGAACAACATAATGAATAAATAATAACAGAAAAAAAGTTTGGGTAGTCAGCGGGAATTGAACCATAAACCTCTGGGGTCGAACCTCAAAGCCTTGCGAGATACGCTACAGGAGCATATACCTTAAAACTGCTAAACAATGTTTGACAACGTGAAACCGCGGGGGCACATCTGATTAGATTGCTGGAACAAAAGGTCCTTAAGTGGGGTTATGGTGGCGTTTTATAATGTACAAAATTAGGGTAAACCATACACATATACTTAGTAAAACAAACTAATTGATATCTGAGTACTACCTGAAGTTAGGCAACCAGTGTTTCACATAAAAATAAATATTATAAGCGTAGGAAAATATTAACAATCTTGTGCATTCACCTATCTGTTATGCAACACAAACATCAGCTTTCAATATTATTTTACAATCATTTACCCCGAAAGGGTTGCAACGACTCTTATAGATGGATAGTATAAACTAAAAATCAGTAATTAGTCGAAACGTCAAGTCTTTTAGCCGATTATTAAAATCAAAGACATCAGATTTAACAAAAAAAGTATTGTAATATAAACTGCTCCGTGTGGAATCAGATTAAACGTATTATGAACCCTGTCCAACAGACCCTGTTCACCCGGAACAGACCCGATGAACAGACCCTGTTCCCCCAGGAACAGACCCTGTTCCCCCGGGAACAGACCCTGTTCCCCCAGGAACAGACCCTGTTCGCCCAGGAACAGACCCTGTTCCCCCAGGAACAGACCCCGTTGGCCTCTCTGTCACAGAAAACAGCCCCGATAAAGAAACAAAACAGTTAAGTACATCAAACAAATTTATTACCAAAAATATATAGGTATTCACCAAACAATACATACAATACATGTCATTAATGAATATTGTTAGAGGCAGCGCGGCATGTAATTAGACAACCGGGGATCTAGTATGTCCTTTTGGCAAACAGTATTTTCAGACGCAGTCTATAATTACGTTCGCGCACACTCCCGCTATCTGGGTACTACCTGAACTTATGCAACCAGAAGCCCCTATCAGCAAATATTGCCTTCGCCAATTTATTAACAAACCTAAGTGTGGTGATGACGACAAAATGGCGGTAAACCTAGCTTTTATAATGCACTCACCATTTTATCGACAAACCAGTACTAATGGCGTTGTCAAACCAATATTTCCCCTTATTCAACATAAAAATTGTCGAAACGGCAACACCGCCGTTCCAATACTGAAAATTTAAGAAAATACGCTTAGGTCCTCTTGCAATACCCGTCCGCAACAGTAACTAGGTAAAACAAAGAACCTTAAGTGTGGTTATAGGGATATATTCTTATCGACGTCAATTTATTAACAAATCTTAAACCTTCCAACAGCTTCAGGATTGCATAATTAAATGAAAATCAATCAATTTTAAAACTTTATTATTTACAACATAAAAATATCACTTACTACCACCCTGGTATATTACATTAAAGGAATAAAAAATCGGCGTAAATAAAAAGACATCTGTAATCATTTAGCAACGTTTTATTTCAGAAATATATGCAGTTTTCAAGTCAAATGCACGATTATGGTAATATATATAAAGGTCATATCGGTGAAAATAAGATCTTTTTCGAATTTGATTATGTTTAAGGATATGTTTACCGAATCATACAATAAAAACAGAATACATAATTAATTATCTTTCAATAAAATGATCATATAAAATCGAGTCACAACGCGAGGTAGAAGTGGTTTTATATGTAAATTTTATCAACATTGTTGGTCTATTACATATACAATTTTGCATTGAAAGTAATTTTCCTTTTAATAAATAAATAATGTATAATGTGAGCGAATAAAAGCAAGCATATATTACTACTAATGGAATCTGTATACAGGGGGTATGAAACACTTTTGACCATTAAATTACGCCTTTAAATTATAAATTATATCTATAAACTGCCATAACATTCGACCTAAATGGTATATTTTAGTACAATGACGTAGCTGAAGACCAACTACATTTTAACTGATTGTACGTATTTGGGTGATATATTTAAAATTAATCTTGAAAGAGAACATATAATAATTAGCCGTCTAATCCGCCATTAACCCCGTTTAAAATATCCCAACAGAGTAGTTATTACCAGCCTCGTATATGTATTTAAAATCAGTGTAAAGAATAAACAAGCCCATTATCTACATTTTCAAAATGCCCCGTATATGATGATATTATATTAGTGTTTGAATTAATTAGTACGTACTCCAATCGACATATATTTTTGCATCATAAAAATTAATTCTTTACTAGTAGGAAAAATTAGTACGTACTCAAATCGACATATATTTATGCATCATAAAAATTATTTCTTTAATAGTAGGAAAAACTTATATAAATATAGATTGAACACCCGTTTACTTGCAAACGTGAAAATATGTCTGGTAAGTTCTTTTTATTATAAATTTTTTTAATTTTTTAATTCGGGGTTTTCTTTTATAGCAGCACAACAAATTGTTAACTTTATTGAATATTTAGTGGGAGAGATGTTTCCCGGCGAGGCGGTATGTTTTTAAAAAATATAATTATGTGTATATGCCTAATTACGACATTTTCAGATGATATATATTTTCCACAATTTTCACCCGGAGTTCGCCACCCCGGAGGGATACCTAGAACTGTGGCATGGCCCCCTCCATGGGAGGGGGGTAATAGTCTGGGCCGACCCAGTACAAAAAATTATTTATATTTATTTTTACCATTAATGGGTCGACCCAGTGTAAAAAATCATTAAATGTTCAAAATTAATTTTTGTGTTTCATTTCAAAGGGGCCGTGGGAAAATTAAAAAAAAAAAACATTTTGAAATCCCAAGGTATATTAGTAAAAATAAGTTTACAATTTAAAACGTTATATCAATTTATAATAAAAACTAAAGATAAGGGGTTGATAAAATAGTGATTATAATAAAAGGCAGTTTGCATCTGAAAGAAAAGAAACGAACCTTTGTAATTTCAAGCGTAAAAATTAAATAATATTTTACTTACCAATACTTGTGTATCTCTAAAATAGGGGTAGTGCATCCGTATTTCTCTACAAAATGTTTGCCAGTACGGACAAGGCCTAATTGGCTGCAACGTATGGTAGCCACTTCTGCCTCGGTTTTGGTCATCCTTTTAGGGAGATATACCATTTTATCGTCTTCTAGATAGACGATTGTGGAAATGCCAAAGGGTCCGTCCTTGTTCTCGATGTCAAGAATACGATAAAGTTTACCCTCTTCCAGGTCTAGACCGTTTACAACATCAATTTTAGCAGCCATTTTTAGTTTTTTCAGGCCCTTAATTCGAGAAAAGAAGAAATCGGTGAACTAGCTTTCCTGCAGTGGTTTCTGATATTTATAGCTATACCTCACCATAACAGATAATATTCTAGAACGATCGAGAAGTAAAAATTCAAGTAGCCCCACTCCAACAAAACGCTCAAGGATTTAGCGTCACTCTAGAAGGGGCTTATAAATAGTGCAGAAATGGTGAGAGCACTTAATTGTTTCTGTTATAAGTTTGCAACAGGTAAGTTTTTGAATTTTATTATGGTGTTGGGGGGTTTTTAAACTGACTTGGTATTTTTATTCAAAGTGTTTGAATCTTTTGGTTTTCTTTTTGCATACGTTTAAAGCGTGATGCTCAAAATTGTGTGCCTATATGTAAAATCTGTATTAAAACGCTCGAAAGTTAAGGTAATCTTTTTTATTTTGAATAAAATTTTTTATAATATTTCCCTAAAACGATATCAGTATACCTAGGTAATTTTTAAAATACGTCTCATATGGATACGCACCCACATAAGCTATTGTTTTTATTACGAATTCACGAACCCTTCTTCGTTATTATGTAGAATACAACTACTTTATATAGGCATTTGCACCAAGTAGTTTGGGTATTAGTTTTTCAAAACAGCCATAAAGAAATGAAAATTGTTTTTAATTTTTTCATACCTGTATAATAGTTTGTTTTAACATTTTATCTACAAGTGGGTTTTTATCGGAATAATATCCAACACATTTAATATTATATTGTTTTTTACACATTTTTTAAATATTATAACTCAATTCTTGTAACTTGAGTATGTACGTCACAATATCTGTGCAATCAAACTAGCAGTTAAATAAGGCACTATTTAATAGGGTCATAGACCAAATAATCCTGCAAATATGATTAATTTTAAAACAGCTGCTCTACGCCAGTGTGTCGTAAAAGTTAATTTAACAAGTGATAGCAAGCTAGTAAATTACAATGACCATAACACTCCGTATGCATCGAAAAAGATATAGGGAAAGTAATTTATTTTACAACTTGTATAGGACTTGGAACATAGGTCGATTAAAGAAAACGGGTTTGGCATAGGATGATTAAAGAAAACGAGAGCTCTAATAATAATATATTTTTATTGGGTTTATAATAATATACATTCTATTTATTTTTACATAACTAAAATTTTATATTACGAGATATAATCTTATGTAATAAATCTTTAAGCTGCGCCAAAACGCCTACATTAGGGCAAGATATACCAAAAAATGAAAGATCCATTTTACCGATGCGAATTAAACTCATGGTAAATTCATTATATTCAAAAAACATGTCGTTTTGAATAAAATAAAGGCGGCCGTCGGTGTAACGAAATACACTGTCTATCTTTGCGGGAATCCCGTTAAATAATTCTGACGTTATATGATAATTGTCTGGTCTAAACATGCACTCATTTATGCCCCATACTAGAATATCATTGAAAAATAAATAGGTTTTTCCCTTGTTTGTGTTCACGACAGCTTGAACTCTGGTTTTTACATTTGTGGCAGCGAGACTATCTATTGATTCCGTTTTTATTAACGCGAACGTACCATATGCTACAAAGTAAATCAGATCATCGGCAAACAATACAATGTCACCATTAGGACGTTCATATATAGCAGTTATTTTCCTAAAATTTTTTGGCAAAAATTTAAAATAATCTGTTAATAGAAACGGGGTATTAGAAATTTGTTTTGTCTCTAAATTCAACATCCAAACAAATCTCTCATAAAAAATAAATAATTTGTTTTTAACGATTAAATAAGCTTTATTTGTTTTCGAGTCCAAGTCACATAGAGTCGGAAACTGTGCCGCATCGGGTACCGAGGGCGCGTCAGGGGTCGGGTGTACGCTGGGGATTGTTGTTGCAGCTTTTGTCTGTATAGTTGTGGTTCTTGTCTGTGGGGTGGTTGTAACTTTTATTGGCATAGTTGTGATTTTTATCTGTGGAGTGGTTGTAACTTTTGTAGGTATTGTTGTGGTTTTTGTCTGTGGGGTTGTATTCGGTGACGTGGGTATTTTTGTTGTGGCCAAAGATTTTTTGCCATAAAGGTACTCGATACCATAAATATCGTCCTGAGTTATTTTCACATTTTCCGCTTTGTAATACGGGTACATGATCGCGCTCTCGTCAGCTGTGTGGGCTAAACCTAGAGTATGTCCAATCTCATGTATTAAAACGCTTAGTAAATTTGTCCCACCATTTTTGGAGGAAAGACTCCATGGCTCTTTTGAATGCATGTGAATCTCTACATTGAAACTTCCATCTGGAAAAAATGCGTGCGCTAAAGTAGGTTTATCTAATTTGTAGGGACACCAGGTGAGGTCATTTTTCATTTTATGCCGTTGGTCGGCAAACGAAATTGTAATATTATGGACGTTTCTATCATATTTAAAGCGGAAATTAGAAACATCCTCCCATGCTTGAAAAGCTCTTTCAGCAACTGCTCTATATGGATATACTGAATAATTTGGGGGGTAGATAGACCAGGATAGCTTTAAATCTTTCCATAAGTGGTTAGAGCCTCTTCCCCAATCTGCAATATCTTTGACACCACAGCGAGGTCTTTGCATTAGAGCAATAGTTTCGTTATTTAAGGTTCCATCTTCAGGGAGACCATAAGTTTCTTGAAATGCCCGTAACCCATCCGATATCGACACTAAGGCGTTATCTGTAGCATTTTCTTCCAAGTAACCATAGTCTGTTAAATATTGGCGGGCAGCTGTTTCGTCTGTTGCCTGTACAGCTGTAGAAGTAACAGTGAGAAATAAAATGAGGTAAATTAACACACCCATCCTGCTCGAGGGGTAGATATATACTGAAATCATAAATAAGGGGTAGTGTATTTATTTTAAAAATTCGATTATACCAAGTTTTTCCAGTTCTAGTAATATAGACCATATTTTATCGTCGTTTTTATGATTAAAATTGTCGCTCTCTAACTGTTTAAACATTTCCACTAGCTTGTTAACATCATTATCGTAATCAAGTTCTAAATCATTCAAAGTATGAGGAATAGTACTGTTCAATTTAAGGTTTTTCTTTATCATGCTCACTCTGCTTTTCTTTAAATAAGTCCTTTTTGGTGGAAAAAGCTTAGAAATAATGTTTGTATACTTCCAGCTTCTGCTAGAATTTATGTGATTTTTACTATTAAACCCCCTTCGGTGTGCGCTTGATAAAAGAAGGATTTCTTTATATTTATCCAGCTCTGTATTGGAATAGCCCATAGGGCGTTCTTTTGTCAATAAATTTAGAAGTCCTACAGTTAAAGTATATTTCTCATTATCAATCACTAGGGCGTTATTTTCAAATTCTACGGGCTTATTCCCAATAAAGCAACCATTTTCAACCATTTTAAAACCAAAATCTAGACCGTTCGGTAAAGACAAAAGCGCTAATTTAATTTTTCGGTTCGCCATCTTATCTCGCAGAACTCTGACATTCGAATGACGTACTCATCAACAGAACGGGTGTTTAAAACACTACCTAAAACACAACACTAACATAACAATATCTTAACTGAAACAAAACAGTGTCTTAACGGAAACAAAACAAACATATAACGCTTATATATCAATCACAACGTCAACACTGAAAAAACAAAACAGGTCTTATATACCTATAATATTGTTTCAGATCATCTGAACACAAACAAAAACACTAATATAGCACTGATACGTCAATCATAATGATGACGCTGTATACCCATAAACAGGGTGTAGTTCTGAGAAGCCCTAATATATTTTCTAGTAAAACACTGTTTCTTTTAGGTAAAAATGATACGTATGTAATAATATTAATACGATTGTAAATATGCATAATCTTTATTAAATACATCTAGATACACTTCTATGAATAATTTTCCTTTAAGTTTATCTGAAGCTTTTGAAAAAGAGACTGTTTTTGTTATACATTTTTACGGCGAATAAACTTATCGCAGGTTTCACTTTCAGTCAGTAAAATATTAATGTTTTCGGCAAGTAATATATTTTAAAAATATTAACGCGTAAAACCGCTTGTTGTATGTACATCTACTGCATACTAAACCTTGAATATTAATTCTGAACGCGCCTTATTTTTTCGAAGGCATGTTACTTTTCTGAACGCACCCCAACCGAGGTTATAAATAGGGGCGCATTATAAGCAGAACGCAGGAGCTTCAGAGTCTATTCTGTCTTTGTACGTTAGAGAGAGCAGACGTATTTTGAGCCATATTTATTTTGTTACAGAGTAATCATGCCTTTTGCCAGCGATATAGTTCAAGCGCTTAGGATTCAGGTGCAGAATCCTAATTTAACTGTTGAGATGTGTAGCAATGTTTTAAGGGAGTGTACTCGTGCTCTTCGGAACTTGAATAAAGTCCTAAAACGTGCCAAGTCTGTGTCCAAAAAGACACACATCTTAGCCTGTTTGGGGCAGATTAAGGGTTTTCAGCGATATTTAAAGGATAAAAAGGTTGGTGGAGGAAGTGGTGTACGCCAGGCTGAGAGAGCGACTCATAGGGTTAAATGGGACGAGTTGGGCTCAGCATTTCAATCGAGAGTTAGAACCGGCGTTATAACCAATATACGCCATACCGATGTGCTACCGTTTCTCGAGGACTGTGCTGCTTTGTTTAAGCGTAGAATTAAAAATGCCTTAAAAAAGAGTGAAGCTCTCAAGGTCAACGCAGTTCTCTGTGGGGAATTTCAAATTTCAAAAGCTGATGTGATTTTGGAGGAGACTAAATATTTAAATACTGCTAATGCTCCAATTTATCAGAACACCGATTTAGATGCATGGTTTAAAGATAAAATACTAGATATAATTCTTACCGATTTGGGGGAGTTCCAAGAAAGAGATTCCGGGTGGGCGTTAAGGAAAGTAGTAAGTCTAACGGTGAATATCAACCAATATAACCCCCTTAAAGCCGGAAGTTACATACCTCTACCAAAAGAAATTGCATTGAAAGAGGCATGTATTAATGTAAAAAACAGTGATGACATGTGTTTTATTTGGGCCATTGTTTCCGCTTTATATCCAGCGTTCAAACATTCTGAGCGAACATCATCTTATCCAAACCCGCAGGATGTTTTAAATTTAAAAGGGATACATTTTCCCATTACGCAAGGTTTAATTCAGCGATTTGAGAATCAAAATAATATCTCAATAAATGTTTATAGATTACAGAAAATGAGCAAGGGTTTTCAAATTTTACCAACATATTTAACTCAAAATAAACAAACCATACATATAAACTTGCTTCTTTTACAGGATAGTTACGTAGTGGCTGACGAGTTAGATAATAATTTAGCACCTGTTAGGTTTCATTATGTTTGGATAAAAAGTCTCTCACGACTCTTATCACGTCAACTGAGCAAAAACAAAAGACAAAAGTTTATCTGTGACAGATGTTTACATTATTTTAATTCTGCAGATAAGTTGGCACGTCACACTAAAGAGTGTATTAAAATTAATAATTGTGTAGTACCTGAAATACCTAGTCCAGAGTGTGCACTTATTAAATTTAAAAATTACTCGTTTAAAGAAAAAGCACCATTTGTTATCTATGCCGACACCGAGTGTCTCTTAATACCTATCGAGGACGACACTAATAAAAACACCCAAAAGTATCAGAAACATGTGCCCTTTAGCATTGGGTATTATGTCAAATGTAGCTATGATGACAGCCTCTCGTTTTATAAGTCATATACCGGTGCGGATTGCATAGAGTGGTTTATGCGTGAGCTTCAACAGTTTGCCGAAGATGTCGAAACTGTGTTCCTGTGCCCTTTGCCTATGGCACATTTATCATCAAAGGAGTGGAATGAATTTAATCACGCTACACATTGTCATATTTGTGAGCAACCATTCACCGAAGACGATAAGCGTGTTAGAGACCATTGTCACTTGACTGGAAAATGGCGCGGAGCTGCCCATGAAACTTGTAATTTGAATTACCAAGATGCACGCGTTATACCTGTTATATTCCATAATCTTAGCTGCTACGATGGGCATCTGCTGATAACAGCGTTAGCCAAAATACCCGGAAATATAGATGTATTGCCGGTGAACAAGGAAAAATATATTTCATTTACAAAAAAAATACCCAACAGTCTAATAGAATTCAGATTCCTTGACAGCTTTCGATTTTTGGCTGCTGGACTTGATAAATTGGCTTCTTATTTAGAGAATTATCCTATACTTAAATCAGAATTTCAGGACTTGTCAGAGGAACACTTTAATTTGTTAACTAGAAAAGGTGTTTTCCCTTATGAATATATGGACGGTTGGGAGAAATTAAAGGATGAATGTTTTCCACCTAAATATACTTTTTATAGCAGTCTTGAGGATAGACATATAACTAGCAGCGATTATGAGCATGCGCAGCAGGTGTGGGCCACATTTAAGTGTAAAAATATTGGTGATTATTCAGACTTATATTTAAAAACCGATGTTTTACTATTGGCTGATGTTTTTGAGGAATTTAGATTTATTAGTCATAAAACATATGGTCTTTGTCCTACCCATGCGTATACATTGCCCGGATATGCATGGCAAGTAATGCTATATAAAAATACGTATGAACTTGAACTTCTAACAGATTATGAGATGGTTTTATTTATTGAAAAGGGCATACGGGGAGGCGTAAGTCAGTGTTCTAAACGATATGCTGAAGCAAATAATAAATACATGCCTGATTATGATCCTTCCAAGGAATCGAAATATCTTTCATATCTAGATATTAATAATCAATATGGCTGGGCGATGTCGCAATATCTACCATATGGAGGTTTTAGATGGTATTCTCAAGATGAAATTACTCAGTTAAATGTTCTAGATATTTTAGATGATGCTCATGAAGGCTGTATCTTGGAGGTTGACCTCGAGATTCCGTATGAGTTACACGATAAATTTTCTGATCTTCCACCTTGTCCCGAACATAAAATCCCCGTTGGATCAAAATGTTCAAAGCTTTTGACGACTTTGTATAATAAACAAGAATATGTCACTCATTACCGCAACTTAAAACAAGCCTTAAGTTTAGGTGTGAAATTAACGAGAATACACCGGGTGCTTGCATTTAAACAAGCCCCTTGGCTTAAACAGTATATAGATCTAAATATCGAATTACGTCAAAATGCTAAAAACGATTTTGAAAAGAACTTTTTTAAATTAATGATTAATGGTGTTTTCGGTAAAACCATGCAGAATATTAGAAAGCATTCTACCGTTAAATTAATAACTAAGTGGGATGGACGATATGGCGCCGAATCGTTAATCGCTCGTCCAGAATTTCGAAGCGCTGTTATGATTAATGAAAATCTGTTGATTATAGAGCTTGCCAAAACCAATTTATATTTTAACAAGCCTATTTATGTGGGTATGTGCATTCTAGATCTTGCTAAAACAACTATATATGATTTCCACTATAACTATATGATTACCAGATTTTCTGAGTGTAAGATCTTATACACAGATACGGATTCTCTTATTTATGAAATAACTCACCCCGATATGTACGAGGTAATAAAAAACGACTGTCGTCAGTATTTTGATACTTTTGATTACCCAGAGGATAACATATATGGAATTCCGAAAGTAAATAAGAAAGTTCTTGGGCTTATGAAAGATGAGAACAGTGGGCGAATATTGACTCATTTTATTGGCCTTCGTTCAAAGATGTATGCCACTAAAGTACAATATTCACCAGAAGAGTTTGAACAAATGCGGCTAAAAATGGAACTCGAAAATAAAGAGAAAGCCGATATTGAGAGAACCTTATTAAATGTAGGTGTCACCAAAAAGATAAAGGGTGTTAAAAAGTCTGTTATTAAAAATAAAATTACTTTTGATGACTATGTTGCATGCTTGGAATCATTTATAACAAAGCCTGTTACTCAAAATCTAATTCAGTCCCGAAAGCACGAGTTACACACTATAAAACAAAATAAAATCGGTCTCAGCCCTCATGATGATAAACGCCAAATATCTCAAACTTCACCTGTCACATTACCATGGGGACATTGTTCATCTATGGATATTTATTGATTGTCGGCCTAAAAAGAACCAAAAATGTAGCAAGCGATACTTATAACGTTTAAAAGAGCCGTTACACATCGTAATTAAGAGTAAGTTAAAAGAGTCAATTGCGGTCTGCTCTTATGATTTTTAAAAGAACCATAATAGATCATAGAGCATAAAAAAGAGTCATATAAACGCTATACAATCTAAAAAAGAGCCATAATATTCGTATAGCAATTAACTGTTGTCTGATTTTAAAAAGAGCCATCAAATCAGATGACAGAAAAAAGATGCCAAAATTCCCCCTGTATAACTTTAAAAGAGCCCATGTTGGTTATACAGTAAAAGAAGGCAAAAATTCCCCCTGTATAACTTAAAAAGAGCCGTATATTATGTTATATATAGAACCATTTGTGGTATAATTTGGTTTTGCTTTGAAAATTCGTTTTTCCATAAAAATCGAATGGGGACAATATGGGCCACGTTCACGTCGTGTCCCTGTTTAAACCGAGTGCCCTCTGGTAAGTGTAGTATTTTTCAGGTAATTTTGCTCTTGCCCTCGTTTCAAGTTGTATGTATAAGTTAAGGATAATATTCTATCTATAAGCGAATATTGCACATTACTCCTACTCTGTTCAAATGCCCATACCCGCCAATGCCTTTTTCCATTCATTTTTTTTTTTTTTGTTAGTTTTTAAGTTTGTATATAGATATGCCTTCTTGTGCGGTAATGTTCCTAATATAAATGTTGCTAGTCCTAGTTTTTTAATTGTATGTAGATATGCCTATTCTTGCACGGTAAATGGTCCTAATATGAATGTTTCTAGTCCTAGTTTTTTAATTGTATGTAGATATGCCTATTCTTGCACTGTAAATGTTTCTAAACCTTAGTTTTAACTGTAAATATTTTTCGCTAAATTTTGAACTTATAATATATTGTACCTATATACAAGATTGGCGATAAGTGTCTTGTGCCAAATTTTTATTTCGTTCAGGTATTATTTTTGATGCAAGATACTTGTCTTATTTAAATATTTTTGCTAACTAGTGCTGTAATAGTGTATTTGACTTGAAAACTGTATATATTTCTGAAATAAAACGTTGTTAAATGATTACAGATATGTCTTTTTATTTACGCTGATTTTTTATTCCTTTAATGTAATATACCAGGGCGGTAGTAAGTGATATTTTTATGTTATAAATAAAAAAGTTTTAAAATTGATTGATTTTCATTTAATTATGCAATCCTGAATGGTATTCCAATGGGGTATTTATATGGGTATTTTTATCAATGTGATATGGGGTGAATGCTGTTGGAAGGTTTAAGATTTGTTAATAAATTGACGTCGATAAGAATATATCCCTATAACCACACTTAAGGTTCTTTGTTTTACCTAGTTACTGTTGCGGACGGGTATTGCAAGAGGACCTAAGCGTATTTTCTTAAATTTTCAGTATTGGAACGGCGGTGTTGCCGTTTCGACAATTTTTATGTTGAATAAGGGGAAATATTGGTTTGACAACGCCATTAGTACTGGTTTGTCGATAAAATGGTGAGTGCATTATAAAAGCTAGGTTTACCGCCATTTTGTCGTCATCACCACACTTAGGTTTGTTAATAAATTGGCGAAGGCAATATTTGCTGATAGGGGCTTCTGGTTGCATAAGTTCAGGCAGTACCCAGATGGTGTGGGTATGCGCGAACGTAATTATAGATGGCGCTTGAAAATACTGTTTGTCAAAAGGACATACTAGATCCCCGGGTGTCTAATTACATGCCACGCGGTCTCTAACAATATTCATTAATGACATGTATTGTATGTATTGTTTGGTGAATACCTATATATTTTTGGTAATAAATTTGTTTGATGTACTTAACTGTTTTGTTTCTTTATCGGGGCTGTTTTCTGTGACAGAGAGGCCAACGGGGTCTGTTCCTGGGGGAACAGGGTCTGTTCCTGGGGGAACAGGGTCTGTTCCCGGGGGAACAGGGTCTGTTCCTGGGGGAACAGGGTCTGTTCATCGGGTCTGTTCCGGGTGAACAGGGTCTGTTGGACAGGGTTCATAATACGTTTAATCTGATTCCACACGGAGCAGTTTATATTACAATACTTTTTTTGTTAAATCTGATGTCTTTGATTTTAATAATCGGCTAAAAGACTTGACGTTTCGACTAATTACTGATTTTTAGTTTATACTATCCATCTATAAGAGTCGTTGCAACCCTTTCGGGGTAAATGATTGTAAAATAATATTGAAAGCTGATGTTTGTGTTGCATAACAGATAGGTGAATGCACAAGATTGTTAATATTTTCCTACGCTTATAATATTTATTTTTATGTGAAACACTGGTTGCCTAACTTCAGGTAGTACTCAGATATCAATTAGTTTGTTTTACTAAGTATATGTGTATGGTTTACCCTAATTTTGTACATTATAAAACGCCACCATAACCCCACTTAAGGACCTTTTGTTCCAGCAATCTAATCAGATGTGCCCCCGCG
The DNA here is from genome assembly GCA_963920685.1 of Polydrusus tereticollis. Taxonomy (NCBI): domain Eukaryota; kingdom Metazoa; phylum Arthropoda; class Insecta; order Coleoptera; family Curculionidae; genus Polydrusus; species Polydrusus tereticollis. The sequence goes on along the minus strand of OY987328.1, from coordinate 50,203,168 downwards.
GTTTCACGTTGTCAAACATTGTTTAGCAGTTTTAAGGTATATGCTCCTGTAGCGTATCTCGCAAGGCTTTGAGGTTCGACCCCAGAGGTTTATGGTTCAATTCCCGCTGACTACCCAAACTTTTTTTCTGTTATTATTTATTCATTATGTTGTTCAATATTGATTATTTAGATAGATGTTCAGGTTAGGTACTTGTGTTTGGGTACTATTGAGAACGTGGTATGTCATCTCTCCTCCGCTAGGTGGCGCCTCTACAATTAATCGTTCACAGTCATGTACTAAAGGGGATTTGGGGGGCTCCGCTGGTACTTGGGTTCCATGGGGAATACTGTTAGGTTAGAATCTTCAAATAATGGGGCCCCCTGGTAATACCAGGGGGGCCACTTAGGTTAATACGGATCCTGTATCTACTGCGAGTAGTTATGATGTCAGACACTAGATGGCTATAGTAGCTGGGTTCCACTCGGGTTAAGAGAGGGTGGCGACTTCCAGGAAAAGTGCCACGCCCCTAAAATGGCACTAAAATTACGAGTTTTAGGTCCCATGCTATTTCTTATGAGATTTTGGGCTCGAATCCGCTTAGCTTTATCTACTCTAGTGAACATCTAGAGCTTGATTCTGTGGCGAATTTCTTGTCAATCAACTTTTGACACTCCTTCGTTTTCTTTAAACCCTTTGAGGGTCTCCATTTTTACTTTTTGTCCAGACGTGAAAGAAGTCAGATCAACAGACGAATTTCTTCGGAAAATTCACGCTGTGTAGCGGATATGTTGGCTGAACTTCAATTTTAATCAATCCTATTTGGCCTTTATGTAGGTTTTGCTAGTATGGATTGATTAGCGAGTTTCTCGGATTTTATTCACGTAGAGGCTACTGAACATCGGCTTTCTTTGCGACACGTTTTTCTTTGGCCCTCCATGGTATTGTAAGGTAAGTTTGGTTCTTTTTTGCATTTTTCTATGGTTAAAATTTTGGTGAAAATTGGTATTCCGGGGAAAATTTACCCTAATTTTATGTAGATATATTGGTTTGACCATGTGTCGACCTTGAGTTTTTTAAGGATTTTTTTTTTGAAGGTTAAAACAAAAGGGCAGCACATGTCTTTTATTGTAAAGGGTAAACTTTGCCTTCTGAGTTTTCTGGTTTACATTATTTACTAACGGAAACAATGTTTCCTTAGGGTTTTTAGTTTTGGTTCATTTTTTTGGCTTAAAAGCCAACCCAAGGCATTTCGGGACATTTGGACGTTTGCCTTTTAAAGTCACCTATGGGTTTTTGGACCTGTTATAGATAGTTGATTTTGCTAGCAGATTCAAGCTGCAATTTCCTTGGCCTGGTAGCAGTTGATCGTGTACATGGACCTTTCATGATCATCGTCAGATAAGTTTTTTTTAAAATAATACCAATCATATCATTTACAGTCTCAGACAGACTAGTCTAAGCGTTTGCCAAGGCCTTTTACTCTATTAATTTTTTTTTACATCTCTTGGTGGAGATACCTTGTAAGATTTCTTGTGGCTGAAGGCAAGCTTAGCCTAGACTGCTGAAACCTCGTTATTCTAATATATGAATCTCTGAACCGTTACTTTCATTTATATCTATTTTTTTTACTTAATAAAATTATCATGCTTTTATAATGCTGTAAGGTACCAGCATTTTGTAAGGTAATGTCGACATCACTGCGCTGAGTATACCAGGTTGAAATATTTATTTTAATAAATTTATTAACACTTTCCTTGAAATATTGCTCATTTCTGTCATTTTGGAATTGAGAATTCCTAGTTTATATGTTGCGTTATTAATCTCATGACCCTCTAAATCACACCATATTATTTAAGGGCTTCACCCAATTACAGGGTAGTTTTTTATTAATATAAACCAGTCAACCTTATCTTGTGTTTGATTTGCCTATTTGTGGTCTTGGGCTATATATTTTATATTCTTTTTGGCAGTTTTGCTGATAGTAAAAACTGTCTGGCGCCCTTTATATATTGTAACTTGATGTTCCATGGTCTGTAAGAAGTAAGTATGGTAGTAATGCTTTGTAGTAGCATCATGGTATTGGACAGGACCGGATATGAGATCCAGTGAACCCACCCTGATGAGTTAGCTTGGGTAATTAAAAGGGTAAAGTTGGTAAAAACATTTTAAAGTCTCATTTTATTTTACCATCCCTTCAGGTTAATACCGACCCCCGTTTTAAGTATAACAGTTATCAAAATTATGTTACTGCACCATAATTATATTATTATATTTGCCCATTTACACTCAATTACATTCAATGAGAGAGAATTTGAGGCAATCATAATTTTGATTAAATTTAATGAATAATATCTGTTTGTTTCAGAGTCCTGTTGTTTCAGTGTTTTTCATTTTCAAAATAAATGTTTGAATTTTAATTCACACACGACTTTATAGGAATAAGCAACATCGGTATCGTAAAACATAAACAAAACATTAGCTGAATGTTCGGATGATAAAGGTAATGTAAAATAAAAATATGTTCGGAATCCACTCATAAAACTAAATGCTTAAAATGATACACAAACTATTTAACAAATCCAGAAAAAGTGTCCACCAAAACATTTCAAAAAATTTAACCATCGAAAACCCAACTATTATGGCGGTTAATACGAAAAAGTATAACAACCTTGGCGAAAAACGATAAAAGGCTGATGGGCCTATAATATGCGACCAATATCAGGTCCTGACCTGGCTTTTGTGTCAAAATGACCTTCGCTTTTTTCAGACCTGCAAAAATAGCCTGTGCTTATCACATTATCCTGAAAGTTGTTTAATGGTTTCATATTTACCAGGTCTGGTGTCCAAAAAGTCTGGAAACGGTTAAATATCTCGAGAAAAACATATTGTATCCAGAAAAGAAAAAACACGTCCTTAATAATTTTAAACGCGCTATCCAATGATACTAAACGCGACCCTTCACCCCTTACCATTGAGAGTTATTGTTTATTGCAGAATCGGGTTCTACTACAAATATATACCGTCAAGTTTGTCTGAACGTTGGTGTAAGCAGAGAAGGGTCGCGTTTGGTATCATTGAATAGCGCTTTTAAAATTATTAAGAACGTGTTTTTTCTTTTTTGGATCCGATGTGTCTTCGTCGAGATATTTAACCGTTGAGAGCTTTGGGGAATATAGCAAGCTTATCTCAGGCTATTATCAAAGAAGGCCATTTCCCGTGCGCCTGGAACACGCCAAAATTACCTTAATTCTCAAAAAGGGGGAAGACCCCACGGCGCCGGTGAGTTACAGACCCATCAGCTTGCTATTAAGTCTAGGCAAGATAGCAGAAAAGAAGGATTTTGTCTCGAATAAATGATTTTGTTCTTACACAAAATGTTTTACCTAACGAACAGTTCGGTTTCCGGCCCGAACACTGCACAGTTAGGCAAACAACGAGACTAACATCGCAAATCATCCAGGGCTTTAATAGAAGGGCGCACACGCGAGCGGTCTTCTTTGACGTTAGGAAAGCTTTCAACAAGGTCTGGCACGACGGCCTTCTATTAAAATTAATAGAAATCGGTACTACAAATTACCTCGTCATGGTAGTGGGATTCTTTTTAGAGACTAGAAGTTTCGCAGTATCATCAGAGAACTCGCTTTCCGCGACAAAATGCATCGGGGCTGGAGTACCGCGAGGCTCACCTCTGTCCCCGGTGTTGTATAATATTTACACGCGATATACCGCGAGATGGACAGACGCAGCTCTATCTGTTTGCTGATGATACTGCAATAACTGTTATTTCCAACCAGCGGTGGCTAGTCGTCACTTGTTTACAACGCCACATATATGAGCTTAAAAAGTGGCTTCAGCTTGGAGGATTTCGCTTCAATCCCGCCAAGACGAAGGACATCTTCTTCTCGAAAAATAACGTAACACGACCTAATACTAGGCTCAGTGTCAACGGGATTTAGGTGAATTGGTGCCAGGAAGTGAAATACCTGGGACTTATCTTTGATTAAAGACTTAACTGGAGGTTGAATTCAATCAACACAGTTAGACTTGCTCTGGGTCAATTAAGTTATATTTACCCCCTGCTTTATAGGCGGAGTAGACTAACTAACAGAACTAAAGTCAACCTCTATAAAGTCTTGGCCAGGCCAGTTTTGACTTATGGTGCGCTAGCACGGTGCAACATAAGCAGAGCGGAGCTGAATAAGTTTCAGGTGATTTAAAATAGATCATTGAAAGTGATCGCAGGTGCGCCAATATATACTATGAATAGGGTATTACATAATGATTTTAGAAAACAGACATTAAACAAATATTTCTTAAAAATTATAACAGGACTATTACAGACGAACGGACGTTTCGACCAACATACTAATAACAGACTCACATACAAAAATCAGACCATACTTGACCTACAAACTACCTAGAGACTGGCTTCCTATGTGAGAGCCCAGCTACTAGTTGAAAGGCACTGGAAACAGTGGAGAGGCACTATCCAACACGGTCTAAAAGGCGGTTAAAGGCGCCAAAGCTAGCAGCCCTATTAAAAAATTCAAAGAAACACACACGAACAATAAAAGCTTTTGCCGAGTAAAGATTCCAAATACCAAGAGGCACTATCCAACACTATCTAAAAGACGGTTAAAGGCGCCAAAGCTAGCAGCCCTATTAAACAATTCAAAGGAACACACGACCAACAAAAGCTTTTGCCGAGTAAAGATTCCAAATTCCAATTAAATTGCTAAATAAGCATGCGAAGAAAGAACAAATGTCAAAGGTTTTATCTGACATACCCTTCAAGATCGTGTATATATGATGAAAATATATAATTAATTAATCTGTAAGATAAGATACATACTTAAAATAAACCAAGTTTTGTAGTAAACGGTGATCGTAAGTGGAACAGGACGCTTTATCTTCTATAAATTCGTTTTATAAGGTACTGCGCTTAACATCATATTATATGCTTCAATGGAAAATTGAAACTGGTACTATAAAATAAATGTGGTTAAGGCGTGTCATCATGCCACAATTACTTAAATGAAACCATTTGCTTCGTGTTACACGTTAAATTATTGCAGTAAAATGCCAAAGATGTGCACAAAGAGCCATTCATTAGACGTCGGAAATAACTCCTATTGCATTATAGTTGGCTTAAATGGGAGTCACGTAAACGACGAGAAAATTTTTATATTCTCTGTGGCAACAATATTCATGCTCTCATTTTGTCATAGAGTTTTATTTTATTCTAATATTAATGTGGCGTACTCGATCATTGTATTCAGTCAATTATTTTCTTTTTATTTTCAAGCAATCACAAAAAGAATAAAATTCTTACCAACAGACAATTAATTTTCTCGAAGAAAAAATCTTGTTCTGCACCAGAAACATATTTCTAGCGAAAGAAATGATATTGGTTTTCTCTAAAACTCTAAATTATTATATTATATATATTTAAATATAGAATATATTTAATATTCTTGAAATATATTTCTAAATCAAATTAATATTATTTAATCTTAACAGAAATAAACAGCATACTTCAAAATAGAAAATCTCAAGATTTATATTTTAAATTGGAAAAAAGAATAGTCTTAAATGGAAACTAAAATATATCAATTTATTTCGTAATTTTTAATTATATTATTATATATGTACAGTGTGTCCACGGATGGACTTAACTATACTTGTAAAAACTTCTATTTCCAGATTTTTGGAAAAAAAACATACGATTCACGTTAAGAAACTTTTATTTTGTTGTACCGGGTGCGCAAAAAATACAAAAATGTAGATTTGCAAAATCAAAAATTTTTTAATCAAACTTTTTTGAAACTTCAAATTGAAAGAACTTAGAAGGAGGAATCGAAAAGGCAAATAAAGTTTTTTCATAAAAGTTATGGTTACTAACATATTATTTCAAATTAAAAAGTGAATTAACTTCGTATTATTTTGAGAAGTTCACCTCTACCTCATTTTGTGAACATAAATCAAGATTGTTGTTTTTACATAATGTCTAGCTGTCATTCCTACATTAATTGTCTATCAACTAACACCTTCAGAAAGATGCTTACCCTAGAACAGCGCATTTACTTGATCAAGTGTTATGGTATATTGGAGGAGTGTCCAATAAATACGCAATTCAAATTTTTAGGTGTATACGTTTCTGTTAATGCCTTAAGAAATTTGGTACGTGAATTCGACGTTTATGGTGATAATAAAGATGTGAAAAAGACAAAAAAGAATTTAAATGAAAATGACGCTGCAACAATTTTGGTCTTAGAATCAGCTCACAATAATCCCCGACTTCCTTTGAGAGCAAGAGCCAATGATGTGGGTGGTATATCTAAAAGTCACGTACACAATCTTCTGTCCACAAATAAGTTTCACGCGCATTCAAACCAACTTTTATCCACAAACTTCAAGAAAGCGATGTTACATACCGACTAGAATTTTCTTTACTAATGGGTGTATATACTGACAAGCCGTCATTTTCACCATCATATCATATTCAGTGACGAATCTACATTCACAATAAATGGTATAATTTCTAGTCAAAATTGTCGCGTTTGGGCGACCGAAAACCCCTACTTTAAGCTTTGCACAAACAGTCAAAAATTTAACGTTCAATAAAATAATTGGTCCATTTTTCCTGGAAAGAAGGCTAAACGCAAATTATTATTTGGAAATTCTTAGTGATTACTTTTTTTCTCAATTGGAGGAAGAAAATTTGTAATTTAGAAGGAAGGTGATATTTCAGCAAGATGGCTGCCCAGCGCATAGTACACTGCTTATAACAAATTGGCTTAATGAACATTTCTCCAAAAAATGGATGGGCCGCCATGGACCGATACACTGACCAGCGCAGTTAGAGGATTTCATGTTGAATAAAACGTTACTGTTTGTCATTTATCTCAATGTATTAACTTAAATAAATTTTGATTTTTTCTGGCAACAAATATTAGTTTTAAAAATTCTGTTTTAGGCCTATTTTTAATATCAGATAATCTTAGTAACCATAACTTCTATGAAAACACTTTATCTGGCTTTTGGACTTATGCTTCTATGTTCTTTCATTTTGACGCTTCAAGTGCCCGGGTAAAGATACATTGATTTGTGAGCAGTTTTAATACAGTATTTTTTTTGTTAAGTTGATATACAGACTGTCCACGGATAGGGTTTACAATAGCACAAATGGATGAAAAATTTAATTTTTCGGGAAAAAGTCATTCTTGATAAAAAGTTTTGCTTGTAAAAAAATGCAATTCACGAAAAGAAAATTTTGATTTTTTATACAGGGTTCGAAAAAACTTCAAAAACATAATTTTTCTCCAAGAGTAAACTACCTTTATTTTTCATTTTTGACCAAAATGCCAATTAGAAAACTTATTTAGAATAACGTTTGTAATTTAAATCCGAGACTTAAAATAAATCTTTGATTTTTTTAGTTTTTTTAATTTTTAGAGGTAAATGAAAATTTTTCTTGGATAGCATTAGCGTTCGAAATACATACATTATCAATGACTTTATATCTTACAGAGGGGCATCAAAAAATTTCAAAAACTGATTTGTGGTGTTACCAGAAATATGTATTTTGAATTTCACAAATGAAATGACCCCGGAAATATCAGAAAAAAGTCTTAAAATAACAACAAATAATAATTTTATAATTTGCTATTCAAACACCCCCCCTCCATATCCAACACATTTTTCCAGCTGTAAACGGATGTGGTCAAAACTTCTTCGAATTTCTTCAATGGAAATTGTTTGAATAGCTTCAACAATTCGCTGTTTTAGAAGCTGTACGTCGTTCTCAATTGGACGGGAGTACACTAATTGTTTGAGGTGCCCCAAAAGATAGGCAACTGAAAAAGTTAAATCGGGACTCCTTGGGGGCCACAGAACCGGACCATTCCAACCAATCCATCTGTGGTCAAATGTATTATCAAGCCATTCTCTCACTTTAATTGCGAAATGCGCAGGGCATCCATCTTGTTCAAAGTACATATCGTTCCTAAATTGGAGAGGCAATTCTTCTAGGTTGTCAGGAAAGAATGTTTCCAACATTTCAAGCTAACTCCTACGGTTACACGTGTTTTCAAAAAAGTATGGGCCAATAATGCCATAAATTGAAATCGCACATCATATTGTCTTCTAGCAGGAATTCTAAAACGGGGATTATTTTTGCTCCAGTATCTAATATGCGCAGAAGACACTTTCCCGTTTGTTAAAAATGTCGATTAATCGGAGAACATAATAAATTTATGAAAATTACTGCTTCCACTTACAATTTTGTCTCCGACCCAAAGACAAAAATCCAAACGTTTGGCTTCGTCTCCTTCTTTCAACGTTTGATTAAAAGTTGGCTTAAATGGGAATATTTTGTTTGCCTTTAAAATATTCCGAATGTGAGATTTTTTTACTACATCAAGTTCTTGAGCTCGGTTTCTTAATGAAAAGGTAGGATTGTCAGCAACAGACTGCAATACGATTAGGGAAGCTGCGTCATTCTGATCATAGTTTTTTTTTTTTTTTAATTGGAAACTGAACCAGTTCGCTGAAATTTTCTTAATAATTTATGAAGTCCCATTTTTGAGACGTAAACGTTAGGATATCATTGATTAAATTTCGGTATCACAAAGTTGTAAGAACATTCGCCCGCACCATAACATTGAACTAAATAGGTTTCAACATTTTCAAAACATATCAAATTCTATTTGACAACTTCAAATTTGCCCCATACGTAAAGCAAAGTATCCTATCCATGGACAGTCTGTATATATGTTTTTGTTACTGAGTTTGGTTTCACATTAAGTATGCTCATTAATATTTTAGTCCAAGCTATAACCGTAGACGATTGACTCGCAATCGTTAAAGAGCATCGTTAAAGTCTTAAATTAGGGCAAGGGCCTAGCGACACATAAAGCACCGGCTCCCGTCTGTGTAGGGGCACTAAGCCCTAGGTTAGATTAGTTACAAAAATTGGCTTTATAACCCCTATAGGAAATAAATGAGTTTAAAATGGAAATGGTTCCCGTCAGACCACCGAAGTTGAGCGGACTCGAGCGCGGTTAGTTCTTGGATGGGTGACCGCTTGGGAAACACCGCGTGCTCTTGTCTTAGGGAAGAGTGTAAAATGAATCGACATCCAAACCATCCTATTCACGCCGGACAGGCCGGTTGAGTTCGAATATCTTGTAGGATGAAGGTGCCGTTTCACACTCCCCAGTCGATAGACCGCACGATTAAAAACAGTACGGTCGATGACCGGTTCAAGATGTCTTCAGATACGCCGACGAACCGTAAAAATAGTAAACAAAAAAAAAAGTCTTAAATTACATTATTATTCCGAGGGCCTATACTGGGTGTTACTTAATGTTAGGCCGTAATTTGAAGAGCGCATTCCTGAACCGAATTAAAGTAGAAAAATTCATATAAACAAGTCTCCTAAGAAGTCTGCGTCTTTAAAAAAATTGTTTTTTCAAAGAAAATACTTGTGTTCTTATAGGTTTTTGATGGGGGATTCTACACAATAATAAGTTTCATACATACACAAAACCAAACGAATCCATAAATTGGAGTCAGAGGATCCCGCATGAACACTGAACTTCTTAGCAAGACTTTCCAAATTGTATTATAAAACATTTTATAGAGCGACGAGTTGCTTTCACTATAAGGGAATTTTGGAACGACATAATTATTACTAGGAATTGGTCCCAAAATCATTCCTGTTGTATTAGACAAAGAGAAAATCAACGCGTTTTTGGAATTAATATTTGGTGCGGTTTATTAAATGGATATCTCATTGAATCTCATTTTTACAAAGGCACTTTACCATTATTATATAATATCATCAACTTAACTAAAGGCTAAATCCACTGACATAATCGCCCTCCAATATATCAAGGTTGGGGATAGTCTAACAAACCATAAGCATACCTCAACCCCAGTACTAAACTAACTAACACTATGACGCTTCTAAGAATCTAGATGGAAATCTTTTAAAATTGACAAAGGCTTCTCAGTTTACACAACTGAAGTCATAGCAATTCTAAAAGTACTGAAGTTTGCATCTCAAAATAATGTTAATCCCAACATTGTCATTGTATCTGACTCTAAATCTGTCCTATCAGCTCTCGCTGGAATTCATAATTGAAACTATAGGATTGAATATTCAAAAGTTTATCTACATACCAAGATATAAAGAACAATGTGATATTCGTAGGGACAAAGGCTCATACAAGCATTCATGGAAATCAATATGCTGATTATCCAGCCAAAGAATGGAATTGATACTGACTTTCGATTTGATATATCCGATGGTTATATGGACTCATTGATGGCACAATAATTACACCTTATCTAAACCCTCCGCAAATTTGTCATACGCTACCAAACAAATGCTAGCATGGTGATTTCAATATACAGGGTGTTTCATAAGTAGGGTAGGTAAATTAAGAGTGTGATTCGTTATGATATTCTAAGAGAAATAGTTCAAATGAACATGTATTCGGAGTCCCATTTTTAATATACAGGGTGTTAAAGTTTAGATCCTAGAAAAAAAACGGTTTCTTATAAATTTTTTAAATATCCTTTCCCAGTTTTATTAAAATTTAGTACCGGTATTCATAATGCTAATGGGCTTAATTAGCCCTAACTTGATTAAATTAAAATAAAAGTCCAGTGGCGTCCCGGGGAGCGCCTTAACGAATATTATTGACAAAAAAATGTACGTCACTGACCAACCTTGGTTCAAAATCACGGGGAAGCAGAGCTTGCACACGTTGAATATGATATGGGTATAGTTCATAAAGATGCAAAACTCTCGAAATAGTTGAAGGACTTGCTTGAAGTTGCACGGCTACCTGCCTGGCATTTGTTGAAGGATCCTCTTCTATCTCTCAAAGTACAGCCTCTAACAAAGTGTACAGAAAATACTGTCAACAAAATGGTGGGCTCCACGTTTTCATAATTCTCACACTTCTAGACCACTGTGCGTTGAGGTCGCGGACCACTGTGCCATCCAATGATCCAATGCCAAGTTCAATTAAACAACAATCAGCACTTTCAGTGTATAAATACCCGAACATTGGATGGACACGGTACCTTCGTCTCAACGACTGGTCAACCACCCTGCGACAGGAGTGCCCAAAGTGTCAACATTGACTCGGGGCCCCTCTCCTGCTCGATTTATAAGTACTCCCCGAGAGCCCCCATCGATAGTACCGAACTGGTCTGCACCCCTCGGAGACATGCTGGGCTTTCTCCGAGCTGCCTGGTAATATTTATAATCAAGCATTAATAAAAACCTGTATTGTTTTTTAGTCCGAGTGGTTTTCATTCACACCCCCGTTAGGGAAACAACCCCCAGTTGTGACAATACAATTTGCGTACTGTATGATTGCGATGTACTTTTTATACAGAGTAATTCAGAAAAAAACGATTAAATAATATTTCTTGTCCAAAATAAGTGAAACATGGTATTTCAGTACATCTTTAAAATCAAAACAATATTTTGAAGGTGTATGGAAGCACGTACCCATTACGTAATGTTAATGGGAGATTTTAATGCCAAGCTGGGCCATAAGCAGGACAATGCGGAGTCGCCGATGGGTACCCATGGTTATGGGATAAGAAATGAACGAGGCCAAATGCTTTTAGAGTTTTTAATGCAACACAATATGTTTGCAATGAACTCATTTTTCGATAAGCGTCCCCAACGAAAATGGACTTGGGATAGCCCTGACAGCTATACTAAAAACGAAATCGATTTCATAATGTCAAACACAAAAAACATTGTCTACGATGTATCAGTCCTAAACAGATTTTCAACTGGTAGTGACCATAGAATGGTCCGAGCGCGTATAGAAATAAATCTGAAAAAAGAGAGGTCCAAAATGATAAGAGAGAAGAGTAATAGATGGAAACCCTTGAGAAGTCCAGACCAATACCAACAGGAAATGGAGTCAAATATAAATAAAATAAACAATATAGAAGAGCAAAGTGTAGAATCATTAAGTACTCAAATTACAGACATTGTAAAAACTTTAAAAACTAAACATCAAATCAAAAACCGAACAAAAACCGACAAACTTAGTGAAAATACAAGAAGACTCATGAAGGAAAGGAGAGAACTGCCAGATAAGCATTCTGTACATTCGGACCGACTAAGGGAACTAAATAGGGAAATATCTAAAGCAATAAGAAAAGATCTGAGAGCATATAACACGACGGAGGTCACAAGAGTTATTGAGGAAAACAGAGGTACAAAATCGCTAAAAAAGATTTTTTCAGAGGGCAGGAGAAACATAACCAAATTGAAAAACCAGATGGGCCAAATAACGTCAAGCAAAGCTGAGATATTCAACATTGTTGGGTCCTTCTATTAAACACTTTACAGTGATCCAATGGCTGTTGGAAAAGAAGTCACTATCCCAAAAATACAAAACCAGGGTTCCGAGGATATACCTGTCATAACTCTCCATGAATTCAGAACAGCCCTACGGGAAATGAAAAACAATAAAACAATCGGTGACGATGAGGTTGAGATAGAAGCGGTCAAGCAAGGAGGAACGGCTTTACATCGAGCGATCTGTAAACTTTTTAACGCATGCCTACTGAATGGGACTACCCCCTCTCAGTGGGACCGAGCATTTATAATAATTCTCCACAAAAAAGGGGATATAACAGATCTGAAAAACTATCGCCCAATAAGCCTGCTCTCACATATATACAAACTATTTATGCGAATTATCACTAAACGAATAACTAACAAATTAGACTTGTACCAGCCCTGTGAACAGGCAGGTTTTAGAGCCAAATACGGAACTAACGACCACCTTCAAGTCGTAAAAACTCTTATTGAAAAATGCACTGAATACAACAAGCCACTGGTTCTAGTCTTCGTTGACTACGAAAAAGCATTTGACATGATAAACCAACAAAATATGTTTCATGCCCTGGCAGACTGCCGTGTCGACTACAGATATACGAACATAATCAAAACCGTCTATGAAAAGGCCAAAGCATGTGTTAAACTGCACGACGACACCGAAGATTTTAATATCGAAAGGGGTGTACGACAGGGCGACATTATATCCCCTAAACTTTTTACTACGCTGCTAGAGTACATGTTCAAGAAAATCGACCTTGGAGACATGGGCATAAATATCAACGGAGAGAAATTAAACCACCTGCGATTCGCTGACGATATCGTCTTAATAACCGATCGCATTGACGAAGCCAAAGAACTATTAATAAGAGTGGACAATGCTTCAAAATCAGTGGGATTAAAGATCAATACTAGCAAAATCCAATACATGACAAATTTGGTTATGAGCGAAAATATGGCCATAGCTGATAGTTACATAGACCAGGTAGTCTCTTATAGATACTTAGGTCACGAGATTCGTGTAGGGAGAGATAACCAAACCGGTGAAATGGCTCGAAGAATAGGTCTGTCATAGGCAGCATTTGGCAAACTCAACAAGACACTGAAATCTAACATCCTAATATGTTTGAAGAAAAAAGTCTTTAACCAGTGTATACTTCCTGTGCTTACCTACGCCGCAGAAACACTAACACTCACTAAAAAAACCGTAAATAAAATACGCGTTGCACAGAGAGCTATGGAAAGATCAATGATGGGCTTGTCACTTAGGGATAGAGTTTCAAATGAAAGGCTGCGAGAAATGCCTGGCGTAACCGATGCTATTGAGCGCATAACAACATTGAAATGGAACTGGGCAGGTCACATTGCAAGAATGACCGACGGAAGATGGACCCGAAAAATCTTAGAGTGGAGGCCACGCCACGACGCGTTCCGCAATAGGGGACGCCAACCAACACGATGGACCGACGACATCAAGAGAATAGAGTCGAACTGGATGAACGCGGCACAGGATCGAGTGCGATGGATTAGACTACGGGAGGCCTATGTCCAGCAGTGGACGCAACCGGGCTGATTGATGATGATGATGGAAGCTTTGCTTACAATTTTCTACAAAATCTGAGTGGAGTAATATGGTATTATTTTATAACTTAAAAAATAGGGCTTTGACAGAAAAACAATGCAGGTCGTTAACTGATTTAATATTTATGCGTTGTATTTTTTTTTATATTAAATATCTGTATAACATATAATTTTACATATTCTGTAAGGTTTAACGCCCTGGCAAAAATCTTTTACAGAATTAAAGTGTATTTTTTCAATAATAATACCAATGCAAAATTGATTAAATATCAACTAATTTATTTATCTGACGTATTAACTAGAAAGCTGTTGTATTATGCAACGAGACGACAAAGTCAGCCTTTTTTGCTGAATTTCTATTTAGAGCAATTTTAAATTTGATCTATAGCAGCTACAATGCTATTAAATAGTTTAAAAAAAAAGCAATTCTTAATATTATATTTCGGGTTGGGAAAAAGGGTTGTGTCTTAGGCGCGTTACTGACATACTTAATAGGTTAATAAATTTATTATGATTTAGAAATGTTTTACATACTGTAGGTAGATCAACAAAGGCCAAATGCTCTTCGCATTCGGGAACACACTTACAAGCACTCTCATAGATGTAATAAATCCTGACCCTTTTTGTTATTACCTAAACTCCCTAGGGTCGCATTTGCAAACACAACAACCAACTGAACAGAAAAAAACTTGCAATATATTTCTTTTCTGTAAAGAATAAAGATGTATGGGTGACAGATAATAAAATTGTTTTAACTTTACAAACTTTTGAGTACGAATGGTTTCTCGCAAAGCAAGTTGTTATATACATGGTGGGGACTTTAAATGGAACGCTGCTTATAGCTGATCTGAGAATAAGATTTCACTAAAATACAAAAATACGTCCTCAAAGATTTTTTATGGGCTTCGTTTTTGTCATGTAAAAAAAAATTTAGGCCCCAAAGAGGGGGGGCGCAGCCCTAACCAACTTTTTTTATAAGATTGGAAGACACCACTTGTGACACCTTTTTGGAAAGCTCATTGAAAAAGGAGTTTGCCAATCAATTTTTTTTGACATCTGTCGAACCATGTGCCAGAAATTTAATAAAATCTAATTTTAAACAATTTGGTAAACAATTATGTTAAAATATCATTAAAACTGTAATGTCATCTTTTTAGCTTAACAATTGTTAGAAATATGCCCCATTAACCTGTTGGCATAGTCAACCGTACGTCAATTATTGTTTTGTTTCCTTGGTAATGCCGCCAGTTTTGTTACGTTTGACAAGCAGGTACTAATTAAAATTTTATTTTTTACGCTTTCATTTAAAAATTTTAAGAATGTATTTAACTGAAACCTTAAAGATTGAAATACTGATGATGGTCGGGTTTGGAGAAAGAAAACGGAGTCAAGAAGAAGTTTGTGAGTTGTTTCATGAAGTTTATCCCGATTGGCTACCTCTGTCGCGAAGTACAATCAGCAAAATTGAAAAGCAATTTCGGAAATTAGGTCATGTAAGACATGTTCCGAGACGAAGACCCCCAAGAGTATCAGATGAAACCAAATTAAATGTCCTATTGAGTTATCAAGAAAACCAAATTACTGCAGCAAGGCAATTATCTCGTGACCACAATATTGATCATAAAACGGTGTTGAATATCACAAAATCTGCTGGCATAGAGCCATTCAAAATGCAGCCAGTGCAAGAGTTATTGGAGGATGACTTAGATAGAAGGGTAGAATTTTGCGAAGTTATGATGACCGCATTGGACAACCGACACATTTATTTAGAGTGGACACTTTTTTCTGATGAAGCAACATTTACTTTAGAGGGCCAGGTAAGTTTGAAAGTTAAAGGGAATTAACCATTGTTCTTGACAATCACTGGGCAAAGTCTTACTTTCTAAATCGATTATTAATTAATTTCCATTTTAGGTTAATCGTCAAAATTGCCGGTATTATACCGACGAAAATCCTCATTGGATTGTTGAATGTCACTCTCAACGCCAAGGGAAAGTGAATGTTTGGGCTGGAATAATAGGCGACAGAATAATTGGTCCATTCTTTTTTGAACATAATTTAAATGGAGACGTGTATTTAAATTTTCTTCAAACATTTTTAATACCAGAACTCCAAAGAATATTCCCAAATTATGGAAATCTAGATCGAAGGATATTTTTTCAGCAGAATTGAGCCCCTCCCCACTTTGCAAGGATTATAAGAGAATTCTTAAACACTACATTTCCAAATAGGTGGATAGGGCGGCGAGGATTTTTAGAGTGGCCGCCCAGATCACCGGATATTACACCCTTAGACTTTTGTTTGTGGGGGGATTTAAAAAGAAGGGTATATGTTACCAGACCTAACAATGTGGAAGAGTTGAAGGCAAGGATTCGGGCAGAAATACGTTTAATCACGCCAGAAGTTTTGGGAAGAGTAAGGGAAGAGTTTTACCATCGGTTAGGTTTGTGCCAACTGGTTAATGGGGCACATTTTCAACAATTATTATAAAGTTAAAAATATGACATTACAGCTTTAATGTTACGGTTAATATAATTGTTTAAAATTAGATTTTATTAAATTTCTGGCACATGGTTTGACAGATGTCAAAAAAAATTTATTGACAAACTCCTTTTTCAATGAGCTTTCCAAAAAGGTTTCACAAGGGGTGTCTTCCAATCTTATAAAAAAAGTTGGTTAGTGCTGCGCCGTCTCTTTGGGGCCCAAATTTTTTTTTACATGACAAAAACGAAGCCCTTAAAAAATCTTTGAGGACGTATTTTTGTATTTTAGTGAAATCTTATTCTCAGATCAGCTATAAGCAGCGTTCCATTTAAAGTTCCCACCCTGTATATATATTATTAAGGCTACACAACGTGCAAATTTATGGAGCGATTAACACGGTTTCGCCACAGCAGGATTCTGAAAGGGCTATTTAAGATACGTGTTCGGTTAAACTAAATTTTAATAAAGAAATATTTCTATTTCTAAGATACATAGCCTTTTAAAAAAATTGTTGTCAATAATTGAATATTTGGGTTAACCATCAATTGGAACAAATTTACAATATATGTGTCGTATTTATAAGGCTGCTAAGACGCTTCTAAAAATAAATATGACACCAGGCATACCACGCAGGGTATTGTATATCACGTTATTCTCGTATAAATAATAATGAATTTTATTATAGATTAACAAATATGATGAATCCTTATCAGCTTTCGTATTTGTAAGTGACCTAAGAAGCTATTTAATAGAAATTTGATAGTGATAGCGATATATTTCACATGGCATTGTAAATGTTGTATGACATTTATTTAAAAATGTAACAAAATCTTTGAGATTGGAGGACGAGATAGAAAGATACATTTTTTCTTAAAAAAAAATAGAATGAACGTATCTATGCAAAACATGTCACTTAAAGTAAGTACTGTTATTTAACTGCGTGTTAATTCCGTTATATTTATTTGATTTTAAAAGGAGCAGAACATTTTTTTCTGCCAAAATATAGGCTAATTGGAAACAAAGAGATGGATTCAATGGCGCTGGCTAGCACCAATTCAGCCGAATTTGTACATACCTAAAAAAGGTCTAGCGTTAAAATGTCTTGGGACCAAAACAGAAGCGCAAAAATGTCACGTACAAAATTTTAAAGTATATGTACAGAGATATATTAGCGCCTGTAATAATTTTAAAGTTTTAAATAAGTTAGTCGCATATCAGACGATGAATGAAAATTTAGAAAAGCAAGCAAAAACCAGATTTCGACAAGCTAATAAACCGGCATATTTATGATGGCGTAATTGGTTAAGGCGTTGGTGTATAAAACCGAAGGTTATCGGTTCGAATCCGACTCGTAGATCTACTTTTTACTGAGTTTTCGTTTTTTGTCTGATATGCCACTAACCTAATTGATGAGGTAGGGCTGTGTACACTTTTTTAAAATAAGAGGGAACAACAGTCGTTTTTTGTATTAAGTGTATAATCATACATTTATTATACATCATATATTTATTATACACTTAATACAAAAAACGACTGTTGTTCTCTCTTACTAACTTAATTGATATTCCAAAATTACTACAAGCGCTAATATATCTTTGTACTTATAATTATGTCGGCTTTGAAATTGATTGTCAGTGATCCTACGCCTGACCGAGGCTGCAATGGCAAAATGGCGGTAATTGTTTCGGCCAAGGCCAAAAAGGGTTGCAATGGCTATTTAAAATGGATGAGTTCCTTTCGCCCCTTTGACATCCTTACCGCTTGTAACTGCAGGTGGTCTGTGAGCGGCTTAATAACACCCAGAAAATTCGGCAAAAAGTAAATATTGACAAGTAAATAAACCAATATGTCTATGATAGCCCGATTGGTTAGGGCATTTGTGTACAAAACCGTAGGTTGCCAGTTTAAATCCGGCTCCTAAATATACTTTTCTAAATGATCTTTCTTCGTCTAATATTTCACTAACTTTATAAAAACTTAAATTATCGATGCCGACAGCGAGGGACCTTGAGTTTCGATTAACAATTCTGCTCCATAGGGGGTGCGTTATGTTTCGGTAAAACCATGTTAAAATGTGTCTAAATTATCAAGAAATATCAATGTTTCGCAAAACTCTTAATATAAAGCCAGTAAAACTACACAGCGGAAACTAAAGAAACAACATAAAACTTACCTTCGAAAAGTAATACAATACAGCACGTACCTGTGCCCCCAATGACAATTTCGGGCTAGAATTTCGGGGTAGCTATATTTCTCGGTCAACGGCTGCCGGAAATGAGGCGATATGAGATATTGTTCTGGTTAATATACTTATTCTTGTGGTTATGTGATTCATCACAGATTTTTTTTCAGAGTTTTGCATTTGTTTGTTTGTTTTTTTAAATATAGTTTTCATTTCAACTACTTGCTAAGTAAAAATTAACTACAATCAAAAATTTTTGGTTTTTAAAATCTGTTTATAAATCAGTTCTATATATACGAGTTTAAGATCTTGCAAAATTTCAGAGGTTTCTGTAGTTTTTTATTGTCAATAATTATTATGGAAAAAGTTGACATTCGTTACTGGTTAATTGTATTACGAAAACGAGTTTGACCGCGCTTTCGACACGAAAATCCTTGGCCATTTGACACACATGTGGGTGCCAATTACAATACTAATAGTCAAATTAGTCAATGTTTTGTTTATCAAATAAATTAAGTTTTAGTTGACTGTAGGTATGCTCCTTTGAAATATGATGCTTTTGTTTTTCTTTGTTTAATTTGAAAATAAATACATAGCCAACAAAACAGTTTAATTTTGGTTTTATTCCCCGTAAACCAAGCATATTGTTGATACCAATTTTCTGAAAATGACCTTTTCCTCCCATTATTGTCCTCTGCATTAATTAAATTCATCGTTTCAGGGGTTGGACGACCATTGTTTTTTATTTTAATTTGTTCATCGAATTAATTTTAAACTTAAAATATATTGCATAAGATCACGTTTTACCTTAGTTTCAAATCGGTTTTCCATGTCATTGCGTGCGTCACCCTCAATTTTCCGGATTGTTCAAACACGAATATTTTATTTAAATTTTAAAACACCTACTTGAGGTCAAAATCTTAGAAAGCCAAAACCTAAAGTGTCGTTTTCCAACAGATAATTACACTAATTTAATCATTTTCTATCAAGAATAATCACAAAAACTGCAACGAGAATAAATCGATACAATATCTTTCCTGATAATGAGTATTAAACATTACCATAACTTCACTTTAAATATAGCCGCTAATACAAATTTGCCGACCCTCAAGTCTTATATTTACTACAAACTACTAATTGGTAAATGTTCAGTTGCCTATCTTAATGCCTGAAATTTTTAAGTTCTTTGCTAAAATTCGTACGGCAGTCGGTTCTGGTTACAAGGTGATTTGAGAAGTAAAACAATTTTTTTGATGGCGGCGTAGTTTGCGAGTAATCCACGATCCACGGGTTAGGCAACCGGTGGACCACGGAAGGTAAAAAACTAGTATACAAAAAAATTTTTCGAATTGTAAATAAATGGAAAAATACTGTCTTATATTTACTACAAACTACTAATTGGTAAATGTTCAGTTGCCTATCTTAATGCCTGAAATTTTTAAGTTCTTTGCTAAAATTCGTACGGCAGTCGGTTCTGGTTACAAGGTGATTTGAGAAGTAAAACAATTTTTTTGATGGCGGCGTAGTTTGCGAGTAATCCACGATCCACGGGTTAGGCAACCGGTGGACCACGGAAGGTAAAAAACTAGTATACAAAAAAATTTTTCGAATTGTAAATAAATGGAAAAATACTGTTCTAATCTAATTTATATCTATAGCATAATACACATTTTTGTTAAGAATCTAAATTAAAAAAAAGAAGATTTGGCCACGTTTTCTTCAAAATTACCTGCTGCCCAATAAGTTTTTCTTTTTTTTTCTCTGAACCTCAATACAAATTTCCAAAAGTATCTGGACGCCGCTAGAAATTACTTGTCGATCCCTGCACTATAACGTTCGGGATCACTAGGGGGATTAAAATAGTGGAGCGGTTATCGCTAGCCATTTGAGAATGCAAATTAATGTAGATAAATAATATAATAGGTATACTGTCTGTTGTCTATTTGACACTGGGTCGGCACTGTTGACCTTGCCGCCCCTGAAAAGTCGCCACTGCCAGCAAAAATGTTTTTGATAATGTGGTATTGCCCATTTTACTAGAAAGTAGAAACAAACAAAAATATTTTAAATGGAATACCTTATATAATTAATAAAGTGGGTTCTAGACATAGTAATATTTTCAGTACGTATAATTGGCCAATATAGTGGTAAAGGAAACAGGATAGCTTCCAAATAATTAGTTTGTTTGATTTCTTTATTTAAGCGATAATTTTAGTCGCAGTCTAAAGTCTAACTTTTAATTCACGTTTAACGGACTCGGTAAGATATTTTACAGATTAAAAAGATTTATCAAATGAGATATATCTCGGACAAATTTTAACTTCTCATCGTATTCCAGAAAGAAAAATACTGCAAATGCATCTTAGGCTTGAAATTACAGTTGAACATTTTTTTCTATATCCTTAATCTTTTTGTTCTGTGTCTGTATCTCTGATTGTAATATTACTACAGAATTGAAGCTTGCTCCTCAATCTAAGTTTTTTTTAACGGACTAATCGCATTAATTTTAGTTAAAAGCATTTAATTATTAATGTGAGGTCAGTGAACATTTCCAAATTAGCAGTAAATATGTCTAACGAGATAATCTAAATATTGTAATTTTAGAAGTAAAACATCAACGCGACCAAACTTTAATAAATCGTTCTACAAACTTAATAAGTTGTTATAGTTATATTTCGCTTAGTGTAAAAGTTTTATCGTGAATTATGGTTTCAAATGCTCGATGAAATTCCAGCCATTATTATGAGTAATGTTAAATGAAATAGCTTGAAGGCGCTTTTCTGGTAAAAGAAAGTTCTACTATTAGCTATTTATGATACTTGAGTAGAAAAAGAAATAAAAAATAGTTTAAGAGAATTTTCATAATTAACATAAAATCGTGAAAAACTGAAATACTAATTATTTTTCAAGTATTCGACATATTTTCAAACCAACAATTTAAAATGTACTACTATATTACAAGTATTATAGAAATGGTAACAATACTAAGTCACTAAGGGAAGCTGCATCGCCGAGGCGCTAGCCGAGGCTACACAGTGGGTGAAACACAAGCTTCATAATAAACTTAAAATATCTAATATACCTTTTGATCATATTATGGGAAAAAATGCAGAAATTAGCACTAAAATATGACATTAAATTCTTAAATAAAAAAAAAATAATAAATTATAAAGCCGAATTCAAAACTGAAAGAGTCGATTCATGAGTCCAGAACGCTACTATTGAACCACAACTGTGGGTTATTGTTTTCATTAGAGAAAACTTTTGACATTTCTGGTTGGCAATTTTAACCTTGCCGCTTTGAGTAGGCAATTAATTTAGAGGCAGTTATAATTTTTATATTACCTTTAATTTAATTTTAATTTTAAGCACTGTATCATATTTTACACATATATGTCGCAGCCTTTTAGTGTAATCAGCCGTTTCATGAAAAGTCTGGTCTTTTCATGAAACGCTGCCAAACACTGAAATAAATAAGTATTACGCCAAAAGACAACAAATTGTAGACGTTACATGAAACATCAGCGTGTTTTGGCCTCTTGCTGAAAACGAGCAAAATTACGTTAAGTTACTGACGAATCTACTTTGCACTTGATGTAATAAAATTAGTACTGTATAACCTGAAAATGGCGACGGCAGGCAGTTCTAGTGTTATACAACAAACGCAATTCTACAAGAAATTCGAATAGTTCTGTTCCCAAAAATCACTGCGAAAGCCTTACACAAAGCAGAAATTTGAAGCAGTCATATAGGAAATTGTAGTAGCTAAGCAAAAATTGTAAGTGATTTTTTAAACCTAATTATAAATTTTTAGGTTAGGTGATGACCCGGATTCCCCGAGTTTCTCGTGGACCCGTGATTTGTAAACTATGCATTAATTCATGCTGTGAGAAACAAGCAATTAGTGTGAAACAAAAATAATATGAAAGTAAAGTTTGTCGCGAATATGCTAGACAGTAAGGTCGATATATACCGGGTGTTGCATCGTCGAGCGGGACATAGGAAATCCCATGTAATTTTAAATGGGGTCAATTATTGACTTCCCTAATTATTTTAGAGAAAAATTCTATTTAGGTTTATTAAAGAGCACTAAAACCCACATTCAAAAGAATAACTTTAGATATTTTTGATGAGCCCGTTTACGGGTTATCGCCGATTTCTTTTCAACTATTTCTCCTTTTTATGGCCCCGTATTTGCGGGCACCAGTCAAGGTAAAAGATGACTGTCAAATAAAGTTGTCATTTTGAAATGTGTGCTTTATTGTTATAAAAACTCGTACATCGAAAATATTAAAGGTGTATTTATGAGTACAAATTAATCTGAATAAAACTAAAATAAAGTATCCAATTACAAGGTTAATTATGACATTTTACATGTTTCAATATTTTACTAATTAATAGGTAGGTACTATTAAATTGTTAGAACTTTAGGATTTAAGAAGATGTTCAAATATTCCTCAAAATGACAACTTTATTTGACAGTCATCTTTTACCTTGACTGGTGCCCGCAAATACGGGGCCATAAAAAGGAGAAATAGTTAAAAAGAAATCGGCGATAACCCGTAAACGGGCCCATCGAAAATATCTAAAGTTATTCTTTTGAATGTGGGTTTTAGTGCTCTTTAATAAACCTAAATAGAATTTTTCTCTAAAATACTTAGGGAAGCCAATAATTGACCCCATTTAAAATTACATGGGATTTCCTATGTCCCGCTCGACGATGCAACACCCGGTATACATATACTACTTGTACTGCTACGCGACATTTCATAATATAATTTTTGTTTCAAACTAATTGCTTATTTTTTACATTTTAGTTCCCAGAAATAAAAGCTTGTATTTAAAAATATATTTTTTTTATATTATTTTATATACTCTTTAGTTCGTTTTAAAAACGTGGTTTTTAAAAACTTTCTTTTTCAAATTTAATTAATTATTCTAAAATAGGTCTGTTTTAGGGGAAGAAAAGAAAGGAGCGAATACTTTTTGCTACAGACATATGGTGTTATGACAATTACTTACCAATCACATTTAATAAAGAAACATGAAAGCGAAGGTGAAATTGAATTTGTAGTACCGTGCGAAGATTTATATAATAAATGATACGATTATCATATTAACAAAACAGGCATGGTCGCGTTAAAATGGAAGTAGCCCTGAGGAATAAACTTAGTATCCCACGTCCGGCCATAGAATGTTTCGTTCAATGCTGCAAAAGCTGCAATGAAAAGAAACATAGCAGTCAAAAAATTGTAGCACGTCGCATTGTAAGCAAGGATTTTAATGAAAGTGGGCAAGTGGACTTAATGAATTTCCAGTCGCTCCCCGACAAGCAATACAAATGGATATTGAATTATTAAGATCACGCCACATAACTCTTATTTTTACAACCAATGGAAACTAAACGTGCCGAGGAACTTGCTTTCAACTTACTTAGTTTTTTTTTTAATAGGAGCCCCTAAAATGCTTCAAAGCGACAACGGCCGCGAGTTCGTAAATAAGGTTATACTGAAACTAAAAGATTTATGGCCTGACTGTATCATAGTACACGGTCGTCCTAGACTCCCCCAGAGTCAAGCCAGCATTAAACGATTAAATCAAGATGTTGAAAACATGATATGAGCTTGGATGTCTGACACGAATTGCAAAAAATGGTCGGTAGGGCTTCAGTTTGTGCAATGGCAAAAAAATATCTCATTTCACAGAACAACAGAACGGTCCCCGTATAAAGCACTCTTAGCTTGTGAACCTAAAATTGGTCTATCTTCTAGTAACATTCCTTCAGCGCTTGCAAAAACATTGACTATGGAAGAAAAGCCTTTAAAAATTATGAATGAATGAGATTCAGTTGTCGAAATATCTAATGCACATGAAGGTCTCGCTGATATTACCAATATTGTGCCGGAGGAAAAAATATAAACAAATCTCAAGAATCAATATGCGAAAATTGTTTACGTGTTGTTAACATTGCAGAAGTTTGTTAACAAGGATCTTCAGTACTGTGCAATTTATGTTATGCCAGTAAAAACATTTCTGATGAACGCGACGAAGCTATAAATAAAACTGAAGAAGCAGCCAAAAAAATGATAAGTAATTCGGCAAAAAAAATGCACACTTTTAATGTAGGTGATTGTGTATTATTGAATATTCCCAAAGTCGACAGAGGTCCAGGAGATTTCAGCAATATGGTTTGTTTGATAATAGATCACAAAAATGGCGTAAATCAGGTTGCTGGTAAGCAAGGTATTATAAAGTCTTACTGTTGCGGGTTCAGCATTTTTTAATAAAAACGAAATCCCCTTGAAAAAATCACTTAGCTTAAGAGAAGCTATGTCATTGGAATCAGTTGGTCAAGGCATACTTAAATATTCGTGTAAGATATGGATATTTTTTATAATGGAAATGAAAATAAAAGTATTAAATCTATGAAAAAAGGTATAGAAATAATTGAAAAATGGTGTGACTGTAATGATTCCTTTTCAAATCAGAATAAATGCTTCAATTTTTAAAAATGGAAAATAATAAATTACCCGAAGTTAAAATAAATAATAATAATAATATAATAATATATGCCTTTTATTTAGCAAGCAAAAGGAAAAAAGTACAAATTAAATCATGTAGACAATAACAAAAAGAAATTTGGCAAAGCGAACCTATATTTTACAACACAGTGAACAACAGTGAAGAGGGCGCAGTCTAACCAACCCAAAAATTAAAATAGTTAAACATTTTAAGTATTTAGGATTGATCCTTGATAGTGATTTAAATTTTAATGAACACATTAATCAAATCATAAATAAATTAAATATAATTTGTAGTATGTTTAGAAGAATTTTCTCGTAATTAAATACACACACAAAAAAAAATGCTGCGTTATAGTTATATACATTAGGGTGCAGCGTTAAAATTTATTTTTGATTTTGTCAATCTAATAGGTCTTTAAAGTTGGGATTTACCGTTGAAAAAAAATAGTATTTTTTATTTTTTTTTCGGATTAATTTTTCCACCCCCGCAAACCCTTTGAAATAAATTAAAAAAAAATCAATAATTTTCAACACAATAGGGCCCACAGGATGAAACAGAATAAAATAATGATTTTTAGTAAACACAAATTTTGTGTGAGACGTCATTTTCCACCCCCGCAACCCCAACGAAGGGACAAATAATAAATAAATAAGGAATGAAACACAAAGTCTGCTCCACTAATTTAATAAATAAGTTCAGATTAAAATCTCATACATGTTTCAAAGGTATAAACCTTCATCTTCAGTGGGTTATTATTAAGATGTTGTTATTTATGAAGAGACCAATGACATTATTAAATTTTAAACTAATGTTGCAGAAAATTTTTTAAGAAAATATATGTAACTTTAATTAGGTAACTAATACATATTGGTAATAAAAGTAAAATTACTAAATAAAATTACTAAATATTACCTTGTTACCAATATGTATTAGTTACCTAATTAAAGTTACATATGTTTTCTTAAAAAATTTTCTGCAACATTAGTTTAAAATTTAACAATGTCAATGGTCTCTTCATAAATAACAACATCTTAATATTAACCCACTGAAGATGAAGGTTTATACCTTTAAAACATGTATGGGATTTTAATCTGAACTTATTTATTAAATTAGTGGAGCAGACTTTGTGTTTCATTCCTTATTTAAAATATTACTCCACTGTGAGATGGACTACTTCCATAAAATTAAATAAGAAATAATTGAAAGTGATTCGGTATCGGTATTCGGTATTGATCGGGCTAAGACATAAGAATGGTATTATTGTCCGTTTGGAGCAACATATTAATGCTTCTGTTCAGTGGTTCGTTTGTCAGCTGCATGCGAATGAATTGCCTCTGCGTCACTTAATTCAGCACATAGATGGTGGCACTTCAGGTCCAAAAGTTTTATCAGGAATAATAGGGAAAATGCTTCAAAACTTCGAAAAACTTCCACTGGTTAATTTCACCAAAATAAGTGTAAAATTGCCACATATTTCCAGGAACAGGTTAAGCACAGATCAGGCTTACCTAATTGATATTTGCAAATTAGTTTTTACATGATTGTGTGACCAGGGATTGATTAAAAGACAACCAGGAAAACTAATTCATTCCCGATGGCTAACCATTGCTAATCGAATCTTAAGGCTTTATGTGTCAACCGAAAACCCATCGAGTAGCCTTGAGGGTTTAGTAAAGTTTGTTATGAAGGTTTATGCACCAATGTGGTTTAAAAGCGAAGCATTTGTTTGATACCATTTAACATTCGCGTTATCTACCTCACGATCTAAAAGATGTAATTGATCCTGTAATCCAGAGAAATGGCTACTTTGGACACTCAGAGAATGTGCTACTAGCAATGCTAGCTGACAGTAAGAAAACTATTAGAGAGTTGGCGTTCAGGCGAATTATGAAAATCCGCTCACATTCAGATCTTCAAACAGATGTTCGTACATTTATTCTGCCTAAGTTCAATTTTGAGGCCGCTGACTATTATGATCTTCTAGATTGGCAGGATGTGCCCTTACTGGACCACCGCTTTTGAGAAGCGTGTCTGAAAACGATTTAAGAAAGATTGTTGAAAATCCATTTGAATCTCTTATTTTTAAAGAAATAGCAGAGTTTCCGTGTCGCACTCAAGAGGTAGAAAGGGCAGTCAAGCTTGTTACAGAAGCCTCGGTGAAAGTAACCGATCAAAAAAAGCGGATGGTGTAATTAGAAACACAATTTTTTTTCAGGACCGTAATGCCAAAATTTAATACGAAAAAGGAGTTTTCATTAGATAAGTAAGGGACTTTGATACGTTTTAATTATAGTTTGTTTATTTTTGACAGTTAATTTGTTCCACGTTTTGCATTTGAACTTAATAAATTTAATTTAGTAGTTAGCTGTGTAATTATTTTTTCTGGAGGGGGTTGCAGTGGTTGAAAATAATATTTAAAGGGAAGTTAAGTATAGCAAACGTTATCACCTTCGCATATTCAGCTTTTAGAGTTTCTGTGGTTAAAAATTTATTGGTTGCGGGGGTGGAAAATGATATCGTACGCAAAAATTGTAATTACCAAAAATCAATATTTTATTCTGTTTTATCCTGTGGGCCCTATTGTGTTTGAAAATTATTGATTTTTTTTTTAATTTATTCCAAAGGGGTTGCGGGGGTGGAAGGCATTTTTTTTCGTAAAATAAAAAAACATAATCGTTTTGTTTAGGCAAACCCCAACTTTCGACGGGTATTGTGTTTTAGTATTTTAAAAAAAGTCAAAATCCTCTATTCAACGCTGCACCCTAATACATAGCGATTTATCTTATTTAGCATCTTTGTGAAGACAGTAACCAATATAATTTAAATAAAATGCAAAGATCTCAAAATAAAATTATTAAAATATTAAATGGTTATCCATAATACGATACCAATTCTGAACGCATTTATACTGGAACGAAATATCTTAATATTAATGAAATCATTTTATTTTAACAAACATCACCTTTATTAAAAGAAGAGATATACATAAGTATTACAATAATTCTAAAAATATATTCTTTTTCACCTCTACGAATACAAGGGGTAAAAGTGCGATAACTCATAATGGACTAATTGAATACAATACAATTCCTCAATGTTAAAGGCCATAAAGAATAATATCATTTAATAAATTTCTAAAAGCCTGTTGTGTACCTATTAAAGAAAAAAATATAATAATAATAATAATAATAATAATAGTAATACTAATAATATCAAGAATAAAACTGAAAATGTATAGGGCTTATAAACAATATTATATTTCTAGGGAGTTCAATATAAAATCTTTAAATTTTCATAGGATTACAAAAATAAACATCTTTTACCCTAAATAAAATTACAAAAATCTATGAAGCCCATCACTAATAAATGAGGGTAAAACTAGTTCTTTTAAACTTAGTAAAAAAGATTTCCACAACCACGACGCCTTTAGCACTTAACTAGACAAGAAAATCCAAGGATCTTAGCTCACTGGAGTTGACCGAACGAGGCCAAGCTGCTTATCGATTCAGTCCAGTAAATATGAATTTTTTCACAAATTTAATGAATCTAATCAAAATTACGAGGTTCGTAAGGTTAAAACAAAGTCTAAATTCATAAACGTCAAAATTATCGTGTCGGGCGTGCGGACAGAGTAATAATAACAACAAGTATATCCATAATTACCTCATAAAAGTACGATAAAAATGGCTCTGAAAAGAACAGTTTATAAGATTAAATTGAATTTCAAGACACAAAATTGTTTAAAAATAAATTAAAGTTGACAGATCGAAACGATGACTTTGAAAACAATAGACAACCCTCCAAATATCTTTGATCTCTGTTAGTTTAACCCTATAATAAATATAAAGATGGGATGTTGTAAATCACGTTGTTTTTTGATCGTTTATTCATGACGTACCACCAAAGAACGACCGTACAGACTGCATGCATTACGCTAGATAATCCAACATTTCTCCAAAATTTTAAATTTATTTAGAAATAGAAACCAATATTCCCGTCACGTGTCGTCCCGTTAACGTTGCAGGGGTTACTTTGATTCTAACTAAGTCATTTTTATAGGTTTCCTCGTCCACTTGCGTACCGTTAATGTAACAATGCACGCGTTCTGTTATTAATCACGATATCTTTGTGGGAAAGGGTCTGACAAGCAAAGAACCACTTAAGATCAAGACATTTTATATCATCAATGTAAAACCATTTATTCCAAGATGTAGGGTATGCACGAGTAGTATAAATTACCTTGCAAAGTAGACAGCTCAACCGCCGTGTCAGGCGGTTCACTGCCCAACGGAACAGGAAATCTCCTGCAAATTTTAAAGTTGCCGTTCCGCTTATTTTTAATGTAAATTGAATTTGCTTAAAGCATATTATTTGGTATTTTTGGATTTCCCTATGATTTTAAAAATATATAATTACCTTTTTTAAATTACTAAATAAAGCGGTTTTTTAAATTCTGAAGAGGTGTATTGGGCCTCCCAAAAAATTGAAACGCGCTGTCTAACATGGAGGAGAAGATATAATACATTATAAAATACAGAGTAGATATTTGATTTAGTTGACTGAAGATATTAGGTGGAATCCTAGACGAGATATTACAGGCATTGTTTTTTTTTTATTAAGTTGCGAGAAGCCATCCTTGTTACATTAATTTTCACTGGAAAAAGTGATTGAATTTCGCACTAGTGCTAAAATTAATTTGGTTATAAATTGACACATATTGATATGTATGTACAATGTACAGTGAGGACCAGAAGTTCTGCATAAATTCGATAAAAAATTAGTGATTAGTTTTTATTTTCATTTGCGCATTTTTTGACGTCAAAGCTTAGTATACAGGGTGACACATGTTAAAGATATGACGTAATTTGTTATTTTTTCTTATGGAACACCCGTATATTTTTCGATTTTTCAATTCTAGTAAACATTCTAAACATATCTGGTATAGCATATCCTATGTCTAAAGTGAAAGATTATCGATACATTTTCGATTGAATTATTGTATTTTTAAAGTCACCTTGAGTTTTATTATTTAAATAGGTATAGACCAGTCCTTCAAATGTGTTGTCATTAGTTGTCAGTTTATAGCTGTCAACTATCAAGTAACATTTAAGTAATCTTGTCTCATGCAGCATTTTGTACTACTTAACTAAATAAAATTGAAAATTCACAAAAGAAAATGGTTAAATTGACTAAAACTCAGAGAATAGATGTTTTAATTATGATAGGATGTGGTGATCGTATTAGGACTCAAAGGGAAGTTTGTGAACTATTTAATATAAAATATCAAGACATTCAGATATCTCAGTCCAACGTAAGCAGAATCGAGAAGAGATTTAGAGAAACGGGACAGGTACGAGATCTTCCTAGGTCCGGTCGGCCTTCAATTTCAGAAGATAAACAATTAAACGTTATATTGTCCATTGAAGAAAATCCACATAAACCTAGTCAAGAGCTAGCATTGGATAACGAAATTGGAAAATCATCTGTAAAAAGAATTTTAAAAAAAGAGAAATATCATCCATATAAAATAAAATTAATCCACGAGCTTAACGAAGATGATCCAGATGTCGATTAGAGTTTTGCGAAACTCTAATGAATATTTGCAATAATGATAATTTTTTTGCACGTAGGATTGTATTTTCTGACGAGTTGATCTTCTGTCTGAATGGGGTGATGAACAGACAAAACTGTCGCTACTGGTCTTCTACTAATCCACACTGGGCTGTTGAAGCTCACACCCAGTATAAACAGTCTGTTAATGTTTGGGCGGGTATTGTGGGCGACAGAGTCATAGGACCGTATTTCTTCGATGGCACGCTAACAGGTCAACGTTACTTAGAGTTTTTAAGAAATGAATTGATCCCCGCCTTATGCCGTTTGTTTCCATATGCGAACAACCCTAATATTCCTGGAGATTTTGTTTGGTTTCAACAACATGGCGCGCCTCCGCACTTTAGTAGGGAAGTGCGCGAATATTTAAATTACGTATTTCCGGGTCGTTGGATAGGGCGAAGGGGATAAATAGAGTGGCCTGCTAGGTCGCCGGACCTAACTCCAATGGAATTCTCTATATGGGGCTATCTTAAACATAAAGTGTATATTATTATGAACAAACCCAACAATATCGAAGAATTAAAAAATAAGATCAGATATGAAATTCAATTAATAACCCGTGAATTGATTCATAACATTTTTGAAGAGTTTGAATTGCGGCTTGCTTGCTGTCAGGAAGTCAATGGAGCACAGTTCGAACATTTACTAAATTAATGATTACAGTACTTTTTAATATTTTAAGCTTTGATACCCCCAATTTAATAAATATTTTTATAACTTAGTCTTTTTTATTCAATCGAAAATTTCTCGATAATCTTTCACTTTAGACCTAGGGTATGCTATACCAGATATGTTTAGAATGTTTACTAGAATTAAAAAATAGAAAAATATACGGGGTGTTCCATAAGAAACGTCAAAAAATGCGCAAATGAAAATAAAAATTTACGTATTTAAGCATTTTTCCGAAAAATGTATAATTAACTTTTTATCGAATTTATGCAGGACTTCTGATCCTCACTGTACTATAGTCATTTATTTTTACCGAGAAATAACATTATCTTCACTTCTCACCACTTTTGGTAATTTGTGAATGCCGTTTTATGCGCTACCTTTGACTTATTCGGCAGTAAATTTGTTACTGCAACTTTTGCAACTTCAACGTTGAATGGTAGAAACTCCTCACAATCGCTAACTTTTAAGCACGAAATTAAGTAAAGCAGTGGGTTTTTTAGCAAATATTTGTTAGCATTGAATCTTCTCCATGGAAAACCTTATATCATGATTTTCGCATTGTTATCTCAAGAGAATCCAAAAAAATGCCTTTCATGTTAATTTCATTAATGACTTAATTACAAAAAGTATGTTTATTATTTGGGGTTCATAATGACTACTTTAAAAAACACAAAAAAGTTGAACACCACATGAAACTAAAATTTAATTTTTTAAACGTTGGTAATTATGGTATTTTATATCAAATATCTTGACTTATGGCAAGACAAGTTGTGAGCATTCATGAAATTTCTTTTTCAGTCATGTAGGCCTGGCTGCATAAATACGGACAATGTAGATATGCGAGAATACCACACGTTGTTCTCTGTATAATTACATGGTTTATTCAGTAATCGGGTGGATAAAAGATACAGAACAATAAAGAACATATTACATGTTCTATTTAGTAACCAGGCTAATATCAACAAAGTAAATCAATCAATTAATATTCTGTAATACTAAACATACACTAGTTATGAAACTACCCGAATCTGCACAATAATCAGATCTTAGTCGATGTAATAATTATGTGTTTGTTTAATTAAGAAACCTTACAGTTTAATAACATAAACTACTATTACACCTTCCCTTCCTAAAGGACGACCCACTTAATATGGACAATAAATGGGAGTCATCATTTTTGACCCGAAAGGGGGTAATATCATAACAAATATCTAAAATATGAAGAAATGATTAAATAGTTAGCTTGTCAAGAAGTAACAATTAAACTTAAAATTTCAAATAATATCCCTTAGGTAGCGGCTTTGATGGTTTGGCTTTGGACATCTTCCCTAAGGTTTGTGTTCCGTATTTCTACTGAATGTGATACGGTCGCCATTTTTGTATATAAAAACAAGAATTTTAATTTATTTAACAGTGCAAGCACTTAGGATACTTTTAAAACTCCCAAATTGATCTGATTTGTTAGCGGAAAAATAAACACCGCTTGTTAGGAATCAACACAATGAGAACCTTGTAGCAATTTTAAAATAGCCACTATTGACTTTGTGGGGAATATTAGGCTTACCTTGATTTTTACAGTCATATTTCCACAAAGTGCATCTTATAATGTAGTTATTTCGTTCAAGATTTGTTTTTTAAATTGTGTCATCTTTTGTTTACAGAAAATAAGTTCAAATATGTGGGGTTAGTAGTACTGCGTTAGCTTTTCTGTTGGTTAATTGCGCAAGGTGCTGCAAGTAGGGTTGATCACGTATTTCCGTTCGAGTCTTCGTTATGTCGCAGAACGCCCATTTTTGACCATTTTTATGTAATAACAAAAGTTGTTTGGAATTGTTTCCTTTATTTGATTATTTAATTTGTTCTGGTAAAATTCCAGACTCTCGTATCGTCCTAATCTTTGGTATGGTGTCTCTTGTTCTCTTCTTTTTTTTTGGGATCATGTTAAGTTGGCAACACTTTTGGGTCAGCTGTTTGTTTAGGGGGAAGGGTTTCTTGTAATTCTTGTGGTTTTTGATCAGAATCTCTTAATCTAGAAGGTCGAGCCAGCTACCGTTTGGCATTTCATTTCTGAAAAAAGACCACGATATCTTCACTCTCCTTTTAGAGGCAAGCTACTTTAATTCTTTTCTCAGTTGTTGTTTTGTTGGAAATTCAGTGGGTAATTTTCTGTTTGTGTTTTTTTTAAGGGTTTGTTTGGTTTCTGCGGTTGTCACGGTTTGGTTTGGTTTTTACGATTCTATAAAGATAAGAAACCACAGGCGCCTTAACCAATAAACTTCAAGCCACATGGGTTTTTTTTAAACCAACCTAAAAACCATGTTCGGAGGCCTAGCTCAAGTAGCTGCAGCAGCTGAAATGTGAAGGAGTCTCTGGCCAGTTTAAAGTCATCTGGACATAAATAATTTAATATTTATAATTCATCACGCCTTTTTATCATTTCCATTTAATTGCTTAACAATTCAAATCAATTTATCATTTCAAAATTTAGTAATATCAAGTTTAACTTTAATATAAGGCTATCTTGGCAAAAGGCAACACTTTTATAACCGTACATCAATGAAACATTTACATAGTTCTTGAATCTTCCCCAAGGTTATACACAATTTTTATTTTAAATCCTTGCGTCCAGAAAGGTTGTTTTTATTTCATAAATTTAAATAATGTAAATTGGAATATTTTTTTGATAACAAGCTTGCCTAACCCCTCTCTTCTTTTCTTTTTTTTTCTTTTCTTTTATTTCTTTTGAATGAAAGCCCAATTGTTTGCGTGGGAAAATTCTGGTTTTATTTATTGCCTAGATTTTCAATAGATACTGACATTCGGTATATTTTCCTGGCTTAAACTTTTATCAAATCAGGTGGCGCCCAAGGCAAACCAACGACAAAGGGAAAGTGTAAGTATGTAACGGACCACAATCTAGTGCCTTCACAATAAGAGCTACCATACGCACTGAGTGACAACCTACTGGCCACGAGAAAAGGTTGCCACAGTCATAACCTAACACACTCTTTCATTACAATTATAAAACACTACCCGACTTACCTCGAACTGTGCTATCAAAGTGAACTCTGTTTATATGGCGACAGCTTTTGTGGTAGTTGCAGTAATGCAAAACGAGGCTTATTTTTAAAACGTATAGGAGGCAATGTGTCAGTTTTTATATTTTAGCACCAGCCAAAACATTTTTAAAGGTCTAGCCTAGACCTAGCAGTTTTTATCCCATGCCAATAAGTTTATAGACAAATACTACTTACCTGCAGAATTATTTTGCTCTCGATAGTAGCACATCGTTTAATATTTACCTTAAAACTAAATTCAATAAGTCCGTTAAGGCTCATTTAGAGTGGGAGCGTCGAGGGTCATACCCGAGAAGAGCCAACAAACGAGAAGCGACAATATGACATTTGGCGAAATCAATGTAGTGGATGGTAACCCGGACAACTGTCATAAGTTTAAGCCGGCCCGTTAGTCTGGTAGCCGATAAGTTATCGTTATCGACTTTAGTTGTCTTTTTTGTTGAAAGAAGTGTATTGTTTAACTGTTTATTTTTGTGAGTGCTGTGCTATTATAAAACTATGACTGGTAATACCTGTGCGTTTCGAGGGTGTCACTCAAGAGAAGGTCAAGGAATAAGCATGTCTTCATTTCCAAAAGATCCTCAACAGTAAGTACATTTGCACCGCTATGATACATTTGTTTGTATTTGTTTTTGTGGGGGTTTATATTAAAATATAAACTGTTCTTTATATAAATGAAATTTTTATATCATTCAAAAATAATAAAACATTCTTGTCAGTTGTAATCATTTTTTATTAACTTCCGTTTCCTCAGTTACAGTTACATTCACTGTCAAAGGTAACAATCATAAAATACCAAACGACGTAAAATAAAACAAAATAAAATCAGTGTAAGCAAGTACACCACAGTTTTGTTGTATTTATCTGATGTATTTTACTACGTGAAAGGTATGCGGAAAAGACCTACCATTATTTATTAAGATTCAAGAAGTAGTCCATTTTCTGTGGCGAGATTATGAAAGGAAACAAGGTCTGTCTATACCAACAAAATAAAATATATTTGTCCTTTTAGGGTGAAATATGGGTTAAAGAGTGTACAAAATTTAATTTGACATTAGGTTGAACTAGTTTCGACTTTAGTCAAAGTCATCTTCAGCAACCAAGTAATTAAGAATTATGTTTTTTAGGATGTACCTAAATAAACAAAC
Organism: Polydrusus tereticollis; assembly: GCA_963920685.1. Taxonomy (NCBI): domain Eukaryota; kingdom Metazoa; phylum Arthropoda; class Insecta; order Coleoptera; family Curculionidae; genus Polydrusus; species Polydrusus tereticollis. Next base: position 50,167,522 of record OY987328.1, on the reverse strand, counting down.
TAAAACAAATTAAAAGAGGGAACGAAGTGGTTCAACAATACATGGTCATAACGTGTACCTTATGCATCCAATGGACTCGACAGAAGATAACCACTAATATGATGCTACTTTTAGCAATGAAGGATATTAGATGTAAAAATTTTTAATAGAGGACAAATTCTAAATGGAATCATTTATAGTTATTATATAATGTATAGATGTATATAATGAAAATTCAATAAAATCAACGTTTCATGAGTCAACTCCGAGAGGGAACATGATTTATATTTGGTGGGTCAGAATTTTAATAAGAAAAGTAATAAAGTAAAAGGGGGGGGGGGGGGGGAAGAAGGAAATTAAAATGAGTTAAAACCATTTACGTCATTGAGTCAGTTGGGGTCATCAGATTGTCCATATTCAAGGCTTAATTTTCGATGTGTTTATTTAGATTATATAGATGTAATGAAGCCTACGTTGCAAATTTTCTTTTTTCCTTTTTGGTAAAAGAGGCACAAATTAGGAACATGACTCAAGAATTGATGCTGTTCAAAGCGAATGTTGAAATAAAATGGTTTGTAGCATTATAGGAGTGGGCTAAGAAACACTTTCTACCTGCATACACATCAAATTAAAGCCGCATAATGGATCAAAATGCTAAAAAATAATTTAAAATGCAAATTAAAATAGCACTTTGTTATATATCATATCTAATATAAAAAAAAATGAAAATTTGCCAAACATTTACTTAAATTTAACGCAATGCCTAATAGTAATCCAGAAATTTATAACTATAATAAAAATATCACAATAACCCTTTTAAATTATGACCCTTATATGTTACGTAAATTTAAGGACCAGTAGACCTAGAATAACATTGTTTATTTTAGTTTTAGGATTGTTGATTAAAAATGTAAGAAACGGTAACAAAACTGCTGTTCAATATTTAAAAAGAAATAAAGGGATACATTAAAAAATACTGTTTTTCTACTTCTGTATTAGTAAGAACTTACTTACGCACTGTCTACTTTATCCGCAAAACTTTAATTACACACACTATATTGTAAGATCCCAAGCTGTGCGTAAGACCAGTTACGTAATATGTAATATCTGCATTAACAAGGGCAATTTTCGCTAACGCTCGTAACCGTAATTTTCGAAATCGTGTGTAATAGGCATCTTACTACTCTTGGTATATAATATACTATTTCTATTCCTTTCTAAAATGTACTATCAGTAAGTAACGCACAATTACTAAAACATTTCAAAAATATTTTTATTTTATTTAATTTTTTTTTGATTTTACATAATTTGCTGGAAAGCCAAATACACGAAACACAGAAGATAATTATGAAAAAATTACTTTTTACTAGGTACCCACCTTTTCTATTTCAGTGTAAAGCATTTTCTTCATCGTTTTAGTGCTTCTTTTAGTGTAATAACCCGGACAACTGTCAAAATTTCAAGGTGAAGGACATGTAATTTGGTCCCCATTTAATCAATGCTAAACTCGGGATTTTGTCGCTTCTCGTTTGTTGGCTCTTCTCGGGTCATACAGTGTTATTATACGTGCACATACAAAGTGGAACCGTGCGAGGTGATTCGGGGCTTAGCGTAGCGAAACCGAGCGAAACATATTTATCTGCAAATAGATTGCGTTTTTCAAAGCGGATTCCTTGTTTCAGTTACCTTTTTGATAATTACTACTATTTTTAGAATTTCCTTTAATAAAACAACCGTTTAGCAAGAACAGAAGATACTGTATATTTCTACCATTTATTGCTCTGGGTGGGATCAAGCGGCAACATCAGTTAAGCACTTGCTATGAAAATATGTGTAAAATGTGCTTAAGCTCCAATCTATCTTGGATGGTTTAAACTCTTAAGACTAATCGTCAGATCATGATCGTCGATCAAGCGAATGGCTCTTCTTTTAATGGAATCCAACATTCAGCTTTTTCGACTTAACACAGATGTACATCATATGTTTATATTTAGTTTATCGCCAACAATTCCTCACAGTAATAACATGGTCTATGGAAAATGTAATAAACTAATAGCGATAATTATGATTCTTTGACTTACTTTATTAGGTAGAATTTGATAATCGACAGTAAGACGTTGTTGATGGTTAGCATTCTATGAAGAGGTAAATCGAATAAATTAATTGGTCCTTTTTAAAACTGATTTTACTAAATCGCATGAAATATTTAAATATCCGGGAACAACCCTTCATTCATTTAACCTCGGTTTAGCCAATAGTTGACTGAATATTGCTATCAATCTTTGAACAACCTATTCCTTTCCAGCTTTTGGCGTTTTGTCTCGTCAAGCAGCTTTGGTCGAGCTTCTAATTACTAAAAGCCGCAGTAAATACCCTCGCTGGCCCGATCGATATAGGCGACGTTATGATAGTCCTTTCTATGAATAAAAGCGTTTGAAAGGCTGTGTCCCTTTGTGTTAAGTCGTTGGTTACTGTCACCTCAAGGCAAGGTTTCTTATAGCTCTTTCATAAGATGTAAGACGTCTTGCTGCCCATACGCTGTTCAAAAATAAGTCGGCACTATTGATAACTTTGTTATTATTAAAGCTACGAAATTGACAATTTTATCAATATTGTATATTTTTTATACTAATGAAGTGGCCCATATCTTGTAACGTTCAGTTAAAGCCACGAAATTATCATACAATTTTGTTATTAATGTAGGTATTTTTGTGAACACTAAATATCTAGAGCTTGTTTGCCGATTTTAGAAATACGTTTCTTAGGTGAGGTACTCACCGGTTTGGTGTTACTTAAATAAGCGTCCCTATAAACATCTTGAATAAGTACCATACATGGGTTTTGTTATTGAATTATTATGTCGTCGCCTAAGGACCAGCTGCTCCAACATCTTTAATGGCTTTGTAAATAGCAAGTGGACTGTGCAATTCCAGTTTGTTTAAATTGCAGTCCAGTGCATTGCGTCAGCTTCCTGGACACAAGTATGACCAGGGACTTAAAATTCAGGGTGCATTGTAAGAAAGTATAATAGAGCAGCCAACATGTGGGAGTTTTTATTTTATGGTACGCATGCATCTGACCACAAAATCAGCTTGGTTACTATAGGCCTTTCCGATAAAGCTTTTCCAGAAGAACATACAACGAACTTGCAATATCATCACCTTTTCTTCCTCCCAAAAGTTCATGCCACAAAATACAGAAGCCGGTCTTTCTAACTGCGTCATTCCCCATTAAATTATGAACAGTATATTTTTTTTATTTTGGGAAATTTGCGTTTGTGGACATGTGAACACTTTTCATGTCAAAACAAATAAGAACTGTAGACGGGTCATTTGCACTGATCAATATATCCCTTTGTTTCTCTTCACGGGCTTCTAGTTTAGCTTTTAAATACCCCTTATATTTTTCTTCTAAATTTTCGTTTAATCTTCATTCTCTGTTTTTTGATCATATTATGAACACAAGCCGCATAAATCCTTTATTGGGACATGAAACCCAAGATTAAATTTATAGTTGGAAACAAATCCATAGTTGATAATAAAATATTTCCTGGAATTACATTTGTTTCTAGGCACCAATTAAAGTATAAGTCATACATTTTTAATAATGACAGCGTCTTTTCTAAATAATCTCTAAACCAGGTACTTCAACAATAGTGGGACCGTATAAGATTGAACATATTTATATAATCTGTTATTAATTGTCTACTTTCCTCTTTAGTTTTTTTCTGTATTGCAGCCTGTTTTGTACTGACTGGAGGTACCAGTTCAAATCTGACTATTATCTAAAACGCACAAATAAAATCTCTTACTTATGCGTATTTTTTTTTTATTCTTCTGAAAAAAAATTTGAAGGAATATGTCTTGGTTTTCTGCCGCACAGTTCTGCTTCTTTGACCTTCCACACTAATTTTTCAGTAGTTTAAACCTGTTCTCCTTCACTAAAATTTTCTAGACACTTAAAACAATAGCCCAAACCGTTTCTTACAGAAGTCCTTGCCCTAACATTGTTTTCTTGACAGCTTACAGTATATTCCTCTTCATATTTTTCTGTTTTTTTTTTCTTTTGTGCTAAAAAATACATACCCAGTTAAGTTTAGATACTGCGAATTAAAAAATAATACCAAAATACCTCGAATATTTACATTGTATCAGCTATTTAGACCATTGTTTGAGTAGGCTAACTAGATTTGCACTCGATGTTCCAGGAATGCCGCCTTGAATTTTAACGTTTAGTTGACGCGTACTTTCTACATTTTTGAGAGTACTTCAACTATCTAAATCAGATGAACTATCATCAGTACAGAAACTCATAGTATTTAAAACCAAAATGAATTTTAACCAATAAATCTATTAGAAATACCTAATTTTTTTCGTTTCTTGCTGACTAGAGGTGGTTCGTATTCTGATCCTGAGCCTTTCATTGCAAATATCAATCATAATCGAGATCAAAGATTATTTGGTATATAGTAATCAGTTGCTGACGCTGTGTCACCTCAAGGTGAAAATGAGCTAGCTGCTAACTGAAAAGGCTTGGATCTGCCCCGATAAAATATGAATATTATTATAGGATGATGAAGTAACATTTAGAAAGACTACTAACTATTGGTATATCTTAGATAAAGATTATAATACTACCATTAAATTTTAGGCCCTAAAGTAGAAAAAATTAACTGAGGAAAAGCTACTGGAATTAGTTGCGGGTCAACGCCCTTTTAAAACTCAGCCATAATATTACAGACACACTAGACTGGTTAAAATGACATAGAATATAGTCGACATTCCGTAATTTTTAAATCGATCGACGTTGGTTAACTTAGAATAGATTGGCAAGCAAACATCATTTTCAAAGAAAAGTGGAGATAGAATAAGCTGGTTCTCAAGCGACGAGGTATAACTTTGTTACTTCCATTTACCTGTTCATTTGTCAGGTTTTCGAGCTACATAGATGGTACTTTGATCTGCCTAAATAGATCTCATTTTTGTCGCTGCGACTAGAACTTCTGATACTCACTAGTGATGGTCACTAAGACCCTTAAAAGTATTTATAACTTTGAAGTAACGCTGCCTCAATAGTGCGTTAACTTGTTGTGAGAAAACGTTGCTAGTTACCTACAGCACCGTACTTGGACCTTGTTCTCTCCTATGTGAGTTTATTACTTGAACTTATCGATTTCGCAGAGAGAAATGAGATATATGTGTTTCTGATTCAGGAGATATGGTTAAAGGGAGAAAGGTTTTCATACCCAAATTATACCATATTTAGGAACGATCGCCTAGGTAGACGCGGGGGCGGAACCATGATTCTGGTTAAACATCACATTTCAGCTTAAGTTGGGCCAGGTCCTAATAATTGTGCCCATATTGAAGGGACTTTCATTTCCATACGTTTTAAAAATAATCAACGCGTACACCTGGGATCTGTTTACTGTAGTCCGTCGGTAAGTTTCAGAGGCAACTGCTTACAAAAAATTTTTGGTAACAATAACAGAACGATTATAGGGGGCGACCTCAACGTGAAAAACAGGATTTGGGGATGTAGAGCTACTAACCAAAGTGGTCGCACCCTATATGAATTCTCTGAAGCTTTAAGCTACTACAATCTACCGCCGGAAGAGCCCACGCACTGCTTTGGCGGGGTCTTCCTGATATCTTGGACATTTTTGTGATCAAGAATGCTGTTCAAATGTCACAGCAATCGGTGTGATCTGAGCTCGGATCATGTACCGGTCATTATAGAAGTGGGTAATCCACTAGAAAAAGGTAGAGGTTTTGTTACCCGCACCTCAACGAACTGGCCCAGGTAGAACAACATTATGAAGAATGTAGAGGCGTTGCAACCTTTGCGCAGCTCATTGGACATCAACAATGCGGTGAGCAAGATCACAGATGGCATAAACGTAGCGTTAGCCCAAGCATATGTCATAAGACTATCCGGGTATTCAATATACGGGGCTTTAACAGATCAAATTAAAAATCATATCAGAATCAAAAATCGGTTAAAAAACAGGGCGTATCTTACTGGAGATCCTCGCATCAAGGCGGAGGCCAATCGGGAAACCGAGGTAATCAGGGAATTATTGATAGAACGGCAGTCGAACCTGTGGGACGACAAGGTTCAAAGCCTATCTATAGAGGACAACTCCATCTATAGAATAAGCAGGACCTTGACCGAGGGCGCATGAGCACCTATCTCACACCAGAAAAATCAGAGAACAGGTGTTGTTTTGATGGATGCCAAAGAAAAAACCAATTGCTTGCAGAGAAACTTTGCGATCAATTTAGCGAAAACCCGACCAATGACGCGTTACGAGATGAGAGGGTCTCAAGGACGATACAAATTGATAAAACAATTGATCAACCGTTTCAGGACTTTCCTCAAGTCACCTTAAACGAGGTAAAGTCCCTAATTAGCGTGTTGAATATTAGAAAAGCTCCGGATTTTGACGGACTAAAGAATGCGGCGTTGCGAAATCTACCAGACAAAGCTTTGGGGAACATAGTAAGCATATCCCAGGCGATAATAAAAGAAGGTCATCTCCCGTGTGTCTGGAAACATGCAAAAGTCATACTTATATTCAAGAAAGGTGAGGACCCTATGCCGCCGGCAAGCTATAGGCCGATCAGCCTGCTGTTGAGCCTGGGGAAAATCGCAGAAAAAGTTTTGAGTCGACTGAATGACTTTGTGTTTAGACGAAATGTTCTGCCTGCCGAACAGTTTGGGTTCCGGCCCGAACATTGCACAGTCAGGCAGACTACGCGACTGACTTCGAATATAGTCAAAGGTTTTAATAAAAGGGCACACACGGGGCGGTTTTCTTTGACGTGAGCAAAGCATTCGACAATGTCTGGCACAACGGCCTATTGTTAAAATTGATAAGGTTCGAAACTCCGAACTACTTAATCAAGGTGGTAGCTTCTTTCTTGGAGACTAGAAGTTTTGCGGTCTCGTCAGAGAATGGCACTCTCTTTAAATAAACGCATCAGGGCGGGAGTGCCGCAAGGCTCACCTCTCTCTCCGATGTTGTATAACATTTATACTCATGATATTCCGCGAGATAGATTTACGCAGCTCTATCTTTTCGCTGACGATACAGCAATTACTTCGACAGCCAAATCACCGCGCATTGTCATCAGCCGGATGCAGCGTCACGTAATCGAGCTGGAAAAATGCCTTTTGGCTTGGAAGATTCGTCTGAATCCTGCCAAGACGAAGGTAATTTTTTTTCCAAAAAGCACCGTTCGCAGGCCTGAAACAAGGCTTCGGGTAAATGGAGTCCAAGTGAATTGGTGCCAGGAGGTGAAATACCTGGGACTTATATTTGACCAAAAGCTGAACTAGAGGCTCAATTCAATTAATAGAGTAAAGCTTGCATTGCGTCAATTAGGCTCTATCTACCCCCTGCTTTACAGGCGGAGTAATTGGTAATAGGACAAAGGTCAACCTCTACAAGGTATTGGTCAGGCCGGTTCTCACTTATGGTGCACCTTTGAAGTGCAACATAAGCCGAACGGAGCTTAATAAGTTCCAAGTAATTTAAAACAGAGCGTTGAAAATTATTGCTGACGTCCCTAGATATATAATGAACCGCGTACTTCATGAGGACTTTCATATGCCAACGATAAATGAATTTTTCTTAAAAATTACAACAGACTATTACAGACGCACGGACGTATCGACAGACCCACTAATTACAGACTCACACACGAGATCTAGACAAAACGCTACATACAAACTACCGAAAGACTGGCTCCCTGTCGGTCCAAACCCATAGTTGTGAGGCACTTATAGTAGAGAGGCACTATCAATAACAAAATTGATGGAAAAGGCGCCAAAATTATGCAGAACAAAATTCTTAAATCCAATACACACGAACCACAATAATCAAGGCAAGAACCGATTTCAAAATTTTAGAAGTGACAAGACCTAAACAGTTTTTGATAAACCAATAGAAGTCAAAGGAGCGTTCCTGACCTAAAAACTCAGAGAAGATCCCAAGTAAAAGTGAGTTTATTTATATCTCCTTCTGTCGTATTAGGCCTATCTAATTCGAGCATGTTGGTAGAGTTTTTAGATTTTGCAAATACCCTACATAGCAAAATAACCTTTACGATGGATGAGGAAGTGGATGGTAAAATTCCTTTTTTAGACTTATTACTAATCAAGAAATAAGACAACATCGAGTTTTAAGTAAATAGAAAACCCCCTTCTACCGATAATGTCATACAATTTTCTTGTAACTCCCCCCCCCCCCCCCCCCAACATAGATTTGCAGCCTTCAACTGCCTTTTGTACAGATTATTTAAACTACCCCTATCTAAAGAAGCATTCCTGACTTAGCTAGATTTAATTAAACAGTTGGCGAAGAACAATGGTTTCTCTATTTACTCAATAAACAAACTATATTATAAATTTATCAATAAATATAAACTTTCGTACCATATTAAACTTCCGGAAGAGAAAACTAAAGGGAACAACTACAAATGCCTAACCTTCTTCGGAGAAATTTCAGTTTAGCTGGGAAAGTTTTTTAAAACATCTGGCTTATCCATTGCTTATAAGACAGTAAATACATTAAGCAAACGCTTTATTAAGGTCAAGGAGAGAATTAATACCTTGTTAAAATCGGGGGTTTATTCTTTAAGGTGCGAAGACTGTAATGCAGTATATGTTGGACAATCGGGGAGGAAAATCTCTACCCGGGTGCCGGAACACTTAAACATTGTCAAAAAAAAATTTCGAAACCACTGTTATTGTAGAAACCAACTCTGCCTTCGCTACCCACCTACTAAGCACAAAACACTCTTTCTCCCAAGAGGGCATTAGCGTTCTGCACGAGCGCTCGAAGGGTAAAGAACTCGATTTGTGGGAAAAGCTGAAATAACAAAAGCCAAAAAGAGGCCTATTCTAAACTGTATTAATGATGTTTTCAATTTTGAGCCTGGTTTAATTTTTAATAACTTGAGGAACGACCTAGATTTAGTTTTAATTGTATTTGTAAATGACTCCGTGGTGTAGCGGTCAAACACACGAGTGTGACTCTCGGGGCACTGGGTTCAAACCTGGATTCTATGAAGAGTTTTTTATGAAAAATTTTTTGTTGCTTTTTTCTTTTTAAATTGTTGTACTCTCCTAACCTTAGTTTTAGTGTTGTTTTTAATGTGTTGTGAAGATGTCGAGTCTATGTTTTTATATATTTTAATTACAACACTTTATGTGGACCACAGTAATAAGGTAAAAATTTATTTCTTTTACACATTTTCATACAGGTGTATATTAGGTAATATCTTGGTAGGTCTGATGATGCCCGATTAGGGTGAAACGCGTAACCAATAAAAAAAAATTTGAACTCGAGACCGTGACTTTGTTTTTTTTGAGTTACTCTACAATAGAGTAATATTTTGCCAGTGGGCTGAAGGTATGATACAACAACAACCTCGTTTTTTGAATATGTTTTGTTTAGAGATGAGGCTACATTTTATAGAAACGGATGTGTGAACAAACATAACTTCCATTATTATGATACTAGCAACCCCTTTTTAAACGAGAAACTAATGATCAACATCGGTGGTCGCTTAATGTCTGGGCTGGTATAGTAGGAAATAATATCATTGGTCCACACTTCTTTCATGGAAACCTTACTTGTCAGGTGTACCTTGATTTTTTGCAGAATCATTTAGAAGTGCTATTAAACGGGTTACCAGAACATACTCGGGAAATAATGTGGTTTCAGCAGGATGAAGCGCCAGCTCATTACAGTCTACTAGTTGGACATTTTTTAAACCGACGTTTCCATGACCGTTGGATCGGTAGGGGAGGCCCAGTATCTTGGCCAGCAAGGTCTCCCGACCTTACCAAACTAGATTTTTACTTATGGGGATATGTAAAGGAAATAGTATATACCACAAGAGAAAATATGCAAAATCGACGAATTCGAGGGTGTTCCAAACCATCACTGCAAATAACTTAAGAAATGTAAACGACTCATTTGCGAAAAATATTCGTTCATATATTTTGAACTTTGGAGGACACATTGAACAAAATTTGTAACAAGACGGTTTTTCTTTAATTATTATGTCTAATATTTCTTTTTAGTTTGGTTTATTTATAATATAAATATGTAAGATGTTTGTTTTAAATATAAAACATTTAATGTTAATACTCAAAAGAACATATAATATTCTTTCGTTGACCGAATACCTATGCATTTTTGCGTTTTTAAAATTCTCTAAAGAGGGCTCTTAAAAATATGTATCAGTTTTGATGTTTATGCCTATTTTAATTATTTTGCCCAGGGCATTCTTGATTAAAATAATAAAATTACTAATTTTCGTGTAGCTTTTAATAAAATTGATTGATTAAAATAATAAAATATACAATATTTCAAAAACTAGAAGATTTAGGTAGATGACATATTTAACAAAAAATAAAGGCATTTAAAAAATACACCTTATCATTTCAAAAAATACAGGGTGTTACATTTAAAAAAATTGACATAATGCATATTTAAATTAGCGAAATTTGCCAAGTCAACACGAATAATAAATAGAACAAATAGTGATATGGTTACGTACCAAGTACTTTAAGGTAATTATGGTAAAAATTTTGTTTAATTCTATTGATTCCATAGGCAACTATGATTTTTTTAATAATTATATAAAACTTTTTCTTATATCTCTTGCAGTTTAGGCGCTATCGAAGGCGAACTCCTTGTTGACACACCCTGTAATTAATTAATACAATACTAGGACTTATTTTAAAAATCATATGTCCTAGCCTTTCTTGAGAGCAATTAGTACCTTTATTAAGTATACCTAAATATTGTAATTCGATTTCAAAACTTTTTTTTTTAATTTTGCAAAATACCTACCCATATACTGCAAATATGTCACATTATTCACTTTATTTATTTACCTACGTGTCACAACATTTACAGGATAAATTACAAGTTTAGATTAACTTAAGATATCCTCTTTAGCAATACATTTTAATCTTTCTATTGAAGTATTAAAAAGCTTAGTCCATTATAATATTTATTGACGCTGAAAGAAATTCTGCTTACAGGACTATGTTTTTGACTTAGAGTAGAAAATATGCAAAAGAGAGTGGCGATGAGTCTGATAACTTGTAAATGCAAGAACCTTTAAGACATTCCGGACTTTAAATGATATTCTTAGTTAAATTAATTTCTGATCCGTGAAGTAGATGACTAGCAAATTTAAGAAACTTCTATCTGTTTAAATGGATCTAATAGTAATGCGACTAGACTATGTTAAAGCATTCGAGAATAGATCTAACCAAAGAAATGTATAAAGTTTTACCGCCGACATAATGTTAAAGTCCTTACATGACCTTCTAATAAACCCCAGCATTTGGTTAGCTCTACAATTTATCTTCTCAAAGTGCTTTGTAAATGTTAACTGAGTGTCAAAGTGCACACCCAGTTCCTTTACAATAGGCACCTCCCCTAAATCAACATTGGTGCTGGCGTACTGATGGAGAAATAAGCCGCTTGAACCGTTAAACCTTTAAAGAACACTTGTTGATGTTAGGTGATGATGTCAATAATTTGGCAACAATAAATAAAGCGGTCGTTATCGCTGTATAAGGATATCATGTCTTGGGGCGACGTTATTCGTATAAATACTTTTATATTGTCAACAAATAATAAATATAAACCTTAGGTGGTATCGCTATGAAATACTATTTAAGCCCGTAATCGGCAAACGGGATGCGTGGAACAATGTTACACTAGGTACTCTTGGGGCAATAATCTGCAGAAGGCTCAAAAACGAAAGAAGGTGCTGGAGCCGTGTAAGTCTCCCACGGTGTTCCAAGTGAAAATCTAGGTCATAGTATAGTATACGTATGAAAGCAATAAAAAGACATATCTTAATAAGCGGATCCACATATACTCCAACATTCAATCAGCCCTTAGAGTACTAACATGCAACAAGGTGACATCAAAACTGGTATGAGAATACCAAGAGGAACTAGTGGCCCTGGCTAAAGCTAACAAAGCAGTACTACAATAGATATCTGGACATAAAGGTGTTACATTAAATGAACAGGCTGACGAACTTCCAAAAAAAGGATCGGTAAAACCTACTACCTATTAAGATAACAGACATAGACTAAACCATAGCAAATCTTTCATTGGAGACCCAGACCCGAAACTAACGGGACAGCTCCTTCTGAGGAACAGAAATTGGCTGCGAAATACAAAAAGAGTTCTAACAGGACATTAATAAACAAGTTTAATGTAAGTGGTCCTCCCGAGGTGACAGAAACAAAAGGTTTGACAGGAAAGTTTTAAAATAGCATAGAAGATGTATGTATAAAGTAGGTAATTATAAAAAGAATCTGATTATAGGCTTTTATGATATACCTAACATAGCCTTACAAGCCAAAGCAGTAGTGGATGCCCATGGTCCATATTTACGCGAAATTAATGGATCATATCCAATTCAATGCAATGTTGTGATTTGATGTCCTGGAGATGAACACATGATGCGGCTTACCACTTTCTGTTATTGTGAAACTATCTTCAGGAGATATAGGTATATTAAAAATCATATATCTAAAATCCTTAGCCCACAAGTGCAGCGTTTTAAAGTTTCTCAACTCACAACATTACATTTATTAGTTGATTTGAATCATTTATAAACAAGTATTAACTCAGGGTTAGTTTTTGTAAGCCAAAACTGAAGTTCAATACGCAAAAGGAAGTTCCCAAAACAAAATTGTTTACTATTGGAAAGTTTTCGGAAGTAAAAGAAACAGAGCGTCAAAGAATTGCGATTGTTGGTTAGTTATCATCAATCATAGGACGTACAGTTCATATAATGCATTGAAAGTTAAGAAAATACTTCGTTGAGTTACATGTTAGTTGTTCAGTTTCCACAACAACTCTTTTAAAATTACGAGGCTAACATAAATTATTTCAATAAGTAAAATTATATAATTTGAAAATTAAGGTCAAAATTATTATTCACAATAAGATATACATCAAATTAGATAGAATTTCGAGAAAACTGAAACAAAATTTTAATCAATTTATCGTAAAGTATATTTGAACATAATTATTATCGTCCTCGCTTGCGGGAAATAGGCTTAGGACCAAAATGAGTTTTTTTCTGAATATTTAATTTATCTTTGTCTACCTATTCAGAAATTTAAAATTAAGCAAAACTTATATTATTATCAAAAAGGTATCCATGAGACCTGAATTAATTTAGAAACAGAAGACGACCACAATGTATCGGTCCCAATCACTGTATTATAACGTGCGACTAACATATTTTTCCTTTTTGATATTATCAGCCCGAGAATGACATCAATTCACAAAAGGAACTGATAAGTGGGACAACCCTATTTGTTAACATATCTTATATGCCAAGTAACATAAAACAAAACTGAATAAATTGCGGCTACAAATTAAAACTAAAAAATCGCAAGGTAAAGGTCAGCACAATTAAAACTGTAACCCAGAACTTTAAGTACATATAAAAAACGAAAATGACACAATCAGTTAAGTATGCACTATGAGTAGGTGGGAATAAAGAAGGAGTCATTTGGAAAATAGTTTTGGCCCAAAAAATAAATGCCATACATAACGACAGAATTAGTACCAGAGTACCATCGTCAATACTGTAAATCAATAAACATAGCGGAAGAATTGTTTTAAGTTGGATAGTCGGTATTGGTTATTTAGATTATTGGTATCGGTATTAAATATATAGATTATTATAGAGACATTAGTAGAAAGCTTTGCCTGTTTGTCCATCTGTTTCAATCTTTACACACATTTTGAATTATTTTGAGCATCTATTTTAATGTTGTGTTTAATTATTTTAGTACCTTTAATTATTATTGTTTCTTGATGCGCTTGTTGAATGCACTTGTCATGGCAGATCAAGCGATGGTGGACTCGGTTGATAAATCTTTCTGAAGCAGAAAAAATGAATAAAATGATTCAGTATAACTATTTTTCTTGTCAAAATATACTTGAAAATATTGAAAAAAATAAATTCGACGCACTTACAGCTCGACACATGAGCCTGTATGTGGCTACGGCGTATCGATAAAGAAAAGCACAATATTATGAAACAATGCCTAGTCACGGGCGTGCTGCATCGATATTCTTATTGCAATAAAAATGGAAAACTATATTTGGGCATTACAAAAAAAAACAGCCTTACGATTCACATTGATAATGACTTTTAGGTTTGGTCGTATTATGTCAAAGACCTTGAGTTAAAGTTGAAAAAGTAGTCCATACTTACAGTGGAGTCAATGTAATGTAAACGAGACTATGCAGTCTTTCTCCTGAGTTAAAGTTTTGCGACAAGGCGTCGTATCTATAAAAACTGAAAAATTTTTGCCCGTTATATCACTTACTTCACTGAGACACACAGAAATCAGTTGTTCTTGCAAGCGCCACTTGACCTGTGTCAGCTAATTAAGTAACAAGAGTCACCTATTCCCGTTAATTGTGCTATGTTGCCTTATTTCCATGTCATTGCAATATGAAAATTAATAAGATAAAAAGAAAGTTTGAATAATGTTGAAATTATAATATAATACTCTTAGTTTCTAAGTAACGAGTGATTTTTAATTATTTATATATATTTTGCTCAAGGGAGGCCATGCATTTTAAAAGCATCATGGCCGTACTGCGTAGATAAGATGACATGATTGTTTTATGACATTTACGTCTTATTTGAATTTGTGTATTTGTAAAGTTTAAAAATTGGAGAAATTTTGTAATTTTTGCAGTTATTTGAAGGTAGGTTACTATTGCTTTAACTAATATTTCTCCGGGGAGTCGTCTTTTGACTATTATAAATTGCTATTTGCAGGATATGATTTAATTTTTTATTTTTTTTTTATTTTTCAGCGTATCAAGTTTTGGTGAAGCTTTGTTGCCGGATTGAAAGTTCTACAGTAAAAATGTTTAGTGAAGCACAAAAAATTTTTATTGTTGAAAGTTTTTTTAGAAATAGAAACAAAATAGGCGGTGTGTGAAATTACTCTATGCATGACTGCTTCGATGAATTTCGAACCGAGTTTCCTGATGTTGCGGTGACCTTTCATAATTTTCGTACTGGGTCACAATACCTAATTGATAAATTTCGTCAGACTGGTTCTGTTCAACATAAAAAAGGGGCTGGAAGACCAACGAAACGATCGAATGAGGTTATTTAAGAAGCGCGACAAATTATGAAAAATAATCCTTCAACTTCTATTAGGCATTTATCTCAACAAATTCAGCAAACGGATTTATGCTACAGTACATGTCAAACACTTTTGAAAAAGGATCTGCATCTATACCCTTATCGTGTTACGGCTATTCATGAACTCCTTCCCAATGACGTTCCCCAAAGACTTAATTTTTGTGAATGGTTTTTAAACAATTTTCAAGAAGAAAATAGTGGTGCTTTTGAAAAAACATTTTTTACCGATGAGGCTTATTTTTATTTATCAGGCTATGTTAATTCACAAAATATGCGAATGTGGAATACGCAATATCCGCATGTTTTTGTAGAAAGACCTCTTCATCCTCAAAAAGTTGGTGTGTGGGCAGCAATTAGTTCTAGAAGAATAGTAGGCCCAATTTACTTTGATGGCACAATTACAGCTGAGAGATATCGGATCGAAATTCTGACAACATTTATTAATGAGCTTCACGATGATGAATTGCGGGAAGGTTACTTCCAACAAGATGGCGCTACACCTCATGTAACCAGAGAAAATTTAAATTTTTTAAGTGAATTTTTTGAAAACAGAGTTATAAGCCGAAATACGCAACAAATATGGCCACCTCGTTCCTGCGATTTAACATCCTGCGATTTCTTCTTGTGGCCTTTTATAAAAAACTCCATTTATCGAACACCAATTGAGGATATAAATGATCTTAAACGAAGGATTTCAGAAAAAATTGCCGAAATTAATAATTCTCCAAACGTATTGGTTAATGTGTCTCTGAGGGTAAGAAGAAACATCAGAAGGTGTCTAGAAGTAGGAGGCGGCCATATAAAGTAGGCTTTCAAAGTAAGATAGCTCAGGATTTTATATTACATACCGTCAAAAAACATTATTTTAGGTTTTCAACGTGACAACGCTGCTTTCTTGCACATTCGCCCTATGATTTAATCTACGCGCTACTGCTACACTATGTATACTGGGTCACAGCCGCCCTTGAGCAAAATAATTAATAATCACTCGTTATATTATTATTTATTTTCATGGAATACATTTAATTGAAGGGTTTTCGTGCTAACAAATACTTAATATAATTAAGTAACGGTATGTGGCAAATCGTAAACTACTGGATTTTTTTCCACATTATTTCGGCAGCTACAGATTTATGTTTTGACCTTTACTCGAGTGAATTGTTAGGTTGTGGTTCTGTGATAGCTAATAGATCCCACCAAGCTCCCTATATATTACGTACTCTGCTAAATGATATTCGCAAGGATAAAAGCTGTGTCTCAACTGGGTAACATCATATGCAATATAATAGTCATTAGTTCTTATTGCATCTAGTATATCGGCAGTATATAGTGAAAATAACAGGGGGCCCAGTATTGAACCCTGCGGTTTTCCAAGCAGCACAGGCTTCTCTATTCTGACAGGTAAACGGCTTAAAACCTCAGTTTTTCACACACTTACTGATGGTTTATGGGGTCAAGAGATTTCAAAAATCCTGCAACATCATGGCAGACCATCTCTCTTGTTAAAAAAAAAATACAAAAATATTAAAGACCCCTCAATTAGAGCGACTTTGTTTTTCAATAGCAATAAAGAGGGATTCATTAAGACAACCATGTTTTAAATAAGTAATTACGTATAAAAATTGATTTTAAAGTTTGAAAATTGGACAGTTTACTTTCTGTTTCACCTAAAAGTACAATTTGATGTCATGATTTCAATATTTTGTGTTCCATGTACCATTTTTGCAACTGGAATTCGCGTGAACTGACATAATAAACTGTGACAGCACGTATTATATATTTTTTTATTTAAGGGAATTAGTCGCTCAATTTTTTTTGGATCTGCAATATCCCAGAGGTATATAAATACGGTATTGTATGAAATTAATTGGCAAGAAAATGTTAAGAATACCTTTTTATCTTTTATCCATCATCCCTGTCCCTAATTTTATTATCCCTGAGTTAAGAATCCTTACGGAATTGCCTTTTTTGTTGTAATTAAAATTCTTTTCACGCACCAAACACCCTTTTTAATTTTCTCTTTTTTACTTGGCTCTTAACGTAAGTATTTTTTTTTATTAAATGGCGTATTATAACTTGTTGTCGTTAAAGCATTTTAATGCAAAAATGATTAATTTTTGTTTTATATTGTTAATGAAAATATAGACCTCCGTTTTTTCTATAGAGTTACCTCAAATCGAAAGTATTTGTTGACAGGTCAAATAATCTGCAAGAGTTAAAATTTAAAATCCGAAGAAAAGTGCGTGCCATAAATCAATAAAAATGGTTGAAAATATGCAAAGAGAGTTTATTGATCGCCTTGAATATTGTCAAGCCGTAAATAGCGCACATTTTCAACATTTATTTGTTGTGCTATGCTTTTTAGATAAACAGGTCTTACTTATTGATATGTTCAATCATGATTTTTTCGATAACTGTTGAGTTTAAGTATAGGACATGGTATTTAAAACATACCTAGAATTCGATGCAAAATTCAAAAATAAAATAAAAAATAGTTGTTTCATTTGAAAAAATGCAGTTAATAGTCGTAACTTATTGTTGGGCAACCCAGTATACATGAATATACCATCAAAAAAACCACGTTAAGAAATAAAAATCGACGGGTCTGAGCATTTTTCCAAAAAATACATCGTTGAATTTTAAGTGAATTTAGATATTTCTTCCGGGACTTGCTGTATAGGGCAGATTTTCAGTCGATCTTGATTATGGGAGTTGATTGCAGAGTTTTTTTAAATGTTGACTTATTTACATTACACCAGGAGGCGACGCCTTAAATAAGTGGTGGCTAAACAATGGTTAAGTAACGTCCTTGTACGTATGTCTAGTCTACTTATACTGTTGATAAGTGAGTAGATGGGCTGAGTTGGCCATTGGCTTTTAAAAAGCGTTGGTTTACGGTATTGTTCCAAGCCAGCCCCTTGATATTTTACTTTATCACAATAGATTATATTTTTGACTTGCAGTCTGGTTTGGGTAAATTTACATCTGGCTCTCGAGAAGTAGACGGCTTTTGACGTCATTAAAGCGAATTTTCCATTTATCTAGCCACGCCTCCATAAGCTTTAGGTGGCGTTGCAGCTTTAAGACGACCAGTGGCGGCTTCTCCTATGAGGCAGGTGAGGCAGTGCCTACCAATAATTTTGCAAATTAAATAAATTACAAATTTATATTATTTTACTATTTGCATAAATATATCCATTAGAATTAATATTTGGCTTCATAATAAATCAGTAAAATACGGGCCTGCCGTCAGTCTTAACGCACTTCGCTAGAAATATCATCCATCTCATTTCTGCATGCGGTCGTATATGGTAGAGACAGGCCGGCCTCGCGCTTCCTTGTCTTTCATTGTTCGTTGCGTGTTTTGTTCTTATATCATCCGTCTCATTTCTGCATGCGGTATAGAGTCCCGGCCTGACGGGCCTCACGCTTCCTTGTCTAGCGTATTAGTGAAAATATCTAATGTGCTGTATGATACCGTAATAGTCCAGTCGAATCTAGCTTTAAGTAGCGAATAAAAACATTCTTTTGAGGCAAGCCTAACGTAAATTTAATGCGACAGCGACGAGACTAATCTAGTAGATGCAACGCCGACGCGCCGATGTTTGGCGACATGCTATTTTAAGATTAACAGGTTGTCCGTTGAAAGTTTAGAGTTTAAAGAGAGTGCATAGTGCGTGGGCAGTGATTTTTCTAAAATATTAATATTACATTACTTACGATGACCTCCATTTAAAAAAAGGTCAACGCGTCGCAGAATAATACCTCCTGGGTGACGTGAACATTTATTCATGTTTAAACGAAATTTACCTTTTCAGGGCACCCATTTCCACCTGGATTTTTGTCTCTATTTCAAATACCTATCTAGTAAATATTTATTTACATTGTAACAATTTTATAATATAATGAATCAATATTATTTATATATACCTAATTATTATATAAAATGAAGCAAAAAGTTTTAGATATTATTTTATCAAAAGCAACTTAATTTAGCTAAATTCGTAATATTTAAGAAACCTTGACCCTGACCTTGCAAATTGAATATTTTTCTCGTGAAACCTAGTATTTCAAAATTATTATATTGGTTGAATTCCTAACTATTCATTTTAAGCCAATGACCTTGAAATCGCGCTATTTTGTAGCCTCACTCCCTTATACACCCACGAGACGCCACTGAAGACGACCAACCTGGCCTGCTTACCGATGACGGTTATCGTGGTATCGGTTTTTAATCAAATTTAGGTCTAGATATTGTACAGAACTGGCGCAAAGGGGAAGCCATGCGGAGATTAGTTAATTCGACATACCTGACCTTATTGACTTTAAAATAAGTCCGTCATCTTAGGCCTTATCAAATGCCTTTCTGACGTTGAAGAAGAAAGTAAATGTGCTGAATCGACTGTCAAAGCCATTTCGTATACTAAAAGTCACTCTTGTCGGTAAGTGAACCATGCAATAAGCAGATGGAAAGCGAACTGCTCTGGCGGTAATTTAACTATTTAAATTGCCAGGAGACCTGATGACGTGTTATAGAATATTACTTGAAAATGGAAGCAGATAAAACTGAACTAAATTTAGCATTAAATTGGCATTGTACAACACACACTATTTTTCGAGGTCAGTTTGAACTTCTAATTGAGTTTAAACTGACATTGTACAACCGGGCCTTAGTCCTTTACTAACAGAATTTCTTGTGAACTCTTTACAACATCAAATTTCAAATCATCCCGTTTCCAATCAATTTATTTATTGGGGTAGATACGCAGATGATATTCTTGCTTGTATTGCAGGAACATATATACAACTTGAACAATTTCTTGATAATATTAAATTCACCATTGAAAAATAATTCAATAATAGTATTAATTTTCTTGATATATAGAAAGAAAATAATAACCACATTTTTCACTTTTTCATGAATCATAATACACAGATACAATAATACATGAAAGTTCATGGTATCCCTTACAACATAAATTAGCAGCATTTCATAGTATGAGGCACAGGTTAATAACACTACTGCTGAATAAAGAAAAATGAAACTGAATTAAACATTACAAAACAATAAACAATGGCTATAAGCTAATATAATAGACTAAATTATACAAAAAAAATACTTGCAATGGTTTACCCAAGTAATATCAAAGGTAAGTCAAAAAATTAAAGTTAATCTCATAAATTGGAGAATGCACTTTTTAAAATCACTTAGATTTCAATGCAGCATACAAAATAAACCATGAGCTAGTTAAACCAATAAAGAACAACATCTAAAAAAAGCAAAAAAATCTGGAGTTTACAAACTCACGTGTAAGGATAACAGGTAGAACTTTTGGAAAAGACTAAAAGAACACAACTGCAGCTTTCTCAAACGAAAAACTGATTCGAATTTTAATGATAATTTAAAAATATTACACACAAAAATTTAAGGTTTAATAGTAAATTTGCTTCACTCTTTAGAACTAAACAACTTGAAAATTCCAAACACTTACTTAACGAACACATAGAGCTGGATAATTCGTTATTATTGAGCATGTTTTAAATAATTGCACCCCAACATAACCCATAACATTTATTTGTTATGCAATTATATCATTGTATTTGTAGATTAATACTTTAATTTAGTATGTGCTTAAAAAAAACATTATTGTGTCCTTACTAGTGTTAGGATTGCGTATAAATACTTCAACAAGTTTCTATTATTTCATATTCGTTGGAAAAGGCCACAATGTAGCGAAACATGTCATGTTAATATTAAAGAATATTAATGGATATATACTGGATATACTGGAGAAAAAGTAAGTCTGTAAAAACTAGTTTATATTATTTTCTAAACTCCTTAATTATTTTTTTGTTTTTAATTGACTTCTTAATTAGAGCTGACGTGGGGTCGGTAGTGAGCCAGTGAACCGAGACATAGCATCTACACACTGTTTAAAGAAAAAATATTGGAGGAATAGCAAAAATCCTGCATGATGGAAAAGGTGGTTTACAGCTTTAAGTTTATTACTAGACGAAAATATTTGTTTTTTTTCAGATTAAAAAAGCGAAGTCAAACGACAGTTCGAGCAGCAACCTCAGAATCAAACAAAAATAACGACGATGGAAATCTATTTACAAAAAATAGACACTGTCTTTGCAACTGAGAACCTTTTATAGTGCTTGTTCAATGCAAAACAGTTTCTCGAGTGCTTTTTGTTTAAGTTTAAGTTTAATTTTAAGATTTGGATTTAAGGTTTCGATTAATATTATCAAAAATGTATTTACTCTTCATTATCTATTACACTACATACATTTAAAGGCATGCACCTTCCTTTTTGAAATAATAAATAACAATAATCACAATTACTTTTTTTTTTTAGATATTTCCTGCAAGCTTATGTTACTATATTATTATATGTATAATATATTAGTGTCATGTGCAAAGATTGTGAATTTCGCAACAATGTTTAAGAAGGGTAAGTCGTTAACATATTACATTAGGAATATTAAATTGGGTGTTATTAACGCGACATAAGAGTAAAACTATATTAATAATAATGTCATATTGTGAAAGTGTAAATATGGAAAGACGTTGATCATATTACCTCCGATGCTAGGTAGTTGGTTTAACCAGAGCTATTAAACAAAAAAATAGTACTTCCGGTAAGGCCAACTTAAACAGAAAATTAGTATAAACGACATGGAGCATACAGTCTTATGCTTTCTCCCTTATTATAATATTGTGTTTTCTCCAACTTTAAGTACACTGTAATCCAAATGGGAAAAATATTCCTATAGAAAGTTGGACACATTCAATTAACCACTGTAATAATGTCGGAGGTTCCTATTTTTCATTTACTAATAACATAGAGCCACAAGTTATTAATCTGGATGAAAATGACAGTGATTTCGAAACTAAATGAAATCTGTAATTAAATTTAAGTAATTATTTTTTATTATACGAATATATAAATCGAAATATATAAGTAAATCTATTAATATTGTTCTGATCCAAATTAATTTAAAAATATTTAATTTTTTTCAAAATTATTTCAAATCAAATCCCCTCTGGCTGTTGTGACCATTAGTTATCTAAAAATATTTATATTTCCATTTCTGATAGATGTAATTATTGCCACTTTGTAAGTAGGCAACCAGAAAGTTTGGAACGAGCATCACTTAAACAGTAGGTAATGTATTTTCGGCCAGTAAACCTGCAAGATGGCGACGGGCAGACCATGTCAGTGCTCTCAAATTACGTTTAAACGAAGATAAAAAGTTACTAGGATTTCACACCAGAAATTATTTAAATTAAATTCCAAACATAAACAAAAGCAACTTTTATTAGGTTCCTAGATCGTATATCTATCATGTTTCCTCGTGTTGAGTTAAATACATGCAAGAGAGAGACACACACCGGTGCTAACTAACACGAACTATTATACGATCACAGGCCAGGTCAGGCTTTGCTTCTTCGCTGCTATAGTTGTAATAGTACGGGCAAATCAATAAATTTTAATTAATTTTTAGGATAAACGCTTACCCACTACGAAAAACTTCGTTTTTAAAAACGCTAATACCGACCTCCATGTTTATGATTGTTCGCTAAGATAATGCAAGTCAAAACAACTCTTTCTCCACATTTATATTTTTATGAGCTTTTGATTTTTAAGTAACCCTAAAAATTTTTTTTTGCATTTCCTTCCTTTAAAAACTTTTATCAAAGCTGGCCAGTTGGTTTAAACCAGTGCCAAAAAAGTCATATACACATACACACACACACATACTTGTTCTCATATTTAAAGTGACATCCAGGCTATAACCCCAATTGTGGTCACATGCGAATATCGGCAACACCCGGTCTGCAAAAAAAATTGACAACACTGCGCACCGACGTGCATTGCGATACACTCCATTTTAACCAAGATAGGAACCATTAATTATCCTAAATAGTGGCATCGATGCCACAAGAAATCGGAAGTGTATGGGTGATGTTACAATAAATACAACGAGTGTGTGTGTATGCGTTGCTACAGCAAATACGCTGCATGACGATGTGTAAACCAAATACCTATACTTTTATGTATTGCTTAAAAACTTCGAGCTCTATGGCATTTTCCAAATAAATAATTTTTGAGAATAGAGTCTTTTTGGTTTTTTCCCTTTTAAATCCATTTTGAAATTTATGCAATTTTGGCCATTGTATGAATAGTCAACCGCTATATTTAGATTTCCTTTCTCAAATTTTATATTTTTAATTTAACTGATTTTTATAAGTTTCTCGTTATTACATTTGAAATTACTCGCTTTTAGTACATCATCAGCTATCTTTTTTCATTCTAAGAAGTCGCTAAAGTCCATTTTTATTGTTTCAAATGGTTTCGGTATGGTGCGAGAGTTCGCTATCAATGTACACCATTCTGATATAGCCCATACTATCCGTTTCTTGATAAACCGCTCTATTGTTGCGTGAACGGAGTCGACAGGCATATAAGTATGACCTGGTAGTAAGTATCGCACACTGATTGACGTTAAATGAACCAAGTCCTTAAGAAGTCGAGATCATTACCAACATTGCTTTGTTTTTATTCTGACCATAACAACTATCACAATTTAGTGATAGGTGTTTGACGGTTTGTCGTCCATCAATTTCTTGCAAATATTTGTACATTATGGTGCATATTTCGTTACTGCCACGTCCTCCGTCACATTCTCCCCATAAATAACAAAAGCCATTTTGAGTTCCACTTTCGCAAACACTAAAGTTGTAATAAGCATACTTCCTGGCATAATACAAGAGCAAATTGTCCCCATGGGGTGTGTTTAACACCTTCTGCAGGTCGAAACTGGCACATAAAAATTCTGAATCTAAAACAGCTTTCTTCTGATCACCTAGAAATAAATCCTTACAAATATTTTTGCTTTCCAGATGTTTTTCATATAATTGCTTTGTTTCTACTGTTTCCTCAAAGTCTTTGTCCTTTCTCACTTCACAAACTTTGCACTTATCTTTCTTCGGCAAGTCAAATTCGATATTAAATTCCGTCTTAAAAATCTTCCGGAAACGATAGGGAAACGATATTGTTTTTAGTTGTTATGCCATTTTCTAACTGATTTTTCTTAAAATGTCCGTATAAGGATGATAAGTTGCGAAATTCTGTGGGTAAGTATTTTCTCGATGTTTTATTCCTGCAATAATGAGATGGGACTGCGGGGAGTGTTATACCCCGCAGCTTGATGGTAAAACAGGCAATGAAAGGGAGCGGTTTGCAAGCGTGGTATACGGTAAAGTAGTTTGAGGCCTACGGAGGCGCGGTGCTTAAGGTTATTCCGGTTCCTTAGTGATAAGAAAAACTCTACAAAGGGGTGTTCAAAAATATTCTATTTCCAATCTAAGTTAAACGCAATTATGGTAACAGCAAATCACAATGTTAAATATGGCAGATTTCAGCAATTATTCACTGACAAAATACATTTAGTAAATATGGTTCAATACGAAATATGCATAAAATAAATGGGTTAATTCAACTTTTACTTACAACAGTAAATCACAATTATGTAACCTAGCATTTCTCTCTCACACTCGATGGTTCTAGGTTTATTCGCTCTGTACAGCTCGGTTATTAACCCACACCTGAACGTTTGGGCTGAAATATAGGTCGTTGACTCTACTTTCACGTAAGGAATCCCTTTTTCTGAGAACTGGCCAGAGATTTAGAAAAGTTTCGCTTGCGAATATTTTAAGTCTATTTTTCACTGTAAAGTTTGTAGGTTTATGAGAAAAGCTTCACTGTAAATATTAATCTCGAACTGAGTAGGTTTTTGGTAATTAAACTGATTTTTAAAATACTGTAATTCTAATTTTAATTTATTTGGTTAAACCGGGGTCTTAAAAGAATATTTATAATGGTTCTCTCAGAGACTTGGTTACTAAACTTTTGCAAGAAGCGGTGTACGTTTTGACTAATTTTTGACTTAGGTCGCGGCACTATACTTGGATGGCGTAGATAGGTTTTCTTTGTTTTCAATTATTTTGTATGGAACTGAACTGCACTGTACTGAACTTTTTACTTTGAACTGCACTGACTTCTTCTGGACTGTTGTGAACTGTAGTAAACTGACTGAACTGTTGGGAACTTTTGTGAGCTCTGGGGAACTGACTTTTTCTAGGCGAGTTAGCGTTTTTATAGCCTCTCTAAATTTGCGTAGGTGCAAAATGGGAATCTTGACCATCCCATCCGAGTAAGTAAGGGAAATTTTTAAGTCAAACTCCGCCTTCAAGAGGTGGATTGAAAAGTCCCTTCTACTTGACTTAGGTGGTATGCGGTCATCAGTTACGAATTCTTTTCTAAGAATTTAATGCGAAATGTAATAAAATTTTATGTAAAACGATTAATTTTTATGACCGCCTTCCGTTTTAAGCTTCTATTTCGGAGTTGAGTAACCTTGGTTCGAGATGATCTCATTTTTTGTGGGAAGGCATTAGAATACTTGAAATTTTTGGTGGTTTGATGTATCCAATGAGAATATAATATATTTTGAAATAGTAGGACGCTGGGCTGTCTTTAGCTGTTAGAAATATTTTGTGGGCGTGGAGAGATATGCGCACTGATATGGTAATTGTCATTTTTTCTGGACGCTTGTGGCAGGCGAATAAAGTGATGCTAATAACTTTTTGAAAAGATGAAATTGTATTAATTTACTTTGATAATATAGATTCTTTTTCATTGATTTAGGTATCTTATGTGAAACATTTTTATTTAGAAATACACCAGGACTTCGCAGTCCGTCACAGGAGCATCGTGATAAAATCTAGAACATTCTGCTTCTGCTCGTTCCCAGTCTTGTTATGGGGGACATGCTTACCTCACTGATCTCTTTTGGAACATACGCCTGACATAGAATTTTTTTTCGTATATCTCAAAGTCATTTGTGATATATCCAAAGTTTTCAATAAGAATTGTTGGCATACGTCGTGTTCCACATCATTCCACCTAATGATATATTTGAAGGAAGATTGTCTTCTGCTTTGTTCAGCCTCTTGTTTTCGACGTTTTATTTCAACATCTTTTGCGCACGAAAGCAGCCAGTCTCGTTGCCTTTGCGGGTTTCCTAAGCCCCAATAAAAATCGAAAACATGTTCCCTTACTGTCTCTGGAAATTTGAAAATACACTGGTTTGGGCAATTATTACTAAAGTCTGTGCGTTTTAAGAAGTCCGATATCGGATTAAATCACCAAGGGATGTTATCGCTTTTAAAACAGTAAGTCGGTTAAGTTACAATATCTTCGCACCTTCGCTATACTTGATCACACCGAACATCCCACTGGTTTACTGTATTCTATTACTGGGCGAAGTCAGAGGTTTCAAAACAAAATTATCTTAGAATTACGCGTTGAGCATAAATAATAATTAAATAGATAATTAAATTATTTTGCTATTATTATAGTTAAATCTATATAATAATCGCTATTTTCCAAGAACCAATTAAAATTTGCTCAAGTGCGGGATGGTTAAATATGTTAAAGATTTTGTCAGGTATATACTTTTCCGATAATGACATTATTTTGGGATTATTATAATTAAATCTTCATAATAATTACTATTTTCCAAGAAATAATTAAAATTTGCTGAAGTGCGGGATGGTGTGTTCTACTTTATTTTAAATAAGTAGTTGTGCTTTTCACTTTTAGTTTGTTTCTCATTGTGTGTGAATTAAAATCAGTTATATTAAGCAAAGTTATGGAAAATGTTCAGCAAGGTGGCACATCGCCTAGAAGGCATTTATCTCCAGGTGAACGCCGTTTGGTATTACAAGTGGAACGTTATTTTACTTTAGAAAAAGATAACTCGGGCCCGTTAGAGTCTGTTTTGGCAGTGCAAAAACGAACGTCTGATGCTTGCGGCATTTCAGAGAAGACCTTAAGAAGACTTCGAAAAAAGAGTGAAGAGGATTTGGACAGACCATATAAAAGGGTTCGACTCCATTCAAAAACCTTGGATTTATCCCAAGGGATAAAACTCTCTATTAGGAATATTGTTTATGATATGTATAAAGCCAAGGAATATGTTACCCTCAAAGCTATTCTTGAAAAGATAAAGCAGAAAAAACTTTGCGATATTGGAACTAACAGTTTGTCCATCATCTTAAAACATATGGGTTTCAAATATAAAAAAACGAACAACAGAAAACTGCTTTGCGAGCTGGCCAATGTTGTTTCGAAAAGATGGCAATTTTTAAGGGATTATTTAAACAACAAAAAATCGGAATTGTCAAGACAAGTTGTTTTTCTTGACGAAACATGGGTATTTGCAAACGGAACTTCAACAAAAACGTCTTGGCAGGATGACTCAAAGCATTGTTATTCAAGTACCCGTGCAAGTAATGGAAAAAGGTATATTATATTACATGCTGGTAATGAAGAAGGTTTTGTTTTAAATGCCAGTTTGATATTTTCATCAACAAAAAAAACTGATGATTATCATAAACATAAAGCATGAAAATTTATATTTAAAAAGTGAACTTTTAAGCAAGTGTAAAGAGCAGTCATTTAAAAAAAAGTATGTTGTTGACGAATTAGCCCTCAAGTATGGACATCAAGTTTTGAGATTGCCGCCCTACCATTGTCATTACAACGCAATTGAATTGGTATGGGGTATTAGCAAGAACTATTATGACAAACATGCCTGTAAAAATATCGGTAAGTCTAGCGTTATAAAGTTATGGGAGGAGGCGCTTAGCCAAGCGGGCAAAGAAGAATGGCGGAAATGCATTGAACACACAGAAAAAATTATTTTTGAATCTTATGAGACAGAACAGGTTATAGACGAAGTAAGACCGTTAATTATTACGAATGATGACGATGATGTTGATTCTGATGAGTCTGAAAGCATGGGTGAAATTTCAAATGCAGAGGAAGACTACTTTTAGTAGTACCTATCTACAAGTAGGTACGTTCTGTCGCAAGACTACAAAATCGGTTCTTTTCAGAACCAAAACTTTATAAAAAAGAATTCGTAAAACTAATT
Organism: Polydrusus tereticollis; assembly: GCA_963920685.1. NCBI lineage: Eukaryota > Metazoa > Arthropoda > Insecta > Coleoptera > Curculionidae > Polydrusus > Polydrusus tereticollis. The sequence goes on along the minus strand of OY987328.1, from coordinate 50,139,296 downwards.
TGTCTGAATACTACAAAAGCTAAAAAATTATTATTTTTCTTTACCTAAACTAATTTTTTATTTACTTTAAATTATTTTATTTAGAAAATGTAATTCATCAACATCCAAAATTACCTTCAATATAATTTATTGTTTGAGAGCCACCGACATAATGCTCAAGAGGTTTTATGGCTTCGCGGACTTCTTAAAACGCACAGACTTTACAAGGATTTTCCCCAACAGACTTATTGGCACCGAACTTGTTATAACTTTTTCTTATAGCCTTTTTGCATGTTTTTTTCTGTTTTCTTAAGCTATTTTTTCCCATTGTGTCTTCTTCCGCGTCAGTCGAGCTGCTGTAGTCACTATTAGCGATATTTTCTTCAAAGGAATATTCTGAAGAGTGACGACGTAGACGTTTAGCTGTAATACAGGTACGAGTATTTTGATCATCCTCGCTACTGGAATAGTCATAATCAACGAGTTTCACAAAGGGCCGTGTTGAATCTACCAAGTTGTTTTGGTAAAGGTCAGTATTAACTGAAGAACTTGGCACATTAAACTCTGAGATTATTTCTGTTCCATCGGCAATGATATTATTCACAAAGGGCCGTGTTAAAACTACTGGATCGTTTGCGTGAAGGTCAGTATGAATTGAAGAACTTGGCACATTAAACTCTGAGAATATTTCTGTTCCATCGGCAATGATGTTATTCACAAAGGGCCGTGTTGAAACTACTGGGTTGTTTTGGTAAAAGTCAGTATGAATTGAAGAACTTGCCACATTAAACTCTGAGAATATTTCTGTTCCATCGGCAATGATATTATTCACAAAGGGCCGTGTTAAAACTACTGGGTTGTTTTGGTGAAGGTCAATATGAATTGAAGCACTGGGCACATTAAACTCTGAGATTATTTCTGTTCCATCGGCAATGATATTATTCACAAAGGGCCGTGTTGAAGCTACTGGGTTGTTTTGGTGAAGGTCAATATGAATTGAAGAACTGGGCACATTAAACTCGGAGACTATTTCTGTTCCACAGGCAGTGATATTATGATAATATAATATAGGTTCAACTAGACTAATTACAACCGTATCTGAAGATTGTAAATAATCATTTAAGTTCGAAATTTGACCGACTTCTGAGGAAATATTGATGCTAGTGCATGTACTTGAGTCTATAATGGCGTTTAGGGCTTCCTGTGATACCAGTTCAGAGTACTCGCTACCATTAACAGCTAATGGGTGACTCAAATTTTTGTGGAGACGCAGAAAAAGTTAATACTAAACGCGGTACGGCATTGGGTTCCTTTGTTCCTTGAGAACATAGAGCTAATGCCACTAGACGTTTTGATCTAGTAGTCATGGTGATAATCTAAAATAAAAATATCATGTTGTCTTTCCAATAGAAACAAAAGTGTTTTCGGTTAGAGTCCTCCGTATGAACGGTTAGGGCTGGAAGTTTTTAAATCCTCATAATACATTAATGTAAGAAATGCGAAAAAAATACTTAATACAATAGTGGTCCAGACGTGAACTGTACCTACATCTTAAAAATATTTTTGATTATAAGGTGTTCTTATAGTTTGCCCTGTACCGCATCTAACTTTCTCATTTTAAATTGAGCACTCTATATCATTGCATTTTTTAATTACTCGTCAGATTCTAGACTAATTTCATGTATACAGGACATGACACATTAAATCACTTTAGAATCTTACTAGGAATTAAAAATGCAATGATATACAGAGTGTTCTATTTAAAATAATCAAGTTGAATACAGTACGTGGTAAACCATCAACCCCGTATATTCGAAACATTTTAAAATTCACAGTTGTGCAAGTTTGGACAACTTTTCTATTAAACAGTTTTTCGTATTTCTTTCGGTATTGGATTTATTGAAAAATACACTAGCGTGAGACACCCTGTAGATTAAAAATGTGTCAACGTACTGTAACCCACCCTGTACAAAATAAATTGTAGTAAAATAGTAACAAAAGAGCAAACCAAAAACAGTTCTCAAATATTCGGTTGGACACAAGACGGTCGCGCCAGTTGTGTTCTTTACTGCCATCAAGGTCAAACCTTATTGTTGATGTTTACAGCTAAAATTTTTTCTTACATCAAATAAAATCCAATGCTAGGCCAACCCTCACCGTAAAGGGTACAACTGTCTTGACCGTCTAATAAGTTGTTTAGTTTAGCACCATCGTTATCACACGAATAAAATCATTATCTACTTAGAACTCCATAAAACTAATTGAAAACTTCGTTGTGCTAAGATGATTTTGAATTAGAACTACCTAGTTTATCTCAACGGAAACAACCATTATTAATTACAGAAAGAAAATAATTGTGGTATTTACGTTCTAACTCCGCAGCGATACACAATGAACTAAAAGGTCATAACGCACTTCGCTGCGTCGTAAGTCGCATTTTTTGTACCACGTGACTTGCACCTTACGATGTTTTGGAGATCATGCGATGTTTTCGCAAATACAAATGAGATTTGTTTACGTTTTTGTGTGACTTACGTTACACCTAATTCGGCTTTTTCTCTAAAGACTATGCTTCTCTACCTTACGATAATTTGCTGGAAGGTGTCTGACGGTTTGGTAGTTACGATAGTTCAATAATCCCTTTTTCCTAAATTTGTCACTTACGATGTTATGGCAAAAAGGTATCGATATAGAAACTCATACTAAAGTTTATCCAGTCAAAGCGTGTACAAAATTACCTAGTAAGAATTAGTGCCTTGAAAATCGCGCCTGCGGCGCATGTAGTTGTGGAATGGTTGAAAATTATTAAAAAAAAAATATGTAAAAAACTTTTAATACGGGGTAGTTTTCATCCTTTTGCATTACCTGCTGAAACATAGAAAAAAAATTACATTTGGCCTTGAACGAAAATTCGTGCTTGCCCCATATACGAATATAACTCCTCCAATGTTAAATGTTTTAAAATCGTACATTTTACAAATTTTTTTGAAACTAATATTTCCCTAAATTTAACTTTAAAGTGTTTGACTGAATATTGAGATAACTTATACGAAGGCGGGAAATAGGTATATCCAAATTTAAATTCAAACTACCGTACGTCGGTATATTCCATATTTTGTTCTCGTATCCGAGTGTATGGTGCCACAAGTAGAGCGGGCGACATAGTGCAGGCCTATTCACACACAAGATGCCACAGTAAATGTAAAATAAACACTTTCCTAACATGGCATGTCGTCAAAAGATGTCGGTGTAAGATACCAAAAGAACACACAAGATTATTAATTATTAACTATGCAGGAAAAACGGCAAACGAGTCACTTACATGTGTTTAGAATGTGAGAAACGTTCGTTAGTAATTTTAAGGTTTTCTTCTGATACTACAAATTTTAATCAAAAAATCTTTAGGCTATTCTTCTTAAAAAGTGCAGCTTTACACTAAAAACAGCGCTAACAGTGGCCGCCGCATGGCATTGCAAATCGTACATTTTTACAAATTTTTTGAAACTAATATTTCTAAATTTTACCTTCAAGTGTTTGACCAAATATTGAGATAACTTGCATGAAGGCGGGAAATAGGTATATCCAAATTTAAATTCCAATTACCGTACGTTGGTATAATCTATGTTTTGTTGTCGTATCCGAATGTATAGTGCCACAAGTAGAGCGGGCGACATAGTGCAGGCCTATTCACACACAACATTATTTCAATTATTCAACTCTTATTTGCGCGCTATATCGAGTAAATACATGGTTGAAGTGTGTATTGTAGAGGGCGCCACCGTATAGCGGTTACTACAATTTAGGTTAAAGTAAGATGTGAATTAGCATCAACAGTGGCATATCATACACAATTGGCGGGAAACGTTATAGAATTACCAGCCCTAATTGGTCAGTACCGAATGTTGAGATAGGTTGCATGAAGGCGGGAAATATATCCAAATTTAAATTCAAACTACCATACGTCGGTATATTCCATATTTTGTTGTCGTATCCGAGTGTATGGTGCCACAAGTAGAACGGGCGACATAGTGCAGGTCTATTCACACACAAGATGCCACAGTAAATGTAAAACAAACACACACACACACACACACACACACCCACACACACACGCACACACACACACACAAAAACACTTTCTAGTTATATTACAGGACATGTAAAATATAAAAGCAAGAATTAAGTTCTGCAAATTTTTTTGTTTTATTTTCCCGTACTATTAATTGAATCCCCATTGCCATGTAAAGCGATACACCGGCTTCGGGCGTCGAAATACGTCTTGAATTGAGTTAAACGTGCTAGACAGAGATATAATTATAAAGTAATATTCAAGTGTTATTGTTTCCGGTTTTAGCATTGACATGTCAATGGGTTTTAGACGACATTGTTTTGGTGTTTTGATTTGTCATTTTAATTCGTTTTTATCCATTTTTGTGCCTTGAAACTTCATTTAATATTAAAAACAGTTCTTTTCAGAGCTATTCCCATCGTACTATTGCGTTGCCGGTAAGTATTTTAGACATTTGTTATTATTTATTCGTTTTAAGTATTCTAACCTTTATTTTTATAAATAACACTTCTTAACATATTATTGTATTTATAGGAAAATATGAGTGAACAAGTTATGGACCATGATTATTGTGCTGAAGCATCTTCTTCACCTAAACAAGGTTATTGCCTCATGCAAGGAAATAAAGTTGCCCAGCAGTTTGTTCAAAATGTTTTCAAATATTTTGTGGAAGAGCACCCTGAGTTGCCTCCGTGCCTCCGACCAAGGTTAGTAGTAGTAATTGAGGTTTTTCTCACAACATGTCATACTTCCCAGTCCAAAGTTTTCGAGATTACTTATTAAATATTTATAGTGCCACAATAATTTTAGGAAACTGCCAAAGCCTTGCAAATATCAATTGAATCGGTACGAAAATACAAAAATGGATGCCAGGAATCCACACTGGTTTTGAAACGACCCAGACGAAAATATTTAACTGATGAAGCACCTAAAATCCTCTGCATGGAGATAAGAAACGAAATATACGACATGTATTCTGAATTCAACAGATGATGACGAGTAGAGCTAATTTTATGTTGCCATTTTTTTTACTACCTATATTTTGATCCTTTTTGTGTACCATTTTTTGCTCTCAGTTCTTGTGTATTTACTAGACAAGTTTAACAGAATGTTTTTACCTCTTATTAATAATTATACGTTTGCTTTTCTTACAAGAGAGAAATTCCAATAATTTAATTAATGATAAACATTATGACAAGTTTAGGACAGTTGACAAATTTCACTCCTACTTTACACGGGATTGCAGGAGCAGTATTCACATTCCTGGCTTTCGGCTTGGAGCATTCAAAAAGTTTTTAATCACTGGCTCCTGTTCAAAAAAATAGTAAATATAAACAGATTCAAATGTGATATTAAATCCTACCTCACATACAATTGCTTTTATTCCATTGATAAGTAGGTATTTCGGTCCTTCATGAATCTTGCGACTCATATGTGTGTTATGTATGTCTGATGTAACATACACTAAAGTGTATGTTCTTTCCATTTTCATTTATTATGTTATGTATTTATATAGACTAGTTTTAAAATTTTAATAATAGTTTGACAATGTTAATATTTACTTTGTAAATCTGTGTAACAATAAATAAATAAATAAACTGAACAAAAAATGTTGACTCAAAGTGTTATTTCACCTAATGACAGAAAAAATACGCATACGAAAAAATGACAGCCGTGCACCACTTGCTTTATAAAAATTATCAGAAGACATGTTTGCAAGCCACTTGGTGGAGCACTCTAACTTTTTTAAATAAAGTATTATATCCTATTAACACATACTAAAGTTGAAAATAATCTTAAGTACTTTCAGAGATGGTATAAAATAAAAACACCTAGTAGCAAAAAAATGTGGCCGTTGCGGGCATACGTTCAGATAAACTTCTCTACTAAAAATATCATGAGAAGTCGCCCCAAAATATTGTATATTATATATATACTGTATATTTAAAAACATTTTTTTCATTATGGAAATTAACATATTTTATTACAATTTTTAAGTCCGGTTCTGACCATAAACAGCTGCTCGCCATTGTATTGCTGCCAATATTATTCTTACTAAAAATTAAACAGCTAAAATATGACTGTTGTCACATGACATGTCGGCCATCTTGCAGGATTACTGGCTGAACCAAGTTTAAAAACAACTTACATTTTATTCAAAATAAACTCGACACTATCGCTAATTTTGTTATTACAAAAGTTGTTTCAAAATAGGTTAGATTGCCAAAGTTATGCATATGTGTGTATTATATACTTGTGTAGAAGCCGATTTTGCGCAATAAATTAAGCAACTTGAAACAGGTTTCTATATGAAGTGGAAGAAATAAAACATATTATTTAATGCCGTACATCTCGGTTGTTTTAATAAGAACGCAAGATTTGGATTAAGTGCCAGTTTAACTGTCATGATGTCATATGAGTGTGACTTGCCAGTTCGATAGGAGGCAGATAGAAGTTAGTAAACGTTGAGCATGACACGATGGAACAACGCGTCCTAATTGTTAAGCATTATTATCAAAATGGTGAAGTTTGATTGCCACGATTCGTAAAGTGCGCTAAGGTTAGCACGAGGTCGCAGAGGTGGTTCAGAACAAAACATCACCGCAGTTCGCGAGAGTGTGGCGAGAGTCCAGGGACGTCGATTCATCATCGTGCACAAGAATTAGACATTACAACAGCCACCTTTTAGCGTACTCTCACTGAATATCCGCATCTCCATGCCCACAAAGTCCATTGACTTAACAACTTCTGCCAACAGACCATTGCACAGCAAAGAGAGTTCACCAATTGAATCCTTGAACGGCAAGAAATTAATGCCGATCTTGGGGACAAATTCATTTTCAGTGATGGGGTCCATTTTTCTTAGCCTCAATCGGAAGATATTGCTCCGGCGACCGACATGTGGTTTTCTGTTCACCAAACCGCCCTTAAAATTTTGACGGTTTTGCACGAGTTTTTTCCTGATCGTGTTATTTCCTGATCGTGTTATTTCCCGGTTTGTTGACCTGAATTCGCCACCACGCTCTTGCTAACGTCTTTGGACTTTCGGCTATGGGGCTTGTCTGAAGTCACAGGTTTATGCCAACAAGCCCGCTCTTACCAAAGTATTGAAGGGGGAAATTAAACGCTTTATCAACGAAATACCGCCATATGTATGCAACACCGTTATTGAAGATTTCGCCAAATGATTACTCATGTGCCAGCACAGTGTTGACGGCCATTTACCAGATGCGTTGTTTCATACACACATAATTCCCAAATGTCCACGTTATAACACAATAAATATTTCAATACCTGGCTTCAGAAAACCATGTTTTATTGAACCCTGAAATATTGCGCTCTTATTAAAACACCCTGTGACGTTGCCTTTTCAGGTTGTTTTGGTTATATTATTTGGATTGTCGTAGAACCGCAAGTCCGCGATTCTACGTCCTTGCGCCAAACCTCTCCTTATTTTAGGTTGTTGGCTCAATTTTATTTACCCTCTGTAACCTTTGCTGTAGGTTTTTGAGATTGACGAAAAACCGGCCGTCATCTGTGTCAATCTGTGATTTCGTGGAAAAGTTTACAACGTATATTTTCATAGGTTATCGATATATGTTTGAGATTCTTGTCACCCAACCTAAAACTTCATACATTTTTTTAGACCAATCTCTCTACCACATTGCCGGTCTCCTTTTTCATTATTTTGCCGTTTGCTGTTTCTCTTCAAAGCCATAAGTTTTTTTGCCAACCATCTTAATAGTATATTTCAAACATATTCAACATTTTAAGTGATTTACCTTATTAATCCCAGCTTTTCAGGATATAAGAAGTAATATGTAAAAGAGTTGCAACTTTTACTAATATTGTCTGATTATATGTATTAGTTATATTATTATGTTGAATTAAGTGTAATTTGCAATTTGAAATTACCTACTTTCTTCTTTGACATCTAATCTACCTGGTGTTTTTCTTAATTAAATAAATTCAAATTATTTTTGCTTTTGTATTGGCACTGTGTGTGGGCCCCGATGTTCACTCATAGGAACTTGGTGTTGTTGTGACATGTTAGAGTTAAAAGCACTTGTGAGTGGCGCTCAAAACTCAATCATATATCTCGAGTTGTGCAGCAACATCCTTTGGAGTCCATATACGTGCACATTATTGTTTTACCGACAAGGACCCTTGACAAAAGAACCACCTCTGTAATAATTGCCAAGAGCTTGAGCTAGCTGAGGTACGTCGTGGCCTTAAACTTTATTTAATATTTAAAATTTCAACTTTTATATTTTCTTAGCCTCGTATAAGGTTGTAACCCTTTAGGTACAAGACATGGTGGTTTTTCAAAACTCTGCTGGCGCCTTGGAAATAAACTCTTCCCTTCGGCATTTTCAATTATTTTTATTAGTAATCTTGACGTTGTTTTAAACATGAATAAAAAAGTTTTCAGATATCCACTGGAAAACTAGTTTTTAAAACTTCTCGCTACGCTGAACACTAAGTTATTTACTTTTAATGATCAAAAATTCGCATTAAACTTAACTGTGAAGTTTATAGCTTGACAAATGTTCAGTGTCAAGCTGATCGACGATGGTAATTTGTTATTCGCTTAACACAATAATACATAGAATGAGAATAGCATAAGAAACAGCTGAGCTGATTAAGAAAACCAAGATAGCAGTTCCGTAATAAGATAAATTACGATATATTGTTGACATAACTTGATAAATTATACTTAAAAGTAAGAGGGTTTAAGCCTGTTATTGCAAATTTTACAAAATAAGTTAAGAACAGGACACGAGTCAAAAAACTAGAAAGTGGATGTAGCAGATACTCGTATATTAAAAGGAACTAAAAGTTTTGAGATTTAGTTCGGTTGTAATTTGCCATGGAAGAGAACTAGTGGTTATTAATTGGTGTTTTTTTTAACAACTGCTTGTATATTATGTCTCTTAAGATTTGAGTTATGATTGCGGTTTTTTAGCTATAGGTAGATGAGTGTGGTAACATTCTCAATAAGGGAAGCAGCTTTAACAACAACTTGATAGCCTAACTAACCTAAACCAACCTTAATCAAACAATAACGCCAAAATGCTAATGTGCCTATTTATTATTTAACTGCGTAAACTTTCGAATTAATCAGAGAACTATTACGGCATTCTGTGTGTTAAAATACATTTTTGGTTGCCGCGTAAATTTACTCAATACATTGTCTTTAATAAATTGACTAAAATGTAAACCAACGGAGAATTAAACCAGATTGCTCCATCTCGTGATGCTCGGAGAAAACAACTTTTCTTTAGCATACTTACGCCCTCTGGCATTGACCCTTACAACCACACAATTATCAGAAGAAATCGCCTGCAAAAATAATTGTCACAAGTGCAGGAGTCCTCGATAGGAAACGCTATGAAAGCATCGATTCAACAACCGAAAACAAGTCCAAAGTACAAGGATTGCTTTTTCCTTTAAACCCATCCCCAGATGCGTTTCATCTTATCACAGCTCGTCAGTGAGGCTAGGGTTCTAACACTCTCATAAATAAAAACAATTTAACGACAAAGCGCTGACGTTGCAACAATTTCATACTACATTGCACGAAGTTGGACGTGAAGTAATTATGAAGCGACAATGCGAACACCCACTTTTGTATTAACGCTGCGGCAAAGGTAGGTAAATATTGCAGCGCAATGTGCAGCGTGAGTGACTGTACAGTCTGTACGGTGGTTCTTTGCCGGTGCGTCATGGATAAACGATCAAGACATAATGTGACTTACAACTCCCCAAGTTTATTTATTACAGCCTTAAAAGTGAATAAAAATATAATAGTGTTTCTCCGGGGTTGCGCAATATGTCTCGAAATCAAAGTAACGTGGTAGACAGAGACAAAAGATATTTGGAGAGTTGTCCATTATTGTCAAAATCATCGTCTCGATGTGTCAACTATATTTTGTTTTTAAATGTTTTTGTGCCTTGAAATTCAATTTAATCTTATAAACACTTCCTTTCAAAACCATTTTAATCGTACTTTCCTGTAGGTGCTAAATAATTATGGATATTTGTTATTATTATTGAGTCTGAACGCTAGCCACGAAAATTTTAGCGTTTATGAACTTAGACTTTGTTTTGACTTTTTGCATCTTGTAATTTTGATTAGATTCATATGATTTTAGTCACGTGGAAGTAACGAAGCACCGGCAAAGAGCCACCGTATGGACTATATTATGTAAACTTGGCATATTATGCAGTTTGTGGACAATGAAAGAATAAAAAGACATTGAGTTCAAAAACGCGTTACGCTTAAAGCTAGGCAGGTATGAAATTAAATCTATTTTTCACATGCGAGCGTTTTGAACACGTATGTATGCCCGGTTCACACACCTCGCGTATGGAGGAGTAAATGCTTACGAAGCAGAACCTTCTTGGCAACGGTACATATTTATTAGCATAGACAGAATTTTATGTGCAATGTCAAGAATGTATGAGTTTGGAAAATCTACCAATTTTGGTTAGTTCAGGTTAGTTTTTTTCGTGTTAAAGAAAGTTGTTTGCACCTTAACTTAGATAATGCCGATTACAAATCTGTGACGTAACAAACTAGCTTTTAGGGTATTGGTACTGTACAGGTTGGTTTACGACCAGCCAGTGGTCAGAATACATACATGGATGCAGTTGGTATAGAACTATTAATAATTATTGTATAAATTTAAAGTTATAGAAATATTTAAGATATTTCAAATGAAAATAATAAGAACCAGAATACTTGACCAAAATCTTGTGAGAATGCTTCCGGCATTTGATGACCGATTTTGAGAATTAGGTTGAAGTTACTAATGCGCCGTCAAGCGCGGCAGTTTCAATGCATAGTTTACTATAAACCATGCATTTTATTTTAAAATACATCCATTGTACATTGTATGATTAACACCACCCTACCTAAACCTAGCTTTTTTCCTGTCATTTATTTTAACAATATAGTGCAACAATTTTTTTGGCGCTAGATAATGAAATATTCTAAGATGCTACTATTAAAAAAAGGGCAGCATTTAAATTTAATATGTATAGTGGCAGCTCAGTCAGTTGTAGTCGCTTGTCAATCCTAATGTAATAAATACTAATTAAATTGTAGGCAAATTAAACTATTAAAAACGGAATAACTTGAAACTACCTACTACTATTAAGTTTAGACTCGTAATGTAATTTTTAAAAAGTAATTTGTATTTTATGCAGAATCCAAAAGTACTGTAAAATATATGGTTGTTGGTATCAACTCCAGCCAAACGACTTACCCTGCATACATAAAAATATAATAAAATAAAAATTTCTTTACAATCAATTAATTTTTCTATTAAACTTTTTTTTAGTTTCCGAGGAAAGGTACTGGGTCATCTTACGTAAACCACCCTGCACCACTATTAATATTAGCTTTATTCTTAATTAACATCATCCTCAGAATACAAATAAAACTGTTTTATAGAAATACTATACTAAATAATTCAAATTTGCGAATGCGCAGGCTGTTCATTTTTTGAATTTGGTATTCTACAGTTTTTATAAGGGTTGTATTTTCTATATATATAAATCGTGCTTGTCAATGCCGGGCAACCGGACCCACATTTAAAAGACCCATATTTCTACCGGATAAACGTATCGAAAAAACGAAACCAACGAAAACTATTATTTCGATTATTTTAAATGGGATAAATCGCATTTGCAAGGATTAAACGCGTCGCTTGAACGACATTCTAGTCTAGGATTTTGGAAAAGGCCAAAGTACGATGCGTGAAAGTGGCTGTCAATGAAATTCTCCATAGACTGTCCTCTTCAAATTTAACCATTAAATACAATTGAAAAAGCAGAAGTTGCTATACGAGTAACTTGTTACCAACAAAATTTAGGAAAAAGCAAAGATGTGATGAAATATAAAAAATTACAAAAAATTCATTTGAAAAATAATTTAGACTTAATTTGCCAGTAAATACAAGACAAAAAACTAAATATGTTTTAGAAATAAACAAAAAAATCCTCTAAAGTCTTAGGACTGGATTGAGGAAGTTCCCTATATTCACCATACCTATATGATACATGAGGTATAATATGTGCCTAGTCCAGAAAAAGATAAAAATATAAATGCTTCCAAATTCATAATCAAAATAGCCCGACATATAAGATAAGCTATATATCAAAGAAGATAAACTATTAAGGTAATCTATAGCCCAATATTCACATATGATTACAATCTAAAATATATTAGTAAACATGTAGACAAAAACAATAAGACCATGCGCATCACAATCTACACCTAAAATTAATAAATGCACAGGACTCATTAACAATGAATTCTATGGAACAATGCATTATTTTAATTTAACAAATTACTGAGAAACTGGACGTGGTGTGCTGAAAAACAATAATTCTTTAAATTACTTTTATACTTTCGAAGATTAGTTGTTTGTCTGATTTCATCAGGAACTTAACGGTATGTACGTAGGACCAAAAAACAAAATAACCTTTGTGATTTTGAGACTTTAATTGTTGTTGTCTTCATTTCCTTTTTATGAAGTGTATCATATTCATGCGTAATTTTAGTAAGTTCATATTTTTTTATGCCGCAGTGTCCTGTATATATTGATATGATATGATATATTTGTCTCATGTCTAGTATACAACTGTTCTTTTAGAGAAGGTTGCGATAATAGATAAGGTTTATTATACAACATTATTTTAATAAAGGTTTTTTGTAAAATTTGTACTTGCGTGTGGTGATTTGAGTAAGGCGCTGCCTAAGCTACTGTACCGTATTAGAAATGTGATTCAACAAGAGCATAATATATAACTTTCAGTTGTTTTATGTCCAATATATTTTTAAATTGTTTAAAACTATATAAACTTGACTGTAATTATATTACAACAAAGTATATTTATTTTTTTATCCCATTTAAGAAATCCATGTATTTTGTTTCCTGGGTATTTATGGAACTATTCGTCAACGGGGTTGCATAATGGGGTGTTTTACTTTTGTTGCTGCTAAAAGACTTGCATTGCATTTCTTTTGTCGAAGGTAATTGTAAGGCACGTTTCATCAAAATATGATTTGACCTTATGTAATTCACCTCTGCAACAGTTTTCACTTTGTAAAAGAAACAAAAATCAACGTCTCGGTCTCAGTATTTATTTTTGGTGACGCGTTTTGCCCTATAGGGGCATCATCAGACCTACTACAAATATAATCACCTTATGCACAAAAGATAAAATAGAACACAATATTTACCTTAAAAATATGGTCCAGTCACACTAAACCCGTTCACAGTACGGGAAAACAATAGAAAAACATTAAAAACATTAAAAAACATCAAAATACATTAAAAAATATAGACACGAACGTCTTTACAACACATCAAAACAATATTAAAAGTTAGGTTAAGCTAGCTAAATAAAGTCAAAACAGAAAATATCGGAAAAAAATTATAAAAAAATTATTACCTACTTAAAATTGATTTGAACGTAGTACCTTCAGGGTAATAGTCCGATATTCTGACCACTACACTACGAAAGCATTCATACTTGGACAGGGTTTATGTGTCATTAAAATTCAATAAATTCTTAAAAATCAGACCCGGCTCAAAATTAAACACATCGTTTACACGGTTTAAAATTGGACTTTTCTTGGCTTTTTTTATTTCCAACTTCTCCAACAAATCCAATCTCTTACCCTTTGGGCACTCGTGTAAGAGAGTAATGCCCTCTTGAGAGAAAGAATATTGGCTCACCAGCAAGTGAGTGGCGAAGGCGGAGTTGGTCTCTGTAACATCCGACTTTTCGAACTTCTTGACCAGGCTTAAGTGTTTCTGTACCCTGGTGGATATTTTCCTCCCCGATTGCCCCGTTGGTTTTTGTTTCTTTTACAATAATTATAAAGGTCTCTTTGAGAATTATGGATGGGTTCTTTGAGTTTTCACTTTATTCTATCAATCGGCATCATAAATTATAACCATATCATCCGCAAAAGATTGCACGATTTCGGCACAAGTGAGGTTAATGGAGCCATTGATATATATTTTAAATAAAACGGGACCCAACGCTGTACCTTGGGAAACTCCATGTTGCACCATCTTTGCCGTACTTACTGAATTATATATTTTTACAACTTCCTTTCCGTTTTCCTAATATGACTTCATTAAATCCAATGCAACGCCTCTAAAACCCTCTTCTAAACAGTAAATCAAGAAACTATGATCGACCGTGTCGAACCAAAACAAATAAAACATCGATATACGAGGTTGCTTTCTTCTTGTTGGAATATTCTTGGTTCCATTTGCACAACTCCAATTATATTTATATTGAAATATAAACTTAATAAACAATAATAACTGTCGTAAGCCGTGAAAACTTACTTTTTCTCAGTTTGGTGGGTAAAAACTTCATTTGGTGGTCCTTTTAGCGGTCCTTATTTTTTAAAAGCGACAGTATAGTCTTAAATATAAGTGGGCAAAAATTCGAAGAACGATATTTAAAAAATAAAATATTGATATATCGATACATGGATATACTGATATATCCATATATCGATATATTGAAATATCGATATTGGATTTTTAATATCGCCCAGCGCTAATCATGATGACAAGCACCTTCCAACAAATTTAATATGATATACGATAGAGAAAGAAAAAGCACCAGTTTCAAGGCACAGTTGATAATTTGTGACCCAGAAATCCGCGTCTTCTTAGACGTGGGTTCCCAAATTTACCAAAACCAAAAGAAATGAATAATTAATATTTCTTATATAATATTATCTTCACCCCTTAAACGATTATAATTTGCAATATAACGGAAAAAATAAACGGGATATATGTTACAGGGTATATTACACTATACAGGAAAATGCATACGTCTAATTGTTTTATATAATATCTTTGAATTCCATAGAAATTAAGATTTTATAGCTGTAGACTCGTGCGTCGGACTATAGGAGAGCTTTATTAAAAATACCTATTCCTTGAGTTCTTCCGCATGCTTATAATCCTCCCTACTCAAGAATGTGGCTAGTTTATTCCTTAGTTTGTAGACTGATTTTAGAGGTCTCGTTTTTATATAGTTAACTACATTAATAACAACCATCAAAATAATATTAAACCAGAACTTAGGGATTCTTCAAGAAAACTCCTGGACATTTCTTTTTTACAAGTGCGTGTAAACTATTATATCCACCAGACTGAGTTCAGACGGTGCAAATTCCAACAAGTCCCTACCAGTGCGGTAATAAAGGTATCATTCTGAACAACTGAACAGCAGTTGCTCGTCCTTCTATAGGCCTGCAAAATAGCAAGCGTTCTGACACTGGAGCTCCCTAGCAAAATCTGATGTAGCAAATTAAATTAGAATCTTTACTGATATCCATTGTTTCATTAAGTTGTATGAAAAACACTTTTCCAACTAATTCACATTCAAGCTGAATATTCACAGATATATCGTTAATTCTTCCGGAAACTGTATCGTTGGACAGAGGAATATTCTTGAGTTGGTACGCATAGATTTGACCAAATATTATGTCTGCTATATGTATGACAGCCAGTTAATTGAGTTGCTCTACAATATAATGTGGCTTCTTGTATTTGGCCATTTCATAAGCTGTTTTCTCATTTACTGTGAGAGCTTCCTGGGAATATGACTTTTGTTGTCGATTAATCGTATAATCTACCAACATTACGATTGCCTATATTGGGTTATTCTCGTCTACTTTATTTTATGCCGGGGGCGTAGAACTATTCAAGGTGAAAAGAGGGGCGCGAGATACGAAAGTTTAAGAACCGCTGTGCTATATTTTGTTGACTGGAAATAATAATGGTGTTACCGTTAATCTTCCTTATTTCTTTATGCTTGCTTACGTTGTTTGTGTACTGGTTTATAGTACTCCCAAGGGCTTTAGTATTATTTTTATTTTTATTAAGTCCTTGTCTGAAGGAAGTTGATTTTGTCATTACAATTAATTTACCTAGTTCGGGTAAATGTTCAGGTTTTGCATTTTCTTCGATTTGCTAAATTGTATGGGTCTAGACAGGTTAATTTATATAATTCCTGCTTTGTTCGAACCGATTTTATTACCTCTTTGGTTAGCCATGGTTGAATCTTCTTGACTCATGTTCTAAATGGTTCTGTATTGTCAAAGTGTATATTGCTAATTTATTTTTAACTTATAAAAACATTACACGAATCACGAAGTCGTGAGAACTATTCTCATTTCAGGTTTCTCTGCTTAAAATATTCTGTAGCATGTTAGTTGATATTTTACCATAGAAGACTGTTGTTAGTTTCATGTAGTTTCAACTCCTTATTTCGTATTTTTAATAGTAATAAAGGGTTCCGAAAATGTACGCACATTTTAAATGTCGTGACAGTTTCGTTCTTGTCATAGTAGGCTTCTGAAAATTCGACAGCTGTCATGTAATTTATTGCAATTAATAGCCGTGGAACGCTACACGGTAGAACAGCACGTTAATATCGTGAAAACGTATTATAAATGTGGAGAATGTTATGCGGAAACAGTTCGTAGAGCGTGAGCCGTTTTTGGACGAAATAATGCACCAAAACATACGACAGTGCAAAGACTGATCAAGAAATTTGAGCAAAGTGGTTCACTTGGAAACATAAAATCAACAGGGCGGCCGCGTACTGCTCGATCTATTAAAAATATTGCAGCAGTCTCGGAAAGTGTTGTTGAGAATCCAGGCACATTACCAAAAGCAGTATGCAGCGAATTCTTGCAAAAGATTTGCATTGGCATGCCTATAGAATCCAATTGACCCAAAAATTGAAGCCAGTAGATCATGGGTTGCGCCGCGAATTTGTTAATTGGATTCTGGAAATGGGGCAAATGACGGAGATTTTCGGAAGAAAATCCTGTTTAGTGATGAGGCACATTTTCAATTAAATGGATACGTCAATAAGCAGAATTGTCGAATTTGGGTAAAGAGAATCCTCGTATTATTTACAGAAAACCAGAAAACCAATGCATCCTCTACGAGTTACCGTTTGGTGCGGTTTTTGGTTCGGCTGAATAATTGGGCCATACTTCTTTGAAGACGGGGCTGAAACTGCACTAACAGTGAATGGCGAACGTCATGGTGCAATATTGGAAAAGTTTCTGTGGGCTGAATTAGACCGAATTAATGTGGAAAACTTATGGTTTCAACTGGACGGAGCGACCTGTCACACTGCGCGTGAAACAATGGGCTCGTTACGACTAAAATTTCCTGGTCATATTTCGCAATGATGATCAGAATTGGTCACCACGACCCTGCGATATAAGACCGTGCGACTTCTTTCTCTGGGGTTTTCTTAAATCTCGTGTTTATGCCAATAAACCAGCCGCAATTCCTGACTTGAAGAATGAAATTCGACGCGTCATTGATGAAATTCGTCCACAAATATGTGAAAATATTATCAATAATTTCGTCAAAAGGGCAAGGGCCTGCCAGCAAGGCCGCGGTGGACATTTGTTGGATATTGTGTTTCACACTTAATCGTGATATGTATTTTTTCTAATCCCATTAATGTTTTGACATATTTCCAGAAATAAATGTGTTGTTTATTTTGATTATTATCTGTAAAAATGGAAGAATGTCTAAAAAGATTAAAATATTAATTATGTTTTAATTTGTTTGACCACATAATATGCTTTTTAGCGTAAGTTGGGGTGAATAGGGACACTATCAAAATCAAACATACCCCATTTACATACGTCAGAAAGGCGAAAGTACACCTCTAACAAAAACGAGCAAAAATAGGATAACTTAATTTTAAAACTATAGGTAAAAAAGATTAGGAACTAAGTTTAAGATTATAAAGATCTCGTTGCAAATTATAAAACAAAGTTTAGTATTTTAATACTCAATTTATGTTTTCTATTATTTTTATTAATTATTGTTACTACTTTTTTTTTAATATCATCTCGATCTAAAGCTATATTAAAATGCTAATAAAAACTCACAAACGCTGTTGCCCCTAATCACCACATCTGCAGGTAAACGGGAACAACGCTATTCTTTCTAAAAACCTGGTATTGAGCGTCCACAAAAAACAAAACATTAAATATATGAAAATAAAAATTACTTTATCTGTTCCAAATTGTATACTACTCAACGTATTAATAAAATAAATGATATTGCTTTACAGGTTACCCCAGGAATTATCCTGTTTTACCCCGTTAAATATAATTCGAGTTGTTTAATGTTATAACGCATTCATGAAATTATCATAGATTTACCACGTATAGTAAATATCCTTCTCACAATACTTATTTAGTAATATAATATTAACAATCCCGTTTGAAAATAAAAACCGAAAATCGCATTTAACTCCAACTTCGAACTTTTGCGCCCGTAAAGTTACGTAGATGCTTACAGCATTTATATTCTGCAATTTTATCCTGTTCTGTGCTTACGAAGTTTCGAAGTTAACAACGCTAATTATTTTTCATCTGCCAACGATTTGGAAGACTAAACTTGTCGGCAAATAAATCTGTTGAGATAAATCTACGACATATTTAAACTTTAACTGTGTACAGGGTGTCCCCTTTTCGAAACTTTTAGGGAGTTTTGGAGCTATTATCAAGCACAGAGTGTTGCGGCTTTCACTTTATTGTCCTACTTTTTAACCAAATAAAAGATTCCAGTGTCAGTTTAGCTAACTTATAAAATCGTTCGAAACTGATCTTGATAGAATTATTTGGGTGGAGTTCAGTGACGTAGTCAGTTTTTTAAGAATTTGGGTTTTGAGATATTAGCGAAACCTTTAAGGTCTTAAATGGGACACCGTAAGTATTATTGCTTGTATTGATTAAGAATAACCTGAGCTTTTCAAAAATTTATTTCATTATAATTTATTGAAGAACAAGCTCAAAATTCGATATTTTTAATTACTTACTTTATTTTTAATAATTCCTTTAAACGTTAAATATTTTAAAAATTAATATTAATGTTTCTTTCAATATTATTAATGTATATTAGCATCAAATTATTCTTATAAAACTTTGTACAATAAACATGATTATTTCGGAATTTCGTAAGGCAATTTGGTTTCGGCTTTCAAGCTGTTTATAGTAATAGACCTATGTAGATAATATGTTTGTATTATTGTATTAACATATTAATATATGCCAATAGTGCATTAAAAAAAAAACAGCTGTCATATAGAAAACCATGTTTCAACAAGCTCTTGGTTGTTTGAGGTCTCAGTGTTTTTTTGTTTCCCTTAACTTCGTTCTATATAATAATGTGGTTTGTGTTCTTTGTAACAAGCATTTAGATATGCTCTTTACAATGTCATAATTTGCATTTATCTTAAGATTATAAACATTTTTTGATTTTTTTTTATCTATAAAGATCCCTACGCCATTGGAGGTTATAGAATTAAATATGGTAATAAAACACATGCCACTACGTTTACTGGATCATCATCGTGAATTTGTTAAAATAAATATTCAAGGATTGAGGTCAGACAACCAAAGATACTTTCCTTGTTTGGTTTTCATTTTTCAGTAGAATACTTTGATATTGCGTAAGATTCGGGGTGCTGTCGAAAATAGGTTGATGTAACCTCAAAAAATGGTCTAAACAACGACAGAATTAGAGCCAACAGTATCAGGTAAAATTTGTTTTATTAATAATCATGTCGTGCTAACACGAGGTTATCGTTTCCAGTTTCTTAGTTGAGGGAGTTCTTTCAGGCTCCAAAATTTCCTACAATTGCCTTTTTAACATTCTTCAATCATGAAATAGTTTCTGCCACAAACAAAAATGTTAATTAAAGGACATAAGGGTGTAGCAGTCTGTATAGGGTAACGAGCCTTCCTTGCACTCAATTCTTTCGGATAGGCCGATGTTAGTGTTTTGTGGGGAAATGTTATGATCAGAGTCTTCATGTTTGATACCACCTTTGCTGTACAGCGTTTAGGAGCCCTAAGCGTGATGACTTCTCTTACAGATAAGCCCATACTTTATTACTTCTCAAACCAAAATGTATACCAGCATTTTTAAAACCACAATAGTTAGGTGTTATCCTTTTTGACCCCATCGGAAAATAATACTAATTTGATTAATAAACAAGTATCGGAAATTGCCCCTGCAAATAGGGAACCCATGAAGATGGTATTTATTAGGTTATTTCCATAGAATTGAACATAGAAACATAAATTTTTGGTATTTTGTAACTTTTATATGCTGAATCTAGATCTAAAATCAAAACTATCAAAATTTAATCATAGGCGTAACATTTGGGGGGGGGGGGGTTGAGGAACAAACACAAAAGTAATTTTTTTCTAAATTAATGTTTTACATTTTTTTTCTGGAATTATGCTAGGGCTTTCTAGCAAAAAAGGTTACTGTTGATGTACTTCGCTCATATGCACCATTTCTGAGTAAAAAG
This sequence comes from Polydrusus tereticollis, assembly GCA_963920685.1. NCBI lineage: Eukaryota > Metazoa > Arthropoda > Insecta > Coleoptera > Curculionidae > Polydrusus > Polydrusus tereticollis. The sequence continues at coordinate 50,118,841 of OY987328.1, read as the reverse complement.
TCTTTAACGATAACATTGTTTAGCAAACACGGATCAAATTAAAATTATGAATTTTTTTAAAGTTAATAACAACACTCATTTACTTGAGTAAATGTTCAAATAAATTTCCATTTTGTTGAATACACAGTCTGGACCGTTTACTAATATTTTGAGCAGTACGAATAATTTCGAACCGGTTTTCTTTAATTCGATTTCCAGCTGCATGAATTCGTCATAAAAGCTCTTCTGGGCTATCTACTTCTGTGGCATAAACAATATTCCACATATTGCCCCACAGATAATAATCTATAGGATTTAGATCAGGCGATCGAGCTGGCCAGTTTACTGGACCACCTCTACCTATCCACCTATTGGGAAAATTTTTATTTAGCCAGTTTCTTACAAGCTGGCCTAAGCGGGCTGGCGCCCCATCGTGCTGAAAGAACATCTCTAACCGAGTACGTATAGGGACATCCTCTAGCAATTCTGCCAGCTCATTTTGGAGAAAACTTAATAATGATGGGCATTTAATCTATCCGGCAAAATAATAGGACCTATTAAAACATCCCCTATGATCCCTGCCCATACATTAAAAGAAAACTTATGTTCGTAGTTAGTCCCTCGAACCACATTCGGATTGTCTTTAGCCCAAAAATGAGTATTATGGCTATTAAATGCCTAGCCTCTTTAAAAGGTTGCTTCATCCGACCATAAAACTTTTCTCAGCGTGCACGGATGCAGTCCCTGCATTTGGGTCATTCTTCGAAGCTAAAAAGATATTTTTAAACAATTAGATACTTACAATTGATTTGGGGATATTGATAATATTTGCCAGCGGTCTCAATGCTATTTGAGGATTTTCCTCAATTGTATTTAGCCGCTCCCTCGTAATCATAATTTTCCATAGGCCGGCCTTGTCCCTGGGAACGCCTAAATGATCAATCTTCTACTAAATTTCTATGGACACGTCTAAATACTATTTGATGTGGCAGTCTTCTTCTCGGAAACCGTCTTTGGTACTCACATACAGCGGCACGTGCATTACCATTGCAATACCCGTAAATAAAATGAATATCAGATAATTCGTTATTCGAGAAACGCTCCATATTAAAAAAATTAGCTACAATTATACGAGACCAGAAAATTTCGAGTAAACTATCATAATAAATGCCAAGCTGGCAAATAACAAACATGTAAATTTTGTTTCAAGACCTACTTGATCTACGAGATCGGTCCTTGGTAAACAGGGTTATCGTTAAGGACTTTTTCTCAAAAATGGTGCATCTGCGCGAAGTACATCAAGAGAACCTTTTTTTGCCAGAAAGCCCTAAACTTTCATAATTCCAGAAAGAAAATAAAAAAACATTAACTTAGAAAAAGTTACTTTTATTTCTGTTCCTCAACCCCCCCCCCCCCCCACACACAAATGCTACGCCTATGATTATGACAGTTTTGATTTTAGATCTAGATTCGGCATATAAAAGTTACTAAAATACCAAAAATTTATGTTTCTATGTTGAACTGTTCGAGAATAATCTGAAAAGAAAGTACAATCTTCATTGGTTCCCTATTAGGGGGCCGCAGCTCCCTTAAAGGGCAATTTCCGATACTTGCTTACTAAACAAATTAGTATTATTTTCCGATGCAGATTCTACTGTTTTCCTTTGGCCACCTAATTTCGGGACACCCCGTATATAAAATTTCTTGTAAAAATATTGATACAAAAAAGGTTTCGGTGATTCGGACAAAGAAATATCAGTGAAAACGTCTTCTTTTGCATTGCAGCATACGAGGAGTCCAAGAACAATGGACATTCTCAGGGTCCGGTAGACAATGACAGCTGTTTCATGGTTATTACCACTCGCTACATTATTAGCGTCTAGCTGTAGCAGAAATTTCAATATTTTTTATCATTTCCGCGCATGCGTATAATGAGTGTCGACGGAAAAACTTCAAGCATATCATATTCAACCAGACGACTTATATGCGCGTTCTGCAATTACCTCGGAGATGAAATCGGAGAAGAGTACATCTAGAGTCACGTGGTTCGAATATCTGTCAGCGATAACATCGAGCACGGAAAAATAAAAGAGCGGTCAAGAGCAAAAAGAGTTTTTGCTTTATTTTGATCGTCAATGGACTTTTAGGGTCATATTGTTTTTGGTTTGTATTTTCTCATCGTTCTCGTTACATATATTATTCTGGAAAATTAAATGCTACAAACAGATAATCAGACCTATGATCAAACTCACAAGTTAACGCGAGCCGTTAATTTCAAAATTAAAGTAAGTGGGTTAAAATCCAATGCTATTTTCCATTTTGGTATGATGCAACTACAAACGGTCGAGTTAATTCTCGATCTCGTCATCCTAAACAGAAGTGACGCAATCCTTAAAGTGAGGACTTTAGCATATTTGAGCCAATCAGGGACGAGTTCGGTTATCAATCGCGGAAATTTTGAAGATTGTTTGGAAATGTCAAGTTGTCAAGCGGTCAATGAACCTTTGCGAGCGGTTGACGGCCACAGCTGGGTTTTATTCACATATTTGTTGATTTTGGGCGATTTTTGCTTCAAAAATATATTAATAACGGTAAGTTAAAAACACAATTGTAAGTACATTGTTGGTATAGATTTTTACAAAGGATTTTACTTTCAGATTATTTTACTTTAAAAATCTTGAAATTACTGAACAAAGTTGATTTGATTTGATTTACAACTCCCTTATAGTGACTTTTATACCTTTTAGATCATAACAAAATATGAGAGGAGAGAATTTCGAGGAGATTTCCTTCTATTTACCTAAATCCGTACCAGCTACTAAATTACACGTAGAAGTGAATAAAATATAAGAATCATACCATTTTCTAATATTTATTGAAGCCTTCAAATAGTTTCCTATAATTTACAAGCTGAAAAATACATGATGTTACAGTTTAATTCAGCTTTGGCAACAATTTATACCTAATAGAGGTAAGTTTTTAAACTAGGTAGGTAACTAGATACTAGATAATTATTAAAACCTGGATCAACCAAGTATTGTTTCGTACAAATTACACAACTTGTGTTGTATTTATAGATCTTTTAGTAGGTACCTAATGTTTATAAAAAATTGAACCACTAGGGTCACAATTCAAAAGCCCAGGTAGGAATACAAAAGTGAGAGTAAGGGCTTTGTCCCTTGGTATTCGTTGGGCTTTGGTCCATTTTTCTAAAATATTTACAACAGTTTTAAAGTTAGAAATAGAATAGAGAGCAGATATTTTTGTTGTTTACTTACCTAAGTGCTTGTAAAAATATCTCATAAGGTAAGGATTCAGGTTAGTTATCCTATCTATCCTATGCAGAGCATTCCTTTGTTTATTTTTAATAAAAATATCAACATTCTATCTTATTAAACCTAGATGATGTCTACTAGTATTAAAAAAAACATTCAGTCCTATTTTTATACCTACCAGTATCCTAACACAGAACATATGCACCTGTAAAATTCAGAAACTAAAATATTACTATCGAGGAATGGTAGCCCAGAGCAAAGTTAATACTAAAAATATTTAAATAAGTTCGAATGTTATTTTACTATTTTTTGTACGGTGGCAAATGAGGCAGTAGCAGCTGGATGCAATACGAAGAACTAGTATAGAATGGGCAAGATTAGAAATTGAGATGTAGAAGGAAAGAATGCCAATGAAGTTAAATTTAAAAATTCCTGAAATATTCTGAGGTGCAAAAATTATTAAAGCAATTATTAGTGTCAGAAACATGGACAATGGATAAACTTTAGACTGCAGTAAAGTCGCGACAGGAACAGGGTACAGCCATATTTATAATAAAAATATTAAATTATAGAAATTACTTTTAGATAACTATAGGATTTTAATTCAGGCAAATAACAAATCAATTTAACACTTTTATAACAACAAAAATCACAAAATATAATTGAACAGAGTTCGTAACGTCGTAATATCTCGTCTTTTCTTAAGTCTCGCGCCGTCGTCGCGATCTACTTTTTCGTCATTCGTCTGACACTTCTTGACTTCCTTCATTTTTACTTGTTGCGCAGCAACCCATTCCGTTATATTATTGTAATCTGGTATCCTGCGTGGTAGACGTATTGCGGGGCAACGAATACATCTGCGATTGTTACTACTGGTTCTCTGTTTCCCACAATTCGGCCTTCCTGCTCATCATCGGACCCGGATGATTTATAGTCATTAAAGCACCATGGCTTTATATATTCAGCACAGGTTGTGGTATTCACAGGACCTTCATGAACTCCTTCTTTCTCAACATTATAGGTATCGTTTATTTTAACTCCTTTAACTTTATATGGGTGATTCTTCAAGACTTCCTTGATAGCTTTTAACTCGCCATCTTCCTTTTGTGCTTTCTTGATATTTCCCGGTATGTTGGTGATAATGACCGTAACTGGATATCTGCTTAGCGCATCAACATGTCTCATACGACTTCCTGATCTATGTTCAATGGAATAATCAAAGTCTTCTAAAAGTAATGCCCATCTGGCAATTCTTGTTGATAAGTATTTTTTATTCATCGTCTTTTGGAATGCAGAACAACTTCTTTAATCCTTGAATTATTGCCATTACTTCCAGTTCATAGCTTGAGTATTTTTTCTCTGCGTCAGATGTTTTTCTACTCACGTAATAAATAGGATGAAATAAGTTGTCGTCATATGATTTTTGTAGTAAAATACAGCCATAGCCTTCATTTGACGCATCTGTATGTAATTCAAGTTGTCCTCCTTGTATAAAAATATTTAGTACAGGTTTCTCAGAAAACATTAAAAAGATCACTTAATGGCCTGGCGATTAGAGAATAAAACGAAATGAACTTCCGAAAATATCCTGTTAGTCCCAAGAAACTTTGAATTTGTTTTACAGTTGTTGGCTGTGGGAAATTCATAACAGCTTTAGTTTTAAAGGTTGATGGGTACAACTTTCCCTCTGCGATCATATGACCCAAGAATTCAACTGACCTCTTAACAAATTGACATTTTTTAAAATTTATTTCCAATCCATATTCTCTTGCTAAATCTAAGACTATTTTTAACCTTTTTACTGATTCTTTTTCATCTGCGGCGGGGATTATTAAGTCATCCATGTAGGGTAAAACCATGCTTTGATTTGATAGATCTTGAAATATCTTGTTGATAAATCTTTGAAATACAGCGGGTGAATTGCAAAAACCAGACGGTACTTTTAAAAATTGAAACTGTCCTTGATGCGTCACGAATGATGTATACTTTCTACTTTGACCTTCAACAGTTACGTGAAAAAATCCATTTTTTAGATCCAAAGTGCTAAAAACTCGAGAATCTTGTAGTTTGTCCAGCTGGTCTTCTATCAAGGGCAAAGGAAATCTGTCTTTAACAACTCTTCTATTTATTTTTCTATAATCAATACAAACTCTCGGTGAGCCGTCCTTTTTCTTCACAACTACTACTGGACTTGCATATTCAGAGCTACAAGCTTCGATTACACCATCTTCGATCCATGTATCAACCTGACGATCGACTATTTCTCTTTCAAAAAATGGTAACCTTCTAGGACTGCTACACACAGGTTCTTCATCGGTCACAATGATTTTCATTTGAATATTTGTTGACTTACTCTTTTCGGGTCTATATTCCTTAATCATATTTTTAATTTCACATCTTACGATTTTGTTTACTTCTCCTATATCTAAGTCTTTGTCATTTGGTAAATTAATACTCATAATTTCTCTTTCTTCAGCTTCTTCTTTACTTTCTGGTTTTTCAATCTTTATACCCTTTTGGTTAATCGTCAACTCAACATTTTTTAGAAATTCAGTTCCTAGTATCGCTTCGTTATTACTCATTACATCATCAGACACTACGTAGAATCTAGTACTATAGGATAAGTCATCAATCATCATATTACAGTAAAAATAACCAAGTGTGGCAACGCTGGATTTTCCAAAACCATTTAGAAGAATATCTGATTTTTGTAAAGCTGGAAATTTTAGTTTTTTATGTACTTCATATTTTATAATATTAACTTGACTTCCTGTATCCACTTATGTACTGATAACCAGATCATCAATTATAATATTTTTTTGCATCATATTAAGGGTAGTAGAATCAATCTCTCGAACAGTGGAAGAGGCATTAGCTAATTGATCAATTTTCTTGTCTTTACATTCAAGTGATTTATGTCCAAACTTGTTGCAACTAAAGCATTTGGCACCTAAACTTTTTTGTCTGCAATCAGCTGATCTATGCCCTTTGCTACCACAATTAAAACAACGTGCATTCTGGAAAACTGATTGATTTGGTGATCTATTCTCATGCTGGCGTTCAGGTCTTGTAGGATATTGTTTGTCGTTCGTGCATCTATTTGATGATATCTTAATCTTAATAGTTTCATATACTTTAAGTTTTTCTTTAAATTCAGTAATAGATTTTGCACCATATAAAATAATTTTATTATTTAGGTCATCTGGAATGCCATCTATAACATACTGCATAAGTGCATCATTTTCGATCGAACCGCGGCTTGCAATTTCTTTCATTATAAGAAAATATTCTTGTACATTTTCATTCTCATTCTTTCTTCTGTCACAAAGCATTTTATGAAGGCTTGCACTATTTAAACGAGAACCAAATTCATTTTGAAGTGCTAGCTTTAACAGTCGCCAAGAATTTATTATTTTCTCACCCTGTATAAATAGTTTGGCTAATCCATCTAGCGATTTTTTTTCAAATATAAAAAATTGTAAATCACTCCATCCAAATAGAGCGGCCATGTCTTCCAAATCTTGTACCCATTTTTCTATTGGATATCCATTGCTTCCGTCATACTTCCGAATAGAATCTTCCACATCTCGAAAATTCATGCAAAACATCAAATTTTGTCTTGTAAAGGCGGTTGAAACAACTGAATCGTTATCAGGATAGTAATTGTCATCGTCACATTTTTCTACTTCTTCATCTTTATCGCTATTTTCGTGTAAAAACGTCAAATTTACTACATTTTTACAAATATTTTTAATTAACTGTTCTTGTTAAATGTCATAATCTATGCGCAAAATATTTGCAAATGATATCAGGTCATTACCTGAAAAATTATCTTTAATTTAAGCTATTTTATTATGATACTCTTCAGAGCCAAGGTCAAAATTAAATCCACTGAAATCATTAACTTTCTTTCTATTATTTCGGTCACCGACTTCTTCATAAATTAATTTATACAATTTTTTTATTACATTAAATTGCGCAGCTTTAATATTTTCGGCTAACCCTGGAATACTTTGTAATGTATGCATTTTTTAAATTTATGTAATTCTCACAGTCTTAACAGTCTTAATGATAATGTCTCGCTGAAGTATTTTAAAATTATTATTTTGAAGCTCCTACCTTGAGTCATCCATCATAGTGTTACCTTAAATCTTTACTATATTATGCTAGTGGTTGTCTTTACATCATCGTCTTTACGTCATCGTCTTTCGTCATAAAAGTTCACTACTCACTTTTTTTTTAGTCACTGAAAGTTTAGTTTATGTTGCCAAAACCAAACAAAACAAGTCTCTTTAGTATACAGTCCAATATGATATATGATATTATAGATTGTTAATTTTGAATTTATCCCGGTTGAGCCCCCAAATTTATAGGATTTTAATTCAGGCAAATAACAAATCAATTTAACACTTTTACAACAACAAACATCACAAAATATAATTGAACAGAGTTCGTAACGTCGTAATATCTCGTCTTTTCTTAAGTCTCGCGCCGTCGCGTCGTCGCGATCTACTTTTTCGTCATTCGTCTGACACTTCTTGACTTCTTCCATTTTTACTTGTTGCGCAGCAACCCATTCCGTTATATTATTGTAATCTGGTATCCTGCGTGGCAGACGTATTGCCGGGTAACGAATACATCTGCGATTGTTACTACTGGTTCTCCGTTTCCCACATAACTTTAGGTATACTAAAATTCTAAAAGAATCGCTTAACATAACAGCATTGTTTAAAAACATGACTCTTTTTATGTTTCCTGTATGAAGGTATCTCTAAGACTTCCTTAAAATTTTATCGCAAAAACAGTAGGTATAGTATCTTTCGGTTTAGAAAGAAGTTAGTTGAGGTTATATTTTTATGGCATGTATCACATTCTAGTTACTTTTATTTTAGGTGGAGATATATGTTGATTTAGGACCGGATTTAATATATATTTTTTTTTATATTAATTAAAATGCGACGAGGTCGGTAACGAACAAGGTCAACTCTAAATTATTAAAGACATGTTAAGGGGTTTTAAAATATTAATTGGTTAAATTACCACGTTTTTCCGGAGGTACAGGGAACAGTATACTTATGATTTCCTGATCGAAAATTTTCTAGTTTTCACACTAATTTTAATATTACATAAAGAAGCTGTCTCAAAACATCACCAAAAGGATTAAACAATCAAGGTTACAGTTTTATAATAATTATCAAATAATAAATAAAATACTCTCGAATACGATTTTGTTTTGAACAAGTTTCTTTTCAGTTTTGGGTTACTTTTTTTAGTAAGCAGAAAGTGACACATATAAAATTCTAACGTTAACTAACTTCTTTTTAAACTGAAAAATATTATAGCTTTGTCGTGAAACCAAAATACAAAAAAAAATTAGCAAGTTCTTGATACGATATTATTTTAGTCTTGACAATCGTGTTGAATATTATTAGCAGTACCTACCTACCAGATTTTGTAAAAATTGTAAATGTGATTTTGCTCGCTAATAAATAAATAAGTAACAACGAAAATAGTTTATATAATGGTTTTACTAAATTAATATCTAAAATTACAGGAGTAACTTAATTGTTAAATCAAATTTACATTTTATAACGTAAAATTACAACTGGAAGCAGCAAACTAGTGTAATGTCTCAGGGCTATGTGTTTCATGTGGTGGGGTTTTCTATATCTACTGCAAATAGATATTCCAAAAACCTAAACGTGTTAACAGCTTTTTACAAATTAATTTTTTAACTAGCTACAGGGCATCCTGGAATGTCACTCCTGAAGTTTCCCATTTGACAAACCTACTTTTATGATTGCCCAAAAAAGGTTTGTTGAATGAGAATTTTGGAATGAAATTCAAAAATAAATCAAGTTTCTTTTAACATATTTTTAAATTGTATAGTAATTATCCCCATGGCAGAAAGCAAAAACTAAAATGTCTACACATTACTAACGTCGAATAATGTACTATGTAGTTTATAGTAGATGAAAGCGAGACCTTTTATGTAGGGTTGACTACAGCCAATTATTAATGATAAGCCTTAGCACTTTTTTTTGTTATCAATTTTAAGTTTACACTTGCAAACGATTAGGTCAGGTTAGTCAACCGAAACGTTGTGTTCAAATCAAAATAAAACGAATAAGGATTCGACAAATTTCGACCTTTGTCATTTCATCTTTAAAATAATCTTCAAGATTTTACCTATTTTTAAATGACTGCAAAATAATATTGTCAAATGCTGCCTGCTAAAGGACACAAATAGACATCCAAATACGAACAGTTTAAAACGTAGTGTTCAAAAATTTGACAAACAGTTTAAAATGTAAAGTTAAAAACTCTTTCACACTATTATACAGCGTTATAGATGAGCAGCGAGGTAACACTATTTTTAAACCCATAAAGTGGTAGTTGTTTTATATTATTAGGCAACTTGTTAAAAATTTGGATGACAGTAGAATCTGGTCTTCTTTGACACTTCCTCAGTCAGCAATATGTTGGAACCAAAGCATCTCTGCTCCTGGATTCATACTCATGCACGTCTCTATGTCTTGTAAGAGATTGTTCATTCTTTTCGACATGTAACAGGCACTTTAATATGTACTGAGATAGAAAAGTGGGAATTTTTAGCTGTATGAATGCCTATCTGCAGTTTTTTCTCCATCCTAGTCCTAGAGTTATTCAAACTACTATCCTCTGCAGACCAAAAACTTGCCCTGATTGGCTTGCACAGCCTCATGTCAGGACTGCATAGGACATTAATTGCAAATATATACCATCCTCATTGTAACCTCTGACACACAATTTTTGGCCATGGTTTTTATATATAAGTTATTAAATGGTCTTCTCCCATCTTACCTTGGTGGATGTATTGCTCATAACAGTGATGTACATAATTACCCTACTCGAAATAGAAATGATTTTTATATCAAGAGGACTAATTCCAGGAGAGCTATGAATTCTTTATTTTTCAAAGGTCTTAAAGAGTACAATGATCTACCGAGATATGTCAAGGAGTGTTCATCGATTAATAGTTTTAAAAGAGAGCTTAGGACATTTTTTGGAAGTTAAGATACCGGCGTGACGAGCTATTGTTGTCGTGTTTTTTGTTTTTTTTTTCTTTCTTTTTTAAATTTTTATATTTGATTTTTATATCTGTAGAGTTAAGGTTAGTTTAGTTATAGTATTTGTATTATACTACGTTAGCTAATTTGTATTAGGCTTGCCTATTAAAATATATGCTATTAATAACATATAGAGTCTGCAAAACAAATACTCCCCCGAAGCCTGCCAACTACATCGTCTACATGATGGTCCCATTTAAACTTGCAGTCCAGTTGGACACCCAGGAAATGGACCTTTTTCAAGTTGTCCCTAACATTGATATCGTCCCGAAGTGCAAAGATTATTTTAATTGTTTTGTCCACTAGCAACAAACCAGTCAGATTATTTATTTTTATATATATTTTTTAAATATTCAGCCATATAAATTTACAATGTAAACTACTGACAACGTCAACAATTAGAGATCTAAAGTGATAGGTCATAAGGCGTTTAGAGGATAATGGTATGGTATTCACGTATGTCGTAAAAATTGTTTTCAAGAAGATAGCACTTAACTTTTTTTTTAAACTTTTTTACTTGACAAATTTCAGTGCAATTAATAATCTGCTGCAACAGCAGAAAGGGCTTTTCCGATATGATGATGTTTTGTAGCCTGAAATATAGATTTTATTTGAGTTTCTAGTGTTATATCTGAAGTATATTAAAACTTGTAGGAGTGTTTTTTAACAAACATCAGTGCAACAAGAATCAGAATACCAGGAAGTGTGAGAATCTAATGCTGTCGAAAGGTTTCTTTGCATGACTCAAGTGTGCTTAAGGAGTAGATTTTACGAATAATTTTTTTTTGGAAGAATAAATAATCTTTGAAGTTCTGAGTAGTTTGTCCTCAGTAAAGCACAAGAAGAGTTAAGTGGCTGTAGGCCAAAGAATAATATATATTTAACAATTGCTTGGGGTTCATAAAGGTTTTTAAGTTGACAAAGGCATAATAAGCAGTTTAGTTTTGCAGCAACAATGTCTACATGGGCTGTTTACTTTAATTGTAAGTCTAGGTGAAGACCCAGAAACTTGCATTGTTCTACTCTTGTAATAAAATTATTATTCAATTTTAAGTATAAATCAGGAACCTGCTGCTTTTTATAGAATGCCGTGTAATGGGTTTTTTTTGTGTTAACAACTAGATGATTTGTTTGGCACCAAACAGAAAATCTAAGCAGAATTGTATAAGTTATTTCAAGTAGTTGATTAAGTGTAGAAGCAGGTATGACTACTGTTGCATCATTTTTTCAAATCGTTTATAAATAATGCAAAAAGCAAGGGAGAGATTACGGCTCTTTAGGGAACGCCCTATCTGATATTTAGTTTCTCTGAATAGGAGCCCTAAAGTTTTACTCTTATTTGGCGATTAGAGAAAAATGATTCCAGCCAGTCAGAAATATTACCACGTATTTCCATAGCATGCAACTTTCTGAGCAAGATGGCAGTGTCGACGCAGTCAAACGCTGGGCTAAGATATGGAGTGATATTTTGGGGTAGTTCAACGGAAATACACAGAAATATAGTCATGCAAAAAAGGTGCATCCGAAATATTTTTAGGATGAAGCAGCAGGAAAGTTGTAGGTCTGTTTTTGTAGAAAAAAATATTCTGACGGTAATAGGAATGTACATTTTGGACTCTGTAATATTTGTATGTGATAATAGGGATCTTTTTCTCGATTTTAATGTGAAACATGATTATGATACGCGCCATAAAAGTAATTTAGCACCAGAAAATTATAACTATACTTACATACCTCCAAAAAAATGTAAAATACTGCATCATAAAAATTTTTAATTGTTTCTCAGACGAAATTAGAAACCTGCCAAAGAATAAACTAAAATATACCTTAACAAAATATCTAGTCAGTAAGGCCTTCTACAACCTTAATAAATTCTTTGATGATCCTGATAAAGGAATAATTCAGTGTTAAATTTTAAATGTTTGTTACAATTTTAAGCATGTGTAATTTTATCAAAATTGTCATTGTCTAAATGTAATGTAATTACAAATTTAAAATGGTTATTTACAAAAATCTCTCCAGACATTGTTCAACAGCCCCTATTGGTTTTTTTTTTATTATGTTTATAGTAAATGTAAGCATCTTATTATTGAACAAATAAATACTATTGTATTGTATTGTATTAAATCGAAAAATAGAGCTATAGTATAGTAATTAGAATCTATTGTTTTATAAATATATTCCAAGAGATCGTAAGCAGCTGTGCTAGTAGAGAAGTTTGAGCAATACTAATAAAAAATTAGGTAGGTACTATGTTTTAAGACAGGACCTACCTTCACATTATTAGATAATGATCCTTTTATAGTGAATAAAATTGAATCGAGTTTAATCACATTGAAATCTTCTTAAGTCCTGATATGTGCTGGTAATTTTAGGTTGGTCATATCCTATTACATCACATTATATCACTGAGAAAAAGACTAAAATAAAAAAAAAAAACTAAAATTATACAATACATACTTTGCTTTCACTGCGAATAATCTCTCGAGTTATCTGTCTAGTTGAAAAGCATCTCATACCATAATCTCTTTTTTTTCTAAGTGAGTTTTCTGACACAAGTTGTTCTCAATTTCTGTTAAGCAGATAAATTATTGAGTACCTACTTTAATTTTCATGCAGCAATCACATTCTACTGATCTTAATACATAAGTGTAAGCCGGACTACAAATACAAATACTAATAATCTTTATTCCCACTAGGAGCCCTAAAGTAATTAAAAGTATATTTAATATGAAGTAGTAGGTAAATACATATAATTGTTTAATAACTAGCCTCTTTAGGTATCAAATATTTTCTTTTACCATTTTCTTGGCAAAAACTTGTCACAGTTACCAATTGAAATAAACTTCGTCTCGTGTCTGTGTCCTTTACTGGTTAATACTTTGATTCCAATCCATATTCTAAAAAAAAAACGGCTGTAATAATGTAAATATGTAAACAAGCATTCAATTGAAATATATAAATAGGTACTTACGACATAAAATAATGTATCTCGAACGCACACTAAAACTTTCTCTCTAAAATCTACTATTTTTAGGTTAAGAATTTTGGAAATCCGTGTATTTTGACAGGTGGGTACCGTGCTTTTTACTACTTTTATTAATTTTTTAAAGTTCTTTGCTTTTTGATCTCCGATGGGTTAACAGTATAAGTTTTAGTGTGCGTTCGACTTACATTATTTTATGTCGTAAGTACCTATTTCTATATTCTTTCAACTGAATGCTTGTTAACCTTTATACATATTTACATTATTATAGTTGCTTTTTTTTTAGAATATGGATTGAAATCAAAGTATTAACCACGAGCAAAGAACACAGATACGAAACAAAGGTTAGTTCAATTGATAATAGTGACAAGCTATCACCAAGAAAACAGTAAAAGAAAATTGCTGAAGAGTCTTATAAACAACTGATTAATAATGGTTTACTTCTGGCCTAGTAACTCGATTGATGATCTTACGACTGTCGCCCGCAATAGTATGGCCCAATGCTTTATCTACGTTAAGTTTGCATCACATAACAGTAATATCATTAAATCGATGTCGGGCCTCCATATAAAACTAGTTATTTTGCTAACGTTATAACACCGTCAACAGCTCAATGCATTTTACCAGCTCATTATTCACCAATGCTTGATCGTTAAAAAAGCGTCAACTAGCCAGCCGATATGTAGATATAATAATAGATAATAATGATAAAATAATGATAAAATCCAGTCAATAAAAAGAGAAGCCAGTCGATAAATCGACTTCGACTATAACCTCAAAACTTTCTTAAGTTTTTCTACTTTTTATTTCAAATCATCGATAAGAGTTTGTGGATAAGATTCAAATAAATGTTTGATTTCTGTGATTCAAATATTGGTTTAAGTATTTCTTTATTGTTGGTGTTTTGTTTGTATAAATGGCTATAAATAAGTAAGTAATAAGTATATTACAATTATGTCTAGACAATTTGCTCTCTTCTCGCTTTTTTCTTGTCTATTCATAATATTTTGTTGTGTAAGCTTTTACTCGCGCATGAAAAGCATATCTTAATGATGTAACGTCTTTTTGTACTAGATTTATATGTTAAATATTTGTGTTTTTAATTAATTTAATATGTTTAAAAAGTTTAAAACAATATCCAAAAGGCAAGAGTACATATTAGCAGGAAGAGAATTGCAAGGACCCCGACAAGAGCCTGATGTTTGTCAGGAACCAAATCTTTTATGTTTAAGTGGTAGCTCGGTCACCAGCAATCGAGGAACCAAGTCCTTTTTTTTTTATAGACATATTTTAGACTCGGTTTTAGATGATGATAGGCTTCACCGAGGCATTAATAATAAGCCTTGTGAAAGCCCAATTATTGTGGACCCTCACGTAAAGAGTAGTTCATCAAATAGTAAAACTTTAATGGTGTGTTATTCTTCTCCTAGTGAAAACCAAAGTAAAAGTATTGAAAATTCAGACTTTCAAAATGAATCAGAAGAATTTTTGCATAGCGGTTCTTTTGAAAATAATTTGCCACATAATGGACTCTCTAAGTTACTAAAATGGTTCAAAACACAACCAGCAGCATATTTGTCTTCTCTACCAACATGTGCTTTTAGATATGCAAAAGCATGGTTGTTTTATTATTTTGGTTTAGAAAAACCTTACAGAAGATAGCAATAAACATCAACAACGACATTACTGAATTTAAAAGTTTACTAACTAACTAAAGTTTGCTCTAGTGGCCACAATAAAACTAACATCACATTCCTTTTTCTCGCCCCAAAACACCTCCATACACTAATTTTGAAGTTAATAAGTTAAATGATTCTAGAAATATTGTGAAAATTCGAATTTTAAATTTCAACTTTCAACAATTACTGTACCTATCTTTTTTATTATTAGTAAGTTTAGTTAAATCGATCTACTTTGTCTCCAGGAAGCTGTAATTGACATATGGCCCATTCTTTACTGGACACCCTGTATGTATAACTAGGGCAAGTACTTTTAAATTTAGTTTTTGAATTTAATTAGGATCATCGCAATTATTGTTATCAGTCATTACTATTATCGAAGAACTGTGGCAACTATTGGCAACCTTCACAATATGCAAAGTCTAAAATGTTATCAATTTTGTTAAACTTTGTTATGAGAAGAATTGAAAACTTATTTTTTAAATTTTTATATTTATTCTATTACTTTTTTTATAGAAGCTACTACGTTGTAGAATTTTCTGAAGAGGGAAATAAAGGAAACCTTCCTATGTCCGTAATACCTAAAAACTGGCTGCAATAGAAAGATCATTGTACATGGCCAAATAATTCAAAGAAGACCTTTGCAGAGGCAGTAAAATGCATGAAGGACATTTCTTCTCTTGACTACATTTTGTACAAAGTGCATATTATTAAATATGGATCCAGTGAGTATCTCTAGTGAGAAGCTTTTTCTGTATCGATTCTTGGAATATAAAAAAAAAACAAATTGAGCTAAAAAAAATTAGAAATATTGAATAATACTTCTTTTGAATTTAAATTTCTTATACTGCTATGGTGACATAAACATATTATTGATCATTTCTTATAATTTTTTCAGATTCCTTAGAGAAAGCCAATGAAAAATTAAGGATCTTAGAAGAAACTGAAAAAGGAAATGACACAGTTAACACTGAGGTATCTTCTGACGAGGCGAATACCTCACTAAACGAAACTAAACAGTATACCAAAAGAAATAGCCTCGGAAATAGCTATAAATCAAAAAAACTGAAAGATTACAAGTTAAACTTTTTTCTCTGGAGATGAAGAAGATTAGTTGACCTCCATTCCTAAGAATCATTTAAAATTCAATCAAAAAATAACTCAAAAACCAATGTCTGAACGTTTTTTTACCCAAAAAACAGATTAATGAGCAAACCTTAAAGAAAAGTTACTTGACAAATGCAAAGAAGAGCAATCCAGTGAAACATCAGCCTCTTTGGAAAGTGTTGGGCGAGAAGAGCCTGAAGAAGTGGCCACTTTCATCAACCTTTGTAAAAACATGGTTACTATCGAGGGTAAGAATATAGTCAAACAATCGCAAAAAATTGGTTGTATATATATAAAATTTGATATCTCATTCATTAGCCTTGAGAATGAATTTGTCTGGCAGGAATGGCAAGTCAGATTTTAAGAAATACAAAAACTTAGTTGAAGTAATCATAGGTAAGAGTATGTCACCAAAGCTTACAGCTATGATTTTCTTTTTTTAAAAGATATGCCCTTATAATTTGCTAGTCAAGATTTTACCCAAACACTTCTTTATTTTAAGCTGTCGCTCGAGATGCTCCCAAAGGTGGGAAAATTACTCAAACTGAAGTGGAAAATATAATAAAATCTTGGCTTAGGAGTGCTGGAGATAGAGGTGGTGGAGAAAAACGAAGAAGTTTAAGGTAAAAATAATCAGTTGAAGTTTTAAACTATTTTCTAACTGTTAGGGTTAAAGCAGAATTTTCAAAATGTCACGTCTAAAAACAAGTGTCATGCTATCTTTTTTTATAACTAAACTAACTAATCCATGTTTTTTACGTCCATTATTATATTAATTTCTTGAAAAAAGTGCTTACTAACCCCAAGATTTTAATGATGAGTTTAGTTTTACTTAATTTTCAATGTTATTATTAATGGACAAATCTGACAATAATATTTTTTCCTATAAAATTTGGACAGTCATTAAAAAATTTTTAGCTCTGCGCCAGCACATACAATTACAGGAAGGGAGAGATAAACTGCACCAAAATTTTGTTAATTATGTTTTTTAAAGTTAATGTTATGTTATATGTTATATGTTTTATTTTTATTAGGAAGCTAGATATAAAAAAAATATATTATGTTTGTAAATATATAAATAGTGTGCTTAATACTACTTTAACCGTATATATTGTTGAAAGGGTGCGAGATCCTGAACAGTACATACAGGGTGCTCCAGTCATCACTTGTTTTAGGAAATGGGTCTGCCTAGATGACGAAAAAACTATATGTATATGCATGTTTTGAAGCAAATGCAACCATCCACAAGTTGTTCTAAAGAATCCTATTCTGCTTCCCGTGAGCCACCATGGATCTCATGAATCAGTAAAAGCAGTTAAATTCTGTAAAGAAAAGAAACGTTATGTTATATATATTTAGTCAACTATTTGTTTCTTGTACATATTTTGTAAGTAAGTAGCCTTGGTTTACTGTTTAATTCATAACGTATGGTTAGGACACGTGACATAATTCTTTTAGTATTTATTCGATTCGTTTTATACTATGTTTTTTATAGGTATGCTTAAATAAATACTATAATAACCAGCAATATAATGGTTGAATCACGGTTGAACCTACCCCAGCTTGGAGATTATTCAACAAACTGTTCTCCTAACAGAAAGCTTTTTGAGCCCCTACATATTGCAAAGTAAAAAAAAAAGTATTATATAAATTATTATTGCTCCTCTTGGGTACAAAGACCTACTAAAATAAAATGGTTGAATCTTCCCCACTCGCCACTGTATAAAGGGAGGAAAATAAACACTATGTGAAGGTCTTAAAGTAAAACAGAAAATTAAATTTGAAACCTCGACTTAGTGTTTACCTATTCTTTTTTTATATTCTATATACTCAGCTCAGTAGGTTGCTCAAAAGTTTAAACGTGCTGCCGTAGACTCGAAGAGAGATTATCTCAGATTTTTGAATTTTTGTTATTATTATTATTATAATTTAAATAAACACTTGTCAACAACATTTGAAAAAACTTCTTAAAAATTAAATGTCAGGCGTTATCCCTATGCACACCAGGGATAAAATGAGATCAACATTTAATTTTGTTCTTAAAAAATTACTCAGCATTATATTTTTTTTGTTTAAGTTTTAACATGACACTAGTTTGCTTCTTCCAGTTATAATTTTACGTTGTAGAATGTGAATTTGGTTCAAAAATTAAATTACCCATGTAATTGTTTTAGATAATAATTTAATAAAGCTTATTTAAACTATTTTCGTTGTTACTTATTTATTTATAAGCGAGCAAAATCACATTTACAATTTTTACAAAATCTGGTAGGTACTGATAATAATATTCAACAGGATTTGTCAAGACGGTGTTCTAAAATAATATCGTATCAAGAACTTACTAAATTATTTTTGTATTTTGGTTTTATGACAAAGCAATAATATTTTTCAGTTTAAAAAGAAGTTAGTTAAAGTTAGAATATTATGATATGTGTCACTTTCTGCTTACTAAAAAAAGAAACTTCTTAAAAACAAAATCGTATTCGAGCGTATTTTATTTATTATTTGTTTGTTTTGTTTGTTGTCGCGACTTTACTGTCTAAAGTTTATATATTGGTATTATTATTATTCCATTGTTCATGTTTCTGACAATGTTTGCTTTAATAATTTTTGCACCTCAGAATATTTCAGGTATTTTTAAGTTTAACTCCATTGGCATTCTTTCCTTCTACATCTAAATTGCTAATCTTGCCCAACAATAATCGATGACTAAAATGGAATTACACTATACAAATTACAATGCTATGCTAAAAGTGTAATTTACAATAAAATCCTAATCTATTCCATACATAGCTACTCGGATAACAAAATGCAAGCCTCGACTTACACAATACACTTACATAACTGTATGAATAAAAGAATCAATAAGAGTACTCCATATACATTCAAACATTAGGCAGACTCAAAACAGACAACACAAGATGGCGAACTGTTCAGATCACGTATTTATAATAAGGATCTAGATAGTCTTCTGAACTGGTTTAGGGTCAAATTAAAGACATCCAGATTTAGCTGATTCATACGTCCACTCATTCTCGATATAGGGGAAGCCAATCCATGATTTGTTTGATGGTAGGGGATGAAGAAGAGATCCAAACTTCTTGTATCTCTTTGAGGGACACGAAAATGTATTCGCTCCAGTAAAGATGGACAGTCAATGTTGTTATTTAATATTTTATACAATACATTAACATCAAATAAAAATCTTCTATTCTCAAGTGAGTCAAGGTTTAAGATCAGCGTAAGTTGTTTGTAATCAAGCTGATCAATTGGAATCCTCAATTTATAATTAATAATCCTTAGATGAATTTTCTCCTGCATGTCAATATATTTATTGTAGAAAGGGTTCCAAATAGGACAAGCATACGCCAGGACAGAGCGGACAATTGAACAATGTAGTACTTTAAAACAATAGATATTATTAAAGTCGCTCAACGAGCGAGACAAAAATCCCAAAATCTTCAATCCCTTAAAAAGCCCTTTTGGCATTTTTGCAAGGTCCTACCAACAATATTCAAATTCAATTATTGAATAATTCTTAATTCAAGAGTCCATAGTAATATTTTAGTTTCTGAATTTTACAGGTGCATGTTCTTTGTTAGGACACTGGTCGATATAAAAATAGGACTGAATGTTTTTTTTTAATACTAGTAGACATCATCTCGATCTAATCAGATTATTAATAAAATGCGAGATAAAATGATAAAAAAAAGGTTTAATAAGATAGAATACTGATATTTTTATTAAAAATAAACAAAGGAATACTCTGCATAGGATAGATATACCTTAATCCTTACCTTACGAGATATTTTTACAAGCACTTAGGTAAGTAAACAACAAAAATATCTACTATCTATTCTATCTGTAACTTTATAACTGTTGTAAATGTTTTAGAAAAATTAATCAAAGCCCAACGAATACCAAGAGGCAAAGCCTAATTTTCTAGTATCTAGCTACATAGTTTAAAAACTTACCTCTATTAAGTATAAATTGTTGCCAAAGCTGAATTAAACTGTAACATCATGTATTTTTCAGCTTGTAAATTCTAGGAAACTATTTGAAGGCTTCAACAAATATTATAAAATGGTATAATTCTTATATCTTATTTACTTCTACGTGTAATTCAGTAGCTGGTACGGATTTAGGTAAATAGAAGGAAATCTCCTCGAAATTCTCTCCTCTCATGATTTGTTATGATCTAAAAGGTATACAAGTCACTATAAGGGAGTTGTAAATCAAATCAAATCAACTTTGTTCAGTAATTTCAAGATTTTTAAAGTAAAATAATCTGAAAGTAAAATCTTTTGTAAAAATCTATACCAACAATGTACTTAAAATTGTGTTTTTATTAGTTTTTGACTTACCGTTATATATATATTTCCATTTCTTTATAAAAAACGAGCTAATATATCTAACAAACGTTGGATTTTTCACCAAGAACTGTTCGATTACTAATTTTTGAAGCAAAAATCGCCCAAAATCAACAAATATGTGAATAAAACTCAGCTGTGGCCGTCAACCGCTTGCAAAAGTTCATTGACCGCTCGACATTTCCAAACAATCTTCAAAATTTCCGCGATTGACAACCGAACTCGTCCCTGATTGGCTCAAATATGGTAAAGTACTCACTTTAAGGATTGCGTCACTCCTGTTTAGGATGACGAGATCGAGAATTAACACGACCGATAACTGTAGTTGCATCATACCAAAATGGAAAATAGCATTGGATTTTAACCCACTTACTTTAATTTTGAAATTAACGGCTCGCGTTAACTTGTGAGTTTGATCATAGGTCTGAATGGCAGATTACTTTGGTTAAATCCAGATAGTAAAAAAATATACCTACCGAAAACTGTCAATATCGGTTGTTAAGAAAATCAACTTCTGGATGGCCAGAAGGTATACATACCCACAGCCTGTTTTGTGTATATTATTATGTATGTGTCCTATTAAAATATCTTAGTCAATTCCCAACAACATTTTAAAATATTCTCTAAATTGATGGTCCACAATATGATAGACAGTCTTCTGCATAATTTTAATTTTTTCCAATATGATCTCGTATCTGTCGTCGTAATCGGATTCTGAATTCATGGACTATTATATCTCCTATGTTGCAAATTGATAAGCAGCAGTATTAGTAATCAATATTATCCATTTCAACACTGTTCTTCATAATAAAATTAAATTTATTTAAAGAGAAAAGAACTTGTTTCGGCGCAAGCAAATCAAAAAGTGAGGTTATTAAACCATCATTCCCAGCAACAAATTACAAGTAGATCTACGAGATCTCTTTGGTAAATTGATAAATAATAATCAATTTTGTAAAATTTATCCTGTAAATTTTAATTGATTACTGCTTGTAAAATTTTATGAAAATTCAATCTTGTAAATTAACAGTAATTATATATTAAAGTTATCTTATTTCTTATATGCTTACCTATTATCTTATTATAGCATTACTCATCACAGTTCTTCTCTAATCATATACAGTGTCCGCAAGAAAGTCCGCATCAAATAGGATTTTTTTTTTTATTATTAGGTACGAATAAATGCCCTTATTTATCAAAATATCGAAAAACTTTATTCGAGATAGTTGTTTATTTAGGCATTTTTAGCCTCTGTACGAAATTTTGACAGTCTAATACAATTTTTATTTTTAGCCAGTTTCTTGAAAATTTTGATCAACCCTCGTAAATTAACTTTTATACATCGATGTAAAACCATTTGCCTTTATTTCATTTGTTATCTTAATGTAATTTTGTGTAAAATTTTTGTTTTCAATTATTTATTTTGCTTCAAAAACTGAAATTGTTATTGATCAGTATGTAATGTTTGATGCAAAGTTTATCTAATTACATCAGTTTTGCCAAAAACAACGTTTCCCATTTTTCTTAAGTTAGTAAACAGATGTACAAAAAGAAAATATTAGGAAGCTTTCGTTGAAATTTAACTTAATTAATATTGGATTAAAACGAATAAATATTAATCGCTCGAAACATTTTATTCAACAAAAATATAGTTTACAAGTAGGCGATGCATTAATAATTAATATTAATAATAAAGAATTCTTTTAACAAATCAGTTTGCTAAAACTATTTACTAGAATAATTATTAATAACTATTACATTTCTGTATGTCTGCCCTCCCGTTCTATACAAATTTCAGTTTGTTTTGAAACGTGTCTTACAGCGTATTCTCTAAATGGTCAATGTCTCTAAATGGCCTGTTTTTGTACACTTTATTTTTTAAGTTTCCCCAGAAAAAAAAATTAAGGGGTGTAAGGTCCGGGGACCTCGGCGGCCAATGACAGTCAAAACCAGGACCAATGACTTTACCTCGAAACATTTGGTTTAAACAATTTCTAACAACAATTGTATTATGGACGGGCGCTCCATCCAGTTGAAACTACAATTTATTTCTTACGCATAACGGCATCTCATCCAAAACTTTACTAAGCTCATGTGGTATAAGCTGGACGTATCTCACACCTGTTAAATTTTGGCGGAAGAAAAACGGTCCAATAACTGTATTATTTAAAATACCACAAAGCACATTTGTTTTGAAACGGTACTGGTCTTTGCACTCAATGGTGAAATGAGGATTTTCTTGAGCCCACCATCTATAGTTCTGAGAGCCCACAACACCATTAGAGCTAAAAGTCGCCTCATCTGTCCATAATTATATGGAAAATAATAGTCTTCCTCTCTTTCTCTTTGAAACCATATTGAAAAGTTAAAGCGAACATCAAAATCTCTTTCTTTTAAAGTATTGATACATTTCGGTTTAAAAGCATGCAATTTGTTTTTATGCAAAATATTTCTTACGCTCGATTGCTTGACGTCGGTCCTTTCAGAAATAGCTGGTAAAGTAGTTTGTCCATGCTCAATAGCGTCCAAACAAACAGATAACTCCACTTCCTCCGTGTTCCTTAAAGGCGTATGCTTCTTTTTAAATCTGTTTTCCTCTGACCCTGGTTGTTTAAAATTGGTTAGAATTCTGCTAACTGTTGATTGTTGTATGTTTCTATTAGGATCCCTGTTGTTAAAAATTTGAGCCACGTCTCTGTGACAAATGCATGTTCCTTAGCAACGAATGCATCGCCTACTTGTAAACTATATTTTTGTTGAATAAAATGTTTCGAGCGATTAATATATATTCTTTTTGCTCCAATATTAATTAAGCAAAATTTTAACGAAACCTTCCTAATATTTTCTTTTTGTACTAACTAAAGAAAAATGAGAAACGTCGCCGTCGTTTTCGGCAAAACTGATGTAATTAGATAAACTTTGCATCAAACATTACATACTGATCAATAACAATTTCAGTTTTTGAAGCAAAATAAATAATTGGAAACAAAAATTTTACACAAAATTGCATTTAGATAACAAATAAAGTAAAGGCAAATGGTTTTACATCGATGTATAAAGGTTAATCTACGAGGGTTGATCAAAATTTTCAAGAAAGTGGCTAAAAAGAAAAATTGTATTAGACTATCAAAATTTCGTACAGAGGCTAAAAATGCCTAAATAAACAACTTTCTCGAATAAAGTTTTTCGATAGTTTGATAAATAAGGGCATTTTTGAACCTATTTTATTAAAAATGTCAAATTTGACAGGTAACGCAAGTCGTGCAGCTGCTTCAGTATACGTCATTTTTGGTTTTTAGGTAAGCAAAAACTAACTGCTTTTTCAATTTTTACCTATACCTAATAATAAAAAAAAATCCCGTTTGATGCGGACTTTCTTGCGGACACTGTAGTTATCTTATGTCTTTACCTATTACCTTGTCTTTATCTCAATTTTTCTTTCTTCTGATCCCATCTGTAAATCTGGCGCCCAATTAAAATAAAAACGAATTTCCGAACTCACTCCCAATTGCCAAAATTTAAAATCTGAGCAGCTTAAAGAGCTACTCATATTGTAACATCTTATAGCCTTACAAGAAATCATTAAAAATATCATTAACTTGAAGTAAGTATTGGGATGTAACACTTGTAATTAAATTGCAATACTTGCGTTATACAAAAACAGTTTTGGTTATAGTAAGTTATAATAATAACGAAGTGATAATACACAACTAGAAATATCGAAAATAATTTGAAATGAACTAAGTAAAGTAAATATTCAGAATTGTCGAATTTTAGGTTTCTTTTTTAAAATAATTATAAGCAACTATATTACATTTTTGGAAAGCCTCAATTATGCTTAATTAAGATCAGGAATAAAACTAGATAAGGTGTCCCATTTAATGAATAATCCATAATTATTTATATCTCAAAATTCAAACTTTTAGAAAGAGAAACAACTACGCCTGAAATTAAGGAAAAAATTCTATCACTATTAGTTTCACCTTTTTGATAAATTATTGCAAAACGGAGACTAAAAAGCAAAGACATTCTAAATCACCCTGTAGATTAATAATTAAGAGAGCGATGACAAATTTAACACCGGAATTTTCGTTTTGCTAAAAACTGAAAACTGCAACACTCTAGCTTTGATAATATCTCCAATACCCCTAAGAATATCGAAAATAAATTTTGGGCCACTTGAACTAATGAAACGTGGATTATAGAAATGAAGTGCAACTGAACGACTGCAACTATATACCGCCAATAAATTTAAAGCCTATGAACAAAATAAATTTATTCCACACTGCTGAGTCTATAACTTTTGAAGATAGACAAATAGACATATTATCCTTTCAACCTTTCCGTACGGCAGCCATGTAAAGGTTTTGCGCCATACAGAGGGAAAAATTTGCAGTGACTGATAGATATATTCGGCAC
Organism: Polydrusus tereticollis; assembly: GCA_963920685.1. Taxonomy (NCBI): domain Eukaryota; kingdom Metazoa; phylum Arthropoda; class Insecta; order Coleoptera; family Curculionidae; genus Polydrusus; species Polydrusus tereticollis. The sequence goes on along the minus strand of OY987328.1, from coordinate 50,093,917 downwards.
TGTACAAAATTTTATTTCTCCAGTTTTATTTTCCAGGTTTTTGTTTTTAAACCCACTGTTACTCTGGTCAACCTGGTGGACTACAGGATCGTTATACATCGCAACACGATAGGAACAGCGCGAAGCAAATAAGTAATAAGAATTATTTATCTACAATTTGGAACTGAAACAGGATTCTTTAAACAGGTACTTTATAAAGCTTTAGCTCATGACAAACATATTCGTCACTCGTCTCTTTGCTACGAAGTCCCTTGTTTAATATGTTAGTCAGCCATACGGAAAGGATTAGTTAGTTCTAAAATAAGTATACTTTTGTAGAAAAACGAACTTTCCTAATTATTATGATTTTTTTTTTAATTATTCAATTTCAAAAATATAAGATGCCAGTCTCTATATCGCAAAAAAATTGTCAGCATCCATAGCGTTCTTGTGTTAGTCCAATAATTTTTCTACATAAGTAAATTCCAAGTATTATACCGTGCGAGTAAAAACAATTATCATCAAAGCGTGCTGTGCATCTAAGGCCGTACTGCTTAAGGGCTACGGTTGTGGACGGTACATAGCAGAAAATGAATTGCGAGTCTATTTATAGTCCAATGGATTTCAAATTTGGAACGGTATGTAGGTTGATATGAATGTACGCCGATGCGTTGCCACTTTTTTTTTAAACGACCTAGGGCCGACGTACTCACTTTTTTTCATAAACTATAAAAGAAATTTAAAAAACGTCCCGCCGTGGCATAGCTTTTACCGTTGTCTTTACAACTAAACTAAACAATTTTTTTTTTAATTTTAAATGTGTCTAAATCATTTTCCCTCCGTTTTTAAAATACGGCTGTTGGCTACCGACCTCTTGCAGATCTCGAGGCGAAACTTGCCGCAATCGCACATTTCATGCTGGAAGGCGGAGCCAACTGTGTGCGGACGGACTCGGAGCGTTTATTAGTTATTTTATGCTAAAACTTAAATGTAATTTTCGGTAGTTAGTCGTGTTTGCAGCTTAATAACAAGTTTAAAGATGTGTCCAGAATTAGCAGTATCATAGGGGTTGTCAGTGCTTACATGTTGAGTTTTTGGTTTAATTTTCTGTGAGGAAAATATGTAGATTTTTTAAAACAGCTGATTTTTAGTCAAAACAATAAAAGTATGTTCACATCTGTCGCCATTGTCACTTATAATAGCCAATTTGAATTCAAAGATACTACTAAATATTCTACGAGCGTTACAAAATTTCGATTCTCAGCTTGGATGCTAATTCCTAGTGTGTAATATAAATAAATAGCACGACCAATAAAAACCCATGGCTAGTTTTCACATCTATATTTTATGTATAAATGAATATCATGATGTATATTTTTACCGTAAAAAAGTGATATTATTTTGTACTCAAATTATGCAGGTTGATGTGCAAACTTGATCAAGGTATACACTATAGTCATCTTTAAGGGTAATTTTTCGGGCAAAACACGATGGGTGAGGTCCCGGTTCGAATCGAGTGAAAGTTCATCCCTTAAAAGACAAAAACACCCTTTTTAGGGGTGTTTTCAAGCAAATAATTGCCTATGATCGCTGGTCTCTCTGCTGATGTAAGTTTGGAGGTGTGTTGCTTTAGTAGTTTGGCAACAGTTGCAAACCCTGCGGGTAGGGGTGAAGGGGGTTCTGTTTAAAATGTTATTAGTCTTTATATGTTTTATCTCCTATACAGTGTTACTTTTTTAACATCAATCTTTAAGTTCCGATCTTTTTCTTTAATAACAGCGATGTTCATTTTAACTTCCGGACAGTGTAGTATCAAGTCGAAAGGAAATTCTAGTCGAACTCGGTGCTACAAGACCATCTTAATCTCCGTCATGAAGAATAATAACGCGTTTTCCTCTCATACACGATGTATTTGAAGTACAATTTTTTGTACTGTCCACGCAACCATAGTTAACAACATCATGGGTATCAAACCAAGTTCCTCCTAAATAAATTAAACTCTTATTGGATTAATGGTACTCCTTTATTTGGCGCAAATAGTCCTGTCGTAGTTTAATGATACGCCGAGATTCCATTATAACTATTCGATTATCTAATTTTTATTTTTTAAAGCCACAACTTAACAAAACACGACGAAATGTTTCTAAAGATTGGTAATTATAATAAGAGTAACCTCGCAATTTATAATGAACCAGTTCTATAGTTGGCAATATATTATCATTGCAAAAGTTGTAAATAGTTTGCCCAATAAAATCCCTTGTAGTATTGTCAACCGTTTTAAATTTTTGATTTATCCGATTGCGCCTTATGGAATGATCGGTTACAGTCCCCAATTTAATTACGTTTTAAATTCTCGTAAACCCAAAGTGTGTTAATTCATTAATTTTTGTGCACAGCGCATTTTCAGTTTTTCTCGGATTAAAATAATGCATTGATATTGAACATGTAAATCTTTGTTTCTTAATTCCGGACTTGTTTCGCTTTCGTTGGCCGACTCCGGTACCGATTAATTGTATACCTACGATAATTCACCTTGACCTTCTGTTTAAAATGGTCGCCAAAGATAATAATAAATAAAGTATAGGTAGGTACCAAGTAAAAACATACTTGTCCAAAAGACACAGTTATAGCGCAAAATGAAATACTATGTAAATTACAGCAAATCGTTTCAACCGGTCCGATTCACAATATCGCACACATCAAACATCAACTGATTTTAAAGCTGATAAGTGATAACTCAATTGACAGAACCTTAAACTGTTTGCTGTTCTTGTCTACAGCCTATAAATTTGTATTGCTGTCTTGAAGTGTCTTGTGTTCGACTCGGACGAAATAGTTCGCTCTTTAAATTGTGAGCTGGCCTCATCGTTCTGTCTCCAGGGTGTTGCCAGTTCTACAAAGTTTTCGTAAGTGTAGAAGGAACATAAGGGCTTGTTAGTTTTTTATTTTTTTTTGTTTAACAGTGAAAATCTCTTTTATTTCGATTTCAATGATTTTTGTGGTGTAGATAAATTTCTTAAGTACTAAAAAAAATATGATAATATTTATAAATGTCTTATTTTTTTTTTCTCTTTGACATTAGAAATATCTTGGTTCAAAGTACATTTCCAAATTGGCTTTCAAAGATAGTTACTGACTATCAATTGAATATTGATATAAAAGAACATTTTTAATAATAAAAACTTGCATTTAAAAAAAATACCTGATGACCCCGATTATAAAGCCAGTTCCTTTGTAGCCCGATCGAAGCTTTTTATCTCATTAGACTGACTTTGGATAAAGTAATATAAATATTTTTATTTTTTCTTGAGATTATGTAATGTAGATGATTTGATTTGGCTTAGCCAACTTATAACTATTATCAATAATAATTTGTTTCCATACTTTTTACATTGGAACGTTATTTTATAACAGGATTAAGAATCTTTTATGACTGCATGCAGATTTTAAAGACGAAGATAATTTACTAGGTTTCAGAGGATACGTGATCCTAAAAGTTTGTAATTTTTTTTTAATTTGTAGTTTTCTTACGTAACACAAATAGATGTCCAAATCCATATAAAGGATATTGATTCTCACAACTCGAGAACTTAATTATAAGGTCAGATAGACATGTTTTGGAACACTGTCAAAATTTCTATCGTCGTCTTGTTTAAACTGCTAAATAATTTATACTGCTAATATATCAGACTACAGAAAATTTAACTTAATATTAGTATGTCTAAGCAGCGTAATCTTTTTTAAAGTGTATATAATAACACGTCCCTTATACAATGTACATAAATCCTGGCTCAATATTTAAAAGCAAGTTGCTGCATTTGGAGATAAGTGCGATGCAGACGCATGTCGTTTATAATAAGCCCTGAATAATAACTTTAAGCATTTATTTGCATATAGAGAAAGCGAAAATCAATTTTAAATTTTGATACAGTTTATTATATTCGATTGTTAGACTACTCGACATTTAATCTACTAAGTGAAATGCGTTTTGGCTGGATAATGATGAAACATTACTTAATTTTCAATCTTGTTTTGCTGCCCATCCGAAAACTAAATTTGACGACAAGATTGAAAACGAGAAAATCAGAAAATAGTCCAATTATTAAAAATAAAAACTGCACCTACTTCATAATTACCTTGTGAAAAGAATGCCTTGTTGCCAGTGCGCAATAATCCTATCCCTTAGTCCTTATTAATTTTAAAGAAAAGTTACTTACAAAAGCAGAAGCGCATACTCTTGCATATTTAAAAAATATTTCAAATATTATCATTTCTACTCTTAAAAAAAGTAATCTAATTATGCTTCTGAACTAAGGATTTAACAATTTATTTTGTATGTCCGGATTAGCAATCCTCCAAATAAAGTAGTAATAAATAATTTTTTTTTAATAATTTCATAAATTTATTTTAATAACCTTCATTTTGAATACACAAAAAATATTTTCTGTAAGATTATATACAGTTCACCAGTGTATTTCATCAAGGATATGGTGAATATTTTTACAAATCTGAGGTAAATTATTGCTTGGAATAATTTTACGTTGGTACATTCCACTTTCTAAAAATATGATACCGTAATTGACAGGATTTAATTCCAATCATATTTGAATTTAATATCTAAGATCTTTTATTCTACCTTGATTTTATTTCATTTAGATTTTAACGTGTCCTTATGAATTTATTTAATTCAGCATGTTAGACAAGATTATTTAATTACTCTATTAATTAAAAGTATCTCGTATATTAAAATATTTAACCTTGTAGACGCTAATGAATGCATATTTTTTTTTGTTTTAAAATATTCTGGGGCTAGGGATGTAGAAGTCATGATTTTAGGGAAACGCGATCTCAGTGTTGACCAGGAAATATATATATACAATATACCTATTACTATACATGTAAACAGGGTGTCCGGAAAAATGTGGGAAATCTCTCGGATTCAGATAGAACATGAGAGAATAAGATGATAAGTTTCTATAAAATTTTTTCGCACAGGCCCTCCCTACGGAGATAATAGTGCCCCTGAAGGACGACCCTAGAAATCGTTTTTTCCTGAATAGCTTTCAAGGCACTTAATATAATTTAATAAAAATTTAATGTGATGGACACTAGTAAGGACCTCTTAAGATAGTGTCCTGGAGTACTCTTGTTTATTGTCGATAAAATGAAAATAAAATTGTTAATTAATGAGATACACTTAAAGTTCAATATTTTAGAAAATAGTCCATCGAAGGCATATAAGAAAACAAAAATAAACAATTTTGAGTTTTTAAATATCAGTTTACGGACTATTGGCGTCTAAACAAATTTTAACCAAAACCATATTACATGCATGCATTTTTTTCTTTCAATAAGAAACTTTCAAATCCTATGTATTTTTGACGTTTTCATTATTATTGTTATTATGTTTATTACTATCCAATAAATTCTAAAGTAAATTGAGTTTTAAAATATTTATTACATTAATATTAACAATATAGGTTTAATTAAAATTAAAGTCAATAGCTTCTAAATAGATATTTTGTTCAAAAAATTTTACTCTACTTTTGTTTACTGGTCCTTTGCTATATCTTGATATTCCTGAGTATGATATATTTTATATGTTCCATACTGATATTTATGAAATTAAGGACATATTAAAAGAATTTAAAGAAATTGTTGAAAAAGTTGAACCGCTGTCGTTGTTCCTATATTTTTTAGGGGCGGAGTTCATGAGAACCAAGTGCAATTTCACAACTTCCAAATCTCTTAGAAATTATTTAAAAAATCATTCAATCACGAATGATTACTTCCAAATATTTTGGCTGGATCTCAATTTGGCTAAAAGAACTAACGATGCTATGTTCCATGTGTTCCATATGCCCTTATTAAAGCCGATATAGACTCTTTCTAACAGGTAGAACAGGACATGGCATCCAGACAAAATATTTTGAATTTGTGATTTTTCCGAGGATATTTCAAAAGCCTTTAACTATGTGAATCATGGAATACTGTTGCAGAAGCTTTATCGGTTTGGTTTTAGCAGACTTGCGAATGGCTCATTTATTTCCTATTTGTCTGGTAGAAAGTAGATTGTGTGTTTTGGAGACAATATTTTTGATGTAATGAGTGTCTCAGCCCTCAGTTTTGAAAACTATTCTGTTTTTATTATATCCCAATGACCCCTCTATGCTTCAAGCCCAGGACAATTTTACCATCTTTGCATATGAAACTACCACTTTATGGCTCGGAGAAGAACCTGCAGCACTAAGTAATATGATCTCTAAGGACCTGCAACGCGGTGTTGATTGGTGCATCGGAAAGCTGCTAGGTTTTAATGTTAAATAAATTATAATATCGTTTAATTCTACTTGCAGGAAGTAAATATGGAATTCTACAGAAAATAAATCGTATGTTTAAATTTCTAAGCTTATGCAGAACGTCCTAAAAGGTATGGTCAATATTTTGGGTTTCAGTAGACTGATTAAAAATAAGGTTAGACCTTCCTATAAAATTTTGTCGTATGTCCACTTGCTACCGAGCTACAGCTCTCTAAATGGGGGACCCATAAGATGGTTTTTGCTTAATATTTTCGAAACATTTGCGGATAAAAATTTGAAACTTAGATATTTTGGTAAACTTTGTACGCTGAATAGAACTGTTTTTTTAAAAATTTCTATATTTAGAAGAAGTAGACGAAATAGGGTAAAAAGAGATCTAAGTTTTTTTAAGTTCACTTTTAAACTTTTTTATGTTAAATTAGAAATATCTGACACGCTTTACGAAAAAAGTTACTCTCTATCAGACCTCATTTAATGCGCCGCTTTCGAGATAACCCAACAAACATTTTGAGTTAAATTTACCTTTATTCGACCTCTAAACGGGTCAACTATTTTGCACGACCAATTATATATAGGGATAATTTGCCTACATTTGTTTTCCTATTGCCCAAAGTGGGAAAAAAAACTAAAGTAATTTGAAGGTCGAAAATAGGTTGATAGGGTTTTTCTGTCCAATAAGTTGAAACGAAGTGAAATAAATATAAACCTATTTTACGTCTAAATGTGGAAAGTGAGACCAACCTTTTGACCTAAATATAACCTAAATAGGAGCAATAAGACACTAGACAAAAATACAGAGAAAACATATTATATCTGGTGTTAGAAAGAAAAGACAACAACTTATGCCAACACTTCCAACAGGACAAAATAAATTATAAAATGGAGTTCGACTTAAGTAGATATTTGGAATGGCCGCTTATTATAACTTCAACAATAAAGTGATATAATTAAGTTTTATCATTTTTCTGGACCGAAATTTGGATGCGAAAGAAATGTGTTTGTGAATTATGGTGATGATACTTCGAAAAACTAAACGCGCCCTTAAAATATGCATTTTTTTATGTATTATTACGATAATTTAAAATATTTTTACCATTAACCTAAAAACAGAGTGTCTTCCTTATAAACATCATATGTACCTAAAGTTTTAAAAAAACTTTCGTTCACGAAAGATATCGTAGTCTAATGGATTTTCCACTCACCTTATGTAATTCTTAACATTTTAATTATTGTTTTTTTATAGTTGTCGATAAACAGGAGAACTAATAATTATTAAATATGGCCGCCTTTATATTTTTAACCTTAAAGTTATTTTTTTCTTTATTATTAACTGTACAAGCAATGTTAGCCTTTAAGGTTAATCAGAAAGTTATGAAGTAGCTCAATTTTTAACCACAAAAGATCCATAACTTTGGGAACAATTTATATGGCAAAATTATCCAAAATATTACTTGTTTCTAAAACTTCATGGTCAGTAAATTATTTGGACATTTTGTAGGCAATGATTAGGTAATATTTACCTAGCGTAATAGCCAAAAAATTCCTTAATTTTGAACACATATATTAAGTAACAATTAAGTAAATTATTACTTAATCATATTCCTTATTAGGATTAAATATTTTTAATGTCTAAGAGAGGTAATTTATTTGTAATTTTTAACTAGGTAAATTAAACTACAAGTAGACTTCCCTATAGCAAATTATTTAAGTTCTAGATATCCAAATTTTGACTTAGATTTTAGAGTTCGAATCTTTTGTGACTTTTAAGAAAATATTTAAGGCAAAAATAAGCAAATATTTGCCAATTTAGGATTATTTTCCTTCCGTTCTGGTCTACATTACTTAATATGTTTGTTGGGAAATTAGTTTAAAAATTACGTTGCATCCGAAAAATACAACAGCATAAGCAGTAATGGGTTTTTGATATTATCTTTAATATTATTTTATTAAAATGTTTGATCTATCGAAGATATTAGTCCTATATACAATTGTGCTTATAAAAAAAACAACTAATTGAATATTATTTTTTTAATTTAATTAATTTAGTTTCGAAACTGAATAACTATTGCTATGGAATGTATTCAATATGTGCAGCTCAATTTAGTGAGACAAGTTTTCTGAACTTTAAAAAGCGTCCCTGTGTTATTTCGAATTGCAGCGGAGTGAAGCATAATTAAACAATAAACATAAATCCAAGAATTGTTCCCTTGTTGTTACAGAGCTCGAATAAACCAGGCTTTTAAGATAACCACAAAGAAAAATAGATCTAAAAGATTTAGGTAAAAAATGCGGACCACCCCGACTTATCCACTGATTGAGAAACTGATTATCTATAGTTGTTTCTTACTTACGTGGCTAAAATGTGGCGGAGCACCGTCTTGTATAAACCAAATATTATTTTGCACTTCTAACAGAACTTCTTCTAACAAATAATTTAAATGATCTCGATGAAAATAAAAATATTTGTCTCCTTTTAAATATCCATCGATAACATAAGGACCGAATAAACGGTTTCCAATAATACTAATCCAGATATTTATCAAAAATCAATGTTGATTTTTGGTTTGAATCATAACATAAGGGTTCTCCTCTGCACAGTAGTAGAGATTATGAGAATTGAGAACATCATCCTCAGAAAATCCAGATCCATCACTAAAAACTACTCTGATCTTCATCTTGACGTTGCTTTTATATAAACCAATTAGAGTAGTTTAGTCAGGCAGGATGATCATGAAGTAAAATAGCATGAACTTTTTGGAAATGGTAGAGATGGAGTAATTACCCCTGAATCCTGAAGTCCCACATGCACTAAAGATTTTGATGAATTAAGTGAAATAACCAGCGTTACCCAAGGCTAAACCGTATATTAAATGCCAATCTATATCCTCCGAGAAACTGCAACGAGTCATAATGAAATCGATTAAAAAAAACTGTGAGACTATAGAAAGCGATAAAATAGCAACATTTACTTACTTTAGTTTATGGGAAAATATAGCAAACACCTACTTGATTTAAATCCAAATTTTGCAAATTATTTCATTTCATAATTTTCTGTATGCTGCAATTGCCCAAAAGAACACATACAAATAATCAAATTGTGAAATTGTAAAAAATATTAAATAGAAGAAACTTAAGAAATATGAATTGAGTGAAATATTAAGATTTTCTATTTTAGCAAATAATATGAAATACTTTTTTCCAAATGGAAGGTAGTTTTTAAATTAATTTATCCCGACACCTGCGCACTAGATCGGGTCTGACTAAGGCCCCGTGCTTTCATGTCCGAATATTTTTACTCTTGGAATACTACTACTATAGTTATTCGACCATAGATTAGAGGATCAAACATAAGTGTAAGTTTGTTGTGTCAAAGATGTAGAATATTTTTTATTTGGCATAAAAAAGTTTAAAAGTAAACATAAAAAAGTTAGATCCCTCTTTTCCCCACTGTCCACTATCTCTGGTGGCATTTTCTAAATATCGACATTTATAAATAAAAAATAAATGCCACAGCACTATTCAGCGTACAAAGTCTACTAAAATGTCTAAATTTGAAATTCCTATCTACACAGGTTTCGAAAATATTTAGAACAAACCATCTTCTGGTTCCTCCATTTAGGGGGCTGCAACTCTGTAGTAATTGGACATAGGACCAACTTTTATAGAAAGTTCCGACCTTATTTTTAACCAGTTTACTCAGTCCCAAAATATTGACCGTATCTTTTAGCACACCCTGTATAAAACTTAAGTTTAAAATTAAAAAACCGTATCTCATTTTAGAAAAAGCTATCCACCGGATTATATGCTGTGCGAGTGATAAGAATAGAACTAGATCAATCTATGGCAAGGACTGCATATTTTTCGCTTATTGGGCCGCACTTGAGATACAGGATTACTTTCTGGGGTTTCTGCTGCACAGACACAGTGTACATTCGTTGATTAAAAGACAGTAATAGATACGCAGAGCCCATGCATTTTTCTGTGGCCACTATTCCCCGTACGTCTCATACCTCTCGCCCATAATGTTGACAACTGTAAGTAGGGTGGAGCCCCTACCGGTCCAACACGAAAACGTTCACTTTATATTATTGCGAGAAACGGCAAATTGCAAAAAAAACGAACCATAAGCTTTAAAATATTAAGTACCTATACCTCATGGAAATATTTAGCGTTATGAAATTATTTGTATTTCTTACTATTTAAAACGAAATATATGTTTTTTATGTCGTATAGAAGGAAAGATACATTTATAATACATATTGCTTTATGAATTTGGAATTTAGAAGTGTTCAAATTGCATTCATTTATGTACCGGGTGGCCAAATAGGAATGATCACCGGCCGTATCTCAGAGACTGTCAGCAAATACTTTTCAGGGTCTACATTGTCCGCTAGGGGGCATAACAGACATGATCAAGTAGAAAATTATGCTTTTCTCTTTATAATACCCAATTTAGAGATTTAAAAATGTGTAGCATTTTAATCTTTAGGCTATGCCGAATATTTCTTATTCTACACATTTTACTCTATCATGGAAAATGAAGTGGTGGGAAAATACCAAAGCTTTTTCAAATAAAATATGTTCACTCTCCTTAGGATAAACGGATTCTTAAACGTAGTAACTATCGTCTCTGTATTTTGTATGCTGCACTAGAAAGGCGTAGAATAAAAAATATGCCGTATAGCCCACGGATCAAGATGCATTATATTTTTAAATCTTTTAATTGGCCAATATGAAGAGAAAAGCCTAATTTTTTACTTCATGTCTTGCAGACAATGTAAAAATGGAAAAATATTTTTACTTTTCCTATATCTGAGAAACGGTCGGTGGCCATTCTTATCTGGCCACCCAGTATATGTTTTTTTATTTTTTCTACTAAATTCTAATTGAAAACTCAGAATTTTTGTATTTCATCCTATTTTAGGTTAGAATGCTTAGGACATAATTTCATATGAAGTTTTCATTCTTAAAATAGTCAAAAGAATCACAACTTTAAATATTTAAACATCATTTTTATAGTATTTACGACCACACTTAGCACTCATTTTGTTACAGTAATTAAATCAGAACCATTTTTCGTGAAAAGAGCTTTACCTTCAATGTCATCAGGCATTAAATTTCTTTAGGCAGGTTTATAAATGTATTTAGCGGTAGACCGCATACTACAGGAGAAACCCTATGACCCTAGACACTAGAGGCTAGAGTTGACGACTGAGCCATTCCATAGCCACATGCAAGATGTGTTTAACTGACGGATACAAAACAAATAAGAGCGGAGTGATCTACCGGCTTCAACTACAAATTCTTGTGCATCGCGACAGTAACGCCATCTCCGCACTGAGCATTATTTTTGTCACGCTTTATCCCATAAGGCTGCGCATCTTATAACTGTCTTTTAATCAACAGTGTATTGCAAAAGAGAGCTGTAAGATCTTAATGTAGGGCGAGGGTCAGAGACTGTAGACTGTAGACCGCTCTTTCCAGAAGAGGGAACATTACCTTCTCTTTTCATTTTAGAAGTCATTTCTTTGGTGCACAAAAGGTTTAAGAATTTTCTGCCGACTAATACCCATAATACTCGCAATGGAAGTAATTTGCCACTGCCTCTCCTAAGAAACATGATTGCCAAGAATTCGGTGATTAATGGAAATGTAAAGCTTTATAATTACCTAACCGGTAAGTTAAAGGTTATTAATAACTTGCGAATTTTTCACAGATCCGTTAAGAAACCATTTAGGTTATAATAATTATATTAATTATAATAATATAATCTGGGGGGATATGTTTATGATTTATAATTTTCAAATCCATGTTTTTTTTAGGCTAATTTTTACTACAATTACGTGTACGATAGGTGGATACTCACACATGCATAGTTCCTTGCTTTATTTTTGCAAAATTTGTCTGTTTTTTTTCTGGGCGCGATTACCCGATGTCAGTAGCTTACAGTTAGTCAAAAAGCGCTGAGTCCGCTTACTTGCAGCAGCTGGGTATTCACTAAACTGAAAAATTTCTGATTTATCTTTTGGAGTTTCTTGACGATTGAAACGCTGCCATTATATTCAAAATAGCGAATAACTTTATTTATGGACGAATAATTAAACCTTAATTTTATTAAATTTTTTATAGGTTCAAAAACATTCGGAAGAATACAAAAACTTTAAATTCTATCAAACTTGAAAAAACTAGAAAGATAAGCGTCTGTATAAATAATTGAGAAATATGTAAGAAGAATTAAATGATTTAGCTTTATTACAGTTGTATAAAATACATTTAATTATAAATATTTCATGAGGTACAGTTTAAAAATAGAGTTCGCCCAAGTTCAAATAGGTACATTAAATGGCGGCCACTAAAGTTGCGCAGTGGTTTATTTACGTTCGTTGCCTAGCGACGGCCACGATGCAGCGTCATTCAAAGCGATTCAGTGTCATAACATTGTTAGAGGGTGGCAGAAGTATTAATATTAGCGTAGAAGTGATTTATTGTGTAAGGTCTTGTGTGAGCTGTGGTTGTTGTGTTTAGAAGATAATATTATTATTTTGGATTTGAATGGCTCGAAGAAAAGGACATACCACATGATCCAAAATTAACAAAACCTTAATTATACAAAATAATACAAGACGATAAATACAGATTTCCGCTGGCATATAGATTTGACAATTTACTGGCAGTCCACGGACAATGTACTTCATCTTCCACCTTACACCTTGACCTTAACCCAATAGAAAAAATATAGGCATTTGTCAAAAACTGGATCGCAGCCCGTAATAGAACTTTTACTCTAGCCGATGTGGAAGCATTAACTCGCCAAAGGTTTGAAGAACTGCCGGCTGAGGAGTGGGTCAACATTTGCAAACATGTAAAAGATTATGAAAATGGACAAATTGAAAGGACGCATTTGTTGGATACCACCATGGATCATTTACGCTTTACGGTAAATACTGGGATATCGGACGAAAGCTTGTCAAGTTCAGGTGCACCAGATAGTCGCAGTAGCTTAGGAGCACATTCCTTGTCTGATTCAGACTAGATGAGGGTCTTAGTTTTTAAGGCTTTATTGTTTACATTTTTAATACCATTGTTATATGTATATTTAATATACGTTCATTTGAAAACTTCCTACCACGGATTTATCGAAAACCACTGATTTAAAGAAAAAACGCCGAGACACGTCAAAAGATTTGCCAAAGGGGACAACTTTTTAACCAAAAACTACTTCAGCCCCTTTTACCCTCTGCCCCCCGGGGTCATCCCCTTAAAAAATTTTAAACGACAAGGGGTATCAAGTAATACCTTGTTTTGAACACTTATTGAAATAAAAAGTGATATTTTCGTGTGTTTTTTTTCTATCTGAACAAATAAGATTTAAGATTAAGATTTTTCTAATTTTCTCGAAAACGAATCGACCGATTTTAAAAAATCAAACGTCAAAATAAAGCACTTTGAAAGACCTTTCAAACAAGCTATTACTTGATACCACCAAAATTTTTAAGGGGATGAACCCGGAGGGCAGAGGGTAAAAGGGGGTGAAGTAGTTTTTGGTTAAAAAATTGTCCCCTTTGGCAAATCTTTTGACGTGTCTCAGCGTTTTTTCTTTTAATCAGTGGTTTTCGATAAATCCGTGGTGGGAAGTTTTCAAATGAACACCCTGTATAAGTATATATAAACAATGTTTATTTTCAATTTTTATTTTATTCATTTAATGTACAGGGTCTTCCAACGAGGACCGAACAGGGGCTCATTTTTGAGCTTCCTTGTATTTAAAGAAAAATCCAAAATAGCCAATCGATGTACTTTTTCCTGCAGAATTCAAAAATGAAAACAAAAATTTATTTGAACCAGAATCAAAAGAGTTACGCTATGGATAAGGTGTTTTTTAAATGGAACATAGCTTTTTTTATACGATTTTTGGAACAAGTGATTTTTTTTTTGTCCGTTCTGATTCAAATATTTAATATTGTGACAGCTATTTTTATTAAATTTTAATGTTTTATCCAGTATAATTTAACTTTAACCTGTTTGAAACATACACTAGGTAATAAAGGTATAATCACCTTTGAATCCTTCAAAGTCAAAAAATTTGACAAATTTTCTATAATATTGCCGAAATGAAATATTCATTAGATGAGAGATTGCAGATTGTTATCTTGTTCTACAAATGCCAAGAAAATGCAAGAGAAGCAAGGAGAAGATTTATTGCAAATTTTCACAGAAATATATCCGTCAATACTATTCTAAGGATAAAGAACCTATTTGAGGAAAATAAAACATTACATGACAGAAAAAGAAATCCAACTCTATACTAATTTAAAAAAAAAACATTAATAATTTAATTGTTCAATGTGACCTCCGTTGTTCTCGAAACATGTGCGATAACCTCTTTGTAGCCTTTCCAAACTTGCTGTTATACTGTGATTTTCCTGGTTAAGGCGATTTATTTCATTCACAATTTTCTGCATGATCTCTTCAATATCGTGGTTTCGCTGCTTGTATACCACGTTCTTTAAATGGCCCCAAAGAAATGTGTCTAATATTGACAAATCGGGACTATTGGGTGGCCAAGCATAGGTTCCATTTCTACCAATCCATTCTTCATGGCGTCCGTTTAAATATTGAGTAACCTCAAGCGCGGCATGCGGAGGGGCCCCATCATGTTGCCAAATTAAATTTTGATATTCTTTCAATAGTAGATCTTCCAAAAAGTTCTCAATTTCGTTTTCTAAGAACTCGTAGTATCTCTGTCCATTTAAAGTCCCGTTAAAAAATATTGGTCCCAAAATTCCATTATTTTTTATGCCACACCAAACATGGATTGAAGTCCTCCCTTGAAATTTAATTGTCTGAAATTTTCTTGGATTTCCAACGGCCCAGTGATGATTATTATGTCTATTGAAAACCCCCGATGTTGTGAATGTGGCTTCGTCAGTCCATAAGATATTTCTGAATAAATTAGGGTCTTCGTTTTCTTTCCGAATCACAATTTGGGAAACAAATTGGAAGCGAAGTTCTTTTTGTGCCGGTGTTAGATGTTGAAGTGGAAGGATATGATAAGACTTAAATTTATGATTTCTTAAAGTCCTGTGAATAGTTCCTTGGGTAACTCTTCTGCGTCTTACACCGCCGCCGTATTGAACGTCCCAAACTGCGTCCGAAATTGATTCGGTTGGATTCAGTCGAAAATAATTCGCAATGGCACGGTCTCGATTTCTATTCCTTTCTGGATTTCTTTTTCTGTCATGTAATGTTTTATTTCCTCAAATAGGTTCTTTATCCTTAGAATAGTATTGACAGATATATTTCTGTGAAAATTTGCAATAAATCTTCTCCTTGCTTCTCTTGCATTCTCTTGGCATTTGTAGAACAAGATAACAATCTGCAATCTCTCATCTAATAAATATTTCATTTCGGCAATATTATAGTAAATTTGTCAAATTTTTTGACTTTGAAGGATTCAAAGGTGATTATACCTTTATTACCTAGTGTATGTTTTAAACAGTTTAAAGTTAAATTATACTGGATAAAACATTAAAATTTAATAAAAATAGCTGTCACAATATTAAATATTTTAATCAGAACGGACAAAAAAAAAATCACTCGTTCCAAAAATCGTATAAAATAAGCTATGTTCCATTTAAAAAACACCTTATCAATAGCGTAACTCTTTTGTTTCTGGTTCAAATAAATTTTTGGTTTCATTTTTGAATTATGCAGGAAAAAGTACATCGATTGGCTATTTTGGATTTTTCTTTAAATACAAGGAAGCTCAAAAATGAGCCCCTATTCAGTCCTTGTTGGAAGACCGTCACACCGTCGCGCATTGCCATGCACGTGGCTGTACCCATTTAACCTTGGGCGGACTCTACCTATAGGTAATCGCATTGTTTACTTCAAGGGGTTTTTTTGTCGAGAGCGCCTGCTGGTCTTTTCCTTATGCTGGGCCAGTACATTACACAAAAAATTAAAATGAGCTGAAAATTATTTATTTTGCCGCCCCCTAATCTTGGCGCTCGAGGTGGCTGCCCCCTTCGCCCCCCCCCCCCAGCTCTGTCACTGGCCACCTGCTAACTGCAAACCTGCAGAAGGATTTGGTGTAGTCTAGAAAACATCCTCTGTGCGGGAACGGTATGCCGTGTTTAGTAGATTTCTTGTTGCCATATCATCAATCTCGAGAGGCGCTCTCATGCTTTCTCTGCTAAATGTGTTCTACATTTAGTAGTTAAGGACGGCTGATGCTAGAGTTGTAGTGTACCCAGGTTACGGCAATCTGACCGGTGGTAATAACCACGAAATTGCTATCTACCGGACCCTAAGGCTTTTCATTATTTTTAGACTTCCGATATGCTGTCATACAAAAGAAGACGTTATAGTCCGATTAACCACGATCTGTTCTAGTCAAAAAAAACTTCGCCGACCATTTTATTCAGCAACTAAGAGTGAAGATCGTCGTTAAGCTAATCTGTGACCTGCTGTTGTTCACTAAATGCGCTCAATATCTCTTTTTTATACTTATACCCACTGATTAGTCTTAGGAACTTTGTAAATGAGAAATTAATTCTTCTTTAAATAAAGCATTTTTGATTTTTACAATCACGAGGTGTAATAAATCTGGTAAAAAATTGTATTATTGCCATTTTTTAAGAGAATAAGTTTTCTGGAAAATCTTTCAAACCGGCAACACGAGAGAAAATTTATTTTCTGATTTTTCTTCGTTGTCATATTTTCCAAAATTTCTCATTTGAAACTAAAGTATATCAGATTTAAAAAATATCCGTGTATCTTATTGGAATAAAAAATAATCCATAATTTCAATTAAAAAAAATTATAAGGTGCTATTTTACAAAGAAAAACATAAGTGGTACATTTGTTCGATGTTGATTTTGTAATATTCTGTTTAGATTCTGATGATTTACTTCAAACCCGAAATTGTGTACTAGTGTCATTTTTACTAATGATTTCTAAATTAGTACATCGAAAGGGTCCAAAATCTCTTCAAAATATCGATTTACACTACAGAGAAACGTATTTAATGAAACTCATTATTTCTTCTCTCGAAGACCGAAAAATCACGGTGTCGTCTAAAAGTACTATCCTCCATTGGAGTCCAATGCTCTGCGGATATCTTCAAGTGATCGTGGTTATGAAAGCAGTATACTTCTTCTTGCCCTTAAGCACTTCTCTGATGTTGTAAATATCTTTTGTTTGTAAGTTATTTAAGACATAAGAAGTATAATTTCATTGACCTACGGACCAAAAATAATCTGTACGAAGTCATTGTCTGACCAGTACTGACGTATGACTTTCCTACATCTAACTGTTTCAACTAAACAAAAGTAATTACAAATATTACAAAATCAAGCTATAAAAATCATTGCAAATTACTTAATTGCATAATGACATACATACTTTAAAATTACCTGGAAACGCTGACGTTAAAAGACTTCTTTGATAAAATAATATCCAGATATTACAAAAAGACCGACGCGACGTTACGACTAACCCACTAACAATAAAGGCGCACACACACACTCCGATCGGCAGCACATAATAATATAAATTTGCCAGTGACTGGCTCCCACCATAACTTGCAAACCTTGTGTAATCGGAATATCAAAAAGCGCAAAAGACGAGGAAGATCATCTGAAAATAATAAATATTGTCACGTTTATAATTGATATTAGTTAAAAAGGGGGTTCTAAAAGTGTGACACGGATAAAAGGACACAGGTCTAAAAAACAAAGCTCTTTATTCTTATCACAATTACAATAACACTTAACTCTTACTTTTATCCTCTAACTTACATTATTCAGTCAACGTGCCCTCGGGGTCGGGGGATGAAATGGCTTGGATTATTCAGTCAAGGTGCCCTCGGGGTCGGGGGATGAAATGGCTTGGCTGAATCGCGGAGCTACCGAGCTACTATCAGCTGATGGCTGTGTGATCGCTTCTTGAACGCTCTTTTTGAGAGCCTTTCGACAGCTCTGTGAGAGCTTTTTAATAGCTCTTTGAGAGCTTCTTGATAGCTGGCTTCCGTATCACCGAGGATGCGATTTATATCCATTATGGTTTGTCTAACAATCATGTATTATTTTATTATTATAACTGTTTGTATAACATCAATAAATAACAAACTCGGCGTTGTGCTTCAAATAGTAAATAGTGAAATAATAAATAGTAAACTACTAAATTTGTAGGTCACCAGGCTGAGAAACGTGAATTAATGATTTAAATGTAAAATGAAATAATAATTTTGGAAAAGGCCTCTTTTCATGACAATATTAGAAACAGGAGTAAAAGGCAGAAGTCGCATAATAATACGATTCAGTGTTCAGATGAATTAAGGACCTGAACTAACCTGAACTTCATCAGAGGAGTATCGTCCTAAATAGTAATCGATAACCTTGCCGATTCTAATTCCGTTTACAACAACAATGCAACGCTTGAATCAGAACTCTGTAACCACCGGATATACTGCGATTACAGAAGAGATCAAAAATTTCTACGGTCGGAAGAATTCAAAATGGAGGTATGAATGAGTAAGGTGGTTAAAGAAAAGCCAAAAACTAGTATTTTTGCCTTATTCAGCTTGCTGAAGTTTCCAAATATCTAACAGTAATTGCTATATAAGGAGGTGAAAAAAGAGATGTGCATGTCGTTTGAAATCAAGATACTCAAGAATCTTTGTCTAATGATTATTTTGTTAAAATGTCGTTTTACGAATAACGGAAAGAATGAATTATTAACAACAACCATAAAAAATTGAATATTGTTCTCAAATGAAAGTGCATGTCTTTCAAATTATATAGGCAACAAACAAAAGACAAAAAAAACAAAACTAACTGCATGAGAAAATTCCTACATTATTCAAGAATCGCATACCTAGGCAGGAAATAAACTCTTGGGTTGGAATTCATAGAAACAGAATAATATTTGAACTATATTTAAAGACAGTAATCTGTATAATAATATATATCGAGATCGACTCCAACACCACGTTGTGATCGCATTGGGGAATGATTATCAAAATTACACGATAATTCTTCAACATAATGAAACTCCTGCTAACACTGTAGCAGCTGTCAACTGAATTTTGAATGCCACACTTCCAAGCGGTGGATTGGGCCATTTAAACGGCCAGCGTAAAGCTCAGACATTTCGCTTTAGATTACTTTAATTATCGAGATTGTTCGATATTGTTACAGGTAGACCAAATAATGTAGAATACCTTTATAACAGAATTATAGAGGCTGGGCGCACAATCACTCTCCAGCAGGTCTTCCATCTTAGAGGATATTTATACGGCTGTCTGGGCTTGGCTAAATTTGTATAGGTTAATTTTGAAGATAATATTTATGTGACGATTAAATGCATTATAAAATCGAACTGCTCTTTCAAGTAATCCCATTATATTTGCAATTTTGTTGGTTTAAAATGGGAAAAGATTAATCTTCTGTCTTTTTACAAAAATTATCAATTTTAATACGCCAGCATATCTATACAAAAAACTAACATTTGCTAATGATTTGCTTGTTAGGCCGAGAGGAGAGCTGTATTTTCTTAATTATACATTCTATCTCTTCCATCAGGGATTTTTCCTCCTACCATTCTAGTTTTTTATTATATTTTTTACCCAACTACTTAAAATCAATCAATAATTTAAAAAAATTTAAAATAAGCTGAGGGATAATTATAAATATAATATATATTGTTCCAGCATTAGGGATCAACCAGGTAGAATTTAATCATTTTTATTATTACATAATATTATAATCACATTAATTAATAGTTTCTCAATAGACCCCAACATTTCAATAACTGGATTGAAAAAAAAGGACTGTATAGGTACCACCGCAATGCCATTGCAATCAACCGGGAAATACACTATGGAAGGTAAGAAGAATTCCATATCTATCTAACCTGAACTACTTAGTACAACTGGGTAAAGTAACATAAATTCCAAAATGAAATAGAGGTATTATCAAGGTCCTAATTCTCGACAATGGGGAATACTGTTCTCAGGAGTAACGTGGGCAAAATTCTCACGTAATGCATAAATTGGTATTATTGAATATAGTACGGGACTATTCATTTCACTGACTAATGAGAGTACTCGCTGCTCCTACTGTTTTTGCATGGAACGAACCCGGGAATCAAATGATACTATGAGTGGTGTGATAAAGTTCCTTCTCGTGTGATCGACAAATAAGACCCCGCAAGTATTTAGCTCACGCGTTTGTATCAGTGGCGGCTCGTGAGGTAGAACCACAGTACCATGGCCCTACGTATCCTACCACCTACAATTTATACTGTTATTTTTGAAGCAATAATTAGCAAAGTATGTTTAAAAGTGGAACACAGTCGGTCGCGCTTTATCGAAACGATTATGCGTAAATCGGTAACGTAGTTTTTGTGTACAGCCGACTTTTGCCCAGTATCTATGAAATTTTCCAGTTTATCGTCCAATCACAAGTAAAAATCATACACAAACAAGAAGAATTAATACTTTTTCTGGGGCCAAACGGCCAAGGCCCACAACCAGTGGAAATATTTTAAAGTCTTAGCTCATGTGACTTACTTTCGTTGTTAGAGGTTGAAGTTCATCGCGAATGCGTGGTGTTTGATCGATATCGTAAACAATATAATTTTCTTTTTGTAATTTAAAAGTTAGGAATACGTTTAGTTTTTTAATAGACAATCCATTTTGGTAATTTCGTTACATTTGTTTAGATTTTAATTAAAATTGCAGTTGTATCGGTACGTTTTAGATAAAATGTGGTTCTTATTTTGTGGAGAGATAGTGTTATGCAAGTTGGTGTTTAACAGAATATAAATAAATCCAGGAAATGAAAGGAAAAAGAAAAATAACCTGTAAGTGGTAGAGAGCGCAAGAAAACTTCGAAAACTTGTATGAAAAAAATTAGCGAAATATTTTTCGCGCTCGTTAGCCTCTGCCTTACTTGTCTTATTTAGACTCGGCCAATCTGCCCCTGCATTAAAGCGCCTAATGAATATCAGCTACAGAACTAGTAACCAAAGGTTGTAGAAAAAATACTACTAAAAAGTAATTCCACTGATGTCGAGGGTTACGGGTTCCAGCAATTAACCTTCCAGTCCAGTAAAATGTCAATTTTGGAACTCATTACGTATATTATGAACTGTAAGGAGGTGACTTTTAGCCACCCTGTGATCGCTAAGACAATAAGATATTCATTGCTGTATCAGTTAGCAATAACGAGTTTTAACAATAACATCTAAATTGAATAATTTACATTGTAACTGTCAAGTTTGGTGCTTTATTATTGCTCAGAAGTACAGGGTTAATAATATGTATATCATTATTTTTATTAAGAATCTCAGCTCTCGCAGCTTTGATCTTAGGGCGAAATGTACCGAGTGCATATTCTTGCAAAAACAAAATTAACAAGGTGTAAAAAGATATAATGGATGGCGTCTTATATATAAGATAAATATGGCTGAAGGTATATTGGTTCGTAATGATCTCCTGTAATTCAAGAACTAATGTAGGGGAAGGTAAGGCACAATTACATATCAGGCCAAATGACATACCAGTCGTGTATTGGTTAAAATCTGCTTTATTCGGGTTTCTGCATAAACGATTGCTTGCTGTAGAGCCCTTTAACTTTAGAAATCTTAATCAATTTAGGTGGGTATCATAAGATCATTTTAAGTAATTCATCTAATTCAACTTAAGGTAATTTATAAATCACTTTTATTTTTGTGACCACTGTTAGAGAAATTAATTAATTTAACTTTTTTTAGACCTGCCATAAAATACTAAGTTACTGGTCCTCTCTCTTAATTCAAAAAGTGTACACAGCCCTACTCTATCAATAAAATACTAAGGCACTGAAGTTGAGTTAAGGGTTATGCAATAGCCGGATACTTTTTACGCTATGGCCAAATCTTTGCTGCAATATAGAAGGTGGTCTAAAATACAAGTATTTTGGTTACTTGAAAAAATGCCATTTTGGGAATTCTTTGAAAGTTTTGCAATTTTTTTCAAAATTGCTACTAGTGATTTTGGGGGAAATATTAAATGTACCTTATTTGTTGTTGTCCAAATAGGTTTCATTATTTTCTTTATTTGGTTATTTAATTTATGTTCTGGTTAAGCCCAGACACTGGCGTTGTCCTAATCCGTTATAGGGTGTTTCATTGTTAATCCTTTTCGGGTTATTTTATTTAAATTGGCACAAACTTTATTTTGACGCGATGAAGAGCTGTCTTTTGGGTGATTAGGTTTTCTCGTCGCTTTTTGTCATCCATAAAGGAAGCCACGCCATAATATTATGGCGTCTTCTTCGAAAAGGAGACATAGTGTCTCTCTTTTAAGAGGTGTAAGCTCCTTTTTGTTATTTCGTTGATTTTTTTCTTTACTATGTCAGTTTACCACGCTTTTGTCAAGTTTAGCTATTTTTGCTGTTTTAAGGTTATGTGACTAACCACACATGAACTTTTAGTACTCGCGTTTCGAAGATAAGCTAGAGGTTACCTTAGTTTTAAGTTTGCTTCTACAAGCCAACTTATAAGAGCTGCATCCACGTGTTGGAGCTTATTTGGCTTCGAGGAGAAGAAATCAAATCTCTCCGGTGACTAGTTGAGGCCATGCTGAGATAACCATTGCAGCAAAAGCCATGGTGGTTTGCAGGCTCGTAAACATATTTCATTCTGGCTCCTACTTACTTTTTTTTATTGCTAGTTACGTCAGGATTGCTTATTCCCTTTTTTACTTGTTTTACCTTTCCTATCAATTACAATTAACCTTTTCATATTTTCTTTACCAATTTTTAATTAATTAATTATCAATGTTAAGCTATGTTGACATGAGGTCACATCTTTTACACCAAGTGATGATGTAAGTATTTATGTCTTCGGGCCACGATCTAGTGCCACTGCAATAATTATGAGCTGCCGCTCGCACTTTGTGACAACCATATACTTTGTTTAAATGAAACACCTTATATATTTTTAGTGATTTGAAAAGCTGCTGAAATTTGTTCTTTATTTATGTATCTATACGATGCATATACCTAACTAGTCAAGTTCCTGACTTATAACCACTTATTTATAAAAGTTCATAGAAGTTATTACCATTCGGCTTTAAGTCAGTGTACCATGTTGTCGGAATTGGTCTTGAAGGTCACCCGAACTAAATACATTAGATTTTTCTTGCTAGGTACGTTTAAGAAAACAATTGCAAATAAAATTCGATTTACGACGACGAGCGTTATCAACTATCACATTTTAAAGTGTTTCGAATATCTACGCATATTGTGTTTATTGATTTTAGCAGTTTCAACTATTATTATTCATTGGCGTATTTAAAGTTGAACCAAACGCAACAAAATGCGCTTGCTGGCTACACTCGTAATGGCAGATCCAATCTTACTTCGATCGAGATCTTCAGATACTCGGGAGACCTGATGTAGCAACTACTCCGCAATATTAACTGGTGATTTGTAATTTTTTTCTTTAAACATACCTGATTACAGATACACATCTAATGGATTAAGATCGGGTAATCTCTGAGGCCAATCCCGATAATATAGTGACGTGATACATGATACTGCATAGCAAACTGACTAAAAACCGTATGGGGATACTGTCAAAGAACAATTTCTTTTCAAAGACTTAAAAATTTTATAAATTAGAAAGTTGACTAGCTAGGAATAGGTATGGTATATAGTATATATATATATGAAGACCAAATTTCAGTAGTGCTTCAAATCAATAAAAAAATTAGAGTGAGTTTCATTCGAAACAAGTCTATTTTTAGACATTTTTTCAAGAACAACTAGATAGGGAAATAATAAGAAACTAGTAGAGATTGTAATTTTTTTTAAATATACAGAGCGTTTCGTTTAAAATACCACACTTGCTAACATTATCCAATAGAAGCGGTAACACCGCATTGTCGAACATATGTCTGGGTTGAGCGTGAAAAACCAAGTTTGTGGATTGTCCCATTGCCTGGTTCACCATTAACGTATAATACACTATCCATCATGAATCACTCTATATGATTGGTATCATAATTAAAGAAAAGAAACGATCGCAAATAATTTATATACGGAATAACAATAATGGATGGTTGCGTAATATCTTTGTTGGGATAATTACGTTTAACACATAAATTGTAACTGACTATTCTGCGATTCGAGTATAATTTACACTACAGATAGCAGGAGGTTACATATAAACCTATAAATAAACTCTGGATCTCAGTATCCTTACTCTGGTTAGTATATTGATTTACGCTGTTAATTAGCTGATATGTTTCCTTTAAAACTTTGTTATTTAGGTATAGGTTTTTTTGTTTATAGAATAATACTGTGATACTATATAGAATGTGATCATCATATCTAGTGATAAGGAACTGCAAGACAAATACCAAGGCTATAGCAGTCTATCTTGGTCTTGGTCTTCCAAGACGTGGTGTTTTCCATCGAATATTAAGAAAAAGTAACTGAATCATCGGGAAAACCTCAACAAAATGAAATAAGTTTTAAATTTAATAAGAAAACTATTACTGCATTTTAGAACTATATTTTGTCTATATTTCTCAAAACATTTCTCACCTAATAAATATAATATACAGGGCTGCCCAGAAGTCCGGAATAAAATTAATATAGCCTTAACCTGTAACTTTTGGGGAAAATGCTCGGATATGTCAATTTAATTTTATATATGCTTACATTTTGACGTTATTCGTTTGTTTTTTTATAGACATTTGTCAAAGATATGACGACATCGATCTTTTTTTTTTAAATGGAAACATACAGCTTGTGATACATCATTTGAAAGCTAATATCTCGTTCAGTATGCTCATAAATTTTGACGCTATTCTGTCAAGCTATTTCAAAATGGCGACTGTTAAAAGATTAGAAAAAATCCTTATTTAAATAAGCAGAAATGATAAATCATTGATGTTTTTTTTACCTTTCAAGGTAAGAAATCTTTATTGTTACACGTTCTGACATTTTGTGACATTGTGAACTTGTAAAATTAATTAAGGTATTTCCGAAGAATTATTTGACAATTTTCTAAACAAAAATGGTTTTGTCGGAAGGGCAGCGTATCGAAGTCTTGATATTGTTAGGATGTGGAGATAAAATAAAAAGTCAAAGTGAAGTGTGCACTTAATTTAATGCTTAATATCCGGAAAATCAAATTTCACAGGGCACTGTTAGTAAAATATTCCACAAATTTGATAAACATGGCACAGTAAAGGACTTGCCTAGGAATGGACGGCCACGTGTTTCAGGCGACGATGCAAAATTGGATATTGCATTATCTCTGCAAGATAATCCGCATGCTTCAACAGTTTCGTTGTCTCAAAATCATGATACATCTAGAGCTACTATTGGATGAGTTTTGGAAGCAGAAAAATACCACCCTTATAGAGTATGTCTCGTCCAAGAGCTTTTCGAAGATGACTATGATAGGCGTTTGCAATTTTGCGAAGAAATGATGAGCGGTGTGACGAGAATAATAGATTTCCATAGAACATATTATTTTTGGATGAACCTACTTTCTATTTAAACGGGGTGGTTAACAAACATAATTATCGTTTCTGGAGTCAAGAAAATCCACGATGGATATTTGAAGCGCATACTCAGCGGCCCCAGAAAGTAAGTGTATGGGCAGGTATCACTAATAACCGAGTTTTAGGGCCATTCTTTTTGGGAGAAAACATCACAGCTGAACGGTACCTGCATTTCTTAACCTTCGAGTTGAGGCTTGCTCTAGCTGTAATTTTGCCCAACGAAGTAGATCCAAGTATACCTAATGAAACTATTTGGTTTTAGCAAGATGTTGCTCCCCCGCATTTTGGTGTCAATGTGAGAAGATATTTAGATCAGATATTTCCAGGTCGCTGGATTAGACGACATGACGTGGTACAATTGAATGGCCACCGAGGTCCCCAGAGTTAACGCCTCTAGACTATTTTCTTTGGGGATATTTAAAAGAAAAAGTTTACCATAGGCCAAATAATATTGAAGATTTAAAAAACAAAATTAGATTGGAGATACATAACATACCGGCTGAAGCCATTCGAAATTCCGTCGACGGATTTTACCATCGTCTGGGAGCATGCCAAGTAGAGGGTGGAGGACATTTCCAGCATTTGCCACGTTAAACCACCTTTTTGTTGTGTTTTGTTTTGCCTTGTTACATTTTTATTTTTTTTTTGACAAAATAAATAACAAATAAACCATAACTATTGATAAGTGACAATGTCATAAAATGTCAGAACGTGAAACAATGAAGATTTCTTACTTTGAAAGGTAAAAAAACATCAATGATTTATCATTTCCGCTTAGTTAAATAGGGATTTTTTTTTAAACTTTAACAGTCGCCATTTTGAAATAGCTCGACAGAATCGCGTTAAAATTTATGAGCATACTGCACGATATATTAACTTTTAAATGATGTATCACAAGCTGTATGTTTTTATTTAAAAAAGGATCGATGTCGTCATATCTTTGACACATGTCTATAAGAAAACAAACGAATAACGTCAAAATGTGAGCATATATGAAACTAAATTGAGGTGTCCGAGCATTTTCCCCAAAAATTACAGGGTAAGGCTATATTAATTTTATTCCGGACTTCTGGGCAGCCGTGTATAAGGAAAGATAAAAAAAATATATTCCTGATAGAGTGCTCTACTGCACGGTGCTTGGGAAATAACTTTCATAACTTTAACATTCGATTCGATCAAAAATGATGTTTAGCGAACAGAGTTTACCGCATAAAATTTCTCATTCCATGCCCGTGTTATCCTGCATTTTCTTTTTAAAATATTGAAACATTCCAATTTTTCGACCTTTAGTTCCGGTTCTATACTGATTTTTTTCGTTTCTAATCAAAACAGTTATAAAAAATGATGATTTAGAATGTAAAATTATGACCTGAAAAAATTTAATTAAGTACCTATTAGTTGTCTTATATCACATTGTGTTGGCAATCCTAAAAATTAGGATTAACTGCATTAACAAATTAGGCAACTAACAAAAAGAAATTTATTAAGTGAACACCAGAAGTGATTACACAAATTACAAGAAATACCGTGCGAGCAAAATATTATCATCAAAGTGTGCTTTACATCTAAGGTTGTACTGCTTAGCAGTAGAGCTTAATACCTGGTGGATGTCAGTAGATACTAGCATTAACAATCAATCTTTAACGGTATGAGTAATTTGATTCATCGCTAATTTATCTCATTTCTTAAATAATTTACGCAATGGGTTTCACGGAACAGCACAAAAAGTTCATGGTCAAAGCATGTTTTCGAAACGGGTTTAGATGGTGAGTGGCAATACAATTAGCGTTTGTGCTTAGACGATTTTCGCGAAAATTTACCTTACGTCGCTTTTACTGCTGAGGATTTTGATCATTGCCTGAGAAGAACCGTCTCTGTTTAGAGAAACAGGTTCTATACAACATAAAAAAGGAGCTGGAAGACCATCTATAAGAACAGAAGAAGTTGTTGTAAACGCCCGTGAAATAATGCAGAATACGCCAACAAAATGTGTAAGGCACATGCCTCAAGAAGTGGGAACATCTCATGGAACATGCAGAACTATTCTTAAAAGACAGTTAAATTTATTTCCTTATAGAGTACAAGTATTTCAGGAAATACGAGCTGCAAATTTTGAAAGACGCAGGAATCACTGTCAGTGGTTTACCCAAAATTTATTGGCCTAATATTTTTTGTGATAAAGCCTGGTTCCACCTCACCACTTATGTGAATTCTCAGAATTCACGCATGGGGAGTAGTGAGAATCCCCATTTTGTTGTAGAGTCTACATTGCACCCACAAAAAATTGGTGTCCTGTTGGCTGTTTCCGAAGAAGAATTGTTGGTCCTATTTTCTTCCATGGCACAGTAACAGCACATCGGTATAGGGACAATATTTTGAATCCATTTGTGTAGCAATTACTTGACGATGAATTACGTTTTGGTTATTTTCAAAATGATATATATCCATATTCATACATCCAAACATCCGCAGAAGCTATTAACTACTGATGCACTCTTTTCGACGACAGATTAATCAGTTTTCGAACATACATTGAATTCCCACCCAGATCACCTTGTTTGACGGTTATGGATGACTTTATTTTTTGTCATTTGAAAAACAATATACCAGTTGAAAACTTAGAGCAGTTACAAGAAAGGATTATCCGTGGTAACGTTTCTTCAGAGATGCTGGTCAATGCTTTCGAAAATATGGGGAAACTGTGAATTTATGATTGGAACATGGCCAATTTCTATAAATTTTATTTTCCTTCCTCTATATTCTTACTTTGTTAACTTTGCAAACAACAAAAATAAATTTCTATTTGGTTACTTATTATAATATTTATCAGTTTGGCGTATGGTCTCATAATATGAATTTGACACAATTTTATCCTAGATGTGGTTAGATATATCGTCCTCTTATAATTGTGAACTAAGCCAAGTCCCACATTTTTCAATCCAAGCCCTTTTCGATGAAAATAATTTTTGCTCGCAAGGTACTAGACAAAAAACGGGCATAATTTATTTGATTTAAATTATGACTAGCTACGCAAATTTTTTATTCGTTTTCGAGAAACAAACCACGAACATTTTTGTAATAAAATTACTTAATGTAGAGAGACTTTATTTTAATGCCGTGTAGTTACTTTAATAATCCTTAGACCAATAAGTTGAAGTTAAAAAGGCGCTATGCATTCTAAACTAAACCATTCAAGAAAAAAATCTAAAATTCTGGAGTGTGTGGTGATTACAACATTTTGAGCAACGAGATAAATTATGTTGTAGGTATGCGTTGACTGTTTACCATTCTGAGAGATTGTTTTTCTTCACCTGTTGCTTTATTATTGACCTAGCACTATAATTAAAATAGATTAACAAATTTTACTCTCTGTCAAAGAATAAGTATAAACATGAAATAAGGTTGGTATGTAGTTAGGCAACTGCATAATGATTATTGTTTTGTGTACGAAGTTGCATACTCTGGTAATCACCAGTCAGTTATAAAATGTGATATATAGCAGATTGTGACATCTCGCGGTAATTCAACATACAGGGTTAGGAGAAATTACTAGAACGGTCGATTATTTTAAAATATGTACAAGTTAGCCAAAAATGTCTTTTATAAAAGTTGTAAGGCTTTTAAAAATCTACATATCTATAATAAATTGGAATATACAGGTACGCCCAAAAAGTTGTGGAAAGTCATTTTTTTAAATAGAACACCCCCAACATATTATTACTTATTTTGATCGTCCAGTCAATTTTAAACATTTTCTATTAACAATATGCTATAAATAAATTTATTAGTTTTCGAGATATCATGACATTTTGATCAGTTACAAAACACAAAATAAATTTCAATAAACAATTTAATAAGTTAACATGGAAAAAAAAGGTATAACAAGTCATGGAAACACAGCTCTATTTTTTAATAAATGTTGAAAATGGCCCCCATTTACTAACTTGTTATTCTCTCACTTTCATTTAAAATTTTAATTCTTAATTCTTCTAAATTATTGGATTTGTTCCGATAAACATTGTTTTTCAAGTAATCCCAATAAAAGAAATCTAAGGGCGAAAGATCGGGGGATCGTGAAGGCCACTCGATAGGCCCTCTTCTTCCTATCCATCTATTTGGGAACGTGAAATCCAAAAATTCTCTAACTTCACGAGAAAAATGCGGAGGAGCTCCATCTTGCTGATACCAGGTTAAGTTAATATCGAGAGTTAAATTGTTTATAGTTAAAACTATTTCTTGCCGAAGAAGCTGGAGATATCGTTCACCGTTCAAATTTCCCTAGATGAAAAAGGGTTCAATTACATGTCCCGCTAACAATCCAGCCCAGACATTAACTTTTTCTGGGTATGCAGTTCTTCATACCAGTTTGGGTTATTTTGTCCCCAGTAACGGTAATTTTATTTATTGACCATTCCGTGTAGTGTGAATGTCGCTTCATCCGAAAAAACAATATTGTTTGGAAAATGCGGATTCTCTTCAATCTTTCTAGTAATTATTTCGCAAAATTTTAGTCTTCGCTCATAGTCAACATCACAAAGTACTCGTACAGGGTTATCCAACCAAGACTGGACAAGGCGATTTTTTGACTTTTCCTGTACTTTTATAAAAAACTGAAATAGCCATCTTAAGTCATTTTCTCCCGCGAATTCGAATATATTCAGCAAAAAACAATTGAACATCAAACAAAAGTACTAGGGGTCACTTTGATATTTTTTTTTAAATGGGATGCCGTATTTTTAATGAGCTTATCCGATTTCTCATATAAATTTTGATCTAAAATGTTGGATTTTTAATTCAAAAACGCCTTTTTTCTTCAGTTTTAAATTCGGAAAATGTTCGTCTACCGTAAGATTTTTTTTTTTTTTTTTTACATTTTAGATCAAAATTTATATGAGAAATCGGATAAGCTCAGTAAAAATACGGCATCCCATTTAAAAAAATATCAAAGTGACCCCTAGTACTTTTGTTTCATGTTCAATTGTTTTTTGCTGAAGATATTCGAATTCGCGGGAGAAAATGACTTAAGATGGCTATTTCAGTTTTTTCATAAAAGTACAGGAAAAGTCAAAAAATCGCCTTGTCTAGTCTTGGTTGGATAACCCTGTACAACATGAACTTTGTATGAATGCATTTTCTCAGTATGAAGAACTGTTCTTACAGATTTTTGATCAATTTCATGTTCCAAAGCAAGCTGATTGGTGGATTGTCTGGGATTTTCTTGTATCGAAAGCAGAATGTCTAATTTTTTATCATCGGCGGTAGCACTCCTAGATCTTCCAGATCTTGGTCGGTTTTTTACAATTCCAGAGTCATTCTGTAACGCTCCACAGTTCAAAAAACTCAACTTCTTTTAATTTGCCTATCTGGATGCCAATTGTTAAAAATATCACATGCCTTCTGATATGATCTCTGCTTATCGCCATATCCCCTTAAAATTAAAATATCAGTTCTCTCTGTTTCAGTAAGTGAAAACGACATGCTATTTTCTTTTTTGCTCAATTCTGTCAAATGTCAAATACCATACCTAATTTGTTACTAAGGTAAATACGACTACGTTCGAATAGAGCAGCGTTATCCGTTATTATTTAGAACGCCGATATCTCGGAAACTAATAAATTTAGGCATAGCATATGGTTAATAAAAAATGTTTAAAATTGACCTTACGATCAAAATAGTTAAAAATATACAGGGTGTTCTATTTAAAAAAAATATAACTTTGACTCTCCACAACATTTTGGGCGTACCTGTATATTCCAATTTATTACAGGCATGTAGATTTTTAAAAGCCTCACAACTTTTAGAAAATACATTTTTTGCTAACTCGTATATCTTTTGAAATAATCGACCGTTCTGGTAATTTCTCCTAATCCTGTACAAACCCAACCAAACCAATAAAGGGATTGTTCATAATTCCTCGTTACTCGTGGGTGCGTTAATGTTAGTTTCAAAATATATAAAGTAACTCTATTAATAACAAAATGACATAAAATATTTAAAAATAAATCTACATAATATTTAATGCCACGAAAACTCACAAATAATATCAATACTCAGGGTTAGCGGTTTGCTTGGACACGGGCTAATATTTCAGAACTGGCTTCAAAAATAAATAAATAATCGACTACTTGACTCATTCGTGAAGCTCGCCGATTCAATGGTAATATTCACAGTATTGTCAAGTTTACCGTGTTTGTGAAATTATAACTTCAAGAAGACCTGCATTCACTATTGTAGTGCAAATCAAGACTCAAACTTACAGTGGCAAGTTCTATTTTATTAGTAGAACCGCGTGTCACTCTAAACGGGCATCATCAGACCTACAAACGTATTAAGCTAATGTACACCCAAATAGAAAAGAGAAGAAATATACAGTTTACCTTATTTGTATGGTACAGTTAAAATATAAACAATTAAAATACATAAAAAAAACATGCATTTGGCGTCTTCATAATACATCAAAACCAACACCAAAAGTAAAGTTAGGTGATGTGCAACAAATTACAAAGAAGATTCAAATAAAAAAAAATTTTGTAAAAGAACTTTTTATACAACATACATTTGAACCCAGTACCCTGAAGGTCTCAGTCGGATGTCTGACCGTTATACCACGGAGTCATTTATAGACATGAAATACAACTTATGAATTTGGATCTTTCTCAGTAAAAATTTAACCGGGTTCAAAATTAAATATATCATTCACCCAGGGCTTCTTTGGCTTTTGTTATTTCTAACTTTTTCCACAAATCGAGTTTTTTACCCTTCGCATTCGTGTAGCAAGCCAATGCCCTCTTAAGACAAAGATTATTTTGTACTTAGCAGGTGGGTAGCGAAAGCAGAGTTGGTTTCTGTAATTCCAGTGATTTCGCATTTCTTAACGAGGTTTAAGGCAAGTGTTTCCGCACCCGAGAAAAGATTTTCCTCCCGGATTGTCCAACATACACTGCGTCACAGTCTTCGCACATTAAAGAATAAACCCCCGATTTAGATAAAGTATTGATTCTATCCTTGACGTTAATTAAGTGTTTGCTCAATGTATTTACTGCTTTATAAGCAAGGGATAAACAACATTTTTTAAAAAGGCGCAAAAAATACAGAGGCGCAAAGATACAGTATTATGTTGGATAATCGGGGAGGAAAATATCTACCCGAGTGCGGGAACACTTAAACCTTGTTAAGAAATATTACAGAAACTAACTCCGCCTTCGCTACAGACTTAAGTACAAAACGTTCTGTCTCCCAAGAGGGCATTAGCGCTCTACATGAATGCTCGAAGGATAAAGAACTCGATTTGTGGGAAAAGTCAGAAATAACAAAAGTCAAAAATGACCTGTTTTAAATTATGTGAGTAATGATTTTAATTTTGAACCCGGTTTAATTTTTAATAACGTAAGAAGTGATCCAGATTTATAAGTTCCCATATCTATGAATAACTCCGTGGTATAACATTCGACTGAGACCCTCAAGGTATTGGGTTCAAATCTAAATTGTAAAAAAAGGTTCTTTATTTGTGTTTTCTTTGTTGCATACCTCCCAACCCTACTTTTGGTGCTGTTTTTAATGTACTGTGAAGACGTCGAGTACATTTACCTTTTTAATATTTTAAGTATACCATTATAATAACTTACACATCATATTCATATATCACTTTCTTTCTTTTTATTCAGATGTATATTAGGCTAATATGTTGTAGGTCTGATGATGCTCGTTTAGGGTGAAACGCTTAATATTTAAAATGTTGCCAAGTTTACCGTTTCTGTAACTTACTGTAATTAAATTCACTTTTAACATTGAAAATGTTTATATTATCCCACGGGCACGAAAGTATGGGTACGAAATTCAGCGAAATTCTTGTGTTGCATTTATCCCATAGGTCACACCAAATTAAAATAATCCACAAGCGGAACTACGCGAACCGCCGCCGCCGAGCCGGTGGCCCGATGATGACGGGAAAGGGAGAAGGGACGAAGGACGACGGGATCAGACCAAGTCGAGAGTAAACGTATGGTTTCGCTGAAGCAGTCAGCGGGTGCGGCTGGCGTTCGCGATCGAGCGTAGCAATCGGTGGTCCCCACAGTGTGGTTTGGCAGGCGCGGCTGGAGCAGCGCGCTTCAGATCATATTCGTATTTCGTAGTGAAAGCTCTTATCTATGATTTATAATGAACGCCGATAACATTAGTTGCATGCTGTTGTTGGAGGAAGAAGACGAAGAGGAGATGTTAGCCCAAATCCCTGCATTTCGACAAACGTCATATTAACATTTAAATTTTAACTATACCATATTTAAATCAAAGCTGCAGCATACCAAGTAAACAAATCAATTTCATTAAGATGTCAAAGAATCAAAACATTTCATTTTAAAATTGTATCATTAGTTGGTATATCCGAAAAAAATATAAAAATTAGAAAAAAGTCAGAGCGTACATTTTTATGTCAATAATATCCGTTGAAGTGTGCCCCGGGATACCACTGGACTTAATAAATTTATTCTAGTTAGGGCTAATTAAGTCTTTTATCATTATGAATGACGGTACCATATTTCAATAAAATCGGAAAGATATTTACAAAAATAATAAAGAAACGATTTAAAAAAAAATTTTTTAACACCCTGTACATCAAAAACGGGGCAACTCTGGACACATGTTCAGGTTGGTACTTCTGAAACACCCTGTATACATTTAAATACAACAGTCAAAAACACAAATATTTATATCATAATATCGATAACAAACATTAACACCAAGCGATACAATGCAATAATGCGAAAATCACCGGTAAACTGAATACAACCCTGTCGCCCAGGGCCTTTTAGTTTTATTGCCGATTGACCAATCGAAATTGAGTTACGGTTGTCATTAAGTACTGATCAATGTTTCCTTCGTATGAATCTTGGATTTCAATATGGTTTAATTATAAGCTTTGTGATGTAATGCTGAAAAGTAAACAGAATGGTTTTGTACACTTTACCGTTCTTTCCTGCACTTGCTGCTACTTTTGCCATGCATTTTCTTTCATTACAACATTTTTATAATTTTCGTTCTCATAGTTGTATAAAGGGGGGTACTTTTGCACCTTCTCTATCAAACACTCGTTAGCAATTGCCGAAAATAGTGGCATTCTGCTGAGCGATCGCGGCTGCACTGGTCTCTCTAGCAGTTCGAACGCAGCCGCTGCAATCGACGGCGAAAGCTGTGTCGCCGAGCTGCGGCAGTGAAACCGTGTACATACAAATCGCAATAAACCAGCACCGAGCTACCAATTGTAAACGCCAGCCGAGGCCGCTAACTGCTCCAGCGAAACCATACCTTAGAGGCACGTTACAGTTTATAACCTTTATTTTACTATTTTTTATATTATGAATCAATAAAACTTATATCAACTACCTAAATATTACATTCAAATCTATGAGTTTTCGCAGATCTCAAATCTCACAATAGTTACAAGCGTTGCACTCTGCTTCGGCATTTTCAATGTCCTCCCCGGTTGCATCTTTGTAAAGGACTGTAAATTTTTTGCAATAGAAGCCCCTCTTTATTTTTGTTGTAATCAATTCAGCGTCCCAACATTATTCCAAAACCCATAAATGTAAAATCTTGATATTGCTTGATTTTTTAAACATGCCAACACGGTAAGCTTAGCAACATTACAGATGAATTGGGTATCACTTTTAACCCTATAGATAGTACATTTTGTATTTTTTTAAAGCTGGTTGTGAAATATTAGACCGTTTCCATACACTATCGGAAACATGTGTTGTCATATATTAAAAAGTAAGCCAGATAGAGATTTGGTTTTTAGAAGTTTTAGTAATGTGTTACGATAAATCTCACATCTACACAAAAACATCTTTAAATTTAAATATAAATCTCAAATTCAGTAATACTACCGCCACCTGTTGAGACGGGATTGAATTTCAATTAGGGTATCTGCAACCTGGCTACGGCAGATATGGCGGTACCGGTTTTATTTCTTTTTTAATTAAGATGGGACTGGTCAACAAGGGTGATCTCATTTTTAGTCCGGGTCATGACTGTCTCTTTCTAACATTAAAAGTATTCATGTTTAGCATCTTTCGTCTCTTTTTTCGGTACTGTTAAAATTTATACAGTTTATCGTGCCTTTAGTGGCTTTTAGAGTCACGTTTATACATACATAACCTGTTATAATTTAATGAAATGTCTATCTAGTGCGAAGATTAAATTTTAATTCTTTTTGTTTAATAAATTAATAATTAAAATGGATGTTTTACCCGCGAGCGAATCGAGCAAGGTGTAGACTTTTTTGTGATGAGTGCGTGACCTATAAAGTGACCTGTAATTGGTCCACGTGAGGTCGCAGGGATATGTAGAGGGGATTTTTCTTCAGCAGGAGGACAGAAAGGTAATTTTTCTGGCTCTCTAGTGTTCAAGCTTTTGCACAGGCAAGTACTAAAATTCTTCTTTCTTAATTTTTTATTTTTTTTTAGTTTCATCATAGAACCCCGAGCTCAGTTGTTTTATTTACTTTAAAATTATCTTTTAATTTTACCCTAAATCATTTTACCTACTTATCTTGTCTTAAAGGACATAAATTGTTTCTTTCAAGACTTACCTGGTCGCCATTTTGTGATATGCACATGGGCACTCCTATCTTTGGTTTTGAATCCTAGAGGTTCATTACTTATTTCATATTTTGGACAACTTTAAAAACAAAAAAGCTTCACTGCCCTGGTTTTTATTTTTTTTAATAGATTTTGGAAAAGAGACTAATTGCTTTTAACATAGAGTCGGCCTATGCCATCTTTGTGGTTTCTGCCCAATAATTTTAATTTAGAGAACCGAGCATAAGTTTTAAGTTGTCATTATACATTACGCTATCTTTGGTGATTGATCACTGGGTACTGAGTTTTTTCTGATGTGTTAATATCTGAAGATTTGTCTCGGGGGTTTTATGATGAAATCCCACTGCATATCTCTTTAAATTTTCATTTATCTCTTGCTAATTTAGTACCTATTACCTGCCTTGCCTGTGCAGTAGTCTATCCTAGAGCACTATCATATTTTATGCTCTTATAGCTTTTATCTTTTTTATAAAATTACTATCATTGTCAAGTTATTGATTATTTCATTTAAACCTGGTTCTGTGAAAAAGGACACTGCAATTTGACAATTCCGTTTATTATTTCATTAATTAAGTAATTAATTAAAAATAAAATTTATTTTTTTTGGTTCTGTAAATATTCCTTTTCAAGCAGAGCAAGGGAATTTATAAGGTTTTATTTGGTGAGTCTAACACCTTGTCTTTTCTCGGTACCCAACTTCGGAACTTCATTATTGGAGCCGCACAACGTAGCTGACGTGACGTCACGACAGTGGCCCAAAGTCTGTTGAGCTCTACTCGCCTATAATTGTAGAGAGTCGATTCCTAAGCTTCACCCGAAGCTCTGACATAAACTGGTTATATCTCTACAAGGATCCGAAAACCACCATTGAAGAAAAGGGTAAAGGTAACTGACGCCTTGTGTGTGATTTACCATAAAATAAAAAGAAAACTTGTCAAAGACCTTTATTTCACTTTTGTTATTTTTTTTGTCGTATTGGATATATTATCATCATTGAAATTATTATTTTAATTTTCCTTCGCAAAGAATAATTGTTAATTCATTCAAACTATTTTTAAATTTTCCTTTTGTCAAAATCTTTGTCAAAAAAAATACTTATGTAAATAGACTAATTGTTAAGTTGAACTGAAAGTGTTTATATTTCATGCGAGAAGGGACCTTAAAAATTTAAACTCGAACTTACCACGCCCTGCCCTGAGCTAGCAAAGCAACAAAAGGTAAGAAATTAGCACTCAACGACAAAAAAAAAATTTATTACAATTACAACAATAAATTTTCTGTAGTAATATATTAAGGGATAGGGAAATTATGGAAAATCATTCCGAAGATTTTTTGCCGTGGAAATCGCTCGAGGGCTTGCCCGAGAGCGATTTCCTAATGGCAGAAAATCTGAGAATGATTTTCTGATTATTTCCCAATCCCGAAATGTATTTTGAAGATTATTTACCAAATAAAAAACTAACGATTTCTGACGGGTGAGATTTTCACTTTTGACAAGGGTGATTTTCACCGGAGAGCGGGAGATTATCGCTGAATAATCAGGTGAAAATCAACCCGCTTTTATAATGGATGAGGTAAATAATCTGTAGTAATATATTAAGGGATAGGGAAATTATCGAAAATCATCCCGAAGATTTTTTGCCGTGGAAATCGCTCGAGAGAATTTTTGCCAGCGTTTAAGTCATGTAGTTACATAATATTCAATTATAGGTACCACCTGACTTTATTTTTTTGATCATATGTAAACACATTCAAATAGAATAATATACCTAGTGAAACCTGAATGGTAATTTTTCAAAATAACAATTTTTATTAAATGTGTTATGGGTATATAATAGTATATTATAGCCCTCGCGTCTTAAATCCCTCGTCGCTCCGCTCCTCGTGATTTAAACTTGCCGCTCGGGCAATAATGATGGCTGTCTAAACCGTGGTTAATATAATATTTTTTCCACTACTGCAAACTTTTATAAAATATTTATCTTTATAGTATTAATAATTATTATAAAAAATGATAGGTAGGTATAAGTATATTTTTTAATCAAGTTACCTGCGCTTTGGAATTGGCAAAATATTTTGTTGTTTTGTCAGGTGGCTTTGTTAATGTCAATTTTTGTTCATTTATGTCATCAGATTTCACGAGTTTCCGTTTTTTTAAAGAATGAGCGAAGAAAATGTTAGTGTTATTATTATGTGTACACCTCCAGAATTAAGGATGGAAGCAGAACAAATGTTGATTGTATCGATATTTTACAATATCAAGTAATCTTATATGTATTGATAATTATCTGGTTGCCTAACCACATTCATGTTGTAGAATCAAAAAATCAAGTTACCTGCCTTCAAATAGATTCTTGAAGATCGGTCAATAATGGATTTCAATGCCTTATTATTGACCATGGTCAATAATAACGATTTCTAACGTTAATAATCGGTCAATAATGGCGATGTTATAGGTTAGTACTGGAAAAATTATTTTATTTCTACAAGCTCTATAGACATAAGGTTTCTGTTTTTACCTGGTATAATATCGTCTAAAAAAAAAACAGTGGCGCTCAATTTTTAACATCTAGATAAAACAAAGGTGTAAATACAGTTACCAGCATGCCAAACCCACTCGAGTCTCATCTGGAGCTAGCGGAGGCCGTATAACAGTAAGTATGTTATACTACTCTGTCTAAGGTTATAGAAAAGCTTGTAAAGAGAAGGGTCTGTGGGTTTCTTGAGTCATTCAATCTGATATCTGTTAGACAATATGGGTTCCAGACTTCTAAATGTACACACGACGCCATCTACAACTTCCTCGAGAAGGTTTATTTAGGGCTAAATCAGGGTTTCACCTCGGCGGCGGTATTCTGTGATCTATCCAAGGCATTTGATTGTGTGGATTACGGAATATTGCTGGCGAAGCTGGAGAGGTATGGCTTTCGGGGTCTGGCTCACTCCTGGTTCAAATATTATCTGGAGGGTCGAACTCAAACTGTAATGCACGGGGGAAGAAGGTCCTCTGTTTTGAGGATAGACTCGGGTGTACCGCAGGGCTCTGTTTTGGGGCCTATCCTGTTCTTATTGTATAATAATGATCTTACAGACCTTGATGTCTCGGGGGAGTTCACCCTTTTTGCGGATGACACGTCAATATTCTGGAAAAAAAATGACTCTGTTGAAATTAGGAACACCATAGTGAACGACCTTAAAATTATTCAAGAGTGGTTTAACGCTAACCGCCTTTGCTTGAATCTCAGAAAAACCCATGTTGTTGGATTCAAGTGAAACATGGCAGGTATACTTTTGGATGAACACCCCCTACCTGACACACCAGTCACTAAGTTCCTGGGAGTCCTTATTGACAATAAACTGCGTTTTGAGGATCACATATTGACACTGAGCAAAAAACTCTCATCGGGATGTTTTGCTGTTAGGATTGTGAGGGAGGAGCTGGGCTCGCACGGTTTACTTCTCGGTGTTTGAATCACACCTTAGATACGGCATACAATTTTGGGGTGTGTCCAACCAGGGTCTTCTTAATATGCTGTTCGTCTTACAGAAAAAGGCTATCCGCTTTATTGTCGGTATCAAACAGAGAGAATCCTGTAGGGTACACTTTGTGGCGCAGAGAATCTTAACTCTGATTTCACTCTTCATATTGGAGACATCCTCGCTGATTTCCAAATACCGCGAACCGCGCTGAGCTTAGGGGTCCTGCTCCCCTGCGCGCCACTCGACAGGCTCTCCTTCTGCCTTTGCCTATTCCGAGATCTACCTTGGTAAAAAAATCATTGATTTTTGAGGGTCGGAACACCTTTAACCATTTGCCATCTAGCCTGAGAACGCAATTCCCTAAGGACTTTTCGTCGCTCACTGAAAAGCCTACTTATAAGTAAGGCCTATTACACTATGGATGAATTCTATCAGAACAGGCTCTGACTCTGATGTTGGCGTGCTTTTGGTATTTGAGATCCGTGATTTAAATTTAAATTTAATTTTAGATCAAAATTTTTTTTTTGTTGTAATTTTTATAATATTTAGTTATTTTGTTTTTATATTTATATTTTATGTTTTTATTGTTTTAGTTTTAACTTATTTTGTGTGGGTATCGTTCTGGTCCTAATGATTATTACCATTTTTCTCCTTATAGTAAGTTAGTAATGCTTTGTCAACAAAAATTATATTTTTTTTTTGACCAATAAATTACTTTTTGAATTGAATTGAATTGAATAAATCTCCAAAACTACTGAACTGGAGTACATGAATTTTACATCATTATAAAGGGAATTGAAAGACCTTTAAAATAAGGTATCACTCGACCCCTATTTCCATTTAAGATTTTAGGGGTGGTGCCACCCCCGCCCAGGGGGCTGCGCGTGTTAACGTGATTTTTGGCGAATCGACGGGTCTGAGCGTTTTTCCAAAAAGAAACTGAGCTGCCAGTAAATGTCTCTGTTTCGTTTTCGATGCGCCACCCTGTATAAATTAAAACGTTTCTAGTGAAAATAAATCATTACTACCATGGTTTGGATACCAATTATCGTCCCTGCGTCTTATATCCGTTGGCTTCTTGGTTTAAAATTGAGGTTAGGGCTATAATGGCTTCTATCTAATCGTTGACTAATAAGAAACTATGATCAAAATTAGGTTTAAATAGGTAAAATACTAACTTTCGATATTTTGAGAAATTGTTCAAATTTTAAGAAGAGTCTCATCATAAAATATGCTATTATTTTTCAAGCGAAAACCGCCGACAAGACCTTGGATATAGGCTAGTGGTAATAATTGACCAACATATTTTTTTTAATTGCTTAATATAATCTATTCCAAAATTTAATTAGATGTTAGAAGCTAAGCTTATATATATATAAAATACTGAAGAAATTTAAAAAATGGTAGTTATTACCATCTGTTAACATTTTCATGCCTAATTTATCTTCATTATTTTTCATAATTTGCATAACCCTAAAAACCTTATGGCACTGCCGGCGCCGCTACTTTATTACAAATTTTTCATAAAAAATGCGATATTTATCGATGTCTAATTAATAGTATATTATTAACCAAGGTTTAGACAGCCATCATTATTGCCCGAGCGGCGAGTTTAAATCACGAGGAGCGAAGCGACGAGGGATTTAAGACGCGAGGGCTATAATAAGCTGTCTAAACCGTGGTTAATATATTATTTTTTCCACTACTACAAACTTTTATATGAGATTTATCTTTATAGTATTAATAATTATAAAAAATTATAGGTAGGTATAAGTATATTTTTTAATCAAGTTACCTGCGCTTTGGAATTGGCAAAATATTTTGTTGTTTTGTCAGGTGGCTTTGTCAATGTCAATTTGTGTTCATTTGTGTCATCAGATTTCACGAGTTTTCCGTTTTTTTAAAAAATGAGCGAAGAAAATGTTAGTGATAATATTATGTGTACACCTCCCGAATTAAGGATGGAAGCAGAAAAAATGTTGATTGTATCGATATTTTACAATATCAAGTAATCTAATATGTATTGATAATTATCTGGTTGCCTAACCACAATGAATTGATGTTGTAGAATTAAAAAATCAAGTTACCTGCGTTCAAACAAAATTCGGTTAAGGTCAAAGATCGGTCAATAATGGATTTCAATGGCTTATTATTGACCATGGTCAATAATGACTTATAAGGTAGAGAAAAACGATTTCTAGCGTTAATAATCGGTCAAT
Organism: Polydrusus tereticollis; assembly: GCA_963920685.1. Classification (NCBI taxonomy): domain Eukaryota; kingdom Metazoa; phylum Arthropoda; class Insecta; order Coleoptera; family Curculionidae; genus Polydrusus; species Polydrusus tereticollis. The sequence goes on along the minus strand of OY987328.1, from coordinate 50,051,754 downwards.
AATGGCGATGTTATAGGTTAGTAGTGGAAAAAAAAAAACATATTTCGTTATTAGAAACTCCGTTTACAGTTTTAACGATCCGAATTTTGCCAATTATTGCACTTGCCGCTAGAAAGTAGTTTAAATGAATAAATTAAATTGAAATTCTAGGGACAAGTAATAATTAATTAAATGTTACTCGTGCATAAAATTACCGGAAACAAAATTTTAGTTCTACATTAATTTGTACTATTTGACATAAAATAATAGGACCGAATTAAATAAAGCGCTAGTTTCTATTTGTTTTGAATAATTTTAATAATAAAATTAATACATGTAGCCCGGGAGTCAGGTAGGTTTTTTGGAGGTAATAATGCTACGCTACCGTTTTCTGAGAGATTGCTAGTGTTCAACAAGGACATAATAAAACTTCGGTGAGTTTGTTCCCCCCTATCGGTCCATTAATGATATCGCACTGAGTCAACATTTTGAGGAAAGGTAAATAAACCAGTACCATTAGCAGAATATAAATATAAGTTAAACATTATAATGTCGAAAAAAACCTTTAATTCATATAATGTGAAACCAAATCGTTATAGCCCCGGTGGGGTGAATTTAGTTTTTCGCGAACACGTCTCTTTTATTTGATTTTACGACGAAAAGTGAAGAGAGCAATTTTATTGGAAATTAAATTCTCTATAATTTTGTACTTCTAAAACATTTCGCCAATTTCATATTCAGCCGTTTTCAAAGGGCTTGAAAATATTTTTTGCGTGGTTTGCTCGTTTCGGGTTATTTCAACGGCCATAATAATTAGTTATTATGACGTAGGTAAGTTTTAAAAATATCCTTAATTTAGTATTTAAGCAATTCTTCGTGCAACTCCAAAAAATACAATATGAGCATATTGTCGTTTTACTTTAAAATTCCCGTTAGTATGTTTTTTCTTACAGAAATGGGTTTTTTTTACCGTTTTTGACTTTTAAACAAGGCTATGTATCCTTGCTTATTATCTCGTAATCGATATACAGTGTCACCATTAAAGTCCGCACCATATGGACTTTTTTTTATTAATGAGGTTAGTTAAAATTAAATTTCGGCAATCGTTTTTGCTTCAAATTAGACTAAAAATTATATAATCAAATGTCACCATCTGTCATTCGGTATCTGTCAAAAATTACATTTTAATCAAAAAATGGTGAAAAATGGCATTGTTTTACCGAATTTCAAAAAATGTTATTAGAAAAAGTTGTTTCTAGTACAATTCTTGGCCTAAATACAAAGTTTCAGTTTTCTAGCTCAAAGTTGATTTTTTGCCATTTTTTCTAATTAACTTTTTTTTTATTTAATGTAAGTTCGCTTAATGGATATTAAACTATTTGCTTATACCATACTTAATATTTTATTTAGTTTGTATGAGCTTTTTTTTACTAGAATGCCATTTTTTTTCGAAATTTAAAATTAGAGGCAAAAAAATTTGACACAGGTGGTGCAAAGTTATCCTAATTTAAAAATTTTAACAGATAGACGTCAGATGTTTCGTTTTTCAAATGACAAATACATCTAAATATTTGATAAAAATTTTATTTTATACTTAAAACTATCATTATTATTAAAAGGAACTAAAAGGAACTTTAATCATTTTAAATAGGTAACACAAAAGCAATATAAATTTCACATTTCAGTGTGACGTCCTTCTCGCTCTATACAAACACCCGTCCGTCTATAAACGTCTTTGACAGCATTTTGTAAAAAGCTTGGTCTTATATCGGCACAACACTGTCTTATCGTTTGTTCCAAATGCTCAATATTTCTAAACGGTCGATTCTTATAAACTTTCTGCTTAAGATAACCCCACAGAAAAAAGTCTAGTGGGGTTATGTCAGGCGACCTGGGTGGCCAGTGACATTCTCTATCACGCCCTATAACTCTGTTTTGAAATAATTGGTTTATGCGTTCTTTTACTGCTACAGTTTGATGTATGGGTGAACCATCAAGCTGATACCATAAGTTATGTCTATGGTGTAAGGGCATGTTATCCAAAACTTCAGAAATCTCGTTATCAAGAAAATTCAGGTACCTTTCACCAGTTAAAATTACTCTAAAGAAGTATGGTCCAATAAGCTCATCTTTCAAAATTCCACACCAAACATTGGTTTTAAAATGATACTGGTCGCGACATTCAATTGTGAAGTTAGGATTTTCTTGGGACCACCATCGGCAATTTTGTGAGCTCACGGTACCATTCGAAGAGAAAGTGGCTTCATCTGTCCATAATATCTTGTATGGAAAAATAATATTCTCCTCATATTGTCCCTGATACCAAAACGAAAAATCAAGTCGGATATCAAAATCGCGTTCTTTTAATGTGTTTATAAACTTGGGTTTATATGCCCGAAATCGATTTTTCTGAAGAATTTTTCTAACGCTTTCCCTCTTGCACCCTGTTGAATCACTTATCTTGGTTACACTAGTTTGACCGTGGTCAATAACAGTTAAACAAACATCAAGTTGTGCTGCTTCATCGTATTTACTTGCCGCGTGAGGTTTCTTAAAATTATTTTGAACAGATCCAGTTTCTCTAAATTTTGACATTATTCTTGAAACAGTGCTATGCTGCAAATTTTTTTCTGGATGCCTCTCATTAAAAATGGCAGATACTTGCCGGTGAGGCATATTCTCTCCACAAATTAAGACAATTTCTATTTTTTCTTGAATGGACAACATTGGTGATAACACTGAAAACTATAACTTGCGAAAATATTCAAATTTATGACATTTCTTTTATTTATTCGGCACTCTAATTCGTTTTTTTTTCCATAGCCTACTTATAAAATTCAAAATTGCCTTGATATTTTATTGTGGATAAAAAGAAAATGTGTCTAAATTTTGAACTAATCTGATATCTGGGAATTTTATTATAAGTTTTTTAAACTTCTTAGGTGTATGTACTATCAAAAAAATGGAATATCTGACGTCTATCTGTTAAAATTTTTAAATTAGGATAACTTTGCACCACCTGTGTCAAATTTTTTTGCCTCTAATTTTAAATTTCGAAAAAAAATGGCATTCTGGTAGAAAAAAGCTCATACAAACTAAATAAAATATTGAGTATGGTATAAGCAAATAGTTTAATATCCATTAAGCGAACTTACATTAAATAAAAAAAAAGTTAATTAGAAAAATGGCAAAAAAATCAACTTTGAGCTAGAAAACTGAAACTTTGTATTTAGGCCAAGAATTGTACTAGAAACAACTTTTTCTAATAAAATTTTTTGAAATTCGGTAAAACAATGCCATTTTTCAGCATTTTTTGATTAAAATGTAATTTTTGACAGATACCGAATGACAGATGGTGACATTTGATTATATAATTTTTAGTCTAATTTGAAGCAAAAACGATTGCCGAAATTTAATTTTAACTAACCTCATTAATAAAAAAAAGTTCCATATGGTGCGGACTTTAATGGTGACACTGTATAACCAAGTTTTTAAAATTCTTATGTCTAATGCACCCATATGTATATTCAGTAGACTTCGAGATAAGGCCGGTAATCATCCTTAATAAGACACCCTGTACATAGTTTTTTTATTTTCAGTTGTGAGCACCAGCGGTTTAAGTTAACGTATTTGTTCACTTGCCTGGAGTTATCAACAAATTGAAAGTTTTGTATCGCTCAGATGTCGAAATCTCCTATCTAAAGTTTTGCTGCTTATGTGTTTGTTGGGTTGCCAGCATTGAAAAATCGATCCGCGCCGAAGTCAAAAGCTCGTACGGCAATATTTGTGATAATGCGCAGATTACATTTAAATTCTGATACCTCGTATCTCACATCTCGTCCAATCCATTAAGTCCTAGAACAAAATACACCTTCAATTTGAGCATCTCGTATCTCGCACATTACGTTAACAAAAAAAATTTATGTATATTGTTTTCTGACGTAAATATGCATAAGCAAACCAAAAAATAAGCATCAGCAAAGTTGTATTTTAGGTATAGAATGCTTTTTGTGATTTCTAAAAATAAGTTAATTTTGAAATTGAAGGTCCTGTCTCTTGAGCGAAAAAAAAAGAGATTTTCGTGATTTCTCAAAATATGCTAATTTTGAAATAAAACGTTTTGCCTTTTGAGTGACGACATGTCTTCTGTTGAAGTTTACGGAGTTGCTAATGATGGAACTCTGGTGCAATATAGCAGTTTTAACACTAGTATGCAAAGCGTAGACTATGTACTAGAACCGGCAGTGGCATCCACAATTTGTGACAATTCTGCACATTCTCTCAATGATGGTATTGAACAAGAACAAATTGGTAATAAGACACTATTGAAAAAAAAGGAATCGCAAATGTAATATTAGGAAGTGAAATATGAATCAGAATAAGAAAAAATTGAACAAAAGGAGAAGAATATAAGGAACTTAAGAAAAATTATGGCAAATAAAACTGGTACACGACAAGACAAATTAAACCTTCTTACAACTGCAAGCACAGTAAACATGACAACAAGATTAAATGTAACGTGTTTACAAAAGACATATGATTAAATACAGGGTGGCTGGTAAGTACATTATAATATTTCGCCAGCGTACAGGGAAGGTCAGAACAATACTAGTAGTTCATATAGTCATTTTACCTAACGTCGCCCCTAACGAAGATATCGGGCCCCAAAGATGACACTGAAGCTTTACATTTTTTACTATAACTTTGAAGCAACCCTGTATATTTTAATGACATTTTGTAACTTTAAACAGCCCATATGGATCAAGAAACTCATACTAGAATCATTCTTGTGTATAGCCAGCGAAGCCAGGAGTGGAGTTGCCATCGCACTCGTAGGGTCAAATTCTTGATAGGTGTTATTTTTGGAAAATTACAATTTTTTAAATACTTAAGGCATTTCTCTAGGTGTTCTTCATTTGTTAAAAAAAAATAAACCCTTTTCGATTGAATCAAATGCTTGTACAGGGTTATCCAACCAAGACTAGACAAGGCGATTTTTTGACTTTTCCTGTACTTTTATAAAAAAACTGAAATAGCCATCTTAAGTCATTTTCTCCCGCGAATTCGAATATCTTCAGCAAAAAACAATTGAACATCAAACAAAAGTACTAGGGGTCACTTTGATATTTTTTTAAATGGGATGCCGTATTTTTAATGAGCTTATCCGATTTCTCATATAAATTTTGATCTAAAATGTTGGATTTTTAATTTTTTTTTTTTTAATTTTTACGGTAGACGAACATTTTCCGAATTTAAAACTGAAGAAAAAAGGCGTTTTTGAATTAAAAATCCAACATTTTAGATCAAAATTTATATGAGAAATCGGATAAGCTCATTAAAAATACGGCATCCCATTTAAAAAAATATCAAAGTGACCCCTAGTACTTTTGTTTGATGTTCAATTGTTTTTTGCTGAAGATATTCGAATTCGCGGGAGAAAATGACTTAAGATGGCTATTTCAGTTTTTTTATAAAAGTACAGGAAAAGTCAAAAATCGCCTTGTCTAGTCTTGGTTGGATAACCCTGTCTAGTATCAGCAGTAATTTATTACAAAATTTCCAAAATTAATTTAATTACCGGTAGTTTATAAAAGCACAGTAATATCTAACCTAATATTTTTATAGGGAGCCTTTTCACAAGAAGGACCCCCAAGAAGAGCAAGAAATCCAGAGTGGGAAAAACAAATTCTAGGCGACATTGCTGATAATCCATCTAACAGCTGCAGCGTAAGGAAGCTCGCAGTTCAACTAGGCGCAATAAAATGGGTTGTTCATGAAACTCTTTAAGAACAAATGCTTCATGCCTTCCATAATCAAAAGGTACACGCAATGTCCTGAGATCATTATCCTGCAAGATTAAATTATGAAAACTGTTTTTTACAAAACTTTTGAGAAGATCCCTATTTTACCGGAACTGTTTTGTTTTCAGACGAGGGACGGTGTAATTGTCATAATCTACATATCTGGCATGAATAAAATGCCTATATAATAAGACAGACCAAGAAACAACAAAGGTTTATAAATTAATGTGTGAGCGGGGATTATTGGGAATCTTTTGATTGGACCCTTCGTTTTAAAAGAAAAGTTAAATGGTTTGTTATATTTGCAATTCTAGCAACATAATCTAAATTATTGATTGGAAAATATACCCTTGCAAGCTAAGGCATAAGTGTGGTTTATGCACGATGGTGTGTCGCCACAATTTAGTAACCTATTGCGTCGTTATTTGTTTGATAAATGATTTTAGTAATCGTTGGGTATGTCACGGCGCACCTATTCTATGGCCACCTAGGTCAACAGACCTAAATCCTTTGGGCTTCTTTTTTTAGGCTCATCTCAAAGAACTTACTTACTCAAGTCCAGTAAATACCAGGGAAGAACTCCTTCAAAGGATAATTCATTTTAGCGAACAAATACGATACTATCCTGCCATGTTGTTCGTAGTACAGCGATCAAAATTTCTTAGAATAGAAAAGTGTATTAAGTTAAAGGTGCTCATTTTGAATATCTGACGAATTAGGCAATTACAACAAATTTAATTTTATGAGCGATTTTTATACTTTCAAATTTTTATTAGCGGAATGTTTCACATTCTTTATTTTTCAACTCTTCTGTTGCTTTTAAGCTACCATCATATCCTTCCAGATGTTTTTGGATCCAGTAAATTTCGATTTGGAAATCTCTTAGCATAAATTCTTCTTGCTTTCAAAGTATTGTATTGTGCATTAATTGCATGTTTGCATAATTACTTGATATTAAATTCTTAAGTTTATTTGTTTATAATAATAACTAGTAAAAAGTATTATGTAAAAATAATACGTTAGATATTATCGTGTTTTAATAAATGAACGACATAAATTAATTTTGAAAATTTTGTAATAAATTACTGCTGATATTAGATTGTAAATACGAATTTGATTATCTCGAAAATGGTTGAATTTTTTGAAACAAATAAGGAGTACATTTTTTAAATAAAAATGCCAAATTTATTTAAAAAGTATTTTATAGTTTTCCTAAAATTACACCTAACAAAATTTTGACCCTACAAATGTGGTGCCAAATCTGTCCCTGGCTTCCCTGGCTATGCATAAGAATGATTTTAGTATGAGTTTCTCAGTCCATAATTCAACATGTAGGTACAAGTACAACACCAATGCCAAATTAAAGTACTTTGCAAGACCTATAAACTAATGCTTCTGCGGATAATGAAACTCAGGTTAATTTGAGACTTTTGTGTTCCTAGCCTAACTCCTACTTCTTCTCTTTCTGTTTTTTTGGGGCTTGGACGGCTTATTTCGTTTATCTACCCAGTTTCAAGTCTAGAATTAAATAAGGAAGAACTGCAACAATACAGTTGCATCTGATACGTCCCCATATCACCCTCCCCTTTTAACTGGTTTACCTATAGCAAAGCACACAATACGCTAAAGTTCATCATAGTCCAAGTCTACACTTTTAAATTTTATGCATATAGGTATCTGGATATTAGTTTAATACTATTTGCGAGAGGCGAAATTAACAAGTCGTTAAGATTAAAATTGTTATATTTTCCATTAAGTATCTATACATAGCAGAATATGTGGCAGAGTATCAACTTTCCACAGGCATATAAATTAGTTTTCTTCACCCCTATTTTGTGCATAGGCGTAAATGAGTATATTTAATACATAATATGATATAAATAAATTTTCATGATGTTTTTTTTTTTTTTTTATTTTACTTTTTTACGGTTCGTCGGCGTATCTGAGGCCATCTAAAACCGGTCATCGACCGTACGGTTTTTAATCGTGCGGTCTACCGACTGGGGAGTGTGAAACGGCACCTTCATCCTACGAGATATCCGATTTCATCCGGCCTGTCCGGCGTGAATAGGATGGTTTTGATGTCGATTCATTTTACACAGACAACAGCACGCGGTGTTTCCCAAGCGGTCACCCATCCAAGTACTAGCCGCGCTCGACACCGCTTAACTTCGGTGATCTGACGGGAACCTTCTTTTTAAATCTCTTTATTGCCTATTCCTTTTTATAAGTAGAAACTTAACAACTAACTTAGCCTAGCCTAACCTAATACATAAATAATACTAAACCAGACTAGAACTAATTACAGAGTTGGGCGCATACGGACCGTAAGCATACGGCCCGAGATGCGCCCAAAAAACCAGGCCTTAAGCCTGGCGGCCGATATTATGGCCTGTGGTTGCCTATTCTATTTTAAGTTCACATCACTCCACTCGCGTTCTGGCACGGTGCCTTTCCGGGTGCTATACAGATTATTACTCCGAAGAGTATAATATTAAAATTTGCAGAAATAGTAAAGCGGTCAATTGTATACCAATAGCAGAGCATTCTGGGAAAACTCGAAAAAAACCCAGTGAAAATTTTTGTATCACAGTTGAAAATCATATCCGCCTATGGCGGGTAGTTTGGATGCACAGCGACATACCACCCCTGCTCCGTCATCTCCGCAGCAGAGAGAGGCAATGTTTAATGGGCATGTCCTCGTCAGTCAGGTCGGTAGGCGTTCCGTTTGGGTCCGCCCACTGCCATTTTATCGGTTCAGTAAACCACATTTTGGGCCACAAAAATCCGCCAAACGACCTGGTGATGCTAGAAGTTCAGCGCGATTTTTGCAGCCCCCCTGTGCATTACTTTGTCTGTGTTTTAAGTTGGTTTGGATATTTTGTATGTCCGTTCGTCATATTTTCGTTTTGTTTGTTTGTTTGTTTGTTTGTTGTTTTAGTGTTGTTGCTGTGCGTCTGGCAGTGGGATATTGTAAATCGGTAGTTTGTGGTACAGTGGTTTATGTTTTGTATTAATGTCGTTGTCTGCACGTCTGTCTGTTATGTTTCTCGTCATTGGTGAGTGTTGTATGTTGTACATGTAGAATTTGTTCGATATGTCGCGTATGTATGTGATTATGTCGTCTATTGCTGCCATGTGATGTAGGTCCCGGATCGTGACGTATCTGTTCGATGACATCACGCATCTCAGAATCTTATTTTCGAGCCTCAGAAGCCTCTGCATCTGAGTGTCCGAAGCACTGCACCACACGGGTATGTCAGTATTGGTCTTATTATCTGTTTGTATATTAATAGTTTGTTGGGAGGGGAAAGGTGGGATTTTTTGGATAGAATGGCATAAAGGCTTTGCATTGCTGCAAAGCCTTTTTTGAGGGTTTCGGTAAAGTGGGGCATGAAGGAAAGTCTTTCGTCGATTGTGATTCCTAAATATTTGAAACGTCTTTGTGGTTGTATGCATGTGTTGTTGATTTTCAATGGCACGATTATTCTATTGTTTGTGAATTTCTTTGTTAAAGTTGCGCAAGTGGTCTTAAGCGGATTTACTGCTATCTTCCACTTTTTAAAGTATGGGTCCAGAATATTGATGTGCGACTGGACTTGTCGCTTAGCAGCTTCCGCATAAAAAGATTGCGCATAGATAAGCGCATCATCCGCATACAGCGTAAGTTTTGTGAGGGGATACCTCGGGAAATCGGCTGTATAGTGCTTTAGGTGTCGCTAGGCCCTTGCCCATTTTCATGATGTCTGTCATTTATTTTTTGTAATTTAACTTACTTCAACATTTTTTGTGATGGTACTGATGGTCCATTTTTATTTAGATTAAACTAATATCAAATGCATTTTTTACGATTCTATAAAGATAACAAGGCGCATTGAGGAACCAGAGAGTGTTCTATCCTCATTCTGTTTATTTTATATATCTTGTACTTATTCAAATTTAAGTCTTTATAGTCTTTATACAATACTTTTTTCGGATCTACAAATCCTTCCACTCTATATGTTTAAAATGGCTACTTTATTTTCTTGCCTTATTAGCCACCTAATCTGCGATATCATTACTCTGGTCCCCCCCCCCCTAATATATGAGTGGGTTGACATTTTGTAACATTCAGTCAACAATTGTCAACCTATTGTAAAATTACAGTTGCCAATGAATTACGGATTCCTGATCCCGCTTTTGACTTTCCTTAAACTTTTACTGATTACGATGATGTAAATATTCAGAACACTTTCAACCACCAGTAGCCTCCGCTTTAAGCAAACTGACCGAGCTCTCATTAAGTGCATATTGGATATAATAGTACGTCGCTTTAGTCTATAGCTACGCGGTACCCATAAGGGGGAAGCAATGTCATACGTCAAGCTCCATGACAGGGACAATCCATGGGTGTGCTATAAATATTTTAAATTGAATTTAAAAATATTAAAGCTTCATTTTTTTTTTGAATAAACAGTAAGTACGTTCTTCTAAAAATTAAAAAATAATCAAAGAACAGTAAGTTATGAGAGAAAAACCCAATAAAACGTTTCATTTCCGAGAAAAATCACAAATTTTTAATTTCTAACCTATTGTCTTTGAAATATGTACTCAATCCATGCTTTTAAATTTAACAATACCTGACAATACTACGCTTGGGTCAAGTGAAACCCGCAGCCAGTAATTCTAATATCATTCTGCACTTGAACCACCGCGTTATAAATTGAGATTTCAGAATCTAATACTACTTTTTTCGGCAAAAGTAGTAAATTGATTTTGTTGCTTAATTCTAATATTTTAGAAAAGCAGAAACTATAAGTTTCTTCGCACTTATCCTTTAATAAACAGAAAACTAAAGTAATGTAATAGTGTCCGTTAAAACATCCGTATACCTATGCTAAAGAATTGTCTCAAAAATTTTGTAAGTAAGAAAAGTTCTGTCCATATAAAGAATATTGACCTGCACAAATAATAATTTAAGATAGAATTGCACGAAAATATTACTAAGTTGATAATATCATCGTTAACTAATAAAAAGTCTTTACCTCTATTTAGTTTTAGATCCATGGCATCCGGGGCTGTGTGTATAATTTCATTATTGAGTTTGGTACTGCTGGTAGTGTTTTTCAGTCAAGGTCTAGTTCAAGTGTCTTACGGTGAAAGCATTCGTACGATTTTCTTGGATGGATTTCAATGGATTTCTCATTATTTTTGCTGAGTTTTCTGTTAGGTGGCTCTCTGCTTTTCTTTTAGCTGTTGTAGTCAATATTTACCCTTACAAGATATTTTGTGACTACGGTTCGTGTGAATGGTTTTGATTTCAATAAGTTAAAATTCGATAAGATGAATTCCCGATGGTTATCAAATAGACGTTACACCCATCTTAATACACCTCAACTTCGTTTCTCCCGAAGGTAATTTTCGATTATGCTCCGTAAATTTAAATTATTGGTTTAATACTTTTCTTTTTATGATAAGACACAGCACTGCAGGATTAATCCCTTATAGCGCTCTGCGAGCGGTGCGTTTGTGCGGGAAACGATTCACGTTGGTCTTGAATCTATGAAGAATATACTTGTTGGGGAACACGGCCTCAGGGAGGTCGTTCCAGAGTGATGACGTTCTTCAGATGAAGGAATTTTTAAACAGTGTCGTTCAAGGGACACTAAGCTAAACCACGTACGGGTGGGCTGCAGTTGCTCGTCGTGTATTTCCATCATGCACCGCTCTGGGTGGAATTAAGCGGGCAACCTCAGTTTAGCACTTGCCATGAAAATATTTGTGAAATAGATTCAAATCGCCAACTTGCTTTCAATGTTCAAGGCTTTCCAGATTGTTTGTCAGTAGTAAGTATTTTATCTGCCTGACTAGTAATTTCGCTTAGTTCTCCAGAAACGTTTATTTTTTTTTAATATAACGTACTTTAGATGATTACCGTTTAGATGTCAAAATATAACTAAATTTTATTGCTATGTCTGTCTTAAAAAGTACCTGATAATATGGGCGCGCTTCATAATGCAACCAGTACAAAAGTTTTCTAGGTAAAACTTGACGATAGTGCGTTCATTACACTAAAGTCAAATTTACATTTATCTATAACTGATAGACGAAGTCTTTTCTTGTCGAGAGACGATATTAACTTTTCGGTATTATTTGCTTTTCTGTCTTTATCTTTTGGGTGATTTTTTTTATCTCGCCGATACTTGCTCCTGTATACATCGAAATCCTGTCTAGTTTTCGTTTTAACGGCAAATTAAATGCATTACTTGTGGCTTCCACGTCACAAGCATTATAAACATTAGCAATAATTTTAGGAGATTGAAAATGCAACGTTTTCCCAGGAATATATAACATTTCAAAAATGTTCAACAAAAAGAGAAACGTCAAGAAAAATTTGCTCTATTAATAAAACGCATAGCCTTTCACCTCCACTGCTGGTTGTCAGAACGAGGCTATGGAGGCGCGTTCATATCAATCACATGTCCAATATTAAATTATATATTTGTCTCTGTTTAATGTTGCCAAACAAATAAAGATAGCCATGATCCTTTTATTCGAGTGAATGTTTACAAAAAGATCGAAAGTTTCACCGGAAAATAATTCCGCCAATCAGAATAACGCATAGTCCACATGTTGTCGGATTCGCTAGCAAATATATAATTCAATTAATATTTTAATTTTGTCGGTTAATTAACATTAGTTAGGTGTAAACAGATTACGTAAAGTTAAAATACCGGTCAATTTTTAAGTTTGAATAATAATGTTTTCTTACTTTTTAACCAACCCTATGTCGTATCTGCATTAAGCATAATTTTTATATAACTTATAACATTTTGTTAGGCAATTTAACAACATTTATACAAATTCCTTAAATAGTTTCGGTAGACACAGACTCGAACGACGACCAATACTACCAATTCGTCACAAAAACGGCGATTCAGCATTATCACGTCCAAAAATGGTCCACTGCCCCCCCCCCCCCCACTACTACAAAACGTATAATCAAAATTTTATACATATTTATTGTTACGCAAATTGAATTATATCCACAAAAAATATTTCGGTAATATTTTAGGATTGAATTATAATAGCAGTTCTTATTTCGAGGTTTGAATGAACCTAAAAACAAAAGTTATAACGGGTAAGTAGTCACGTTGCTAGATCTGCGAATAGTATACATATATGCATAAAATATTCTGTACCTTGCTGGCATCGTTCATACACAACTTGCAACCTTTGTGTGGTATTGTATTAAACCTCCCCGCTATTTATTTAGAGGTATCTAACAAACAGGTTGAGATAACAGTGACATTGCACATTATCTAAAATAGTTTGCAAAATAAGATTAATGTATTTGTGTTACGAGTAGTAAATAGATGAGCTTGTGCTTGAAAGCCTAAAGACTACTATACAAATGGTTCTATTTGTAAGACAAGACGGGTAAGCAGAAAGAGCTTTTTAAAGTAATGGAAAAATCCTTGCTCATAATAGGTTTGCAATATATTGAACATGCCTGAATTCATAAACAATAAAATTAATATAAATGCATATGGCTAAACTTTATTCTATTAGGGAGGGACTACACGAGCGATATTTTCATCGCGGAAAACTTGCGACCTCGCTTGCGATGGAATTTCCGTTGAACCGGAAACCATACATTTAAATTAAATGGACTCGTATTTCGCGGCGACGATATCGCAGCTTCGCCGGCGAGAACGAGTTTTGCGCGTCCGGGATCATTCAATCCGCTCCGTCGCTGTCCGCTGGCGATTATTGGTCAATGCAAAATACGGTTTAAGGGCGAGACTACAAGAGCGATATTTTCGTCGTGGATTGCTCGCGACAGTTTTTCCACTCATTTTTGGTAATTTAGCGACTGCGATTTACGCCGCGTACAGTCTGTTGCGATTTTTTGGAACATTTGAAAATGAACGTTTTGATACTAGCCCTGCTTTTATGATAATGGTAAAATGCAAAATATGTTATTTACCATTGTTTTTATTTCCTTTTTTAGTTAAGTGTATCAAATAAAATGTATTATATTCCTCTATAATTTTTTTCCATTAAAGTAAATTCACTCCAGTCTCAATAAATTGCAACAGCGACTTTTTCCAATTGTTTTTTTTTAATCTCTGTTGCTACGCTTTGTTAGTTTTACGTTGCACAAAGCAGGAAGTTTCTTTACTTTAGTAATTAACTAATTTTTCCATGTCAAACTTTTTTATTGCTCTGCTACCTCGAACTCGTGTAGTCTAACACCGCATTAAGCCCAAACTACATAAAGGCACAAGGAACACAGTCAAATATTATAATATCAGGAATACGTTTAGAATCGGCTAAAGCCAAACCAGAAGTAGCATAATACGTTCTAAATAGGCAATGGTTTACCAAAAATGAGCGGATCGGTTCATTTATGAGTAGCCACGGTAGTGTAACTACTTTTAGAGGTACTCACGACTGCCGCCGAAGTTATAAGTTCTACACGGAAAAAAATGAAAAAAAGAAATGTCAACAATAATGCATCTTTTCATTTGCTACAGGTTGTAACATTTATCCTAACATTTGTTAAAAAAAATACTAAAAATATTTTATAGATCTCAAGTGCCAGTTGAAATTTTTACTACCGATTTGTATTTGCCATTTTGTAGTAAAATTCTAAACTGATACTTGTAAAATCTAATAAACGTTCTACCAATATAAGTGAGACAAGACTATGCTATTAATCGTTCAATTTTATTGTGTAAAATACATAATGATGTGTGAATCTTTTTTACAATTTCTATGCAACTTTACTCCAAGTATAAAATTTGTAATTCAAAACAATTTGTTTTAGACACTTATACAATTGTCAGGATTTATACCTATCCAAACATGAAAATCTCAGCAATTTGCAGTATTTATTAGGCTGGTTTAAAATTTGTAAATTAAAACAATTTATTCTAGAAACTTATACAATTTTCAAGATTAAGACCTATCAGTATATAATTTTTTTTAATATTTTGTAGTATTTACTACACTAGTTTAAAATGTGGAATTTAAAACAATTTGTTGGAGAACCTTCAACAATTGTAATGGTTTACACATATCGAAATATAAACATCTTCAACAATTTGCAGTATTTACTACACTACTTTAAATTGTGTAGTTTAAAACAATTTGTTGCAGAAACTTAAACAATTTTCAAGATTAATACATATCGAAATATTCAACAATTTGAAGTATTTACTACACTATAATAAATCAGCATACGGTATTAAGTACTGTAGATTGCTAGAAACTGCTGGAAGATGGCGCTGCCTATATTGTACTGCCTACGCAGAACAATATCGCAGCTTTAAGCTGTTTCGATTTTCCAACGGTGGGTATTCGGTATACTCACTTGTCATAATTGTGTCCTGTGCTGACGAGAACCAAAGATTCATTCTATCCCTTCCGTTAGTTTCTGTAAGACATTTCCTGCAAAATGTTGTGAAATGTTTAACAAAACATTTCCAACAAATAGTTGTGAAATGTTCACCAAGACATTTAAACTTTTCCTGTAATAGTATATTGAAATATATCCAACAAGATATTGTGAAATTGTTAAACAGACATTTTAATTTCTCCTTAAAGCATGTCGTGTACATTATTTATATACTCTTATAGCATAAGGTACCAAACTATTATTTCAATATATTTCTTACAATAGTTTTAAATTCGACAACTTTTTGTATAACTTTTTTGTACAACTTGTGTCGGATAGTTGGACAATTTGTTTAAAAAAAAGAAATAATATGATACAGAAATTCACAACAAATTTTTGTTGTCCCTATATTTACAAAAATTTGTAGTAAATTTATCTACAAATGTGGGGAAAATCACAATTTTTTTCCGTGTGTGACTGGTTGGCTTGTTGGATATTTTTAACGTTTTAATGTTAGTTACTGTTCTGCGGCAAATTTTAGATTTTTTATTGAAAAACGGCCAAAATCATCATTGGCATAAAAGTATTAAGCGTAGAAGATTATGCTTATACAGGGTAGCTGCCGGGGTATGCGGGATACTTTCATATATGAATTATATACTTTTTCCGAATTCCTTACGGTTCTTGAAATATCGGGGTTTGAAGTTGAACTAAATTACTGGAGGGCCAAGGAAAACAATGTGGTTTATTTTAATAAGAGCGTCTTTTTTATTAAATCTGCTCAATGTTACCATCGCCTTGTGTAATGCACAATTCAATCCTCCGTTGGAGTTCTTGTTTCCAGTTGTAGTTCTCCATATTGTTATTCACCTCATAAAATGCTGCATTAATATTCTGGATGAGTTGGTCTCTATTATTAGGCTTTCCCATTGAATAGGTAAGTATCTTCACAGGTCCCCACATAATAAAGTCTAGTGGGTTAATATTCGGAGATCGCGGTGATCAAGAAATGAGACCACCACCAAGAGCAATTAGGAATTCGGAAAAAGCGAGTAGAATCATTTTTGCTTAAAATTAGTCGTAGAATTCATATACAAAATATCGTGCATGCCTGCTTTGCTATTATATTGTGTTTACTACTTTTAACAGCTTATGTTGAGGGTATATTTTAAATGTGTTTATTTTTAATTTTGAATTACCTTTTCTTCAATTATTGTCCTGTACAATTCCAAGGAATAAATGTTTTGATTTAATTTGATTTGATTTGATTTGATAATTAAATCAATAAATCGCTCTAAACGTATCAACCCTTCTCGGAAAAACATATTGTTTAAATTCGGAACCTTTCTTTTTCATCCTGTTTTATTGGTTTGAACATACGCCAACCTACAAAGACGTATTATCTTACGTGTAATTTTAACGCCCTAAATAGGCAATTAGGGTGCATGCGCTAGGGCAGGAACCTTGAAAATTAAATTATTTCCCATTCATAAGAGACGACAATCTTATCAGCCAACCTTGCAAAAGCTCTGCCGTTTGGGTGAGACTCGGGGAATTTTGGAAGAAACTGGATGTTGCCGCATTCTGCAAGTTGCCTAAAATAAACAGGAATAGATGATGTAATTGCCTGTTAACAAGTCTGATAATTTTGTTGTATATTTTAATTAAATCATGTTTTTCTTTCGTTCTTGGTTATAATAATATGTATCTACATACTAGTTATTATTTATTTTATAACTTGATATGCTACCATCAGCTACAACCAAATATGTTATCTTGAGCAGATATTTTTATCTTTTATTCACGTAACAAAAGTTTTGATGAATGCGTCCCATCCAGTTTTCAATGTTCTGTAGTTTTTTTAAATAAAACAATATAAATAATTCAAGACAAGACGTACCTATATTAATTAATAATAGTAGTAAAATGTAATTCATATTAGTACAAATTTTGTACATACAAACTATTCACCTACTAGGTATATAGAATAAACCATTGTCATCTAGATTATTCTAGGTTGGTAGTAGTAAATTCAACAAATTTACAAATAATAGTGAAACATCAGAATAAGATTATAAACAATTTCGAACTACAAAATACCCAAAAGCATTGAACTACAATAACAGTACGTCTTGTTTTAGGCATAGGGACATTTTTTAAAGTGTCTTACCCGATTGGAGATTTTCCTGCTGACTATATTGAAAAATCAGACATTTCTTTATAATTTCCGCAAGGAAGCCATGTTTGATGTCAAAGAATATATAGGTTCACAAATTTGAGAGATACGACGCCATATAGGATTTTTTAAATGAAAGCCCTTATCAATAACCTCACGGGTGCATTGCATTTCGCGATCCGATTTCAAAAACATATAGTTGTCAATATTTATTTTCAGCTATTCCGGAGATATAAGCTTTTAAATTTGTCGATTTTGTTCTGTAATTATTACCACTTTTTAATATATGTTTTGAGTTGTAAAACCCAATTGTTTTCACAGTTACATAATTCTCGTGCCCAAGCCATTTACGTTACAATCCGGAATGATTGAAAATAAATATCAACAACTATATGAAATCTGATCACGAAATGCAATTCATTTGTGTAGTTCTAGATGAGGGTTCTCATTTAAAAAAATTTAATATGGCGTCGTACTTGTCACTTATAATATCTGTCGTATTTGATAATAACATAAATAGGTCGCGGACACGGGAAATTATGCAACTGTGAAAACAATTGACTTTCACAACTCAAAACATATATTTTTAAAGTGGCAATAATTGCAGAACCAAATTAAAAACGTTGAAACCTCTTATCTCCAGAATGAATGAAAATAAATGTTGGCAACTTTTTTTTTGTGAAATCGAATCGCGAAATGCAATTCACTAGAGAGGTTATGGAAGAGGGGTTCCATTAAGAAAAATCCAATATGGCGTCGTATCTGTCAAACTTGTGAACCTTTATATCTTTTGACGTCAAATTTGGCTTCATTGCAGAAAATCATTGATGTATAATTTGTTTTTTTATTATATTAAGCAGAAAAATCTCCAATCGGGTAAGGCACTTAATGAATAAAAGTGCTTTATTGTCCAAGATGTATCATAATAAATAAATCTTATTGACAAAGCATGAAAACTTATACAAGTGGAGTTACAACACATAACTTAAAAAATTAGAAGTACGGCATCGACAATGAATACATAACTAAGGTACAATTAAAAGTTTATCACATGTTTAACTTCATAACGGAAGTGTAGTTAATTTTAAATATTTATGATGTTTAAGTTTTTAAACTTCACACACATAAAAAATTTTAAGCTAAAAATTGAAACAAAAGTACCAACAAAGCACACACATATAACAGTTGATAGAAACCACAATTTAGAGTAACAAACGGTAATCTAATTAAAATCATTGTTAAAAATATCAAAAAGTAAGATTACAAATCATTTTGTGTAAAAAATTCGTCTATATTATAAAATGCTCTTGACAATTGGCCTTTAATTTCTTGCGAAACAGTTTAAGGTTATGGCTATTTCTTATCTCCAAGCTCGGGTAGTTATATATCTTAATGTCATTATAAATGAAAGAGTTCATATAATGAGGCAAAGAATTGGTGGAGGTATATTCTTCGTCTCTCTTGTTAAATAAATCTGCTCGTGATTAGGAAAATATTTTTTTATGGATAAGGTATGCAGTTTCTAAGATAAGTAAGCATGCAAGGGTTAGTATATTATTGAAGATTAAAAGTCGCTTGCAATGAGCTCTGGGATGGGCATTGCATAATGTCCCTGAACTTTATCATTTTTATCAGAATATCTAAATCCGAAAAAAATAAAAATTATACACACCGTGGTAACTATGTAAGTAAGTACCAACTAAACACAATAATAACAAAACCAATACCGAATACTTTTCTGGTTGGCCCTCTTCTTTTCTTGAACACAGAAGTAGCGTAGTGATTTGTACTATTTGAACAAAGCGCTAATTTTTACTTTTTGAGAAGGAAAATTATGTTTTTCAAATATATTAATGTTTATTTTTGAAAAAGCGACGATGTAAAAGAAACATTTAACCTAATAAGTGGTAGAATTTCACTAGAAAAAGAGCATACATACATAAACATAATTATTCTGAAACATTATACGTACACCATATTTAAAAAAGGAAATATCTCACAAACTGCTGTTTTTGTATTTAGATTTCTAATCTATACTTAAATAATTATTAAATTTTAAAATATTTCACTAAATAATTACATCTAAATCTCTTAAATATAATAATTACACATTCCTGGTGTTACGTCACTAACCATTATTGGGATTTGGTATCAAGGTGCAGCAATGAAGACCGGGACCTGGTGCGTAACCAAGACATCGAAAAAAAGTTGTAAAAAAAAAAAAGAAAAAATAAAATATTGGTTTTATCTACAAGCCTAAATAGTTTAATTAAAAAAGTAGGTATAAATACGAGAAATCATACAAGTAGCCAGCAGCAAAAGAATAGCCGCAACATATGGTCCTTCGAGCCGGATTAACTCTTTGAACTCTTCTATGAGCTTCATACAGCCTTTTATATTTATCTTGCCATTTCAACAGTTCTTCTTTTAAAGCAATTATTTCACCACTGGGTAATTTGTCTGCCTCATTTAAAAAATTTGTTTCCATCATAACAATATGATTTTCCTTTTCCACAAGATGCTGTTTCAAATTTTCTATTTCCACATGAAGCTGTACGTCGTGATCACTTGCGAGACATTTTTTACATATGCATCCACACTCCTTGCATTTATTGTTAGCCATTTTCCAACTAAATATCTATAGAATTTATTTACAGCAGCTTCACCTTTTAAACAGGATTGCAGGTAATAAAATTTCTGCACATCGCTTAAATTATTATTAGAATGTATTAAAGCAACAAATGTGTCAAAACCTAACCATGAACCATAACTTCTACTAAAAATAGGCAAATCTAATGGTGGCAATTTGACAAAAGTTTGTTGTGAATTTGAGTGATTTTTATTGCTATTTGAACCGTTATTTATTTCTAAATTACCTGCCAATAATTCCTTAAAGCGACACATAGTATCAAAATATTTTTCTTCAAAATCAATTCTGTCATTAGAACTAGAATCTTCGAAGTATTTCAGTTCTAATTGTACTTTACTAAATTCACCCCAAAGAGTTTCACATCTGATTAACCTTTCATTTATTTTTATTTTACTTGTAAAACTATCGCAACTTGAAATAAAATCGAAAAATCTATCTAATTAGGCACAAATTTCCTTTCTATCACTCTTAAATTTTTTAACTAACTCCTTTTTATCTTGATTTGACATTTTATTGGTAAAATACTGAAACTTCTACAATATAACACCAAGTTATTATTATTTATTTATTGTTATTTATTTTATTATATTTATATTTATTATAAGTACCAAGAAAATTAACTTTACTACTTGTACTTTTATTTTTTAATAAAACACAAAATATCATTTATTTAATGAAAATATCCACTATTTTCACACTTTTTTCGGCAGTAGGTACTTACCTGTTCGCTAAGTCCCTACCTATTTTACGCGCAATTTTCCAAGCGCGCACCACTGACCCTCAAACATTGGATTTCCAACCATAGCCAGTCTCTGCGTTTGTTCTTATCAACTTGCTGCTTATTTCTGCATCCCAAGTCAATCCTTATTTCAAATGACACAACGTTGAGGTTGAACTTGACACTTGACTGTCAGGTATATTTGGAATCCAGGTGTATTTCCTATCCAGGTATATTTTGACTGACTTTTCTGTCACTGTATTTTATTGATTTATTCTTCTAATATTCTATTTATTTTATTTCTTACTTGATTGGCATTATCTACAATGCGGTATGCGATGATGAAGGACCATATGTTGCGGCTATTCTTTTGCTGCTGGCTACTTGTATGATTTCTCGTATTTATACCTACTTTTTTATTTGACACCCATTTTCTTAATGTGAATCCCGATTTCTTTAAAACTTCTGATATGTCATTTTTTAATCTTATAATTTCTTCAATGGTGGATGCTCCAGTTAGAAGATCATCGACATAAAATTTTTTCTTTATTTCATAACTAGCTCTTGGATAATTATATTCTTGCTCCTCTGCTGCTCTATGTAAAGAACGAATAGCTAGAAATGATGCTGAAGTTGTTCCATATGTAACTGTATTGAGACGATAATATTTCAACTCATCTTCAGGATTTTTTCTCCATATTATCCTTTGTAAATCTCTTTGTTCTGGATTGATCCATACTTGCCTATACATCTTTTCCGCATCTGCACCCAAAACAAAATTATGTTGTCTAAATCTTGCCAATATTGAATATAATTGATCCTGTATTATTGGCCCATTTTTTAATTTAGCATTCAAACTTATTCCTCGATTCGTTTTAGCACTTGCATCGAATACTACTCTCAATTTTGTCGTCGTGCTATCCTCTTTCATAACTGCATGATGAGGTAAATAATATACTGGACTATTTATTTCTATTTCTTCTTTTGGTATCTTTGACATATGCCCCAACTCTTCGTATTCTGTCAAAAATTTGTCATATTCGTATTTTAAATTTTCATTTGATGCAAATTTCTTCTCTAATTTAAAGAATCTTCGTTCTGCTATTTGTCTTGAATCTCCAATATTTTCTATTCCATCCTTGGTCGGTAACTTCACTATAAATCTTCCATCACTTCCATGTTTTGTCGTATTTAAAAATAAATCTTCACAATCTTGCTCTTCCTTCTTCAAAAATGTCGCCGATTGCATTTCTTCCACAATCCAAAATTTTTCTAATTGTTGATCTAAACTCAAATTCGATGAGTGATTACAAATTGTTTGAGCGTGTGTAGATTGTGTTTTATATGACCTTTGATCCGTAGGAACAGCTTCTGATATTACCCAACCTAATATAGTTTTTTGTAAAATTGGCATATTGTTTGCAACTTTAATTTGACCTACCAGCAAAAGATCATAAAATATATTTGCACCCAGCAAAATTTCAATTTTACCAGGTATATTGAAACTAGGATCAGCTAAATTTATATTACATGGAATCTTCAGAATTTCTCTATTAACTGGCAACATTGGTAAATTATTAGTAATTTTATTTAATACCGAAAAATTTAAATCTGCTTTAAAATGATTAAAACATGATTTTATAGTTGCTTGTACTATCTTTGTTGATTTTGTTATTGAAGTATTTATTCCAACCACTGATATGTTTGTTTCGCATAAATTTAAATTTAACTTTGACACTAAGTCACTCGAAATAAAGTTAGATTGTGATCCACAATCCAACAAGGCTCTTACCTCATGTGTGTTTCCTGTACCGTCAAACACCAACACTTTTGCAGTTGAAAGAAGCACTTCACCATCACTTACACTAGTTGAACTATGCGTATTAATGGAAACAACATTATTATAAGAACATCTTGTACTAATATGATTAGGTTTAAAGCAATTAAGACACAAATGCAACTTTTTTATTTCATTTACCCTTTGAATTTCATTTAAAACTAAGAACTTCGAGCAATGATACAAAGGATGCAGCAAAAGAATAGCCGCAACACCTGGCAACAAATGAAAAAACACGTAGGTATAATAACTTTAACACAATAGCGTTTATTCAAAAACAACTGCAATGCCACAAAAAGAAATTCGATTAAATGCACTTCATAGTATAACCCAAAATTGGCGACTTAATTAATACAAATTATTCTAAACCAAGGTAAAACTATTAAAATTAGCTGATACTCGCGGAATCGACCCTTTTTTCGTCTTGCAAGTGCAAGCAAGGCACGGCAACAGCAGGTTAAGAAACGCTTGAACACGGTTGTCAAAGATATTTATAGCAATTTCTGTAATGTTGATTAATATCTATCTTAAGAATATTTTTTTTCTAGAATTCTTACCCTTAAAACGGCGAATTTGGCTTTGTACTGAAGCCGTTGTAAATTTAAACAATAAAATGTATGCATTTAATAATATTTTATGAGTATTGCTATTCAATTACAACCATCCGGAATTCAACCACGGTGGGCACAATCTGGCAACTGCCTGCAAACCACGTGCGTCTCATGCTACACTCATGTGAAATTAATGGACCACAGTAGCGACCTTTTACTACTGGTTTTTGCGGTCCAAACTAAATATACGCATACATGTCCAAAGGTCCATTCGCATGAGTGGGTAAATTGTAAGCATTACATGATAAGTCCTTGTAGGTTGGTCTATGGTTTCAATAACAATAGCCAAGCAGTACATGTAATTTTTTCAGCAGTTTCAAAATATATTGGTAGGAATAAATACTCTTACTATGGATAGGGACGAAACCAATAAAAACGGTCTTGATTTTTAAAAAAACAACGGGTCTTTAATGCAAAAAAAAACCAAAAGCTCTGGGGTTTTTTTTTAAACATGTTTCTTTTAACTCATGTTTTTCTTCTTTAATCGAGTTGAGTTACTTTAAAGAATCAAATGCGTGAAAAATAATAAAATAGTAATAATTTATGATTATTATACGTCACAATCGTACTTCGCATATTGGGCAATTTCGAATTTTGCAAAAAGTAATTACTTTTTACGATATGTCTTAAAAATATCTGTTTTTAAGTTTTTATATTTTAACTCGGGTAAAAATTAGTCAAAATGGTGAAATTAAAAGATTACTGCATAGTTTGTACATTTTTCTTTCGGGAAGTAATGAAAAATAATTAAACAAAAAAGACAAACTTCTCCCTTGTTTTTTTTTTTAAGTTTTCTATTTAATACGAAAAACGTTTTTTTACATCCCTACTTATGGGTATTATTTGAAAAACTTTTTCTGAATTTGCTTATTATTGCCATCTAATTAAAACATATTATACCCATTTCTGCAAATTAACTTACTATACACGGAAAAAAAGCTAAACTGGAATAAGGGTTAATAATCTTAAATCAACGCTATGCAAGTTGTTATAAAAAGAACCACAAATAATTTAAGTGTTATACAAAACCAAATTACGCCCTAAACAATAATCGGGTGCCCGTATTCACCTTAGGATAACCTAAAATAAACTGCGACAAGGCAACCTATCCACCCTTACTCTTGCAACCCTACGCCCTGGAGGATGTTTTTCAGACACCCCTTAGCTAGCTCATCTCAGGGTAGGTTCGCTATTTTGTTTCTAGTTTGAGACGTGTAGCACTCTTATAAGTAAGTTATAGTCAAATCCTGAATGCGCCACCTTAGTTTTATTTTACTTAAAAGCCTTCAAATGTTCTAATGTTTAAATTATGTTTAAATATTTATTCTTAAGGTGGTGTTAAGCCCTTGGTTACTTGGTTTTATAAATGCAAGCTCCTCTTACTTTGGTGGACAATAGATACTTAAAGTTAAAAGATGAATAAGTGAAATGAAATATTAAAGTGATAGTACTAGGTTTGACAATAAAATTTCTGAAGGTTTAAATTTATAAAGTTATCGATAAAAGAAAGCAAAAAGTCAAACGCTGTTTGACAGGGTCTTGCACAAGACGGCAACTGTCAGACCTACACTGTAAAAATGACTGTTCAGTCTGATCTGGCAGCCACATAGACCTACATCCAGGACATTGCCTCTGACTAGGAATTTCCGCAAGCTCTTTGCAAGAACCTCTCACAACTAACTAAATCTACCATCAGAGCATTCTTAAAGTACAATACAGAATCTTACGAGTACCTGTAGTTACTCGATAAGTATATTAGCCACTTGGCATAGATAAATTAAAATGTCGAAGTTACAAGTCTTAAATTTAGAAGAATCAAATGGCCTTTAGCCGGGAAACAAAAATGTTTACTTTATAATCATAAATTGTAACTATATTTACAACAAAAGTAGCTATAACAGACTACCTGACGCTCTGAACTACTAGAGACTCTTGTGACGTCTTAACGCTATGTCGACATACGCTACACGTTTACGTTGCATAAGCTCTGTACATAACATGGGCGCAAAACTTTATCAAAACACTGTATATCAAACAATACGCAAATGCAAAATATTAAGAAAGAGAAATCTTTCATAACACCCATTGAGGGTAATTCAGATACTAAAATTAAAACCTACCTCAAATAACTAACGAGGGTTCCCAATTTACCAGGTCTATGACCGCTGTTGAAGTTCATTATAGCATTTTAAATCGGCATTCCGCCCAATATTCAAACTACAAAACCATTCCCTTTTTAAAGCATTTGTGGATGCTTTCTCGGCACTACACGGCCCAAAAAAACTAAATTTGGGGAGCTACTTCCACAAACGTGATTTTACTTCCAGTGTCCATGGTCGAAAGGGACGATTCTTATTTTTCTCCAACGTACATAGTTACCGAAACAAAGCAATGACAAGAATTAGTCACCCTATCTATGGAAACTAACCTCTTATAATAACATAGAAAACTAACGGCGACCGAAGTCTACCCACGCGACCAAGCAAAAATTAACCAGAAGTCGCTGTGAAAACGCACAAAAACTGTCAGTCTGACACTGACCTATTATCGATTTTCTTAAAACACAGCTGATTTACAACATCCGAGACATTTAACCTACATCTCAAATAGAAGAAGTTATTTTTATTGATAACTAATAACAAATCAATTAGAACAAAGATTTGAAATCAAAGCTGTCTGCAAGTAGTATCAAACGATGAACAGAAGAAATCAATCCATTTAGCTATGTCTTACAAGATACAAAACATTCCTGAAATATAAACATCAACAAAGGTTTGAAACTAAACATAATGAAAATTTTGGCTATTACAGGTAACTTAATTAACAATTAATGTTTAAGGTGAGAGTCTACATATGTATTTTAACAATTTAAAACCGAAAACTTAACAGAGATAATCAAACTTATGAAATGCAATTTTCGAACTGTAACAAAGTGTCCCCATTCCGCAACTCTAGTTATACTTCTGTTCAAAAAAATCTTATTCTTGTACGCTGAGAAAACTTATATTTTGTTCAAGACTTAACTAGTAATGAAATCAAGAATATAACTATACTTTAAACAATTCTAGATACAATCTTGTTCCGAGTATTACTTATCCTTATTCGTGGATTAGCAAATTATTGCATCAAGTATAAAAATTCTTCACGTGCATGTAATACATACTTTTGTCAAGTGTAATATAATCTCCTATGAATTACATTTTTTTATTATTTTTAGTTTAGTTATTATCGTTACAAGAGTCTGCTATAATTGAAAAGAGATTACTTAGTAAGTTTTGTATCAACAATTGACTTATTTCATTCGCCAAATACCTATACCTACCAATTTTACCATATAACCATAAAATAAAATCAATGTGTAAATTAAATATAGTGGCGGCATCGGTAATTGGAAACAATAATAAAAATTGTTTTAGTTTTTTAACGTGAAAAATTTGCCATTTTGAAATTGTTTTTCAGTTATAGTCTCGGTTATAGTGCATATTATCTAGTGATTAAAAAAAATTCGAAAGATTTTCTTATTGTTTTTAAAAAGGTACCCATTAAATCGTACCAATCAAACGTTTCCAAGAACATACTTTGCCATCACTCTATTTTTGCGGAAAATTGTAAATAAAGTCTCCCAAACCCCAAACCAATGTCATCAAATAAGGTAAAATTATTACTGTACCTAGTACTTACCTTTTTCTATTAAATCGTCCATGCCCCATTTCGAAAGGAGATCCTCCATTACAACCGTTTGCGATTGATCATTAGTTTTAGTTTAGTTTAAGTAACACTTTAACACTTTTTAGCAAAAGCCGCGAAAGGGCAACGGCGCAGGGGAAATGCTGAATGCAGACTCAGGTTCCTGTTCCTGCATGTTGCGTTAAATGATACACGCGAGAATAGTAATTCTAGGAAATGTAGTGTTATTCTCGCGCCGAGAAAAGTATACATACTAATTTTAAATAATTGAACTAAAATCAAGATTACTTATAATTCTCTAAAAGTAGTAGCAGTTTATTTATACTTGATTAAATAATACCTTCTTTTTCGCTAAAGAGTTTATACACTTTTTGCGAGTGTATCTTCTTTTTAAATATAAGACAATTTATTGTTTTCTTTAATTACAAAATTACTTAAATTGAGTAGAACTATGTTTGAATAACAAGTATAAGAGTATATTGGCTTCAAATATTTGTTACAATCGTGGAAAGAATATTATACTTAGAACAAGTGTAAAATTTGAAGTATATGATTTTTCTTAAATATAGATTTGATTTTTTTCCGTGTATGGTTGTGAAAGTTAGATTTTGCAATATTAAAAAATTAAATTTTATATGCAGTAAAAAATAAACCCAATTAAATTGGTTAATCAAATAGTTCTATAGAAATTGTCATGAATATTAGTTTTGTCTAGCCGACGATTTTTATGGCCAAAATCTTCAGGAGTCGGATAGTCAGTGCCGTTATTTAAATTACATTGTTAACAAGATCAACATAAAAACCAAGATCTGGAAATTTATATGAAATAGAGTCAGATTTAATATGAACCCATTATTTGATTTTCTGTGCTAGTAAGCTATTACGAATGCATTCGGAAAAGAAGAACGGCCATAAAATATTTGATTGTGAAAGAATGGCATAATTTATATGCGGGTCGAAATGAAATAATTCATAACTAATCTGGAGTGCTTTTTAATATTCGTTTCTAGTATACTAATTTTTGGTGACTGCTGGAAGAGATTTAAAAATTTTTAATATCTCTCCGTACTAATATAAAATATTCTGTATGCATTCAATCATTATGGTATAAATACTATTTAAAAAATAAACAAATTTCAAATATATCAAGAATAAAGAATTGTTAAAGTTATAAAAAATATGTTAAGTAAACTTCAAACTAAAATGAAAATTTCGCAACTCTCATTTTAATCCAACGGAATATTCCTATTTTGAAAGGTTGTGACAATGAAAAAAATTTTCGAAAATGTTTCTTCTTATGCAGCTTGCCAAGGCAAAATGAATTACTTAAGGTTTTTTTAATACAAAATATAAAATTTTTAATGACAAATTGGTTAAGGCTTTCGCGGCCAGTTGATGAACTGGTATAGTGCTGATTCGGGTCTAAAGGCCGTCGGTTGGAATTGCTTCCTAACGTTTCGCTAGCACGAGTGGCGAGCTTCTTCAGAGGTCCTTTCATCTCCGGTGCTGGAAGTAGACTGACAAATTCTCGGGCACAGGTGTCCTGGCACAGTTCGCCTTCACTTCCTTCTTCAAGGGGCATATCCCTGGAAGCACCACGGCTAGCTCTATCCGTTTTCTCAGGGGCGGCGATCTGTGTAGGGCAGTTTGAGGTCGCCCCAGGTCCCTTCCTGGGGTCGGCCTCGGTATTCGTGAGCATGTACGGGTTATCTTCGCCCTCAGCCGTCAGGGCTGGGGGTGTTTCGCTATGTATAATCTTATTTTCAGTCATTTCGCGGTTTGCCACGCTTGGCTTCGTCTTCGCCGGCCTGGGGCAGGGTATGCCCAGGTGGTAGGTATTCGTATTCGTCCTCTAGGCTCCGGCACTAGCTGCTGGAGGTCTGGCCTCGTCGTTCAACTCTCGGCGTCGCCGGGTTTCTATTAATTCAACTCAAAATCTCGTTGCCACGTGGTTTTTACTTCTTGCCGACCTGGTGCAGGTTATGCCCAGGTGGTAAACACTCGTACACGCTTCCCTGGCGATGGCGTTCGTCGCAGCAGTTATGGCACAGTTCGTCCAAGGTTGGCAACGTCGGCCATGACCGGTTCTCGTAATACTCTCTCTGAAAATTCTTTCGCCGCTAGGTTTTCTCTTCTTGCCGACCTGGTGCAGGTTATGCCCAGGTGGTAAACTCTCGTACACGCCTCCCTGGCGATGGCGTTCGTCGCAGCAGTTATGGCACAGTTCGTCCAAGGTTGGCAACGTCGGCTATGGCCGGTTCTCGTAATACTTTCTCTTAAAATTCTTTCACCGCTAGGTTTTCTCTTCTTGCCGACCTGGTGCAGGTTATGCCCAGGTGGTAAACTCTCGTACACGCCTCCCTGGCGATGGCGTTCATTGCAGCAGTGGTGGCACAGTTAGTCCAACGTCGGCAACGTCGGCGATGACCGGTTCTCGTAATACTTCTTCTTAAAATTATTTCTCTAGGGTGGCAAAGGATCTCGAACGATTGGCCCTCCTCCGACGATCGTGAGCTGTCACTTTCCCCTAGGTGCGTGCAAAATCTGCCTGTATTCCAGGTACAAACTTCTAAGACGGCTAGGAACCACTGTTTCCTTACAGTATCGGGCTCGACTACGGCGTCCTCCACCGGTGCTTCTTCAGCAACACCTTGCTTTTAACTTTAGGTTCACGTGTGCCACCTTGGCACACCCAGGTCTCGGAATCTCCAAGATCAACTGGCAATTCGCTTGGTGACGGTCGTCCAAAGAAAAGACTTATGTAGATTTTAAAGCCGGAACAAATGCTCAACACTATATGATACTTGCTTCTTTATGGTTCTACACCGACTGACTTTCCCTTGAGAAATCACGCTATTTATAGCCATTTTCCACGCTTGAGCGTCAAAACACCCCCCCTCTGAAGAGCATTTGTTACGGTATGTTTATTTAACCGTACTCATCTAGTACGATTACACAGTATTTATAACATCAACACTAAAAATAACTAAGTCCATAAACAACAATACAAAAAATAACCAAGTCCATATAAAACATATTTAAAATCTCTGTCGCTTCTTTTTGTGGGAAGTCTTTTCTTTCTTCCTTGAACGAGGTGATCCCTCAACCTCCATGGCTCTATCTTCATCTGGTAGCTCTTCTTCAGGTGACCTGGTATAGGCCTCCTGTGGGTAGTTCTCTGGCGACCTGAGGGACTCCTCGCAGGCCTCAGGTGGCTTCTCTCTCGGCTGCCTCAATGTTGCTACGGCGACCTCGGGTTGAGGAGCCGTAGTTTCCTCCACGTCTGGTGGCTTCTCTTTAGGCTGCCTCAATGGTACCTCGGCGACCTCGGGCTGAGGGGCCGGAATTTCATGTATTTCAGGGGGTTGTCCATGGAGCTCTTCCTCTTCACTTGGATCACTATCTTCCTCAGCACTCGAGCTGCTACTCTCGCTCACGCTCAGGAATGTGGCGCGTCTTAGATCATTAATGTGTATTTTTAATGAAGCTCCATCTTTATCGATTTGGTAGGTTGAAGATCCCAGGACTTCCAAAACTTCATATGGTCCTACCCATTTTGGCGCAAATGGGTTTTTCGGAGCGAAATTCTTAACCCAAACTCTTTCTCCAACTCTAAATCTAATAGTTGGTATTCTTGGGGTAGGGGCGTATTTCTGCTGATAGGCCTTCTGGTTTTGATTTGCTTCTCGTCTAATCCGAATCATTTCTTCGGGGCGTGGTACTGCTTCAACTTCGTCACGTACAATAGCCCATTCCCCTGGTCTCTTCAACTCGTAGCCTAGTAGTAGTTCTCCTGGAGTTCTTTGGGTGGCTTCGTTCCTTCGAGTTCGTAATGCATAGAGGACCTGCGGAATTTGCGTATCCCATACTGTCGTAGGTCGTTCTAAGATGGCGGCGCTTAAGGCTTTCTTCATTTCCTGCTATCTTCGTTCCGTTGGATTCGCTTGCTGATGATAAATGGGGGAGGATGTCCATTTGATATGATTTGACCTGCAAAATTGTCCGAATACTGCTCCTCTAAACTGAGCACCATCGTCTGATCTTATTTCTTTTGGATATCCATATCTACTAAACACCTCATCCTTCAAAAACTTGATAACCTTTGATGCGGTTACTCTAGCTACCGGAATAGCTTCTGTCCATTTAGTAAATACGTCCATCGCCACTATCAGAAATCGGTTCTTCCTGTTAGTCTCCTCATATGGACCCATTATATCACACGCTATCACTTGGAACGGTGCTTCTGCTGTAATACTCCCCAGCGCAGCTTTCTTCTGAGGGGGCCCCGCCTTGACTTGTTTACAAATATCGCAACCTTTCGTAAACTTCCGGACCTCTTTTTCCAAATTGCCCCAATAGTAGTAACGGCGAATAGCTCTACTAGTTTCCTGCACTCCTGGATGGAGGGCTTCACTATATGAATGGTAGGCCTCAAACCCGTCCTGTTTGTCAAATTTCCCCACCACTAAACACAATTTATTCAAATATAGTCTAAATAGGTGTTCATCTTGCACGATATAGTAGTTCCACCATGATGGCCGCTGCTCTGGGGGGTTTCTTGGCTTCTTGTAGCCACTGTCTCTTAGTTTCTTTTGTTTCATCGTCCTCATCTTGTCCCTCTTTCACCCGCTCTTCCAGGCTCTGAATCTCCTGGGGCTGGAACATAGCTATCAAATTCTTGGGTTTCTCTTCCTTCATAGGTGGGACCATTCTTTCTTCATTAAACGTTTCAGGATCTCTCACTGTATCTTCTGGGTTCCGTGACAGGTAATCTGGAAGTGCATTTTCTTTTCCCGGACAGTGGATAACCCGAAATGAATATTCTTGAAGCAGTAATGCCCATCTTGTCAACTTCGATTTGGTGTCCTTAAGACGGTGCAACCACGTTAATGCTTGGGAGTCGGTCTTTAAATTAAATGGGGCATCTTCCAAATATTGCCGGAAATGCTTAATCGCCCAGACCACGGCCATACATTCCTGCTCGTTTGCGTGGTATGCTTGTTCCGTCTTGTTAAGTTTATGTGATGCGTATGCTATAATACGTCGTTCTTCTTGGTCGCTCATTTGGTAGAGTACTGCGCCTATTCCTATTTTCGAAGCATCTGTTTGTAAGTAGAATTGTTTCCCTGGATGCGGTCTCCATAGCTGCATTGGCTGTGCCATAAATTTCTTCACCTCATCAAACGCTTCTTGTTGCTTGGCTTGCCAACGGAAAGGCTTTTCTTTCTGCAGCAATAGCGTCAGAGGTTCCAACCGTTCCGCTGCCTGGGGAATATATTCTCTTAGCCAGTTTACTAGGCCCAAAAATGATTGTAACTGTTTTTTGCCTGTTGGTGGAGGGAATTTTTCCACGTCAATTAAATGTTTTCGCTGTGGGGTATTATAGTCTTCCTTGACTTTAAATCCCAAGTATTCCAATTCGTTAACCCCAATCACACATTTCTCCGCCCCGCATCTCAGCTGGTATGTTGAGAGTCTTTCCAACACCTTCCGGAGGTGCTGTCGGTGGGTTCTATGATCTGGCGAAAAAATGATCACGTCATCCAGGTATACTCTCGTGAATTTCTGCAGCTCTACACTCAGGACCTCCGACATCCATTTTTGGAACGTGGCTGGTGCATTCCTGAGGCCAAAAGGCATTACATTAAATTCGTAAGTGCTTCCATCCAATAAACCAAATGCCGTTAGGTGTCTGTCCGCTTCAGCTACCGGTATTTGCCAATATCCGGCTTTAAGGTCCAGGGTAGAGAAAACTCGGGCTTCTCCAATTTCCTTTAATGTGTTAGGAATCACTGGAAGTGCTGCTACTTCCTCCTGGGTTACCTCATTCAATTTTCTATAGTCTAAACAGAATCTCATTGTTCCATCCTTTTTTGTCACTGCCACCACCGGCGCACAATATTCAGAGGTGCTTGGCGAGATTACCCCCGCCCGAAGCATCTCTGCTACTTGCTCCTGAACTGCCACTCTTTTAATTTCCGATAAAGCGTATGGCCTTACTTGGATTGGTTTTGCATCTGTTAAACGGATCCGGTGTTGGGTAGCCTTTGTTGTGCTTTGCTGTATGCTTTCTTTGAACAATTCTGCGAAGTCTATTAAAACCTGGGTATATTCCTCTTTGTCTATCTCTGGTACATAAGGGATAGTAATACTATCCTCGTCTTCTTCGTCTGCGTCCCGCTTCCCCCAGTATACTATGTCTCTGGCGGTGTTTCCTAGGTATACACAACATCGGTTTATGTCCATCACTACTTCATTATTCTTAAACCATGGCATGCCCAAAATGACATCCTCATTTAACTCATCCATGATCGTAAATTTGGTTAGCATTGTCATATTTTTGATCTTTACTCGTTGCTGTATATCACCTCTTGTTGCATGATGGGATTCGCCCCTCGGAGCTCTATTTCTAATCGTCATGGGCAGCAGCGTACTTTTAATAATGTTTCGGCTGGCCCCAGTATCGAGTAATGCTCTTACTGGGGTTCCTTCTATTATTATGTCGATTCTCGGCAATGTTGCAGAATTCAAATTTAATAGCGTATTCGCTATTCCTTGCTTTCTATTCCATTTCTTCCTTTTTCTTCTTGTTGTCCTCTTTTTAGGTCTTGCCTGTTGCTTGGGTTGGTTGTCGTCACATATGTATCGCCGATACCCCTCCTCTGAGGGTGGCATCCATACTTGCTTAATTTTTTCTTTATTTGTCCGTTTCTGCCGGACTTCTCTTCGAGTTGGCGGGATTTGCCGGTTACCTAGTGGACGCGCCAGACCTCTAGGTTCGTCCGCATAGCTTGGTCTCTTGCCTCCTTCCTCTAATCGAGACGGCATCCGCCATTTCCACGGTGGCATCTCCTCTTCCATTATTTTATTCATCGAATTATCAGCCGAGTCTTCTTCAGACTTGCTATGAATCTCCATGTCCATTTCATATTTCTCCTCCCATAATCGGCGCTTTGCTCTGGTGTTAAAAGCTGGGCATTCCATGGGTAGGTACGTCGACGATTCGCGATAGCTTAGGCCAAAGGGCCTAACGTCGTCACAGGGTTCTTTGTTACTCCTATCGCCTGAGTAAGTCATCGAGTTGGGCGCCATGTCCTGGCACAGTTCGCCTTCACTTCCTTCTTCAAGGGGCATATCCCTGGAAGCACCACGGCTAGCTCTATCCGTTTTCTCAGGGGCGGCGATCTGTGTAGGGCAGTTTGAGGTCGCCCCAGGTCCCTTCCTGGGGTCGGCCTCGGTATTCGTGAGCATGTACGGGTTATCTTCGCCCTCAGCCGTCAGGGCTGGGGGTGTTTCGCTATGTATAATCTTATTTTCAGTCATTTCGCGGTTTGCCACGCTTGGCTTCGTCTTCGCCGGCCTGGGGCAGGGTATGCCCAGGTGGTGGGTATTCGTATTCGTCCTCTAGGCTCCGGCACTAGCTGCTGGAGGTCTGGCCTCGTCGTTCAACTCTCGGCGTCGCCGGGTTTCTATTAATTCAACTCAAAATCTCGTTGCCACGTGGTTTTTACTTCTTGCCGACCTGGTGCAGGTTATGCCCAGGTGGTAAACACTCGTACACGCTTCCCTGGCGATGGCGTTCGTCGCAGCAGTTATGGCACAGTTCGTCCAAGGTTGGCAACGTCGGCCATGACCGGTTCTCGTAATACTCTCTCTGAAAATTCTTTCGCCGCTAGGTTTTCTCTTCTTGCCGACCTGGTGCAGGTTATGCCCAGGTGGTAAACTCTCGTACACGCCTCCCTGGCGATGGCGTTCGTCGCAGCAGTTATGGCACAGTTCGTCCAAGGTTGGCAACTTCGGCTATGGCCGGTTCTCGTAATACTTTCTCTTAAAATTCTTTCGCCGCTAGGTTTTCTCTTCTTGCCGACCTGGTGCAGGTTATGCCCAGGTGGTAAACTCTCGTACACGCCTCCCTGGCGATGGCGTTCATTGCAGCAGTGGTGGCACAGTTAGTCCAACGTCGGCAACGTCGGCGATGACCGGTTCTCGTAATACTTCTTCTTAAAATTATTTCTCTAGGGTGGCAAAGGATCTCGAACGATTGGCCCTCCTCCGACGATCGTGAGCTGTCACTTTCCCCTAGGTGCGTGCAAAATCTGCCCGTATTCCAGGTACAAACTTCTAAGACGGCTAGGAACCACTGTTTCCTTACAGTATCGGGCTCGACTACGGCGTCCACCACCGGTGCTTCTTCAGCAACACCTTGCTTTTAACTTTAGGTTCACGTGTGCCACCTTGGCACACCCAGGTCTCGGAATCTCCAAGATCAACTGGCAATTCGCTTGGTGACGGTCGTCCAAAGAAAAGACTTATGTAGATTTTAAAGCCGGAACAAATGCTCAACACTATATACTTGCTTCTTTATGGTTCTACACCGACTGACTTTCCCTTGAGAAATCACGCTATTCATAGCCATTTTCCACGCTTGAGCGTCAAAACACAGGTTGTATTTATACTGGTTGGTAGGGGGCGGAGCTTCTTCCGCTTCGGTTGACTTCGGAATATCGATCGGCATTACTTGGGAGTGTCTTAGGATAGGATTCCAGATCTGGTTGAGCCTGAGGGTCTCCTCTTTTCTGTTGAAATTGTGAGGATGTTTGTGGATCTTGATGGCTTCTCTGACGAGCCTGTTGTGATAGCCATTGACTGCAGCTAGCAACCTACAGTTCTCAAAGTGTATCCTGTTGTCCCCGTTGCTCAGTGTGTGTTCAGCTACTGCAGACTTCTCAGTTTGTCCTAGTCGACAGCTTGCTTTATGCTCCTTGAGTCTCGGTCCCATTAATCTTTTAGTGGTTCCAATGTAGACCTTTCCGCAGGAACAGGGTATGCGGTAGACTCCTGCAGCTGAAAGTGGGACCTTCTTTCCTTGGCTGATCTAATGGTCTGCTGGATCTTCTATGTTGGCCTAAAGATTGTCCCGATGTCATGTCTCTTCAAAACCTTGCCAATCCTGTCCGCGACTCTCGGAACATATGGCAGAAGCGAGGAGATAAGCTGGGCCATACAGTGTACAGGAAACCAACACACACGGACAGATACCTACACGCTCTTTCCAACCATCACCTGAGTCCAAAGTATGTAGTCATCAGAACCCTGACGGAACGAGCTCGAAGGATTTGCGAACCTGAGAACGTCCAGGCGGAAACTAACCGAACACCTAAAATCTGCGTTCGAGGCAAATGGCTACGGCAAGAGAGACATCGAGAGATCAATGGGCTTGAGATCATCTAGGCCACGGGATACCGAACGGCGATCCACCACCTCTCGGGCATATCTGCCATATGTTCCGAGAGTCACGGACAGGATTGGCAAAGTTTTGAAGAGACATGACATCGGGACAATCTTCAGGTCAACAAAGAAGATCCAGCAGACCATAATTTTGAAAATATTTATGACTACGAAAAAAATCCGGATATACTTACCTAATTTAGGCACTAGTGGTTAGGGATGCGCACGATGTATCGATGTTTTGAAAACATCGATTTTTGTGTTTCGATTTTCGATGTATAGGTATATCGAGGTTTTTTTATTCGATATTATTAGTTAACATCGATATTTTTTGCGATGTTCTTTCCGATGTTTTTTTTTCAATTAAAACTTCACATTTTATTTCAAAAAATATTACAAATATAATTGACCTATCCACAATTACCAAATTAGTAAATTGAATATTAAAAAGAAATCTTAATCTACTTACATCTAGTTGTCCAAATTTATTGTTTACTAAAATCAAATAACTATGTATATTTTTAACTTTTCACTTATTGTAACCCTCCAGTCTAAAAAACTTACTTTAATTGGCACAAGTGCGGCACGCGGTATCAGTGTAAAGCAAACTGCGAAGACCTTATAATAATATCTTCCGAGAACTTCCGAGGCCAACGGCGAAAAAATTCGGGTTAATGCTATCGGCAGAAATACCTACAAAGCTTTAGTTTCACATTTTAAAAGTATAAAATAGGGATATTTATTTTTTGTTAAAATAATACGCTTTGATCGGCTAAATTTTCTAGAAAATAATTTTACGTTCCATCAGCTATATAAAGTGTTTCAGAAGTACGGTACGTAACTTAAGGGAGTGATTTCATATGATATTCTAAGAGAAAAAGTTCATTTGAACATGTATCCGGACTTGCCCCGTTTTTAATGTATATATACAAGGTCGTTGGTACGTATGGAAACGGTCGATTATTTCTTAAGGTAGAACAGTTAGCAAAAAATCTTTAAGACAAAAGTTTTATGGTTTTGTAAAGCCTATTAGAATTAAAAAAAGATAAGTATACAGGATGAGTTAGAAAGCCGTAGAGGAATAAAGTTACCTTTTTTTTAATAGAACATCCTATATCTTAGAATATTTTTGGATTTTACATAAAATTACAATTATTTTTTATCAAGTGCATTATTAGTCTAAACCTAGTAGCTTCCGAGATATCGACTCTTGAAAAATTACATTTTTGAACTTTAACAGCTTCTAGCTTTCTAACGGTACGCTATAGAGCAAAACGGCTTACATGTCCATATCTTACTTTTTTATTATCTTCCCGAAAATACCAGCTTCCGGTTAAACCGAAAGTCCTATATTTTCGGTTCTTGAGCTACATCCGGTTTAACCGGAAGTTGACACTTTTAGAAAGAGACTTAAAAACTAAAATAGGGACATGTAAGCCGTTTTACTCTAAGACGTACCGTTAGACAGCTAGAAGCTGTCAAAATTCAAAAATGTAATTTTTCAAAACTTAATTTCTCGGCAACTATTAGGTTTAGACTTATAATGCACTTAATAAAAAATAATTGTAATTTTATGCAAAATCCAAAAATAGTCTAAGGCATAGGGTATTACATTAAAAAAAAAGTAAATATATTTCTCTACGGCTTTGTGACTCATCCTGTATACTTAATTTTTTTAAATTCTAATAGACTAAGAAAAACCCTAAAATTTCTGTCTTAAATATTTTTCGCTAGCTGTTGTAGGTACTTTAAGAAATAATCTACAGTTTCCATACATACCAACATAGGTGGTAAAGTTTAAAAAAAATTGTTTTTTTTTATCATTCTTTTAAATATCCTTTTCCGGATTATATTGGAATTTGGTACCGATATTTTGAATTCAGTTTTTATACAGTTTTTGTGCTCTTTTTAGCATATTGGTTTTATATACTCCACAGGTTTTTTTTTTGTAAGTGAAACGCCTATGGTTTATTGCAATTTTATAGATTTAAGTAGACTACAGTTTATTTTTTTGCATTTTTGATAATTTTTTATTTCGTTTTCAAGTGGACAAATAAATGTATTTCTGCTTTTGTATTTAATGGGTATATTTTCATTTAATATAAATATATTTGCATTTATTATATTAAAATGTATAATTTGTTTCAAACATATTTATGGATATTTATAAAGACATCGATGTTTATAAATATCGATATTTTCTGTCCGATATTTTTACAACATCGATTTTCTGTATTCGATGTATCGTTTGATGTCAACATCGATGTTTTAAAAATTTTGCGCATTCCTACTAGTGGTACCGTTGATCAAATCAAAATTCAAAGTCACGGTCTTTAATTCTATTTTATTGGTGGTCACGCGTTTCACCCTAAACGGACATCATCAGACCTACAAACGTATTAACCTAATGTACAGGGTGTCCAATTTTCGTGTGTTTTTATATACAAGCCCTTATAATAGAAGATAGAAAGATGGGGTTTGCGGCTTACTCTTCTATTATTCTATGAAACTTTTATTGCCGCAAACTAAATTTTCATAGCCCTCTCAGTTCCTGACATACAGGGCAATTTTATAAATTTTGTACTTATCGTCTACTTAATTTGTCATTGTTGACGCTCCCCTATATCTCGATTATTTGATGACTTATCAATAAGGTAAAAATGGTTATAACAGAGTTTTTTTATGTAAAATTCAGCGGCATAGTTAGTATTGTTCTAAAAAGATTTATTTTTCAGTTATGACCAAAACTTGTAATTTGTAAATGGGATACCCTATATATTATTTCTTTGTCTTATCCCTCTTTTCAAGAGCTTTTCAAAAATATACAGGGTGGCCATTTAAAAACTACACAAAGCCAACTTTCGGCACCCTAGGTTATTAAACAAAAAAACGCTCGGACCCGTCGATTTTTGATTGTAGGGGGAAACATTTTTTTGGCAATTTCGTTCCCTAAAAGTCAAACCCCTATCGGGGGCGACAACTACCCCAAAATTTTAAATAGAATGGGGACTTCAGTGATACTTTGTTTTAAGTATTTTTATGTAGAATATAACTCCAGTTGTCGGAAAAGTATGGCCCAACGATCATTAAAAATGCTACACCTAACATTGGTTTTAAATAAATATTGACTACGGCATTCGATTATAAAATTTGAATTCTTTTCACTCCACCACCGACAATTTTGGGAGCATACCACGCCGTTGGAATTTTTAAAATATTACTAGCAGTAGACTTTTTGACGTCAACTGAGATAGTTTCTGACAATTTTCTTAAAGAAATTTTCGGGTCTTCGATAACCGCTTGCATTACATTGAGTTGCGTTTCTTCTGTTGTGGACCATTTGTTGTGTTGTTTCTTAAATACATTTTAGGCGGAACCAGTAGCTTTAAATTTATTCATTATGTTTGCTATAGTGGCGCTTCATACCATTTTGCCAGGGTGTCTAGTATTAAATATGAGTGTTGCTTCCAATAGGTTTATAGTGATCTCCGACTATAATATAATAACGATATAAGTACAAAATTTATATTTTCTCCTGCAGCGTTAACTTTACAACCATGACGAAACTAACGAAAAACTCCTGTTATTAAGTCGAAAAATAGTAAATGATTTTTGACTAACATGTCAATATTCGTTACTATAGTAGTGCACATAGTTGTTGCAAAATTGTTGCAGGTAACTGTTAAAGAAATAAAATAAAAAAAATATTTTCCAAAGACTTTTTGATAGTACCCTGTAAATTAAAATATTTCAACGACAAATTGTATGTGACCACGTTTTGTGGTCACTAGTAAAGTTTTCTTATAACAATTTGCTCTAAAATAAAAAATAAGGGTACTTCCCTCTTAACGCAATTCTGTGCTTCTATATTTTTTTGCCGCCTTGTACATGATATCTTAAGTTTTGATATGTCAATGTCATTTGCGCATCAAACAGAACTTTTTATAAAGAATAACTTTTTTTCGTAAAATCAACAATAAAGGAAATTCCCATATTATGTGTGAAACGCATACCACCGATAAAATAAAATTTGAGAGCGTGACTTTAAGTTTTGATTTGCACTATAATACTAAATTCAGGCCTCTTTGTGAACCATAGACGGATTCGTTGAATTATTAGTCAGTTATACCTATTACAAACAAATATTTATTTTGGTCACCCGGCAAAATATTGGTAACTTTTATAACTATATGGATGCAGGTGTTTTATATATTTGTACTTGCAACATTCTTTTATATTGTTGATGTGATGAAGATATATTAAAATTGAACAATAATTATTGATACAATATTATGCGCGTATAAAGTTCTTGTGATAAGATAAGCAAAAATGTAAGAATAATAAAGTTTTGGTACGTTCAATAATAACTAAAGTACTACATTTTAAGTGTTAATTATTGACTCAGTTGTTAATGATGGCGGCATGGCGCCATTTTGAATAACATTTTTGTATGGCAGGTGGGGTCGAGTGAGTGGAAGTTATTGAATCAGGATTTTGTCGTTTTCTTATAAATATTTGCTGCAATTATGAAACTTTCGTTCACCTTCCTCGTTTTTGAGATTGGCAAACACTTTTCTTTTTACCCTCGGAAACCAAGCTTTTTTGGCGTTTTTTCGTGATAATGCTTGTTTGGAGGGGAATAAGTGGGATTTTCATGAGAGTTTAGAGACAAGGAAACGGGTCTGACCGGGCGAGAGATTTAACAGCTCTAGGGGGTTGTACAGCTCTCCCAAGGGTCAATGCAACTTGATCTGTCATAACCCTTTCCTTGTCCTTGTCTCTAATCCCGCATGAAAATTCCAATCATTCTCATTCATTCGTATTACACAAAAAAGCAAGAAAAACGGTGGTGTTTGTCCACCTGGCGGGGGTTATACGAGGTTAAAACCGCTTTTTTGCCGCTTTTTCATGGTAATGCCTGATAATGTGTGCGGAGGAGAATGATTGGGATTTCTTGCGGCTTTAGAGATAAGTGTCCTTGGCCGTTAGGAGGGTTGTTAGAGCCCTTGTTCTGTTATAGCCGTCCCCTTGTCTTGAAACTCACAGGAAAATCTACATCATTCCCCATAGACACGCCACGAGAAAGTGTGGTTTTGAGAAGGTAAAAAGAGTTCTGAGTATCATTCTCATGTTCTCCACCCTCGGAAATGAAATTCATAGTTGCTGTATATTTAGCATTTATCAAGAAAACACAACATTCATAGACGGTACTATTGCTTAAAAACCAAATTATCTCACATTAACAAAAGTGGCCGCAATTGTCACATGAATTGATAAAATCCTATCTTAAGGGAATCGTATACCTGTGACAATGAAACCGTTAAACAGAACTCCACTTCAGTACCGTTCAATTCAGGAATTTAAAATTTTGGTAGTAAATAAGAATTAGGGGGATACAAATTTTCCATAAAAAACATTGCGAATATAACTTCCGGTTTGTTCGAACGTGAGGTTAGGTCGCGTATTTTAAACGACACCGTGTATATTGTTTACGATTTTCGAATATAATTCTAAATTCCCTCTTCAATAATGTTTCACAAGTTGTTATTTGTTTTCAAAATGACGGTGCAGGATAACAGCAATTATCAGGCTGGTTTTTTCTCTTTGATTTTTAATGGGAAGTACCAAATGTCAAAATACCTTGAAGTACTACCATAAATAAATATACCATATAAAAACCTATAATTCTTAATTTAAACAGCAATAAAACAAGAAAATTGCCAATTCTATTAAATGTTTATATTCTTTGATCGCGTCGTTACTGTTACTCGATCTACATTTTAGATTAATACATTTTGGAAATGTCTTATTGTGATATACCCCGAATTTTTGCCTTGCTCTTATTTCCTAAATCCTCTGGGTTCTGTAGGGGTTCTAGCATAAACCTTTTGTATAAGATAGACCTAAATGAAGAAATCAAGCGGAGTTAGTTCAGGAGATTTTGTCGGCCACCGGGTTGGTCCATTTGTTCCTAGCTAACTTTTTCCGAATCTGCGGCTCAAATAGTTGGTTACAATTCCTCAGTTACGTGCTGGAACACTGTCTTGTTGAAAAATTATGTTGTCGTTTCCAGGAACATTATATAAAGTATCTTTAATCTGATTTTGCAGGGAACCTAAATACATCTCCCTTTCTAAAGGTCTGGAAAGAAAATTGGACCATTTATATTTGTTTCATAATACTCAATCACATATTGACACCAAAACGCTCTTGAGATGCACCATCCCTTACCAAGTGCTGATTTTCCTTTGCTCAGTATCGGCGTTTGTTTCGATTAAACATACGCAGGCTCATAAATCTTGACTCGTCCGCACATAATATTTTCTGGTAGAAAATTGCATTGTTATTAAGACTCGCCAAAAACTAATTGCAATAACGTAGTCTTCTTAA
Source organism: Polydrusus tereticollis (assembly GCA_963920685.1). Classification (NCBI taxonomy): domain Eukaryota; kingdom Metazoa; phylum Arthropoda; class Insecta; order Coleoptera; family Curculionidae; genus Polydrusus; species Polydrusus tereticollis. The sequence goes on along the minus strand of OY987328.1, from coordinate 50,009,295 downwards.
CAAGTTATTATTATAAAGATAATGATGAACTTGGTATTCAAATTATTTGAAACCATGTTTTATTTCTAGTTCTCGAACTGAAGCGGTATAGTCATATTCTACATACGCCAACATGGTTATTTCGTTTTCTTCACTTACTTACAAAACGTTGGCAATTGGCATTATTGTGAATATTACCTTTATTCTTCAAGTATTTCCAAAGCCAAGGAAAATAGCACCTTGATGGAATATCCCGATCGCGATAGCGTTTAGCCTATAATATTGCATAAGGCTTGAGATTTTCTTACATTCGCCATATCAATTTGATTTTTTCTTTTATAGACCATTATCATTGGATGATGAACTTAGCCGCAATACGCATAAACTTTTATTTGTACTTATTCAGTGTGGTAATTCCAAAATTATTTTAATGTTTTGTTTCCTTAGCCTGCTCCGATAATAATGTTCAACCTAATACAAATTATTAGCTTAGTTAGTTCCAGAATATTGATATGTACTATATGAAGATGTGAGAGAGGATTAGCAATATAATAATTAGAACAAGAGTTTCTAAGTTCCAACAATTTTTGATTTAATCTAATATGCATTTACATAATATTATCTAGATACCTATATGAAGTTTAATAAAATATATGAACCTCTTACAATTATATAAAATTTTCTCTTAAAATTCTATACAAAAGGATAAAGTATGATACATTTAAAATAATAAATAAAATAATAATTAATAAAATAACAGAGAAAATTAGCTCGAAAATTGGTCATGTCAAATAAAAATTAAAGCGGCTAACATGTCGCAATTTTGAATTTCAGGAAATCGTATTCTACGCCGCCCCTTTAGAAACAAATGAAAACTTGAGATATGCTATTGAAAATGGAATTTAGAGCTCTATTGGAAAATTTAAAAGAATATACAGAGTCCCATTTGAAATACGCAACCGAAATTCACTTCCGGTTTGACCGTGAGCAACCGTGAGCATTTTCCATGGAAGACTTGCATCTCCCTTAACAATATTTACTACTAAAATTTCAAATTCCTATATTGAACAGTAATGAAGTGGGGCCCTGCCTAAGGATTTAATTATCACCCAGTATAGATTAAAAATACGTTTTCAACTAGGTATTACTGCACCTAACTAACCCTGCCGCCATCTTTGAAGACTGAGTCAATAATTGACGCTTAGAAAGTAATATTTTAGTTTTTATTGAATGAACCATAATTTCACTATTTTCACGTTTATTCAATAAAAGTGTAACTGCTAGTCAGGCTGCACTCTCGAGAGCGACACCTGTAACTTAATGACTAGCTCGTCTAGTCTTTTGAGGAGTCTCCGACTGGTTCTTGTTAAATGAACGAGCCATTTGATCACAACGAGATTACGCTTGAAAGCTACATCTACCATTGTTCATCCACTTTAGAGTCAAGTAGGCTCTCCGGTGTTGCTTCCTTTCGTCGGATTCTATAGCCTAACTGACGAGTCATTATACGAGGAAACGCATCTGGGGATACATCCGGTGAAACGAAGCAACTAACGTTTGGATTTCTAACAATTTTATTGTTCCAACAATGGTATCCTTAGAAGTTATCTTGTAGTTAAGGCTAAGAGGACATTGATAATTTGGATCGTAGTAAAGGAACTCTCATATCTAATACAAATATTTGTACGCTAGTAGTTAAAATATCAGTTTATGTCTCAAGGTAAACCTTATAATGCCAATCAAAGTCAAACCCTCTTTATTACAGAGATTAAATATATTTAAAAACATGTCTACCTTAAACCTTTGATGCCTGCCTGACGTCAAGTAAAATTGGAATTTAATTATTTAAAAAGTATAATTTACGCATAGAAGCATTATTATTAAGGCAGCATTAATGTTAAACTGTAATGGTCCAGTCGCTCATGTAAATACTAGTTTGATACTCATTAAGCTATAGACTCATTTTTACTTAAACACCACGGAATTTTTGTCAAAATAATTATCCAAAACTTTAACTAAAAATGAGAAAAGAGAATGGGAAGGACCTAATTAAAATTTTGTATTAAATGAGCTATTTTTATTGAGGTTATTTACCCAATTTTTAAGAATGCAAGGTCACAGAAAGAAAGAAATTTTTATATTATTATAATATGTTTTTTCCACTTACTTACTGTAAAATATTTCACATAAATGAAAAATGTTTACTCTAAAAGTATTATTGAAATTGTTCAAACATTAAAAAAAAATCAAAACGTTTAAAATGTTAAACGCGAAAACAAATATAAATACTTTAACTGGCAGGCCTAATCATATCGCAAACGAACCATGATACTGGATTAACCACGCTAATATGCGGCTAAAGAGATTCTGATTAGTCGAAAGCCGAACTGAATTATTCCACACTGTTTGTTCAAATTATATTATTCCTTTTAAAATAATTTTTAGTATTGGAAAGTCTATTTTTTGAAATAGTGCTGGGGAAAATGTTTATTATAATAGGACTTTATAGACTAGCTTAAAAGTGTAACATAATCACAATATATTCATCATCACGTCACAATAGATGAAGTGTTCATTAAATTGGATTCAGCATTGCATTCCTTGACGCTGAACAATAAGTTAATCCATTATAACTTTAAAAGTATTATTTGCTTTAAAAATAATATGAAACATTTTTTAAATAAATTTTCTAAGTTCTACAAGATAACTATATTATACTTTAAATGGGATTAGATGCTAATTATTTTTATTCTCTTTGACAAAAGGATAACAAATTTATTAAATTAAATGAGACAGATTTAATGACCAACGAACTATATTCCACTTATTTAAATAAGCATTTCATAAATAAATATATAGAAAAGGCGTTTGTTAAAATAATATTATTAATATCTTTATTCAAGTAATACGTAAATTGACTTAAAGATCTGTATTTCCAATAAAGACTATGCTATCCTATGATGGTATTTGTTGATGTATTATTTTAAATTAATACTAGATTTATTATAGCAAACCTTGAAAAATTGTATCAAGAATGTTCTTTGTGAAATTATTTTTAAAGAAATAATTTTTAGAGTTTAGATGATAGAATTAATACCCATAATTAACATGCGGTCCAGGATTTTGCAATATACCTATTATTTAAAGTTTAAAAACTAAAAAAACTCCTTCTAGAAAAAAACGGTATTAGGATTTAGTATAGATCATTTTAAAATTTAGGAGTCATCGCTGAAATGCCAAGTTTATGTTGAGTTTTCAGCATGGCTTTACTTCATTGACTACTTAAAAGTTCGGACCACTGGTCACAATTTAGCATAAACTTCTTTATTAATTTAAATTAGCAAATTCAACTCCAATTCTTCACCTTAATTCTACTACACCGTAACAAAATTTAAACTTTTCTAACTTCTCGATTATCATACAGTTTTGTTTCTCATCAATACAGGGTGTTTCAGAAGTACGGTACGTAACTTAAGGGGGTGATTTCTAATGATATTCTAAGAAAAAAAGTTCATATGAACATGTATCCGGAGTTGCCCGTTTTTAATAGACAGGGTGTTAAAGTTTTTTAAAAAAAATAGTTTTTTTTATAATTTTCTGAAAAATCCTTTTCAGAAATTTATTGAAATTTGGTACCGTTATTCACAATGATAAGGAGCTTAATTAGCCTTAACTGCTATTAGATTAAATTTATTAAGTCCAGTGGCATCCCGGGGAGCACCTTAACGAATATTATTGACAAGAAAATGTACGCCACTGACTTTTTTCTAACTTTGATATTCTTTTTCGGATTAACCAACTAACAGTACAACTTTTTTGTTTCCTTGATTGTTTTCGTATATTGCTTCGTTTTCGAGAAAACAAATAAAAACCAACTTATTGCATGTGCAAAAAAATACCTATGTATTTGAAAGTTAATTAAAACATTTAAATTAAAAATAAAATTATTTTTGAAAATAGTGATACAAAAAAAATGCAACAGTTAAACAAAATAACTAAGATAGTCGCCAATGATTCTTGCCCATATATTCACCGAAAATTGTTGCTGAAAACGACCTTCTTCTCTAATTACATGAGTATTGTCGTCCGCCCAAAAATGTTCATTATGAAAATTAATAATGGCTTCTCTCGAAAAAGATGCCTCATCAGTAAATAAAGTGTTCGGTAAAAAATTGTTGTTATGTGCTATTACATGCAGCAACCAACTACTAAAATCAAACCTTGGCTAAAAGTCACGAGGAAGCAGAGCTTCCACACGTTGAATATGGTATGGGTATAATAGTAGTTGATTAATATGCAAGACCCTCCAAACAGTTGATGTACTTATTTGAAGTTGCACTGCTCTCTTCCTGGCACTAGGTCAAGGATCATCTTCTATCTCTCGAAGTATAGCCTCTTCTGACTCAGGCCTGGTTACTGTTTTAGGTCTTCCAGGAAGTTCCGTACTACGCTTAAAACTCCCAGTCTCACTAAATTTTGCATGGAGCTGTCTAAATGTTTTGGCACATGGCAGTACTCTGTTCCTGATAAATTCGCCAAGCTTCTTCAGCATTTCCATTTGCTAGGCCATAGTTGAAATGCCTCTTGGCCATTTTAGCGTTAGTACAGTTATTAATTAGTGAATTAGGCATCAAAGCTTACCTTCACCTCATATTTTAATTAACTTTGAAATACATAGGTATTTCTTTTGTACATGCAATAATGTGGTTTTTATTTTTTCTCCCGAAAACGAAGTAAGATACGAAAACAATTCAAGGAACAGAAAAGTTGTATTATTAGTTGAAAAATCCGATAGATAATATCAAAATTGGAAAAAGTCAGTGGTGTATACTTTCTTGTCAATAATATTTGTTAAGGTGCTCCCCGGGACGCCACTGGACTTAATAAATTTAATCTAGGCTAATTAAGCCCAATCATTATGAATAACGGTACCAAATTTCAATAAAATCGGAAAAAGAATATCTAAAAAATTATTAAAAAAACAATTTCTTTTTCTAAACTTTAACACCCTGTATATTAAAAACGGGGCAACTCCGGACACATATTTATATGAACTTTTTCTCTTAGAATATAATAAGGAAAGCCCCCTTAAGTTACGTACCGTGCTTCTGGAACACCCTGTACAATACAAAAACCTTTCAACAATCTTAATTTTTTCTTAAAACTGGTATTCATTATTTAGCTTGGCTTTACAGCCTTTACATTATTGACAACTAAAAAGTTCGAACCACTGGTCACAATTGAGCATAAACTTTTACTTACCTGTATCAATTTTAATTAAGAAAACTACTCTGGTCGTTTACTATATCCCCTGATGATATTCGAAACATGTTGGGAACAGTGAACTGTTGATAACTTTTAAATATATATTGTTTAGGTAGACAGTCTATATTTTATTTTATTGTAGAAATGTGATTCTCAAATTTGTTGTTCGTGAAAAGGAGGTCAATCCGTTAAAGATGTATGTCTTCAGCAAAAATATGACGACCTAGCCCAACTTACGTAAGTACAAAATTTCAGTTTAAAGTTTTCGAAATACGCCAAAGTTTTCTTTAATAGCGTCTTTAGTTTCCACGTCTATCTCAAACGGTGTATATGAATTATTTTGGTTCCCAAACCCAATGACAAATTTAATAATTTTATTGGAAAATTTAAAACCGGCTGAAGACAAATATTCGTGAATTTGCCAAATATGCAAATGTGAGGACCCGATCCATAATATGTGCCGAATGTACCCTATTGCGTACCTTTATACACCCCATCCACAATCCACATATTTACCTATTTGGCAAATATTTGCCTGACAAACACAAATATGAGAAGCCGGCTATATACAGGGTGTTTCAATAATATTGCGATAAGTTTAGGAAGAGTTTCCCTGCTTAAAAATATGGAAAAAATTTTCTATAAACCTACATCCGGTAATTTTTCGTTTCGGAAATACAGAGCGTTAAAGTTAATTTTTTTTTTGTTTTTTCTAAATAATTTCTCAAATAATGTCGATACGTGAACTAAAATTGTTGTCCAGGGGTTTTCTGAAATGCGAAATTCTAATTTGATATTAGTATGGCTCCCACTTTTAGAGGGCGCCACGGATGTGTCTTCTTACTTTTTTGAGGATTCATAAATATAAAAATTTATACGAGCTTGTATTACATTTTGCAGCAAAAAAATGGATTGCTCTATCACTGTTACGTGAAAAGGCTTACTGGGTAGATGTCACAACGAGCAACCGTTCTCGAGAAATTTGTAATTAATTCGTGAAAAATATATAGAAATTTGAAACTTGATTATTTTGTCAGCAGGTTAAAGGGTGAACAGGTGAAACGGGTATCCATCTATCAGGTATTAATCTTACGGTAGACGAACATTTTCCGAATTTAAAACTGAAGAAAAAAGGCGTTTTTGAATTAAAAATCCAACATTTTAGATCAAAATTTATATGAGAAATCGGATAAGCTCATTAAAAATACGGCATCCCATTTAAAAAAATATCAAAGTGACCCCTAGTACTTTTGTTTGATGTTCAATTGTTTTTTGCTGAAGATATTCGAATTCGCGGGAGAAAATGACTTAAGATGGCTATTTCAGTTTTTTTATAAAAGTACAGGAAAAGTCAAAAAATCGCCTTGTCTAGTCTTGGTTGGATAACCCTGTACTTCGCATTAGCCATTAAACTGCCCTCATAATAGTGTTATTAAAAGAGAAAATGGCAGTGGCGTGCATATTTTGCGTTCCGCTTAAAAATTGTAACACCCTGTATCTCCAAAACGAAACATTTCCGGACATAGGTTTATAGGAACTTTCTTTCATATTTTTAAGCAAGGAAACTTATTCTGTATTTTTGTAAATTTGGAAACTTTGATATTCTTAAACAAAAAAAAGTATCTCCTGGTCTATGTTGTTAGCGTACACCGCTTTCGGGAAAAAATTATTCGAAAATCACGCTGCATTATAAAATATATGAATTAAAATGTGACAAACAGAAGAAAAATTAAGAGACTTTTCTTTCTACTACTAACTTGAGAAATCGCCATAATTTACTTCATTTCTCTAAGAAGTAAAATTTCCTCTAAGAAGTAAAATTTCTCTAGCCAGGAAATAACGATAATAAATAATCACCTTGGTAAATAATAAAAAAACTATATAATTGATATTTGATGGGCTACATGCTTGGTGAAATGGATATTCCATAGTAGAGGAAATTAAATTAGTACTTGTTATATTTCACAATTTATTTCAGTTCAGTTTCCTGACATGTGTTTCAACCCTTGCGGGTCATTATCAGAGGCAATATAAGACAATAACAAATTCTACATGTCATTAAAATATAAAAATTGACAGATGATCGGTTATTTGGTCTTTAATTTACAGGTATTGGCCAATGGTACCACTAAATTACAGGTGTGATTATATATAGAGGTATTTACATCTAAGTAATAAAAATACAGTGTATAATAATTATGGGATTTTTCGTTGGTAATTATTGACAGTGTTTATTGCATATTTATCTTAAATCTTAAGTTATTAGGCTATTTAGTATTAGATTGGCACCTGAAGGTATTTCAATTTGATTGTTAACAACATTACATCGATTTTTCAAGGCTTTTTTGATTGCTATTGTTTCTAATAGGTTGAGTTTTCTACCCTTGTGTTGAATATATATCGGTTTTATTTTATTGGATGTTGAGTGGTTATTTATTATACAGTGGTCCGCTATTCCTGTTTTATTTTGTTTTTTTAAAATGGATGTTTTATTTCTTCTTCCATCAAATGCGAAATACAGTTCAATCAGATATACAGGTCACACAAGCCAAAAAATCTCCAAAAAACTCAAAAGCCATAAACTTATCCCCATACAAGTCAATAAAAATAACCTAGGTAAATACATAGCTAATTAAAAAATTGAAAATAAAGATAAATTAACAACACATAGCGGAGTCTACCAAATACAATGTGATGACTGTGATGCAATCTATATAGGTCAAACGGGTAGAAACTTTAAAACTAGGCTTAAAGAACATAAAACATCCATTTTAGAAAACAAAATAAAACAGGTATAGCGGACTCCTGTATAATAAATAACCACTCAATATCCAATAAAATAAACCCGATATATATTCAACACAAGGGTAGAAAACTCAACCTATTAGAAACATTAGAAATCAAAAAAGCCTTAATAAATCGATGTAATATTGTTAACAATCAATTTGAAATACCTTCAGGTGCCAATCTAATACTTAATAGCCTAATAACTTAAGATAAATATGCAATAAACACTGTCTACAATTACCGACGAAAAACCCATAATTATTATACACAGTATCATTTTCTTAATTTTATTACTGAGATGTAAATACCTCTATAATCACACCTGTAATTTAGTTGAACCTTTGGCCAATACCTGTAAATTAAGGACCAAAATAACCAATCATCTGTCAATTTTTATTTTTTTGACATGTAGAATTTGTTATTGTCTTATAATGCCTTTGATAATGACCCGCAAGGGTTGAAACACGTGTCAGGAAACTGAAATAAATTGTGAAATATAACAAGTACTACTTTAATTTCCTCTACTATGCAATAATGCAATAAAAAAACTTTTTGAATAATGAAGTTAAGCAACACACGATTTTAGCATTCTTACTCACCATTTCTTTAAGATGTTATTAGACTGAGCGAAAAGCATTTTGCTGTCTATAAGAATTCTCATGACCTTTATAAATTCATTTAATACGATTTGGGATAGCACCACCTGTTTAGAACCTTTATACACCAGAGACAGCTAAGACAGGTATATCATGAAAATAATGCTGCTTTATATCCCTAATATGGTATTGTTTTATAGTGCTTATTAGCACGTCTTATAGCATTTAAAAATGTTAGTTGGGCACTATAGAACGGGCCTCTACGAGGTATTTTACATCCCTGAAAGATTTGTTTCATTTTCTTAATAAAACGTTATTAATACATATGCGGGATGTTACACGTGGCGACATCTCGTAGCAACATCTTTCTTTTAAAACGTTATTATATTGGGTATGCGCGTTAGCGGCTGCGGATATAATTCAGTTTAATAAAAATAAAAGGTTTGTTTATCCGTACTTACAACAACTTTATTAAAAACCATATATTTATAAAATAATTTACTAATACTAAACTAACGTGGTCTTAATTTTAAAATGGTGCGAACACTGAAGTTTATTTTTTTTACATTATGGAGGTAGGTGAATATTTTTTAGTTCCTTCTGCACCAATTTAATGGCAGGACAAGCATTAAAACTATGTGCACATCATTAGAATCGAACTTGGGGAAGTTCTGCTGCTAGGTGTAATTTTGCATCGCCTGATAATCGAAAAGCCCTTTCACTGATTCATGTCCTAAAATAAGATATAATAAATTATCCTCAATATGTTTAGTAATATTCTATTTGGTTAGTGTGTGGCTCTGGTAAAACCAAGTGGCCAGCGTCTAATATTTCCCTAATTTCGAGTACTTTTCTCCGAAATCATCCACGCAGTACATGCTATTAGAGAGTGTGAAATAGAACTGACTCGATAAAACACGAAACGCGACTGTCGTCGGCCATTTTGGATTTGTTGCATAGAGGTACTAACACGTTTTATAAAGGCAATCATCATAATGTGTACAATAGATAAAACGTTTTATATTCAATAGGTATATGACCTATTGTGCATAAAGTCGTTTTTATTTCCAAAAAGACTATTTCATTAAATGGCATCCTGTATGATAATTTTGTGATAATGATTAGTGCCGGGGTTTATACCCAGTATGATAGCAATTCTGTATACGGTTCGTTAGAAAACTATTTAGTTTCAGTTATTATTTGTTCTATGTCAGTTATTAAAATTGATATTACTGGTATGAAATAATTCCTAGCAATCCTGCCTTGTTACTCTATTTCGCTCTGTGTAGTTTGAACTTTGAACCGGTTTACAGGAAGAAATTCCGCAAAACAATATCAAATCTTTCATTAAACAGGAATTTTCATCATAAATTTAAAGAAAACTGCTATATTTAAAAATGTTAACACGATTACAAATTTAAAATCGTATCTCTATAGTTTTAATTTCCAGGGTACTAGACTTTCAACATATTTTAAAAATTGGGCAGAAATGACTAATATAAAGATCTAAACATATAAAATATGTCATATTTTAGTGTTAGTAGTAGAAAGAAATCTATATATGTATCTCAGTTGAGAAAGCTGTTATATGCCTCGCATAAAAGCACTTGTTATATAATAGCTCGCTTCTCAACTTAGGTATATTGTAAACTGTTATTCTTGCCATCTGCCATCTTTTGGTATGCAGCGTAATTTTTAAATATATTTTTCTCGAAAACGGTATACCCTACCGACATATACCAAGAGTACCATTTTTACTTGAAAGTATCAATGTTTTCAAAATTTAGTTGAAAAACGTCTTAAATCTATACGTAAGATAGTTATGACAAGTTCATTTCTCTATGCCCCTGAATGTTACGCCCCTGACAACATTTTAAGGATTTTAAGTTTAAAATTAGGTTAAGCACATAAAAGTGACTATAATGTTAAATTTTCAAGTTTCTACCATGAACAGTTTCGTAGATAATTCGTAATAAAAAATAAAGAAAACCATCTTCCAGTTACCCAATTTTGGAGGCTGTAGCTCCCTTAGGAAGCATATCTCGATATAAGTTTATCATCTAATCATCAAATTTAGGAAGCGGCAGAATAAAAATATTGTACAAGTAAACGTTTTTTTATGTATAAAATATACTAAGGCGGTTTGTCCATCGAGAAAACCAAAACCAAGCCACTAGTTGTACGCAACCGATCGCGACTGACTGGTTGTGCGTCTTTTCGTCCACCAAAGAAATATATTTTTGACCAGTTCCAAGATGTCATCGTCGGATGAGGTCGTCGTTAGCTCGTGTCTTTACTTGAAAACTCAAAAAAAGATGAAAATGTTTTAGGTACATCCCAATTTTAAGCAACAGGACGGAAAGATGTGGTTCCAAATTGCGAGTGAATTTAAGGATCCTATCTCCAGGAGTTTTCTCAACTGTCTCCCAGGAAGTATCTACAACTTGTCGTTTGGAATATTCTTGTAAAGTGTAGCTATAGAGACTATTTGACTTTTGCTCTATTTTTGGCAGGGAGTATGGCATTACATAATAAAACACTCACAAAATATCAAAATCGCCTAGCGACCGATCAGGTTGGTCCTGTGCGATCGGTTTCCGATCAGAATAGGTCGTTGTCGCGGGACTGGTTGCTTGGTCGTAAGTGACTGGTCGCTTCGTTTTGGTTTTCTCGGTGGACGAACCGCCTAAGCCCCTGGAATTATAGTAAACTTAAGAGGCCACGTTGTCATAAAAGCCGCAATCAGCTAAAAGCGTTCAAAATAGCGGGTCGATTCAGATTCTGGGATTCTGATCGCGGAGAAAATAAATGTGGCAACACACAGAGACCGACTTCACAACAAGATTTAAAAATAGGCGTTCCGGCAGGGTTTTCACACTTTTATGGGTCGTTCCCATAGATATTGTTTTATGTAAATGTATAGTTACTAAACTTTATGTCGCAAATTCAACGTAAGTTTTTTCCTAACTAAAATATCCACAATAAAAAAAAAATTATGGATGAGACTGAAAAAGACACGTCTTTACCTAAAATTTCATCAAAAGTTTTTAAACGAACTTTAAAGGAAATTAATTTAAGGTATATTAGACGAATGGATTTTCGGAAGGACTAAGAAAATCTATTGGAAAAAGTCGTCGTCTTTTATATGTTAAAATTTATTTCATTAACCCTTAAAGTAACAGGTTTTAAGGGTTAAAGGAGATAAATTTAATTAAGAAAAAATAGTACGACGTATTTTATAATTTATTATTTTGAAATGCACCCGCCACTGCAATTCCTTCCCCGGACGTCGCACAACCCGCCGATCTCTATATTATGCTACTGATGACTAACTGACAGAAATTTTGGACTTGGAGTATAGTTACAAGTTTTTATCCAAATACAAAATGCAAATTATTTTTTTTACCAACTACTTACTGTGGTAAAAGCGTCTATTTGGACGTATTTAAACTCAACAAGTATAAACTGAAATATAACAATTCTTAGTTCGATTAGTTTTCTCACAAACTGTTTAATAAAGCTATTTGTACAAATTAATATCCGGAATTTGAAAAATTTAATAATACCTTATCTGAAATTAGAATCGGAATTTATTATTCGTTAGGGTCCCACAGGACCAGACAATCTGAATATTTAATTCACACCCCAAAATGAATCTTTATACTGATTAAATTTTGTAAAGTATATTTCAATAAATAATTAATAACTTTTTATAGGGGGCATAATAGATTTTGAAAATGATTCACTTTTTTATACTGCTTAAATTTTATAAGGTATGTTTCAATAAATAATTAATAATATTTTATGGGTGGCATTAAATGATTAACTTTACAATTAGCCGTTCAGGTGAGTAGCAATACCTTTCCGCTTTCGATTCTTGTTTTGTTATATGTTTAGTTTAGAAAGAGTCAAGATTCATATTTTCCAATAAATAAAGTATATACAGGGTTTGTCCTTTTGCCACCCTAAAATGTATTACAAATGTTGCAGGATTTTTCCAGAAAATTATTAAAATGTCAATCCCAAAATTTAAAAAAATGGTAATTTATGTTTGGAATACCCTATATATTGCCACATATTTAAAATCAGCTTAATTTGCACATTCCAAAAATATGTAATACGTCTATATTTGGACTAACCATTTTTGAGTTATTTCACTTTAATAAATTTCATCTAGATAGCTGTGCTTGGCGATTTAAATTGAAAATGTAACGCTTTATCGCACTGGTCATGGATCACTTACGGAAAACAAAATAAATAAACAATTCTATAACCTTATCTCATTATAAAAATAATGAAAAGTTGCAGAAGGTTTAGGAATAGAAATAAAGATTTCATTGAAACGAATGATTTAGTTGTGTACATTAAAGTAATCGTGAAATATTTAATTTAATTTATGAACTTCTTTTGTAATTTCAAAATTTTATTTGTTATTTAACATAAAAATTTCTTGTTCTTTTTCTTTTGGCGTAATTTTAACATATTAGTTGTTCTATTATAATAAATTGCATCCATCAAGTACCCCTTTAAATAAATTGTCGAGTAGTGTGTGATCGTAGTAATTTGCTGGTCATTGAATGGGACCGGATCTGCCAATCCACGAAACGTACCGATTATTTAGATAATCCGTAACACACTATGGTGCGGTGCACCATCTTGATGCCGAATAGTCTGGTTATACCCGTTAATTGGACGCTCTCCTAAAGTCACCCACGCACATTGAAATATGCAGCAATGCATGTATCGACTCCGGGACCATGAAACTAGGTATAGTACGTCGGTTCAGTATGTAACTACACGGTATCCATAAGGATCGATCAGATGAATTCCCGATAGTTTTCAAATAGGCGTTACACCCATCTTTAATACACCGCTAATTCGTTTCTCGTAAAGATAATGTTCTTTAAATTTAAATTGGTTTAATACTAGTACCTAGAAAGTATTTTACCTCGCTGTAATATAGTAATAGTAATAGTAATTTAGTAGATAAACTTAAAGAGGAGTTATTTATATAGACGCCTTCTAAATTAAAATTTAAAATTTAAATATCTCCGAACCTTAACCAAATTTTTAAGCTCTTTTAGTCTCAACAACGTCAACAATATCAATGCAATGTCAATACAGATTTAATTCCTATAATTTTAAAAAAACGTTAAATTTCAATTTGCAAGCACGTTTTTACGTGAAACAAAAATGAAAAGAAAGAAGAAATATGATAATTAATAGATAAAGTTTCAAATAGTGGTTCGTCCCCTATGCTTGTCTTTTACAATTTTACAAACCGAATCTTCTATGTTATGAGTTTTTTACGTTGTGGTGTTTATGTCCCAGTTGAAAAATTTGTATCAATGGTCTGTTCCTGTTTCCTGACAAATGAGTAAAAACCAAAATATCTCTATAAAATTTCTAAGAATAACTTCAACAAAAGATAACATTTGGTTAATTTTTACACAATAGATTTTTGATTTGTTCATCTTTTTACAATTGCATTACATTATATCTACTTTGTAATGCCGAAAGCGCTCTGCATTAAAGTTTAGAAGCTTATACACTTAACACACAAGACCTACTGATTCTCTCTTTTAATAAGAGATACATCAAGAAAAATCCGCTTTACTAATCAAACACGTAGCCTTTCAGCTCCACCACTGGTCGTTAGAACGAGGCGGCAAAGGCGTGTCCATATTAATCGCATGTTCGATGTTGAATTATGCGGACACTGTTTAATGCTTTCAAACAAAAAGAGATAGCTCTGATCCCATTAAACGGGTGAAAGTTTACTGAAAGATCTGACATTCCACCCGAGAATAATTCCGCCAATCACATTAGAGCATATTTACATGTTGTCAGATTTGCTAGTAAATAAATAATTCAATTATTATTTCAATTTTGTCGGTTAATTTATATTAGTTAGGTGTAAAACCAATTAAATTAAATTAAAATACTGGCCACAAGTTTAAATAATAATGTTTCTTATACTTTTTAGCGACTACGTTACATTTTATAGGGCGTATTAAGCATAATTTTTATAAAACTTGTTACATTTCGTAAAGCAATTTGACAACATTCATACACATTCCTTAAATAGACTCGAAATACGAACTATATCAACGTTGGTCTATCTACACACACACAGAAGGATGTAGCGAAGTACGCATCGATTCTCACGAATTTGCAAACTTGAAATAATCTGCTGTCCATGTAGATGTCTCGTAGTTTTGTTGAGAAAAGGTCTTCTTTTTTGAAAAAATTTGCCGTGCCTACTACGGTTGTAATGATTTTATTGGTAGGAAGTATGACCTTAAGTTAAACCATAGATAAAAGATTTATAAGGAGGGAAACTCAACTACATTGATCTTGCATCAGTTTGCTGTAACTGATGCCCATCGTTCGACTCCATTTCACACACCATGTAGCATGAGTCTCGAAACGATGGAGTCTACACACGCATCGCCGTATATTGCAGCGTATATAGGCGCTTTTAGAGAGCTTCCATTTCATTTGTTAAAAAAACTAAATAACGTTGTCCTGTCAAAATTGCTTCAAAAATAATTGGTCCTATAATTTTATTTTTTAATATGCCACACTACGATTTTTTATATTATAATAAGCTACTATTTTTCTTGATGGAACTCGTTTACTTGGATATCTTATTCTGGATTGACGCATTGCTTTTGAAGCATTGTTTTCATTTGAATAATAATGTTGAATTCCACGCAGTGCTTTTTCCTCGGTGAAAAACGTTTTCATGCCAAACGCAAATAAATATTAACTGCCATAACTACTTACTGGTTTTGTTTTCCATAGTGATACATGACCAGTGGGATAAAACTTCATATTCTTGTTTTAAATCGCCAAGCCAGGGCTAACTAGACGCAATTATTTAAAAAATCAAAAACGGCTGGTATGAACATAGACGTATTACTTATATAAAGCCGATGTGATGTGATAATGATACTAATTAAACTATTATAAAAATGCTATAAGAAAGCATTATTACAAAACCAAAAATCCAAAGCCTTAATAAAAATATTATATGTATTATAACTTATAAAGGGTTTAAGCGGGTACTTGATTTAATAACGGGAAAGTGATGCAATTATAATGTGTTTGGCCGTATCTCCGGTTAAAAAAAGAGTTAAGCAAGTGATGCCTACACTGACTGTTTAAGATTTTTAGCCTGTATTGAACTCTGTAAAAATAATCAAACCATTTCAAATTAAAAGAAAAGTTCGTAATTCCTATTGAGTCGTCAAGAGGCGCCCTCTGGCAGCCACTACTTTAAAAATAATTAAGACATAATTTACAATGGAGGCGATAAAACAAAAAAAGGTATCTTCAAAGAGAGTAAGTTCGTTTGTAGTGTCTTATGTCTTTTTAGATAATATAATCATGATATTTTATAGTATATACAAAGCCATGTGGAACAGCTAGCTCGGCTTCTTCTTTATAGAACATTAGCGCACTGTCAGGAACAGCAGCAACAACAAAGTAAAACGTGAAGCACGTTAACTCAGCAAAATCTAAATTAAATACTTCGTAAAGCTCCCAAGAACGAGAATTTATGACTAGGGTCTTTTCAACATTCAAATAAACCTAACGAAAAAACACGCAGTTCCGCACTGTCAGTCGCGTAAACATGAGACTACTTAAATTTTCCTATGGTATGGAACTGACTTTACAGATGGTAGATGTTGGCTCACCCGACATCGCCCGGTGAAATACCATCGCATCGGCTTAGGTGGCGTGAAGTTGCTTTTTGAGCTAACGTTTCGTCACTGTGCCAATGTCTCCGGTTTCCAGGGTGGGAAATATATGAAAAATGCTATGATGATGGTTCCAAGATCAAAATGTTCCGGAGTTAAAATCGCCCCCCCGATCGGACCTCCGGGTGGGGGCGGATCCTGGCGCCTTATCAAGCGAAATTATCCAATCATCCGCCATGTCCAGTGCGAGTCTTTTGAACAATATTTTAAAAGGAAATGGTGTGAAAACTGGAGTTGTTAAAAGACCCGAGATAATAAAGGGAAAGTGCTGCAATTATAATTTGTTTGTCCGTATCTCCGGTTAAAAAAAGAGTTAAGCAAGTGATGCCTTCACTGACTGTTTAAGATTTTTAGCCTGTATTGAATTTTGTAAAAATAATCAAACCATTTTTAATTAAAAGGAAAAGTCGTAATTACTATTGAGTCGTCAAGCAGCGTCCTCTAGCAGCCACTAATTTAAAAATAATTAAGACATAATTTACAATGGAGGTGATAAAACAAAAAAAGGCTCTCTTCAACGAGTGTAAGTTCGTTAGATTCGGTTATGCCAACCCAAAGTTATCATTTAAGATATAAGAAGACAATGGTTATTTGAGGAGATGCAAAACATAGCCTGATTAAAAATTATATCAGACTTTCTCAGTATTAAGATGCAAATATTGTCTATACATGTTTTTTGGGCATAAATATTTTTTTCTAAATGGCCATAAGTGTTATGCCTCCTAGCGGCGGTCATAGGAACTTAAAAATTGTTTCAATAATTTTTCATTGACGATATTCCCGTAAAAAAAAATTCCGAGAGCTGTGCGACTAACGGATTCTGAGATATAGCTGACCTCCTTTCTTATTAAATTACTCGGTACACTTGATAAAAGTAAAAAGGGTATGTGTGAGTTATTAATCTTTTTTACGTTTTAATCAGATTTAAGAAAATTTTGTGAAGAAACCACTTTTAGGAACCATTGTGACATTATATTTTAAGAAGATCGAATAAACATCAAAAATATCGTTCTTGGCTTAAAATACTCTATTGATTGTTACAATAACAAATTATGAGCCCTGCAAATTTATTGGTTTCAATATGACTTCTTAAAATGACAGTTTCTTTAAATTATTAAAATAATTTCTTAATACTATAGGTTGATAGAATAATACTTTAAAAATGATACCAATGGTTTCCGTTCCTTTTTATTCTATAATTATTAAGCATTGGGAAATTAATACCCTTGTTCGGGTAATATGTGCAGTTGTGCACGAATGCTATGTGTATATAAAAATGCAATATAAAGTGCATTCCAATAAGAGTTTCCGGATGTTGTTATTAAATAAAATAAAATGACAATTTAGCTTTTCAATACAAGAAGTTATGTGATTTTCTGGTGTAATCTCCCGAATTATGTAGTTAATCTCCTCTTTTGAAGTGTTTGGGGCTTGTTTACATAATATGCATTACTTTCAACATAGGGCCACAAAAAATAGTACAGGGGTAAATTTGATGCCATAAAACGTTGTTTATCATCGTGGGATAATGCTTTCCATTTAACGAAAGTGCTTTTCATTCATCCCTATTAAATAAATATGGTTCCATGATACCTTTAAACCAAAAACTGCATTAAACTGTGACACGTTGAGAATGCATTGACTTTTCGTGAATCTCCCTAGAATTTTCACTGGCCCAGATGTCATAATTCTACTTGTTTACGTACCCACTTAAGTGAAAATGGAGATGATTTGACCGCAAAAATTATCGTCAACTGACTTTATTTCAAGGACCAAATTAGCAAACGCAGAAAAATCCGGAACCACAATATTGGAATACCTTTTATTACAAGATGGGTGACCTCCGTTAACCTATTTAATATGATTCGATAAAACGCTAAAGGTTCATACTTTATTATTTGATTTAAACAAAATCCAATTAAATGATATCAAAATAAATTACATTTAAACCAGAATATCATAATAATTAAGCCTAAATACATTATCGTTAAAATCGCCCCCCCCCCCCCGATCGGATCTCCGGGTGGGGGCGGGTCCTGGCGCCTTATCCAATCATACACCATGTCCAGTGCGGGTCTTTCGAACAATATTTGAATGGAAATGGTGTGAAAACTGGAGTTGTTAAAAAACCCGAGATTAGCAGCTTTAAAATTGACTTCTGCAATATTAGAGGACTGAACTCGAACATCAATGCAGTCTATCAACATCTACAATCTAGCAAACCTCATGTACTTGCATTAACTAAAACAAAAGTCAGATCATCGATTAGTATGGTCAGCTATTTATATCCTGGGTACGACTTCCATCACCGATTTAGGCGGAATTTTGGCCTTTGTCTCTTTGTCCGGAGTAATGTTTTTTGTCAACGAGAGGAGACACTCGAGCCTAACGACTTTGATGTGATCTGGTTTAAAATATTAACGCAGAGAATTACTAAATTCATCTGCTGCCTTGCGATAGCCATTATAGAGACTTGTTCTCCTCTCTTACTAATACTATCGACTTTTTGCAAACCCACCATCCCAATTCCGAAGTTGTCATCGTTGGCGACTTCAACGTTCATAATGTCAACTGGTTCAAATACTCAAACATGACCGACGAGCAAGGTCGTGAAGCCAAATCCTTTGCCATCAGCCCTGGCCTCACCCAGCTGGTGGGTGAACCAACTTGGATTCCAGACCGAGATGGTAATTTTGCTAGTTTGTTGGATATTTTCTTAACTTCACGCACCGACTTGTACAGTGTCACCGTAAAGCCGCCGTTAGGAACGTCTGACCACAACCTTATCTCGGCACTGAACAAACTAGCAATTAGTGCCGAACAGTCTCCTAGGCCACGCAAGGTCTGGCATTATACATCAGCTAAGTGAGATGACCTAAAGGACCATTTTCGAACCTTTCCTTGGCGGGACGTTTGTTTTACCTCTGATGATCCATCCATCTGTACAACGGAAATATCGAAGGTTGTCCTTACTGGCATGGAAGCTTTTATTCCTTTCTCAAAAAAGTGCCCTTTTAATGGTAAGCCGTGGTTTACCAAAAATTGCGAACGAGCTGTTAAATCAAAAAATTCTTTCTACCGATAATGGCGTAAAAATCCTACCGCCGAAAATCGTACCATCTTTGTTAACGCGCGAAACAAATGCAAGCCAACGATAAACCAAAGCAAAGAAGCACACAATCAGAGGATCAAAGATGAACTTCTTGAATGTCCTAACGGCTCTAGATCATCAAGATCATTTTGGTCAGTAGTTAAGGCCGTCAGTCAGAACTTTACCAAGTCGGCCATTCCACCTCTAACACGTTCTGATGGCACCATCGCGATCAAAGCACAGGAAAAAGCAAACTTATTGGCGGAACTATTTTCTTCACATTCAACAGTTAACTTTCAGGGAAGTACTCCACTTTTTACCTTATCCTACGAAAAAGGAATATTTCCTTCTTGCTGGAAAACTGCGCGAGTCCAGCCCATACCCAAAAAAGGCAAGAAGATCTAGCCAAACAACTATCGTCCAGTCGCATTACTTTCAGTTATATTAAAAGTTATGGAGAAGGCTATCAACGAGAAATTATTAAAATACCTGGAAGGCTTCAATATTATTAGTGACCGTCAGTATGGATTTCGTAAGTCTAGATCAACAGGAGACCTTCTCGCTTATGTTACTCATGTTTGGAACAACGCAATAGAACATCATGGGGAGTCCCGGGCTGTAGCACTGGACATTTCCAAAGCTTTTGACCGAGAATGGTATGAGGGGCTTCTAACTAAAGTGAGAGCATATGGAATGCCGGCTCAATTTTGTTCATGGCTGTCGAGCTTTCTGCGAGTAATGATGGACGGATTTCTTTCAGACAGATTTAACATCAACGCCGGAGTCCCTCAGGGTTCTATATTGTCGCCCACTCTTTTCTTACTATACATTAACGATCTTTTGGAAAAAACTAAAAATCCTATATATAGCTTCGCTGA
Source organism: Polydrusus tereticollis (assembly GCA_963920685.1). NCBI lineage: Eukaryota > Metazoa > Arthropoda > Insecta > Coleoptera > Curculionidae > Polydrusus > Polydrusus tereticollis. The sequence continues at coordinate 49,988,933 of OY987328.1, read as the reverse complement.
TGACAGCACACTTGTTTCATCTTTTACTTTGGTTGCTCGGACATCGGTTGCTAATGCACATCTCTATAGGCAGCAAGAGATCTCACATCTCAACGAAGACCTGGAAGAAATTCTGTCTTGGGGTGACAGTAACCAAGTAGAATTTAACGCTAAAAAGACCCATGCGCCAGTTTTTTCTAAAAAGGTTTATGTTGAAGAACCGGATATAGTTATGGCGGCACACTTGATTCCCTGGGCTTCATCGGTTCATTTATTGGGCGTTAATTTGGATAGTCATATGTCTTGGCATAGTCACGTTGCGGCCATTGCTAAGGCAGCCTCGCAGAAGCTTGGAATATTTTTCCGAACAAAGAACCTCTATACACCCCAACAACTTTTGATGCTTTATAAAGCTCAAATTCGACCATCGCTGGAGTGCTGTTCGCATATTTGGGGCTCTGCTCCTAAACAAACCCTAAGATTGCTAGATTCTATTCAAAGAAGAGCCATTCGCTTGATCGGTGACCATAGTCTGACACACAACCTGGAAAGCCTTGAACATCGAAGGCGGGTTGGCGACTTGAGTCTATTTTACAAATATTTTCATGGCAAGTGTTCAACTGAGGTTGCCCGCTTGATACCACCCAGAGCGGTGCATGGTAGAAATACACGACGAGCCACTGCTGCCAACCCTCGAACGACAGTGTTTCAAAATTCTCCCATCTGGAAAACGTCATCACTCTGGAACGACCTTTCTGAGATCGTGTTTCCCAACGAGTATAATCTCCAAAGATTCAAAACCAGTCGCTTCCTGCGCACCCGCACCGCTCCCAAAGCGCCATAAAGGATTTATCCTGCAGTGCTCGGCCTTAGTATAAAAGAAAAAAAAATACATTATATTTCGTCAGTGAGCAATCAATTTCGCTAGGTTTTTAATCCCACCCGCAAATTTTCTGACACAGACTCGGTAAATCTATGCTGATTCTCTTACGAGGAGCTGCCCATAAGATATCTGCTTCATATTTCAATGCAGAATGCTAGAAATTTTATCGTACCCAATATTGGCAATTTTACATTAAAGTTGTATTAGACTTTTTTAAAGATTTATGTACTTTGATGAATATGCTCACCGGATTTTATTATTTTCTAGAAACCTAATTAAAAGGTTATTTAAAAAAATTACATCATACAATTCTCAAAAACTAAATAAGGCTGTGATACATACCTCAATGAAACCACCAATAATAATCATGAAACTATCAAATGTTACTAGACCTTTCATTTTTTATTAGTTTCAGGTTAGTTAGTTTTACAGGATTTAAGAGAAAAGAATGATTGTACTAATTTATTAAACGCAAGTACCTAAAATTAAATAAATAAATTCTAGTAAACATCTACTACCATTTAATATAATTATTATTGGTGGTTTCATTGAGGCACGGATCAGAACCGTATTTAATTTTTAAGAATTTTGCTAAGAATTTTTTCTAAATAACTGTTAATTAGGTTATTAGGAAATAGTAAAATTTGATGTGCGAGTTCACCTCCAAAAAAGTCTAATACAATTTTGATGGTTAAATTTATTTAAGGGCAGCAAAAATTACATGGGATTTTTTATGATCAGTTTGGCTCTGCACTACTTAGTATAAGGGATAAACGAATCCCTGGCGAACATGTTTAAAAATAAAAAATGAATTAAATTATTTTCCTTCATGATTAGACCCTCTCTGCGAGCTGTTGTGTGTGCAACGCGAAAGGGTTTTAGGTTGGTCCTGAATATAATGAAAATTAGATTCGTTACTAACCTGAACACGACTTCAAGATTATCGTTCCAGAGTAATGACGTTCTCTAGATGAAGAACTTTTTTAATAGTCCTGCAGTAGTTCGTCGTATATTTCTACCTGGCGAGTGGAATTAAGTGGGCAAATCTCAGCTTTTAAAGGTGCTTGCCAGATCGTGGTCGCCGATCCAGCATATTTGGATGGAATCCAACAATCTCAGAGTATACTTAGGAGCAGCATTCTAGCCATGCTCAAATTTAAGAAATTCTTGGTTTGGTACCTCAAGTGTCTACGAAGCTGCCTTAAATCTGGCCACAACATGAATATGCCAAGACTTTGGACTACCCAAACTGACAGTCAATAAATTTGTTGATAAAGTCAAGGCAATTAACTATTACGCACGATTAGAAAAAGGCATCCTCTACTCTATATGTTTAATTTTATAAATTTAAGTTAAAATTTTTTCATTCATAGAATATCTTAATAATTCCAAAAGCATCAGTGATAACTTAAATTTGATATAAGGTAATTCAGTTATTGTGTTAACATCTAACTTGATAACAATACTACGTTTGATAATAAAATACTGAACTTTTCCATTACCCAGGTGCATCTGATTTACCAATCATATTTTAGGAAAGGAAACATATTTTTTAAATCAATTATAAATTCTTGCTACGGAACTACGTAGTTTGAAGGTTAATCTGATTTAATAACCTAATTTAATTTAAACTTCAATACGAAATGTTGTATTTTCAAAATGTTATTTATTTGTACTGAAAAGTCGAAGATACAAAATTGGCCTAATATATCTTATAAATTGCTATACAGCGCCAAGTTAAGTGATCCTGGTCGACAAAAATCTACTAACTCATTTCATTACACAGCGATTATCAAAATTATAACTTGAGTTGAAGGCTAGCTAACAGTCTAACCCTGGATTTAACATAGCTACGTCGTCCGCGAAGCCAACCAGCGTTACTCCTAACGGCATTTCTGTTTGGAGTAGGTCATCATACAGGATATTCCACTGGGTAGGACCCAGCACCGATCCCTGCGAAACTCCACTGCTTATTTCTATCGCCTCCATCTTGCCATCTGTCTCTATTATAATGTTTCTTTGTGACAAATAAGATGCTATAATACCAATAAGATTTTTGTCCAATCCTTTTTTTCTAAGGTACTCCAATATGAGCTGCCCCGATGCACTATTAAACGCATTTTTAACATCTAGTGTTATAACAGAGCACAGTCTGCGATGCCTCCCGGCGTACGATGCTGCCTCTTCGGCAAGTCTAACGGCCTCCTTAAGAGCATCCACTGTTTGTCGTCCTGTTCTAAATCCAAACTGCTTTTCCGACAGTCCACCGACGAGTTGTAGATCTCCCTTAGCTAACAGTCTAACCCTGGATTTAACGCCTATACTAGACCTGAATCGATAATGTGGCCTACCGTTAGCTAGATGCCTAGGTGTACAGTATGACTACTGAGTCTGTGTCTACCAAAAAAATGTTAAGCATATTATTTACCTGTTGAAAAACTCATTTCGACACTGACGTAACAAAGCGAATTTTTCTTTGGGATTTTCTTCTTCTTGAAAATTATTATAATGGCCTATATTCGTGGAAAGCTTTGGAGATTTTAGTATTTTTAAATCGGCACCTTTGAAGATGAAATAACTTGTTGATTCCCTCCTCTCTTGCCGATACTGTGTAGCTATAGACTAGCTATAAATTTATTGGATTTGGCAATTATTTGTCACTTGGGGATAGTTGTCAAGTCGTGTGAGCGGTCTACTTGGACAATTATTCGGCACTTGCTTTTGCCCATCTGCTATCGGCAAATGGTTTAGAATGAATTTACTTGCTTACTTAGATACTTGTCAAATTTCCAATTGTTCGCATGTTCGCCAAGTACACGAGTCGTCTGATTCCAGCAATAAAGAATATCGTAATGTTTTTGTTCAGGCTCGTACAGCTTTATGATTAAAAACAACATGAAAGAGAAAACGTCGCCTAGCTTGAGCATCTAAAAAAAACACAACGGCAAAATACATATGTTGAAAAATGTCGACTACTTGTGCTTACTCCGTATTTTACTGAACAAATAAAATATATTTTTTTTAATAAAATAAAGTCAACTTTTCCAGTACTTTTCAAATTGCTTTAAAAAATCCTATTTATTTTCGGTATGAAAGTAAAAAAGTTATGTTTACTTTACTAAATCATCTATGCCTCTTCATCTTTTTATTTTTAATGGAGATTGTCTGTATTTTTTTGATTCTGGGTAATATTCCATTACTATAAAATGGGGAAACAAAAAAAAGTAATTAAATACTCTTGGGTGGTTGCGCAGAATCTGCATCATATACTTCAGGTCGTCTCGCCAATATCATCAATATAAATACATATAGGTTTGGCGAATTGTTATAGCTGATTACAATTCTTTTCGTCCCGTTGAAGGGCTAATTGTAATGACTATTAACCAAACCTCTATGATTGTCTTGTTATGTTGGATATTTATTTACTTCTGTTCAAAATATACTACCGCCTCTTACTTTCTTAACATTATATCAGACATCGATCGGTTAGTAACCTCAAACATGCTCGGACTGTCAAATTTTTAACCTTATAGTTTATAATTATTAAATGTTCGATTCTACCTTTTTTGTGCCACAATATAAGCAGCAAAAAGAGCTACAGCAGTTTTACAGTAAGGAGTGTTACGTGTTTTGATATACCTATCAATTAGTAAATTCTGCATGAAATATTAGGACAGTTGCGTCAACTTTTATCGTACGCTAATAGATCCGAATGTCCAATATCAGGTAGTAAGCTACCGTCGAAGTACACCAGTAGTAACTGCCATGTGTTATCACAGACAATTATTAATTGATTAGTCACATTTGAACTGCCGTTGAGAGAGGTTGATGACAGTGACAGTTATAATCGTTCTCGACGAAAGTCGCGACTGACGTATCGATTTTTTATTAATATTTCCAGTGTCAAACTAAAATCAGTTTAATACATTTTTTTTTTAATTTATGGAAGTCCACAGCGGGGGGGATTCCTCCCGCCCCAGCGAAACAAAATTACCCAACTTAGATGACGAGACCATGGCTCCAGTGGTCCAGCTAACAGTAGAAGAGAGGATTGAAGCATCAGAAAAACCTATAGAAACTCGCTGGAGGAAAATTATGAGTGAGAGGGAGTCGGACTGGACGAATAAGATGAGACAAGTCAAGGAGGAAGGGCTTAAAAAGGAAATAGAATTAAAAAATTTACACAAAACCATTAGGGAACTGAAGGCCGAAATAGGTAGGTACCAGAACCCCGACTTAGACAATAATTTAAAAATAAATTTAAAACCCGATTCAATTTTTGACAAGAACATGACAGTTACAAATACCGACAAGGACAAAAATGATTTGGCTATTGCTCGTAGGCTTAATAGTATGCAAGTAAATGTAAATACTATCGAAGTAGTGAATACTGATTTAGATATGGACGTAGACTCGGCATCTGAATCAGGAGGGAACAAAGAGCAGTGGTCAAGCCAAAAGACTAGAAGGACGAGAAAACGTCTAAGTAAAAATACTGAATCTGACACCGTCAATAATAAAAAGGTAGCTGCCATTTCCGCATGGCCTAACTTGCCTAAAACAAATAATAAAACATTAAATGAGCATCTGACACAAAAAGTGTCGCAAAACAGTCAATTATCGGCAAAAAGCCAAGCGGAAACGTCATCACAAGCGTCAATCGCTTGAAATAAAGCAAAAATTGTCACTGATAATGCGCCAGAGAGAGGCCCTACAAAATTAAGGGTTCCTCCCATCATTATCAGAGACAAACATAAGTACAATGAGATATCTGGGCATCTGCGGTCAGTAAAAGTTGATTATGGCCGCGCGATCACAGTACCTGAAGGCGTGAAAATTCATCCGCCTACGCCGGTAGATTACCATAAAATCATTAAGTTCTTAGTGGCTAATAGTCTCCACCACCATTCGTTCAGATTCCAGGACGAAAAAGAGCTCCATGTGGTGCTCAGAGGCGTTCTGGAAACCTGGACGGAAGAAAAATCAAAAATGATTTAATAGAACTGGGATTTAACCCATCGCGTGTGATCCGCTGGCATAATCGCAGCGGCGCTCCCATGCCTTTGGTGCTGGTTGTCGTTCCGCGTTCAGAAAAATCAATATACGAGTTAAGAGACTTGGATGCAATGTCAATCAAGGTAGAGGCGCAGCGGGCGCGGGCTACCATATCCCAGTGCCATCGTTGTCAGCTTTACGGGCACTCACAATTCAGGTGCACTGCTCCAGTCAAGTGCCTGAAGTGCGCCTTAAATCATTTCTCATACGAGTGCTCCAAACCACGTGAAGATAAAGCCAAATGCGCGAATTGCGGGGGTAAACATCCAGCAAACTATATGGGATGTGCACGTCACCCCAATAACTTGCGTAAAAACGCGATCAGTATTAATAATAACAGTAACAAAAAGAACCCCGCGCCAAGAAATATTTTCCGATGGGGGCAACAGGATAATAGTAAACTGGCAAACGATGACAATGTGAACGGTAAGAATAATACAGACCCACCGCAGGGCACGCAATCAACGCAACCAATGACAAACGCGATGGAAACTGCATTACAGACAACAATGCAGAGCTTCCTAGTACAGTTCTCAAAAATTATGGAGGCTCAACTAAAAACCACAGTCAATACTTTTAAGAAAACCGCTGGTTAAATGGCTTCACAACCGGAGACGGCTTATTTAAAAATGGCTACTTTTAATGTTAATAGCTTCAAGCAACGGAGAATCGAACTCATCGATTTTGTTGAGAGAAACGAGATAGATGTGCTTCTCATCCAGGAGACTTGGCTTAAAGGAGAGAGGGTTTCGTTTCCGAACTACACGGTATTCAGAAACGATCGCCTAAATAGACGCGGGGGTGGAACCATGATCCTGGTTAAGAGACACATTTCTGCTCAAGTTGTGTCAGGTCCTGACAACTGCCCCCATATTGAGGGCACCTTCATTTCAATTAAATTTAAAAATAACCAACGCGTACACCTGGGATCAGTTTACTGTAGTCCGTCGGTAGGTTTCACGGGCAACTGTCTGGCAAAATTGTTTAATAATAATAACAGAACGATTATAGGGGGCGACCTTAACGCCAAGCATACGGTTTGGGGATGTAGGTATACCAATCCAAGGGGGCGCACTCTATATGAATTTTCAGGAAATATAAATTACCACATTCTCCCGCCGGAGGAGCACACCCACATGTTTGGGCGTGATCTTCCGGATATTCTGGACGTTTTTGTGATTAAAAATTCTGTTCAGATCTCCCAGCCAACGGTCATTTGTGATCTAAGCTCGGAACACGTACCAGTCGTAGTAGAAGTGGGTAATCCACAGAAAAAAGGTCGAGGTTTTATTACCCGCACCTCAACTAACTGGTTTAGGTACAACAATATATTAAAAAATTTCGAGCCGCTGCAACTGCTGCGGAACTCGATTGATATCGATAATGCGGTGAGTAAGATCACAGATGACATTAATGTGGCACTAGCTCAATCTTCAGTCACAAAAACGTCCGGGTATTCGAAATACGGGGCTTTAACAGACGATATAAAGAATCGAATCAAAATTAAAAATCGATTAAAAAAGAGGGCGTATCGAACTGGTGACCCTCGCATCAAGGCTGAGGTTAATAGAGAAGCTGAAGTTATTAGACAAATGCTGATAGAACTGCAGTCAAATCTATGGGATGATAAAGTCCAGAGCCTGGCCATCGAGGATAATTCCATCTTCAAGATGACCAGGACTCGGATCAGAGGATCTAAAGCCCCCATGTCATATCTGAAAAATCACGACTCAGGACAAGTTCTAACTGATGCTAAGGGTAAAGCTAAATTGGTCGCAGACAAACTCTGCGATCAATTCAGCGAAAATCCAACTAATAACGCGCCTAGAGATGAGAGAGTCGCCAGAACAATACAAATTTACAAATCAATAGATCACCCATTTCAGTTGTTTCCACAAGTTACACTAAACGAGGTAAAGTCCCTAATAAACGCGTTAAATATTAGAAAAGCCCAGGGTTTCGACGGTTTAAGGAATGCGGTGTTGCGAAACCTACCAGACAATGTTCTGGGAAATATCGTAAGCATATCCCAGTCTATAATCAGAGAAGGTCATTTCCCGTGTGTGTGTAAGCACGCCAAAGTAATTTTAATTTACAAAAAAGGCGAGGACCCTACGACGCCATCGAGTTACAGGCCTATCAGCCTGTTGTCGAGCCTGGGAAAAATTGCTGAAAAGCTCATTCTCAGGCGACTAAATGATTTTGTGTTTGAACGTAACATTCTGCCAAACAAACAGTTCGGTTTTCGGGCCGAACATTGCACAGTTAGGCAAACGACAAGGTTAACGTCCAATTTAATAAAGGGATTTAATAGAAGAGCGCACACGGGAGCGGTCTTCTTTGACGTAAGCAAAGCATTTGATAAGGTCTGACACAACGACCTCTTACTGAAAATGAAAAGATTTGGAGCTCCGAACTACCTCATCAAGGTAGTAGCTTCTTTTCTGGAAAATAGAAGTTTTGCAGTGTCGTCGGAGAACGCGCTTTCATTGACTAAACGCATCAGGGCGGGAGTGCCGCAAGGCTCACCTCTCTCTCCGATGTTGTACAACATATACACTCACGACATACCGAAAGATAGACAAAATGAGCACTATTTATTTGCCGACGACACTGCAATTACTGCGAAATCCAAACAACCATTGTTGGTTGTCTCGAGGTTGCAGCGCCATATTAAACTTATAGAAAAATGGCTTTCGGCTTGGAAGATTTGTGACAATCCGATTTTGTCACAAATGAACTAAGTCTGTTGTGTATGGTGTCTTTTAACAAATGACCCTGTATAAAGTAAATACATACCTTGCCTGTTTAAAACAATGTTTGGTTCCCTGTATACTCTTCATAAATTAGTTCCTCAACAGTTTTAATAGTTTGGTCTGACATAGCTCCTACAAATACCTTCAAGGTGAATACATACCTAAGGTCAACGGCCTCTGTTTTCGTTGTCTTTGACCGAGCAAAGCTACATTATCCTCCCATTTTAAATCACATATCTCCCTGGAATACCCTATCTGAGACTTATTCTAGGGTTTCATTAGGTAATCCAATTAATAAATTCCTCTGTTATGAAACCTGTCAAATCGACTAATGAATTTTCTAGGTTAATATTCTTCTTCTGAAATATGTTTGGGCAACAATATTAGGCAACCCAAACTTCAATGGCCATTTGCACTGAGAATGGCAGGAGTATCTTAGGACTTGGGTTTTCTTTGACTGATTTTTAGTGAATTGTGGGATTTTCGAATTGACTGCTTATGTAAGGCTAAGTTTGGGTGCATCTGTTTCGTTTCTCTTGGCTTGGAGTGTCTGCAATTGAGTGCGCATTGCTCTGGATACTTCATTCCGTATCGCCGCAAGTGTGTGAACTGGTCTCTCTCTTTCGGAGCGAGCAGTAGTTCTGCCCTAACCTTTATTGTTCTGTGGTTCGGGCCGGAAATGGGTCGCTCTTTCGCTTTATCTCTCTCCACCCCTCTCTGGCGTTTCTCTTCTCTCTCATATCCTGTTAACGGCACGTTTTTCAACTTTTAACCTAGAATTCTTCAGTGACTTCCCTTAACTTCCAGCGTTCAACCAGGCAGCAGGCGTTTCCAGATCCAGGGCTATTCAAGCCATCTGTTCTACAGGATTTTTGGATCTAAAGCGATACTTTCTGTGCCCCTTTAGTTTACTTTAGTTTTGCTTGTTCCTTTTTGGTTTCTGGGGCCACAGAAAGCCACATCGTGGGATTTTTTTGTCAAAGTTGTTCGCTGAAGGTGAGTTTTTTTAATATACCATGCCGTTCCTTTGTCAATTTTTCAACTGTTCTCCTAAAAACACCATCTGGGGTTCTCTTTTAGTTAAGTCGGGTCACTAAGACCGTGAAGGGGCTGACCATCAGAGCATCCACCAACGTTGGGGCCCCCAATTTCAATTTTACAGACCCTATAGCTCCTTAGGTAAGCATAATTAATTTTTCTTTCATATTTGTCCCTGTATATTGCTTTTAAATGGCCATAATTTAACACCACATGCTTTGTTCAGATAAATGTGCTTTTATAGTTATGACCGAGTAAAATGGGTCTCGTTGGCTAAGTAAATGAAATTCTTTGTTGTTTTACGAATAAGTGGACCCCATTTTACCTATACTATAGAATTTTTTTTTTAACTGTTTACTGTCAATTTGGTTTAAATGCAATTAATCTTGACCTTGAAATCTAATTAACTTTATTTAAACTATATTTTTTTTTCTTTATAACGGGGTCCAACTTACTGCTTATTTTGAAACGTTTTCTTTGTCTTATATAGCACAAGTTTGCTTGAAGTGTGACATGGTATCTTAATTCTTGCCATACAGGGTGTGCCCGAAATATAAAATATTATTAAGTGTGTCAAAATCAAATCACACATACTTTATCGTTGAGATTAGCAAGCAGACTGTAAATATTTTAATGTCTACAGACGTGAAGTAACTTAAACAATGTAGTTACACAGCACTCACTCCTCATCGAATAAATTATTGGATCAAATCTGAGATGTTCGAGTGTTAACCATCTCGTTTATTTTTTTGATTATAATTATTATAAATCCACCATTTTGTCAAGATGGTTCTTGAATGGACATTTTTTTTTTTAAGTTTGTATTGCTCTTTTAATAGCGGCATATCCTGATTATATTATTATAATTATTTTTTTTTATTTTTATTATGTCCTAGCTTTAATAAATAATTGATTGGTTTGCTAATTGATAACTAATATGTTGACATTACTTGTGCTATATTTTATATTGTTGTATATTTCCCTTATGTGTGTACATAATTGATTATTTCTTTATTTTATGATGTAACCTTAGTACATAGGCGTACGTGCTGGCTTAACAAATTAATTTTATTTTAAGTTTTTGGCTCTTCAAGCTTAATTAAAATATTTAATCACCATATTAAGTCCCTGAATATAATTTTATAAATTTATTTTTTTTATCTCAAACCAAAACTTGATTTGTGACTAATTATTTTTATTGACATTTTTTAAATTTAATTTAATTCAAGTTTGATTTGATTCAGGTTGAATTTAATTCAAATTTAATTTAATTCAAGTTCAAGTTTAATTGAGGTCAAATTTAATTCAAGTTTAATTTAATTCGAATTTGATCTAATTCAAATTTAATTTAATTCAGGTTTAATTTAATTCAAAGTTTAATTTAATTCAAAATAATTTAAATTTAATTCTTTCTTGTAATTGTAGCTTTTTATAGTTGCTTTAATTTTTTTTATAGTTCCTTTTTCCTTTGGTTTATTTTCACTTAGCTGGTTTTGCCATGTTAATTTTATACTTTACTATACATTTATTATACGAAGGGAAAAGGAACTAGGTATTTTTTTTTATTAATAAGCCATCAGCTAATGTTTTTCTCTTTTTTAACAGGGCCTTTCTTCTCCGTCTTTCTTTCATCTTTCTTCTTCATCTCTTCTTCTGATCTCCTGGTCTTCTGATCTGGATTGATCCGTCCTTTTGACGTCTTCCTTTTTTTGGGACGTTTTTGTCAAGGCTTTCACAGATAAGTTTAGTTTTAGTACTAACCCCCATATATATTTTATGTCTCTATTTTCTCTTTCATTTATTGAATAAAGCCAGCATAATAATTTTTAATTATCTTTGTTTTATTTGTACAGCTCCCCCTGTGGTTTTCCTTTTTCTTTTTTTTTTCTAGTAGATTCTACCTAAATTGTGAAGTCCAGCTGAGAGTGAGGCCCCAGCACCATCTTGGAGGTTTCCGTTTTGGCCTGGCTGCAAAACGGTGGCGCCCTATTTAAACCCCCCCCCCCCCTTACTCTATGGCAATAGAGCTAGGGCATTTGCACGCGGTCCCTCAGCCTCTCACCTCAGCTTGGCTTTGTTTTGGCTTCACTTAAATTTCTCTTAATTTAATTTAAAATAAATTTTCTAACTTAAAAAAAAAAAAAAAATTAATCAATTTTTAATAACAGCGAAAGACGCGTTGCAGATTCGTCTCAATCCGTCCAAGACGAAGGCCATATTCTTCTCAAAGAGTAATGTTAGACGTCCTGAGACCTCGCTCAGAGTCAATGGAGTCCAAGTGAACTGGTGCCAGGAAGTGAAATACCTAGGACTTATCTTTGATCGAAGACTAAACTGGAGGCTTAATTCAATTAACAGAGTCAAGCTAGCATTGCAACAATTAGGCTCCATCTACTCCCTGCTTCACAGGCGAAGTAGACTTAGCAACAGAACGAAAGTAAACCTCTACAAGGTCCTGGTCAGGCCGGTTCTGACTTATGGTGCGCCCTCGTGGTGTAACATAAGCAGGGCGGAGCTAAATAAGTTTCAGGTGATTCAAAATAGGGCGCTGAAGCTAATCGCAGATGTCCTCAGGTATACAATGAACCGCGTGCTACATCAGGTCTTTCACGTACCAACAATTAACGAATTCTTTTTTAAAATTATCACGGACTATGACAAACGTACGGACGTATCGCAAAACCAACTAATAACGGACTCACACACGAGAGCTGGACAAGATACAACCTATAAACTACCTAAAGACTGGCTCCCTAATGGTCCCAACTAATAGTAGAGAGGCACTAAATTCACTAACAACAAAACATTGTTGGAAATGGCGCCAAATTATTTTGCACTTAAAAACTTTAAATCAACCTCGGCACAACGCACTTCTCGATTAAGGCAACAAGCCGATATAAATTTTCTACCTAAATGAAAAGACCTAATAAGTTTTCGAAGACCCAACAGATGTCAAAGGTTTTACCTAACATGAAAACCCAAACAAGATCCCGTATATTAATTGATCGTAAAACACTACTAATCAACGTTCAATGTGTTAATGCACTGTTGGCTAGTACCCTTGATTCGAAACAGCAGCAACCACCTATGAGCTACATATTCTTACATTATTGCAGAATGATGATAGCCCTAATGTGTCTATAGTTGTATTATGTAAAGAATAATGAAATACTTCATATTATTATTTAACTATTATTAACCATTATTATTCATTAATAAGCTACTTTATAAATTAAGAGTAAGTAGTTTACTGTACTGTTCGAGAATTTTCCATGACCTTTAGCCTTTCGGCATCCAGCCAAATCGTAGTTGGTAATGTCATAATAGATTTCTAATGGTAATTTAATTACACTTCGGTGTAAGTTGTTGGTAAGTGGTTGTTAAGGCTACGTGACCTTAATAAATATTTTATGATGTCGATATACTATTTAGATACTGTATGGCAATTCCCCAAGATTCTAGCTAGTGGCAAATCGTTGCAATATTTCGAGGAAAACCTGTGACAATCTATCAACCGTTTATTGTTTCATTTTCCATATAAATTATTATAACAACTAAACAATAAAATATACAATTATATAATTCAAAGAATCCGTCCATGGTTTACAAAGAGACCTGAATTCAGTAATGTAGAGTAACTCAAAAAAACACAAAGTCACGGTCTCAAGTTCTAATTTTTGTATTTGTTACGCGTTTCACCCTAATCGGGCATCATCAGACCTTATTACTATGGTCCACATAAAGTATTACAATTAAAATATATAAAAACGTAGACTCGACATCTTCACAACACATTAAAAAACAACACTAAAGCTAAGGTTCACAACACATTAAAAACAACACTAAAACTAAGGTTAACCTTAGTTTTAGTGTTGTTTTTAATGTGTTGTGAAGATGTCGAGTCTACGTTTTTATATATTTTAATTGTAATACTTTATGTGGACCATAGTAATAAGGTCTGATGATGCCCGATTAGGGTGAAACGCGTAACAAATACAAAAATTAGAACTTGAGACCGTGACTTTGTGTTTTTTTTTTAGTTACTCTACAATACAATTATATACTAAAATTTATGTTGCCAATCATGATAATGCACAGATGCATGATTACCGCACCAGAAACTTCTCAATTCACAAGTTTTAGATCAATACGTTTTTTGAAACATCTTGATATAAAGTGATTATCGTAAAATAATAAAAGAAATTGATTTCGTACTGTCTTCTCCGGTTAGTGATCTAAACTACGTGACCGTTAACTTATGGAAATGATTTCAAACTTCTCCACAATATACCGGGGTCCTAATTGTCGAGCGTAAGGAATCGGGAATGACCACATCACGAAAAGGATAATTTCCTTCTCCGCAGTGCTCCTATGATTTAAGTCAGCGTTACTTGCAGTGTATTGTATGTGTTTTCAAGAATATCATTTGAGGCAATGCGTCAGAACTTTAGTTTCGAGAATTAGGACCCGGGTAATGCTGAACTGACCATAGGAAATCCCAAGAAATCATTAGCTGTCCTATGCTTTTCAAGTTTGATTAGACCTTTTTTTACAGAACATATGTAAAGTCGTTACGTCAGTGCAACGTTTTTAAAATACTTGAGTACCAGTATACCAGTACTCACCTTAAAATAACCTAAAATATGCTGCGGGATTGCTATTCGCCTTTACTCTGGCAACCCTACGCCCTAAAGGATGTACTGCAGGGCAAAATATTGAGATAGTGGACTAAGATTTTAAAGAAAAATGATATATAAAATCAAATCAACATCAGTGCATATGACTTCAATCACTACTTTACCCTCCAGAAAAGTAACGTTCATGTCATACACAAATCATTTAAAGTAATATTTGTGACTCTGGTTGCACCACAGCAGACTCAGGTGTTGACAGGAAAGGCTTATCTTGAAAATAGAATACACGCCATGGGAAATATGTGAAATGTGGATATCACGCTATCATGTGTCACCTACTGGGTACTCCCAAGATTCCGCACTACTCAAAAAAAGGTTGTTACTACTGCTGAAACTTTATTTGCCACCCGTAGTTCATGAAGACTCAATCTTTAGTAAAAACCCACACAAATAGTCTCTCCAACAGCCAAACGTGGATGTTGCTTCACTGCTAGTCCCACGAATTCAAATTTACACTGCAACTGGCTCATCACACGTTCAGGTATCTCCAATCAAAAACAACTAGTACTCCAGCTTGTAATGGGACTTCTAGCACCCACTAAAAAAAGCCGAAAATCGAACTTTATATGTAGAACATGAAAAAGAAAACTTTCACCAGACCCATCGAGGGTAATTACATGCTAAAGTTAAAATTTTACCTCAAATCACAAAGAAGGGTTCCACTCTATAAAATGGCCTCTAGGACCACCTGCTGAAGTTGATTGAAAGGCTTTATAAATCGGAATTTTGCCCAAAAAATAGGAAAACTACAATGTCATATTCTTTTTAGCACATATGTACAGGCTTTATCGGCACCACATGGTCTTCCCGTCCAAAATTCGGGAGATACTTCCACAAAACCATCTTCTCGCTTCAAGTGTCTATTGCCGAAAAGGCCAAGTGCCGTTTCCTCTCCAGCATTGTTGCCAAAAATCTTCGACAAACTAGTCATATCACTCAAAGAGAACTATAACCTCTTTAACAGGATAAGAAAAATGAAGGCAACCTACGTCAACCAACGGAAATGCAAAAATACGCCTCAATTAACGAGACGTGGCCGTGCAAATCCACAAAACTGACAATCCTATCTCAATGACTTGTCTAACAAATTATTGATTTTATACAGCTGCTTCATAAGAGCTGTAATATTTGACCCACATCTTGAATACAAGGTTAAAAAGTAATTACTCCTCATAATTTAGAAAGCGTATTAATTAATAATTAATTAAAATCAGGACTTGAGATAAGATCTGCCTACAAGTATTATGACACCAGAGAACAAAAAACAATCCACTTGGCTATGTCACACTAAATACAAAACATTAATAGAATATAACCATTATTAACAAAGGGTTCCAAACTGATTCAAGTGAAGTTGTTGGATATTAACAGGTAAGGTAAGATATTCGCAATTAATGTTTAAGGTAAGAGTCTGCATGGGTACTTTAATATTTAAAACGGAAAACTTAGCATAGATTACCAAAATATATAAATGCAAATTTCAAACTG
This sequence comes from Polydrusus tereticollis, assembly GCA_963920685.1. Lineage (NCBI taxonomy): Eukaryota > Metazoa > Arthropoda > Insecta > Coleoptera > Curculionidae > Polydrusus > Polydrusus tereticollis. Next base: position 49,973,040 of record OY987328.1, on the reverse strand, counting down.
TAACACATAGTAATTATAATAATAGGTAATACCTGCTAACGTTGACGTGCCTTTAATACTCATTAAAATGAAACACAAAAAATGCAATGCAGTTCTTATTTCACTCCCTCATAAAGAAATAGTATAGCAACCAGCATTAATATAAGAAATTGTCAATGTTGTACTACCGGTGATAATTTAACTGTATTTTTCATAATTTCAAAATAAATAATTACAGTGTAGATGAAAAAAACACCATGATTAAGTGGTACTACATTGGAATCAATAGTTGCCGACGAGATTCTAAAATATTTTCTGTACCCTTTCCTAAGAGACCGATCCCTGGCAAAACAACACTTCTGAATATTGTTAAATGTTCCGGGAATCAAGAAACTATTATTAACGATCGTAGATTTTCTCATCCAAATGATAATGGGCGTATAGGAAGAACAAATGATAGAGATTTGAAAATAATGCTACGTGTGTAAGAAAACTAAAATGTAAGCACCAGAATTCTCGGAAAGGTTGTAGATAAAGATCATTGCGATCAACTGCGAACATTTAGAATAATATACAAGTATAAATCTTACACATTTCAAAGACATAAGGGATTAAGGGATGCGGACGAGATTCGAAAATCAGACCATTGTGCATTATGGAAAGGACAAATGACACACTATTTTAACGCATTATTTGTTTTTCATATGAAGTCACCATCAAACTAAATCATTCGAAACGTTCGGTATTGGTGCCAATAAAATATACGTGTACTTACGAAACGCAATATTTTCACAAACTCAAGGTGTGTGCAGGTAACATAGCATATTATCATATTATTATAATTTTTTCTTCATGAAAATCTAACTAGACACACTTTCTGGAATTGATGCAAAATCAAACTGTTCCTGCAATGCTTTGGCTAACCTTGAGATATGGTTATAAATAGACGGATGTTCCACTCATAATTATTATCGGGAAGTTTCGTCACTAAAGCTTTGAGCGAACGAGTAATCGGACTATTAGTTCGCCAGCCAGGTCACCCGATTTTTTCTGAAATGACTTAACCACCTAAAAAATGTAGGTAATTTATAAAAATATACGTTTTCAGAAGTTAGAAGAACTAAGAAATGCGATTTTAGCTGTTTGTAACCGAATATTACCCTATCAATGAAGGAGCATGCAAAAGCAAGGTTGTTTCTCCGTTTCGATTAATTTGACGTTATTTTTTGTTATTCTGTACTTCCTTTTGCTGCTAATTTCCATATTTCCTTGGAACGCTGCACAATGGACACTTAAAAATGTTGGTCAGGTCAAGGTTTTATGGTAAATGTAAAATTATTAGATTATTATACTAAACATGCATTCCTTTTATTTCCAGGCAAAAGTTATGAATTATATAAAATCACAGATTTGCTCGAATATCAAAACGGTCAACTAATAATAATTATTGTTGTTAATGTCCACTAACTTATGGTATTGCAATTAAAGTACCAGAAGTGTTAGCGATAGTGCAATACAAGTCGAAGTTCGCTCTGTTAAGAAAATGTTTGCGACGCGGTCACGACACGGGGTTTTGTCGCGTGTCTGGACGCACCTTTATACATAGAAATAAATTGATATTTGCGCATATACGACAAAAAATATCGTGAGTACCCACATCGAATGGTATAGCGCGCGGAGCCTTGGGTTGGATTTTTTTTATTTATCAGTTAATAGTTTGGTGGCAAAAATACAATTTGACATAAAAGCTTACAATAGTTAACTCTATAGAACAGTTGAATACAAGACCCTTCTAGAATACAAAAGAAGAATCAATAATCGTAGTTATCAGAGCACTGATCAGATCGTCCATGGCTAGTTCCCCGATCAGAGGGCTAATTAAAAGTTTGAAAAAGAACTGATTCTCTAGTAGTAGGTATTTTGTTTACTTTAAATTCAGAGAATCGGTAAGTAATTGATATAAAAACATATTAGAAGTTTTTGAAACCTCCTATATAAACGTAATTTAGAGAAAAATAAAAACTTAATGGAAAATATTGTTTTTCAGAATATATTGTCTGCAGAAAATATTTTCCAATAATAAGAACGGACAGGTCTATTTTTCTTTAAACGTTAAATCATTGTAATGGAAAATATTTTTATAGCCGGACGTGTTAAAATATATGAAAATGATTTGTTCCGACGTATTTTGTTTTGGTAGTTCCCTTATTGTAAAATGCAATGGACCTAGCTAAATTTGTCTTTAGTAAATTCAATAAAAGAGTTTTCGCCGGTTAGACTTTCATTTCTACGAACGGTTTTGAAAATAATTATTAGGTATGTGGCTTACATAATATTCCATCTTAAATTTATGATGCATTTTTATTTTAAATATTTCGCTGTTTTAGTCTTATGAAGAAATGGGAGAATAAATCCAGCAAGAATAATTGAATCATAGATATCTCCCGGGTGAAGATTATTCATATTAAAGAGGAAAGAAAAATCCAAAATTCTTCAAAAATATTTAATATTTTGAAAGAAAACAAGGTCTGTCTATACCACCAAAATAAAATATATTTGTCCTTTTAGGGTGAAATAAGGGTTAAAGAGTGTACATAATTTAAATTTGAAATTAGGTTGTACTAGTTTCGACTTTAAGCAAAGTCATCTTCAGCAACCAAGTAATTAAGAAATATGTTTTTTAGGATGTACCTAAATAAACTAAAACAAATTAGAAGAGGGGAAGTAGTGGTTCAACAATATACGGTCATAACAAGTACCTTGTGCAGCCAATGGAATCGATAGCAGATAATTACGAACATGATGATACTTTAAGCATTCATGGAAATTAAATGTAAATAAGTAATAGAGGCCAAAATTCTAATAGAATAATTTATAGTTATGATATATAGATGTCAATAACATGTTAAATTATATATAAATCTATTAGAATTTTGGCCTCTATTACTTATTTACATTTAATTTCCATGAATGCTTAAAGTAGCACCATGTTCGTAATTATCTGCTGTCGATTCCATTGGCTGCACAAGGTACTTGTTATGACCGTATATTGTTGAACCACTACTACCCCTCTTCTAATTTGTTTTAGTTTACTTAGGTACATCCTAAAAAACATATTTCTTAATTACTTGGTTGCTGAAGATGACTTTGTCTAAAGTCGAAACTAGTACAGCCTAATTTCAAATTTAAATTATGTACACTCTTTAACCCTTATTTCACCCTAAAAGGACAAATATATTTTATTTTGGTGGTATAGACAGACCTTGTTTTCTTTCATAATCTCGCCACAGAAAATGGACTACTTCTTGAATATTTAATATTTTGCTCTACGCGTTTCGGTTTCTCAAACCATTTTCAAGAGCTGTCTAAAAAGTTCATTTATATAATAATCTCAATCCGAAATCAAAATTATTAGGTATTAGTTACATAATATAATCACAAACTTTACATTAAGGACACAAACAAGTTCACTGTGGCGAACACAGGTTAGTTCAGGTTACTAACTATATAAAATTGATCAACGGGATAATCCCAAAAAACATTCATAAAAATAGAACAAAATATACCGAACCAGAGCGGCATCTAGATTGCACAAAAAGAGGTACGATTATTTTAACAAACATTCACTGCCTAAACTCATTCACAATTTTCGCTGCTTCTCTGTAGTGGGCGTTGACAGGTTCGTTCAAACACTCAATCTGATTATTAATCTCTAATTTGCCTATTTCTATATTTTCTAAAATAGCTTCAACCGCTCAGTAACTAAAATCGTACGTACTATCTGTGATACTATTTTTGTGTGTGGCACCATAGCATGGCGCAATACAGTTACCCTCCATTTAAGAAGTATACAAGAACATTTGCGCGCCACACACGCTCGGCGGGACGAGTTTTTCAAAGTACAGGTCATGTATTCTAGCTTGAGCTCCGAGATGCCTAAATGATAGAAGGAGATACTCAATGTGTGACAAGATAACTAACCTAATTTTTACTGCGAAACCGAAGTTAGAGCTTATGCTATATTGCTCGACCTGTAGGTATATCGTTTAATTCAGAGCTACAGGAAATGAGCTGTCTATCGCAACGATGTGAAGCTGCAAAGTTACTCGTCTGTTTAAAGCTTATGAGAAGTATATATCCATGATTGTTTTTTTGGTCTCAAGTATTAGTTTATAAATACGAAGTAATTATGTTACTACCGGACATTTCTTGTAAGACGAGCCCTAGGGATTTATTCTATTTTAAGATTAAAGCTAAAAAAATACTCAAGAAATGCCTTTAAATTCTACAATCTTTCTACTTTCTACTTTTAACTGATCCAATACTTATAACTTTAAAATCATAAATTACCCGTTTACAGTATACAGGGTGGCCGTTTAGTGTGGCAAAATACAACAGCTCCATTACTATTTCAAATACATCAGAAATGTTGATACAATAGTTGATTAACAGTACGAGAGCTAAAAGGTAAAATTATTTTTAACTCTATAGGGTGGCTCAAACGAGCGAAAGAAGAAGAAATTTTATTTTGCGCCTGTCTATTTTTTCATTTTTAAATTCGCCTTTAAATTCCGCATCTTGTAGTAAACTTAGTTTTTAATTATTTTGCAATGTTGCCAAATGAATGAAAAAAAAAGTCTTTTAATAAATTATAAATATAAATTATAAATAGTTATAGACAAAAGTAATATTATAATTTTATTAAGTCATTGTCATTTTATTGCTAACTTTTTATCAAGTTGTATTTTTTATGTTGTGACAATAAGTTAATTATTCAAATCTGGATATGGTCGATATGATTTATGTTTTGGATGCTAGTGTCAAAAATGTTTTATTAGCAACAAGAATTTGTGAAGGACGATACCTAGAGTAAAGATACCCTGTAGAAAGAAATTGAAAAAGCTCTTGGAGGGATTTGAAATAACAAGGAGTATTGCTTATAAAAAAAAAAGACCGAAAAAAACATGCATAACAATAATAATAGTAATAATAATAATAATAATAATACTAATAATAATTAAACGTTTATTAACCCAATGAAAATAAATACAAGAAAACAAGACACATATTACCTTAGGGAAGAGAAAATGGGTTAAATGGTCATAATTGCAGCGCAGAAAACACTTTTGTTAATGGTTTAAATGCATATTATATGAATTACTTAAATATAGTAAAATTAAATAGAATATACAGTAAGAGTATAAAAGAGGAAGAAAGAAGAGAAAAGAAGAAGAAAGAGGAAGGAGCACAGAGGGAAAAGTAATAAGATGCTTACTGTAAATTTCCATTCGTAGGATTAAGTGCAGGTAGATTGTACATTAATATTCACAAATTTGATACATTTTTTACTTTGTAATGGCTTATAATAAAGATAAATAAAGATTACACTTACCTACCTACTTATTCGGCCTTAGTCAACGAATTGAAAATATTTCAAATTGTATTGTGAAGTTACCGATATCTTTACTGCAATTTTTTCAGATTATCTAGGACCTTGTAAGATGACGGTACAATGGTTGCAAAAAAAAAATGACAACGGGTTGTCATGTAAAATAAGAGAGAAAAATTATACATACGTATGAGTAATATAATTTGTTAAATATAAATATGGTGAAGCTCAGATGTCCTTGTCTCGTAAGGGTGACATTGCTCCCTCATGCGCAAAAAGATCAAGTGGGCCTCCCATTTGATAAAAAAAAGGGTTATGCTGTTTTTCCGCGACATTTGACAATATCAATTTGTAACCAAACATTAAAGTTCTTAATTTGTTTCGCATATTTCGATTACAAAAGGAAAAAGAGTATATAATTATTAAATATACTATTTATTGGATATCTGTCAATTTTACCAATTATATTCAACAGACTTGTAATAAGAAACTAATGGCGTTTATTTCGATATCTCACTCGGCAAACAATTTTTTTTTAGAAGATAAAATAGCATGGCACACATTTTAGAACGCAATGTCGTATGTAGAAGGATCCCATTTTGTTATTCGAAACAATAATTTTTTAAAGGGTGACTATATCAACGTTTAAAGAAGAATGCTATTAGTCATAATCTGCCGTAAACGTACTCGCAGATTTGTCCACTTTTTGTATTGAGCAATATGAAAAAATGGCGCAAGTCTGGTGTGCAAGGGAAAACACCATTGCAATATAAAGAGTTGGCAAGTTACCAATTTGCGCTTCACTTTTTACATTGCGCACGTGTTAGAAATTACAACGTATGAACGGTTTAAAATACTGGAGTTGCGCAATATAAATATAGACCGACATGTCGGTTATATATTGTGGCGCAATATATGCCAGTTTACGACGTGCGGTGTGTCTCTTCTTGGTGGTATATTTTAATCTCTTTTAATTAATATTAATAGTTTCATGTCCAATTAATATAAATAGAGGAGGATACTTTATATTTAAGAAGCTTAATAGGAGCGAATCAGTGTTTAGGGAATGTCGAATTGACTGATTTCAAGAATATATCACAAAGGGAAACCGCAGTATGTAGCATTGCTGATGTATTAAATCTTTCCACTGAGGAAGTAAAAAAGAAAATTCACAGTTTCAGAACACAACAAACGAACGAACGTTCTAAAATGAAGAGGTTTAAAAGCGGAGATGGTACGGCTGATCGCTGCAAAACTACGATTACCTTATCGCTCAGTTTAAAGTTCAATGTCGCGTAAAGTCTCTTTCTTTTCTAGAACCAAAAATATTAAAATGAACACTATGGGCACAGTATTTAATGGTAAAATCTGAATTAAATACAATGTAAAACTTAAAATTGTGTCCAAATTAATTCGGTAATTAAAGTGACAAGATCAAAAATGTAAAAATATGCCTCTAACAAAAAATTACTAAGAGCTGTGTTAGCCTAATGGTAGTATTATGAACAAGCGGCGATACTTTTTACGAAACGTTTTCTGATTTACATATTTTTCACTTAATTTAAGTGTGTAGCCTCGGCTCACGCCTTGGCGGTGCAAGCTTCTGGCCTCAAGAAATAATGTTCGATTTGTACTCCTAATAATTTAATCTACTATTTTCTAAGAACTAATTAGTTATTTTTTCTCAGAAACGGAGCATATAAAGGAACGTCACGTTATCATTGTAGATAAAAATTTTACCAACAAAAATTGTCTTAAACATTCTTCCGAAAAAATAAAAAGATAGGACAAAAAACAAATTTACCCATTCATTCAAGCTGGAAGGGTTTGGTTATCGAAAATTCGGATTTAAGCTTTTTATAGGGTACACTAATAATAGTAGAATTATAGTGAACTACTGACAGTTGAGGAGAATCTATTAAATAATCTTTCTTAGCTTGCTGAAAACTCAACAGGCTCTAGAAGTAATTCTTCTACTTAAGCAAGAAAAGTATAAATCCTCTAAAGTTCGAAATGTCCAAGAGTTCGAGGTAAGATTATGTTAAACCGATGAAACTTTGAAACTGGAATGAAACACCTGCTGGTGTTTTACCTTTTAAAACTAATCTATAAGACTAACCATTAATTTTTACCTAACAAAAATAAAAAATAATTAATTCCACCATCATAATGGAACCTCCGGTAATAGTGCAGCAGTTTAAAAATATTTTAAATTTTTCGAATTGTATGTCTTTTTTTATATATTTATTATTTCTAATGTAAAATTTAGGTTGTAGTAACATGTGAAAAGTTTAGGCGACAAAATACTGAATATAGATTTCCCCTAAACTCAAATAAATAATCTTCTTAAAATTGCATACTAAACCGAAATGCATTTAAATTGCATTTAATCTCACTATCTGAAATACTGAAGTACTTCCATATATTTTTTTGACGTATTTCAAACATCAGTTTTGGCCAATGCAACATAAAATATTGAGGCCATACGTCAGATATTAATTTTGTTTATGTTCAGCAGGGAGCAAAAAGCCCGCGCCTATTCAACAAATGAATGTGAACGGGATTTTACTTTTCCTAGGATTTTTATATTAATTTTTTTTTATTGTGCAATACTAAATGCCGACGAAATTCTTTAGGTAAAAAGACCATATTAGTGTACAGTTCCTTTCTCCAAATTTATTGTTATGAGATATAAAAAGAACTTTAATTGCAAAAGTTGCAGGACTTCGGAATCGGAAAATTTGTTGAAAATACAAAATTATTCCTCTTGGAAAGAAGACCAAGTATATTTTAGGAAAATGATTACACCTTCTTTGACATTAATACGAGGTGTCCAAAAATTAAGGTACTATGCTTACAAGGAGTAATCTATGTCTCAAAGTCATCATATTTTTCTCTTTATAAACGTATATTGATTAATGCTTTCTAAGGACGCTATAATCCCCTAAGATTAAAATGGGTTTCTTTAATTAACCAGGAAACCATTCAAGTTAGAAACTTCAAATCCTATTATTATAGGAACTATTTGCTTAGTCTAATTCTAAAGTGAAAATTGTTAACATATTATAGTCAGTGGCGTAACTTTCGGGGGAATAGAGAAAATAAAGTAGTCATAACTTTTTGGTCTATAGATTCGAAATGATTTTTCAAACAAATTTGAAAACTATGATACTTTTAAATAAAAAAAAAGACACTCTGGGTCCATGTCGCTATAGGTTACACTATTTTCCAGAACAATGGGTTTTAACCTTATGCTGCATAACAAATATGATTGAAAAGGTGACAAGACTTAAGAAAACTTTTTATTTTTAACCTGCTTTGAATGAAAGCTGGGTATTTGACATAATTCTGGTATACAGCTCAATTTCCAAATAGTCATGGCTCAGGTCAGTTGCTAGAATTTTATTTACAATAATCTCGAGCTCTGCTAAGATTGCTCGTTTTTAACACGAGTACTGACAATCTCGATCTCTGCCAAGATGATAATTAAAATATATCGCGATAATAACCTTGAGTTCTGGCAAGGCTAAAATTGTGAAAATCGGAGATTTCAGTTCCTTCGGTAATACTTGTTGTTTTCAAAGGTCAGTTAACAAAAAGAGCGGCTAGCTAGTTTGAACGTAGCACTATAATAAAATGAAATTTCTTAACCACTGGTCGGTTGGCGGACTCAGAGCAATAGAGAACATCTACCTTTTCTGATGAAAACCCACCTTGAGGCAATCACCGACCAAAGGGGCTATCGCGAGCTCCCCTTTTTGGGATTCCCTAGGCTTGCTTCCTTCTTCTACCTGCGGCGCGCTTCGCTTACCAACTTAAGCGCGGGGCGCTTTATAAGTTGCGTCTGTCGGCGTGTGGGTGTGTGTGGACAGTTAGGGTGTTATTTTAGGGTCTGACAGGATGGGATGGGATGGGGCTGGTATTCCTGTAGTTAGAGCTTTGAGCGTTTCTGGCGGAAGAGGGTGTTGATGCTGTTCACACTTGTTCGATGAGGAGGTGGTGGATGGTTGTCTTTAGAAAGATCCTCGTGGCTCTTTCTTGGAGATGGCGTTTCAGGGGTGTGGTTTATGTCGCGGTGTAGGTTGTCGTTTTGCATAAACCAGGGGAAGTTCATGGCTGTGCGGATGTGCCTGTTTCCTAGTAATTTCTGGAAGGAGCTGCGCCGTGCACTCGTTTAATATCTTTCGGAGTGCCGATAAAAGCCGCCTGGGACACTGCACGACCTTATGATGACGTGGTACTATTGTAGTACACGGCGTATCAGGTCGGTACTAATGCCATTTTTGTGTCCGTAGTTGTTAATAATTAATCAATTACTGGAGTCGGCTTCAACATATTTTCATTTATAGTTACTAAAATATTATTTATGACAGGAATTAATGAAATAATGGAAAATTTCTAATAGAAAATTAATTTCTGGGAGGTTGCTTAAGTAATTAAACTTAAAGTAAGTAAATAATCTTAACAGGTTAAAAGAAAAATAAAAACTTATGTAACTTCCTTATACGTTACCCACTAAGGTTTTTCAAAAGTTATTATTCGGAGTGGTAGGATAACTAGTAAAATGCAGCCTAGGCCTAGGCAACATGAGGGAGTCGTTAGACCTAGTTATTTTTTAAATTGGGAATAATTCATTTTATTTTTTATTTTTTATTTATTTATTCATTCATGTCAATACGCTTACAAACTTTACACACGTCAAATGATACATAGACAATAAACTATTTAAAACTTAAATCATACTGAATTCAAGATACTTAAAATATGAACAATTAATAACACTAGAGACTAACAATTAAAATCAATCTTTCTCCATATCACTGGAGCACAGATTAAAAACGGAAATTTAGCTATTACTGATTCCAACAAGAGACAGCACTTACAACAAAATGGGGTAACTTTGCTCTATATTAATGACACATCGAAATTTAGAAATTCATTCAGTGAGTAGAGAGCATTTTTTCTGAGAAATGCCTTCACTCGAATTTTAAAGCGTGTAGTTAATAGCGCCCTTACTTGCTGTGGTAGTTTATTGTAGAGTTTTCCTCCTATTGACTCAGGTCCACTCTGGCATCTCTTAAGTCTACGGTATACAATAGCCATATTGTTTTTATTGCGGGTATTGTAATTGTGCAGCTCACAGTGAGTTTTGTACCGATCTCCATTACTCTGTATATACAGAAGAGTTTCCAGTATGTAGACCGAGAAACACTCTGTGGGCATGACTCGAGTGTCCCCATGTGACAATAGCATATGACACCACAGAGTGAATAAGCGCAAAGTAGGCGGTCCCCAGTGTTTGCAGTGAGACACACCTGCTCAGCCCCCGCAGGACGAGAACCCCCCTCCTCATCTTACTACAGAGAGAGTCTATATGGAAACTAAATTTCAATTTATTGTCCAGCTAAATTCCCAAGAACTTCACCTGTTCAGGGTTGTCAGGCAGATTCGATATACCTCTTAAAGAGTAGACCACTGTGTGCTTTGTCTTTATTGAACAATACTTTATTGGCTTTAAACCGATTTTCAACCTGTGTCTGTGCCCCGGACAATCCCCCCACAGCATCCTCCAAGGAACCAGCATTGAAAGAGAGGGAGGTGTCATCCGCAAAGAGGGTGAAATTTAATTGTGGATTAGATAATGCAAGATCATTAATGTAAATCAAAAATAGTATCGGGCCCAATATAGATCCCTGTGAGACATCTATATTCATCTCCCTCTCCGCGGACACCACATTCCCCACCCTTACAACCTGGGTTCTCCGGCTCAGATATGACTCAAGCAGCTCTGTATGCTACCGTAATGAAAATTATAATATTCTAGTTTCCCCACAGGATGCTATTGTTGACACAGTCAAAGGCTTTGCTCAGATCACAGAATGTCGTAGCATTAAACTTTGGTCCTCAAACGCCTCCATGATATGAGAGACAAGATTTAAAATACCGAATGTGGTACCTCTGCCCTGCCGGAAGCCAAACTGAATCTCTGAGAACAGATTATTTCTTTCAAAATACTCTGCTATTCTCATAGCCATGCACTTTTCAAACAGTTTGGAGAATATAGGCAGTAGAGATATTGGCCTATAGTTACAGGGAGTGCGTTTGTCACCATTTTTAAAAATAGGGGTGACAATAGCTTGTTTGAGTTTAGTTGGAAAAGTGCTTGAGAGAAAGCATAGATTTATTATTTTTGCGAGTGGGATGTAAATAATATATTTAATTGTTTTGATCACTTTAACGTTCAATCCATAAACATCAATGCTGTTTTTATCTTTTAAGCCGTTTATTATGTCCCGGATTTCAATGTAAGAGACTTCATGACATGTAAACTGCTCTTGAAGATTCGGGTTTATATTTATAAGATTTTGAAGAGGATTTATATTTGTATCAGAAATGTCTCTAATTAAGTTATTTGCAATGTTTGAAAAATAATCATTAAATTCCTCAGGTGCTATTCTAGCTTCCTCAGGTTTTTTTGCTTTCTTACGTACCCGGTCAATTATTTGCCACATGCATTTTATTTGATTTGTGGAGGTATTTGTTAGCCTATCATTAGCCCATATCTTTGCGTTCTGACTGGCTTGTTGGTAACGTTTTTTAAAATTTTTAAGTTCTATAAAAGAAACATTGGTTTTATGTTGTTTATAATATGCATTTAGAAAATTTAACGTTTCTCTCATATTTTTGAGCGAATCGTCAAACCAGGTGATGTTCTTGAATTGATCGCCATGTACTACATAGTTCTTTTGTGGAAACGACTGCAGGTACGCATGCTCTATTTTTTCTAAGAAAATATTGAGTTTTTCCTCTGCGTCTATATCTCTCTGACTTATAAAGTCCCACGAGAGCTGACTAACCATATTATAGAATGCATGCAAGCCCCTCTCCGTTATCGGTCTACATACTTTTTTCTCCATCGTACACTTGACCTGATTATTATCAACTGTGAGCTGGACATATTGACCTTTATGATCTGAGAGATTTGATTCTAAAATAGAGATTTTGATAAAGGATGTGTCAAAATTTATAAATACATTATCAAGGCGTGCATTCTGCCTTGTACTTTCAGTGATCATTGGCATAAAGCCATAACATTCAAGCATATCACAAAGCAGAATACATTCCCTTTGATCAGTCCCGAACTGGACATTAAAATCCCCGAGAAGTACTGTCTTATTGTTAACATCAATCTGTGATAAGATTTCCTCTATAGTCTCAAACTATATTGCAAAATTACCACCGGGAGGCCGATAAACCGTGATAAGGTTTAAGTCCTTGAGGAAGACAGCACTAACTTCTATACATCTTTCCACACTTAATTGGACAGCGCTATCAATGTTAGTTACATTTAGGCTGGGCTTGGTGAGAATTGCTGAACCACCTCCTGTTGATAGCTCGCTTGCATAACGGCTGCTGACACCGAGCTCACCAATGCTAACTGTGTCAAGTTCCTTCCCTGTGAGCCAGTGCTCAGTCAAGCATATGGTACGGACATCCAGATCACTAAGCTTCAAGCATGTCAACTTTATTCCTCAGTGACCTTAAGTTTATATGTAGGATGTCTCCTTTTATTTTGTTTTCACTTGATTCCGTTGTTTGAACCCCGGTGATCGGCGTTGCAGGTTCAGAAAATGGCTTATAACCACTCCCTTTGGCCAAAGATTTGCAGATATCACTTCCTCCTTGCTTCGCTGCGGTACCATGATTTTGAATGAGCTCTTGTACTTATCTCGTTTAGTTTTCATGTTCTCACAGAAACAAGCATTAAGGACTTTCCAGTTTCATAGATTCCAAATCACATATTCTATCTAGAATATTTATTTAACTCCGCTGCTGTAAAAAAAATTGCTTGTAAACCGTTGTAAAGAGGTGTCGTTCTTCAGATGCCTCGGCAATTTATTATAAAAATATACCGCTTGATAGGTAAAGCCACTGCGAAACAAATGACTCACTTGTCTTGGTATTACAGCCAGTAGTCCTGTATTCACAGTATGCAAGTTATAGCAATGTACTGAGATACAAGGAAGATGAGGTCAATATAATTTTCTTGATACACATTCCGCAAGGAAGTTACCTTCTATGCGACATTTCAAGCCAACGGAGTTCTTTAAATGGCAGAGATATATAATCATATTTTCTTAATCTAAAAATAAATCGCACACAAGAGTTCTAAACTTTTCGAATCTTCCGTTATTCGCATATATTTAAAATTGGTCTTTACACATCGTTATAATAGTTAAAACTGGACAAGACTAGCGATTCCACAAGTATTGTGCGAAGCATCCTGTACAGTAAGTGTTTACTGGAATACAAAATTTTTAATTTCAAAAATGATGTATTTAGTAATATATTTGAATTTTTAGTAACCTTAAGCTGAATATTACTAGTCAGGCCAGGCAATTTGGTCATCCGTTTTACGGGTATCTATCACGCACATTTAAGTTCTCCCAGACGAATACGATTCAGTAAGTCCCAAGGCAGCCTCCGAAAATCCATAATATCTCAATTTGACATACAATAACCCATGACTTATGAGATCGAACGCCTTAAAAAAGGTAAACCCCTTTCCACTTTCTCAGAATCAAGGTCCCCAACGATGCCATTCAAGACACTAGAAAGTGTAACTGACGTGTTATGTTATACCCTGTTCTAAATCCTGACTGATTATTTGGAACAAGCTCTAAGCCATTCATATGGTTATAAATGATCCTCTTCAATACCTTTGACATTACCAGCAGTAGACTCACCGAGTAAAGATAACTATAGCACTCCGGTATAGCAGTCTTGGAAATTGGTTGAATCAAGGACTCCTTCCAGGCATTCAAAAAATTTTCATTTTCCAAATATTCATAATGTTAGTCAAGTAAATATTAATAAAAGGACTGCAGTACTGGGGCACTAAGAGAGATACTGGATCAGGCCCCGATGCATTAGATTATTTCGTGACATTTTTAGCGATATTTGATGGGCCCATCAATCCACGAGCCGCGAGCTATGGCAAACCTCCTACTTTGCCAAACCACGGACCTTGTTAAGTTGTTAGAACTTAAACCACGCTGTTTGTACCGGTCCTGTTCTGTAATATTTAATGTAAAGAAAATTGCAAAATCTCGTTAAGGTTTAAGCTCCAGTCCAGCTCTGTGATCGATTCAGAAAGTTATGAAGTTTGCAGTGTTCTTATTTATGTACATTAAAGCATAAATATGGTGGGGATATTTAAGATAGGTACTACAGATTTTATTAATATCCCAAATAATGTGGATATTACTCTTTATTAAACCGCTTTAACACAAAATCTGCGAACATCGTTTTCCTTTATTTACACATTTATTTTAATGTCGATCTTTAGGGACCTATCGAGTGGCTTTGATACCTACGATTGATGATATTAATTTAAGATGCTAATTTGAAATGTAATTTAAATTTCGGCCCCCTAGCGTTTTTGGGCATTTATTATTAAACTTGATGTCTATTAAAACTTTTATGTTTATAATATTTTATTATTGTTGCTATTCTCTTGTTTCGCAAATTGGTTTTTGACGTCAAAGAAATGCTGTTACGAAAATTAGCATGACGCTTCGTACATTTGTTTTCGAATCCATATTTATATGGGCAATTATAAAGTACTAACAACAATATCATAAAAGTAAATAAAAACTGCATGTTATAGAACTATGCAAACGCTAAAAAAGAACAGTAATAAAAATGTAATAGCCAGTTAGGTAATGTAAGGTATTTCAGGATTTAACTTGTTTTCATCAAGTTCGAGAAACATTATTTAGTAAAAGTTAAATCCATAAATAAAGTACAATTTTTCTATCTAGTTTCTAGACAGGCAAACGTAATGCGGTAAATCATTTCGTACAATTCCTATTTTAAAAATATTCTGCTCCAAATGATTTAACAACATGTCTATTTATAAATTATTATTCTTTATCGAAGCCAAAAAATAAGTAACAATATGCAAATTAGATTCCTAAAAACGGATCCGAGCCGCGGTAACAAAAATTTAGTATATCTGATATTTGTTATGATTTATTATTCGTAAAGTATAAGGCATGGCTGACATTGTCACGTATTACACGACATTTTCTGGACCATAACTGGCCTCCTACCAGCAAACTGAATGTAGAGGTAGTCCAATTTTTGCATCTTATTATCTTCTTATGACTAGTCAGCGAGTAAAGTCAGTTTCTTTCTACCAGTTTATAGCGATCTTGGTTGTTGAAGTAGTTCTATATTGTATTAAAAGTGTCGTTATTAGATGTTTATTCTTTTTTGTAAAGGAGCTTTAATTGAATCTGTGCAGATATAAAGGAATCAGCCTTATAATATTGGGAATAGTAAATAATGAAGGCAAACTAGAAAACCTTTTGCGTTTACCCCACAAACTTTTTTGCATATGACTTCAAAAATTCAGATTAACTGGAATATTACGCAGTCATTCATTAATATAACAAGTTTTTAATTACGATATATACTCAATTATAGAAATATTTAAATCAGAATCAATATTATGGTGACTGGTACATCATTCGTAGGTTCTACAAATATTTAATATTTTTAAAATTTTTAATTTTTATTTGTTTTACTGTTAGGCAAAATAAAGCCAATATAACATTTCCCCTTTATTTAACTTTAAATAGCTTAACATAGCCCCAGGTATAAACCTAATTTTCTTACAGTTCTTTAGCTTATATAAAGTGGCAAAAATTAAGAATGTTTCAGAAGCTATGCGTCAGCGTGAATCTAACTCAAACTAAAATAAATAACCAAATCAGCAAGAAAGGAGAAAATATACCATGTTAAGTCGCTGTTCGCTGTGTAAGGTTTATATTGTGTGTATAAATATTTATCAAGTTACGGATACCGCCTAACCTGTTATTTTTTGAAAGTCTGTTGTTTTGCAGCACTTATTAAACATTCACCTCTGTCGGTAGTATAGACCGACAGAAAAAAAAATCAAATTTGGGCAATGGATGGAACATGACTCTTTGTTAGCGACGAAGCATATTTTAAAAAACAGGAATATTTATAGGATGTTACGGTTCAAAAATTGCATTTTCATAGTTTGATTGT